>OY728157.1:501507133-502742057 GCA_963277665.1 Viscum album
AGAAACGGTCGATTTGCATGCTTAATGAAAGGTATAATTGTTTTCCCGCTATTCAGTAGAATGTCCTAGGAATGCCACGAAACCGTACGACAACATCCGGGGCGTGAATTGTAAAATGGTCGGCCAGACGGCACCTCATTCGGATGTGCCGTGTGACCGCGGCGGCCGGAAACGCGTTTCCGGCGCCATTAAACACCAAAACGGCGTGCGGCGGTCCCGTTCGGAGCAAACGTGCTCCGAACGACCTGAAACTGCACGGGAACGATAGAAATATTATTCCTGAGATGCAGGAGGAGGCCGCACGTCCATCGGACGTGCGGTTCGCGCGGCACGTCCGATTGTGCCGTTTTCAGCAGCGCGGCGCGCGCTGAAATGGCGCGTTGGGGGGTCAAAACCACCCGAACGACCTCTGAATGCCACGAAACCGTACGACAACATCCGGGGCGTGAATTTTAAAATGGTCGGCCAGACGGCACCTCATTCGGAGGTGCCGTGTGACCGCGGCGGCCGGAAACGCGTTTCCGGCGCCATTAAACACCAAAACGGCGTGCGGCGGTCCGATTCGGAGCAAACGTGCTCCGAACGACCTGAAACCGCACGGGAACGATAGAAATATTATTCCTGAGATGCAGGAGGAGGCCGCACGTCCATCGGACGTGCGGTTCGCGCGGCACGTCCGATTGTGCCGTTTTCAGCAGCGCGGCGCGCGCTGAAATGGCGCGTTGGGGGGTCAAAACCACCCGAACGACCTCCGAATGCCACGAAACCGTACGACAACATCCGGGGCGTGAATTGTAAAATGGTCGGCCAGACAGCACCTCATTCAGAGGTGCCGTGTGACCGTGGCGGCCGGAAACGCGTTTCCGGCGCCATTAAACACCAAAACGGCGTGCGGCGGTCCCGTTCGGAGCAAACGTGCTCCGACCGACCTGAAACCGCACGGGAACGATAGAAATATTATTCCTGAGATGCAGGAGGAGGCCGCACGTCTATCGGACGTGCGGTTCGCGCGGTACGTCCGATTGTGCCGTTTTCAGCAGCGCGGCGCGCGCTGAAATGGCGCGTTGGGGGGTCAAAACCACCCGAACGACCTCCGAATGCCACAAAACCGTACGACAACATCCGGGGCGTGAATTGTGAAATGGTCGGCCAGATGGCACCTCATTCGGAGGTGCCGTGTGACCGCGGCGGCCGGAAACGCGTTTCCGGCGCCATTAAACACCAAAACGGCGTGCGGCGGTCCGATTCGGAGCAAACGTGCTCCGAACGACCTGAAACCGCACGGGAACGATAGAAATATTATTCCTGAGATGCAGGAGGAGGCCGCACGTCCATCGGACGTGCGGTTCGCGCGGCACGTCCGATTGTGCCGTTTTCAGCAGCGCGGCGCGCGCTGAAATGGCGCGTTGGGGGGTCAAAACCACCCGAACGACCTCCGAATGCCACGAAACCGTACGACAACATCCGGGGCGTGAATTGTAAAATGTTCGGCCAGACGGCACCTCATTCGGAGGTGCCGTGTGACCGCGGCGGCCGGAAACGCGTTTCCGGCGCCATTAAACACCAAAACGGCGTGCGGCGGTCCGATTCGGAGCAAACATGCTCCGAACGACCTGAAACCGCACGGGAACGATAGAAATATTATTCCTGAGATGCAGGAGGAGGCCGCACGTCCATCGGACGTGCGGTTCGCGCGGCACGTCCGATTGTGCCGTTTTCAGCAGCGCGGCGCGTGCTGAAATGGCGCGTTGGGGGGTCAAAACCACCAGAACGACCTCCGAATGCCACGAAACCGTACGACAACATCCGGGGCGTGAATTGTGAAATGGTCGGCCAGACGGCACCTCATTCGGAGGTGCCGTGTGACCGCGGCGGCCGGAAACGCGTTTCCGGCGCCATTAAACACCAAAACGGCGTGCGGCGGTCCGATTCGGAGCAAACGTGCTCCGAACGACCTGAAACCGCACGGGAACGATAGAAATATTATTCCTGAGATGCAGGAGGAGGCCGCACGTTCATCGGACGTGCGGTTCGCGCGGCACGTCCGATTGTGCCGTTTTCAGCAGCGCGGCGCGCGCTGAAATGGCGCGTTGGGGGGTCAAAACCACCCGAACGACCTCCGAATGCCACGAAACCGTACGACAACATCCGGGGCGTGAATTGTAAAATGGTCGGCCAGACGGCACCTCATTCGGAGGTGCCGTGTGACCGCGGCGGCCGGAAACGCGTTTCCGGCGCCATTAAACACCAAAACGGCGTGCGGCGGTCCCGTTCGGAGCAAACGTGCTCCGAAGGACCTGAAACCGCACGGGAACGATAGAAATATTATTCCTGAGATGCAGGAGGAGGCCGCACGTCCATCGGACGTGCGGTTCGCGCGGCACGTCCGATTGTGCCGTTTTCAGCAGCGCGGCGCGCGCTGAAATGGCGCGTTGGGGGGTCAAAACCACCCGAACGACCTCCGAATGCCACGAAACCGTACGACAACATCCGGGGCGTGAATTGTGAAATGGTCGGCCAGACGGCACCTCATTCGGAGGTGCCGTGTGACCGCGGCGGCCGGAAACGCGTTTCCGGCGCCATTAAACACCAAAACGGCGTGCGGCGGTCCAATTCGGAGCAAACGTGCTCCGAACGACCTGAAACCGCACGGGAACGATAGAAATATTATTCCTGAGATGCAGGAGGAGGCCGCACGTCCATCGGACGTGCGGTTCGCGCGGCACGTCCGATTGTGCCGTTTTCAGCAGCGCGGCGCGTGCTGAAATGGCGCGTTGGGGGGTCAAAACCACCCGAACGACCTCCGAATGCCACGAAACCGTACGACAACATCCGGGGCGTGAATTGTAAAATGGTCGGCCAGACGACACCTCATTCGGAGGTGCCGTGTGACCGCGGCGGCCGGAAACGCGTTTCCGGCGCCATTAAACACCAAAACGGCGTGCGGCGGTCCGATTCGGAGCAAACGTGCTCCGAACGACCTGAAACCGCACGGGAACGATAGAAATATTATTCCTGAAATGCAGGAGGAAGCCGCACGTCCATCGGACGTGCGGTTCGCGCGGCACGTCCGATTGTGCCGTTTTCAGCAGCGCGGCGCGCGCTGAAATGGCGCATTGGGGGGTCAAAACCACCAGAACGACCTCCGAATGCCACGAAACCGTACGACAACATCCGGGGCGTGAATTGTGAAATGGTCGGCCAGACGGCACCTCATTCGGAGGTGCCGTGTGACCGCGGCGGCCGGAAACGCGTTTCCGGCGCCATTAAACACCAAAACGGCGTGCGGCGGTCCGATTCGGAGCAAACGTGCTCCGAACGACCTGAAGTATATTATATATATATAATATTTAAAATATATTATATATAGAATATTTAAATTATTATAACACAATGATTTGATATTATATATGTATTAAATATATATTAAAACATTTAAAATATATTATATATATATATATATATATTTAAAATATTGTATTTAATAGTATATATATGAATATTTTTACATAAATATATATATATATTTATATTGAATTCAATAAAAAAAATTTTAAAAAATTTTTTTTTTTTTGAATAGCGACCGCCAGAGGCGGTCGCTATAGGGGGCCATGCCGGCCCACTATAGCGACCGCCATTGGCGGTCGCTATAGGGTGCCCGGCAGGGGGCCTTCAGCGACGAGGCAACAGCGACCGCCAATGGCGGTCGCTGCGCGGCCGCTAAAGACCTTTAGCGACCGCCAATGGCGGTCGCTAATAGTCTTATTTTTAGTAGTGTCAGAATATATGTGGTTATATGATTAAATTCCCAAATAGGAATAGGTAATTACTATTATATACACGTTTTTTGAAGAGTATCTTCGATAAACTATAGTCAAGTTAAGTATCTAAAAAAAACTCATCCACCTTTCTTTTCAATCCAACCCACGATAAATATTCATTAACACTAATAAAAAATATATATTCTAGGATGGATAACCCATCTTGTATATAGGTATGAATGAATAATTTGTTCCAGACAATCCATAGGTACTATCATCCAATTTTGATTCCCCCAAATTGAACTCCCTTCCAACATCCATCCCTCAATAGTCTCTCCATCATTTTTTTCATATATCAAAAAAATTATATTTTGTTATATATGATTCTTTAACTACATCAAACACATCATGTACAAAAGAAACTAGAGAGTGATCAACAACATCACTGGTGTTATCATATTCCATGTTCATTCCCTCTAACACTGGCTTTATCTTCCATTAATCTGAAGCCAAATTTTACAACATAGCATATGAATTTATTTTTAGTGTATCCACCACAAAATTTAATTTACTTGGTGTATTAATGATGTCTGTGTTTAATATTTTTATATACTTCATCCATCTTCGATACCTTAGATTCAAATCCCTCTATACTAAAATATCATTCTATCTCTTAAGATCTATAGACATTGTAATTTTATCTATAAAGTGGTCATGATTCCAAGTCATAAATGCATATACTATGGAAGCTAACTGTATATTGGGTGTTGGGATATTTTTATCATGAAATTGTAACTTTCTTGATCTATAAAAAACAACATTGTATCCCTAAATGAGAACATGGAATCTAGTAGTTAGAAATCACAAAAAAATGTCAGTTATACCCATATAGACTAGGAAAACCACTTATGTCGAAGACATCCATGGCAGCTTCCAAGAGATAATAGCCTTTATCACATATAGATACACATAAACAACTCTTTTTTTATTACATGGACATGGATTCATTCATCTTGTATCCAAAAATCACTCTTTGTTAATTTTTAATAAAAACAATGATAATTTGAGATTCCCAACATCGTCGCAAAATGTATCTCATGTGAATCCATTTTCCTTGAATACGCCAATATAAAATCCAAAATAAATATCCAAAAATGAATCAGGACACCTTTGAAATATATCATTCATTAAATCCATAAAAAATTATGGTTCATTTGTAAGACTGGAATTCATTACCACATACTCTTAATGGCCATATCTTTTCAGGAATGTTGTCTTTAGAATTTTCTTCTTTCAAACCTGTAACTGGTGATATCCTCATCATAATTAAATTTTAGAGAACCTTTGGTCTCCCCACAATTGATATGAGATATCATCAATGTGTGGAATTTAATACTAATTCATTATTTTAACATGGTTGGGCATAAAATAATTCACAAACAATGAAATCCATTCATTCTACTTTTTATGAAAATAGAGTAGTGCTACCCATGGATACATGCTAGGATGAATGAAACATTTTTTCTAGCTCTTAAAACAGCACTATTAGCACCATTAATTGCAATGATTCTATTTAAAAAGATTCTATGGATATAAGAATGGTCACCATAAGGAGATATATCATAAATTCAATTTATCTTATGGGTATAAAGCATGATTAAATCTCATGAATAAATCCATAACTTCTTCAAAATCCCCTAGAAAAATATTACTCTTGATCTATTACATTGATTCCAAAATTAACACTACTAAATGGTATGATATTATTCTAAATCCTAGTGAGCTAAATCCCATTTCATCTTCCTTTACATTATAGAATCCTTTAAAAATATACTTGATGATATATTCAGACAGTAAACTTACCCATTAGTTATAACAAAAGGCATGAGATCCAAATGTTTTTAACCAATCCCTAACCAGAATTATTTTATATACATCCATATCAGGAATAGATAAATCCAATATCAACGTATCTATATCAACCATTCTTGAACATGTTCTACAAATAAAGGCTCTACATTCTATTTGAAAAAGAGGAGTTCGATGCTTTAACACAAATGTAATTTTCTAAATATTAAATCTCATAAGATTAGTAATATGAGAGTAAATAATACAATGGGATTAACCAATAGAAAAAAAATCCTGTAAAAGGGTAAAATTTAAATGAGTTGTGCATCTCATGGTTATTGGTCGAGACTGATCATTCACAATAACTTTCCCAACTCTGTAAAAGTAATTATTCAGTGCACTTTGTTATTAAATTCCCAATTTAGATTTCGCTTATTATAATGTAATTATATTACTATAATCACCATGGATATACATTTTATAATAACAAGTGTTTTTCCATCCCCCAGCCCTTCAAAGTATGAGTATTTAGTGTCACATCAATAGTGTCTCGAACACCTGACCTTGGAAAAGTATGATAATAGAGCTGAAGATGCCCCTTGTGATTATAATTATGGAATTCCATATGTGGTGTAATAAAGTAATGCTTTATATTTTCCAAATAAATACACTGGAAACATCCTATTAATCTCTTGGGTCATAGAATAAGGTTTACTGATCTAGACAACTAATTCAGAACTATTACACTACCTTGGAATTAGGCATCCATCATACACTTTTCCCCAACATTAGAGTTCCTACTATTTCCCATAGGTATCAACATTACCCCCCCCCCCCACATAGAGCTCATGGTATGTAACTTTCTTCCAGTTTCTCTATATTATAATTCTATATATAATCCATTATACAGATCATAACATTCTTTGAATAAATCTCTCACATAATATCTGAATCAAAGATGTACCCCTTTAATGATGGGATAATTGGTTCTTCGGCAGAAAAAACTAAATTCATTAATTTAGCCTTATAATCTATCACTGATAATCTCTCCAATCTCTCCAACATCAAACTGAAGAGTTAAATAATTTTTACCGGGTTGAATATAAGGTTCTAGAAATGATTGTTGAATAATTCTTTAAAATCCTCCATAGAAATGACTTGTTCTAATTTTTCATGAACTGCTCAATCCGACAATGGGATCAAAAGATCATCTATTATATAGATAATAAATAGTAAAGTAATTTATTCTACTATTCTAACAAAATTTAATATTTAATTAATCATATTCAACTACACCTCTTCCTTCTCTAGTAACTAATCAACTCGAAATATGGGTGGGTTTTTCTTCTAGAATTGGAAAAACATTATAAAATTTCCATGGTAAATACCTATTATTCCCTCTATCCATAACCTAAAAATAGTTATCTATATTATGAACCAGTTTTTGGTTATCCAGTGTCTTGGGTACAACCACCATCTTAGAATCTTCCTCCAGTATCTCTCTACAATTCCTATCATGTTCCATTTACTGTAAAGATGAAAAATTCAATAAGTATAACTCTCTAACAACAATGTCTTACCATTTTCAAATTTTATCACAACATGTATCACAATAGTATTTTCCAAAATTCATCCTTTTCCACATTCAATAATATTTAACAATTTTTACATTCATTGAAAATAAAACCATTTATAATAAACCCATATGATGCCTTTGAAAATCGCACATTTGAATGTAAATATGAAAACATTGAAAAAATAAAATATTTTTCACCATATAATATATCATTTCTTAAATTAGATGATTAATTCCTAGTGGGATTTCTATTATAAAATGTATGTCATTATAATCTAATTCATTAACCCCGTGAAAATGATATATGAGTTCTTTGATGTGTCTCCAGAACAATTATGTACCCAACACCCCAATAAAATGATGTTAAACATAAAAATGTTATATGGAACTTTTTATGTTCTACATTTTAGTTTTCAACTATCCTACTTCTTTTTATAATCCTAATTACAAGACTATATAAAACGATTGCAAACTACCTAACAGGAAAACTTGTTACATATGGACAAAATTTTATTATGGTTGACCAAGATTGATTGAAGAATAATCTGATACAACTTATAATATCCGACCATCCTAATTTTCTATAGTTGATGTGAAATTTATTATTGGCCTTAACTCACATTCCAAATATGTGAAAGGCATTCGATAATTACCAAGGTTATTAATATAATTAAGGAATGATTTTCTCTTTGGGAATTAATACAACCCAACCAAACTCACCAATACAATAAACCACTAAATAATGTATGATAAATGTGTAAGAAATCAAAAAGTAATACCATTGACATCAAAACTAATCTAAAAAAAGATCCACCATTAGAGACTATTACCATTAGATTACAATGAAGTAGCCAAAATATAATAACTCAAAGAGTCCAAAGATAATACTACATATATTCAAACACTATCCATGTTACTATACTACAAAACAACCCATGTATCATGAAGAACTACTAAATAAATTTGATATGTTGACATTACATTTGTATTGGTAAACAATATCTAAAAAAGCACCATAGGGTCTTTGTCATAGTGGGTAATGACACTCAATAGACATTTCCCAAATGAATTACCTACTCTCTCCACTCTGATGTAATTCTTAGCACATTTATGTAAAATTATTTATAAAAAAAATTATATACATTAATTTAAAACAATTTATCACATTCCAAAACTATTTCTATAGAGAAGTGATTTCCAAACGAAAAGTATTTTCCTTGAAAAACAATGAAGAATGTTTTTCAAAACCATTTTACAATACATTTGAAAAAATAAATCCCATTACATGCATTCAATCATCCATATATTCATTCCTAGGTCATAGTTCAATACTCATGAGTGGCCTCACATTTATGTACCATGTAATCAAATGACTACGAATATCTTTTCTTCCAATACACCTTTAGCACTGAGCACCAAGTCATATTTTAATCAAGCACCATATGCAATATAAACACACACCACCAAATATTCCCAAAAAAATATTCCAATACAATTATGACAAAAAAAATTCAGTAAAGAATATTTTCTATTTTAAATTATAACGCAAAAAAGTTTCCAAAAATCAACCCAAACAACTCATTTTAAACAAAAAATTTAGAATCATTTCTCAAATAACATTTCACAATAATAAGATAATTTGATAAACCATCACTAATGATTGTTTGAACCATGATTTTCTCAAGAATTTTACAATAATATAAAATAAAAAAGTTCAATTTTAAGTAAATCATGCCTTTTTTAAGAAGATTTTAGGAGAGTGGAGCCACATACCATTGAAATTATGGAGAAAATGAATAATTACATAAAAAAACTAAGTGTAATCTCAAAAACCTACCTTTGATATCATTCCCGATCCTTAATATTTCTATATATCCTCATTATTTGAATAAAAAATACCTTAGATCTGTCCATATCAAACTAAATCTTAGAATCTAAGAGAGGAAAGTAAATAGATCTAATAAAACTACCTAAAAAGACTTACCATGGGAATCATGCTTTATTGAACCATGAAATGCCTCTAGATCACTTCTGGTTTAAAAGGTATATCTTTAATATCCTTTTGGAGAATGAAAAATGCTTTCTAGTCAAAATAGTAGAAAATGATATTTTTATATCTAATCCCAATCTAGAACCACTTTTTAAGCATATAATTTTAAAACCAAGCATAGTTAGGAAAACGATACTATAACCCTGAACCATCATAGACATTAAAAAGGAACTCATATGTTTTTCATGCAAAGATATAAAAATTATCCACCAACATAGAAAAGCCCCTATCTCAAATTACATTTTTTCTACATGTTGGTCACATGGTCTGAACAAATCATGATCCTAACCATGAACCTATTGAGAAGCATGTGTTCCACCTTGCATGGTTTCATATATGATATTCACATCTTCCACCAACTATTTTCAAACTATTATCATTTATAAAATCAGAATAAAACATTCCAAATTTTTCCAAAATCCTCTCAATATTAACCCAAACCTTTTACATACCTTAAATTAATAAATAAAAGGTTACCTACATGATATATGTTGTGCAAAAATAATATAAAAATTTAAATTTTAAAAATCAATTTTATTTCATAGTTATCTTATATATTTCGTATTTCAATCATTACAAATTTCCATGTGAGGTACTGATGGAAAAGAGTTACAATGATTTGTGAGATAGTAGTCCATTATACACATAATAAATGATTTTATTTTAAATTTGATAAAGAATAATATGGATATATATCACGAAACCAACATTGTAAAATATCATTATATAGTTGATACTAGTGTTATTATATTGGAATTATTATAACACAATTGATGTGGGTAAATGAATAAGTAAAAAAGAAGGATATTTGTTAAGACGATTAACTTATATTCGAGAAACCACATCTGGATCTCCTAATAAAGACTACAGGGTTTTCCATTTAGGGAGAAAATAATCTCTAGATTATGTATAAGGATTTCAAAAATATGTTTTTATTTCCTTTTATAGTTATGATAAGTGGATTATAGAATGTAAATAATAGAGGGGATAAGGTTCCCTTTTATAATTGTGGTGAGTGACCCTATTGTACATTTTCAAGGTTTTAAAATATTATTTTGAATAATTCATAAAAATGTCTCAAAATGAAAAATATTATAATTTTGTATGTTTATGGTCAATGAAAACAAAACAATTTGTTTTAGGAATATTTATAAGTCTTTTTAACACTCGTAATTTTATATTAACCCTATAGTAAACCCATTTGTGGACAAAAACATGATATCAATTTATTTATCTTAAGGGATTATGATTTTACATATTAGTTAATAATTGGATTATAAATTACTAGTAATTTAAATGTTAAACCACTTCTAATATGAAATGACATATTTCATGATTTTAATGATCACTAAAAAAATACTATTATTTTTCATAAAATATCATTTATTTAATTTTTACATTCTTCATTTAATTTAAATTTAAATAAAATATGATAAAAAATTATTTCAAATGTAAAATATTTAAAAATAAATAATACATTATTATCAACCAAAAAAATTTATGGAGACCATAATACATCCAAATATATTACTCTTGAAATTTTTTAAAATCATTGTCAATGATTTATATAGTGCTTTTACATACACTATTTTAGTGATGTGGAATAATTTAAGGTAATTATACTATTAATAAAACACCAAAACAAATTAAAATAATAAAAATTATTTATTTATTTTAAAAATAAACATTTATTTTTCAGTTATAACATTTTTATGTCTATATGGGAACGTATATGAGATTTTGAAATAGAATACAATTATATATTCAATTTTTGGAAGGTGGGTTAGAATGAACACCCAAGTACAGGGCTTAACCATGATACCATAACCACAACCCCTATAAAACCATGAAATACCATTCAAATATGGGGGGGGGGGAATTTCATATTTTTCATTACATAAAATTTTATAAATATCATTATCTTGGAGAAATGTCACCTAAATTCCATATATATGATTTCCTAATAGATATAGTCGAATTTATTCCATTAAAAGTAAGAGGATGTATTGGGATGATTATGAGACCATATTTAATATTTTTAACAATTTTTTACCCATTTTATATGTACTATGAGGTCCAATATTGAATATAGATTTATATTATAATTACTTACAATAAAAGGGTCATACTTTCTAAATTTTAACCAATTATGTCCAAATATGATACAAAGTTTTCAAAATTATTTCTATATTTTTTATAAATGTAAATTTCAATATAAATTCGTAAAACCTAACAGTAAAAAAACATATAAGCGAAATGTTTTTCATGCATAAAAATAAATTTATCCCAAAACCAAGAATATTGATAAATATATTGAAAAAATTTATTTATTATAAATAAAATGTAACAAATATGACATTAAGACCAAATAAAAAATATTATGGTCCATTTTATTTACATTAGTTAGGGAATATAAAATAGTGTATTTGAAAAATCTATATTTTTTATTATTCAATAAATAAAAATTTATTCTAGAAAAACCCATAAATTTTACCCTATTAGAATTTTAAATTTATGATTTATAAAAAAGGTTAATTTCATGATAGAAAATTTATAAAATTGAAATAAAATAATAATATTTTTTATAAAAAATGAAATAAATAAGTTTTTGAATAAAATTTCACTTATGAAGCATGGAATTACTTCAATATAAAGGAGTGTTTATTTCCTTATAATTAATCAATATATTATTATTAAGTAGGAACACATTACATTTATATCATAATTAATTTACTCAAGAATTATATCCTCCAATTTAACCACTGTATTATATTTCTATACTATGAATAATAATATTTTTAAAATTATATCACATTTATAATTAAGCATGTTGCGTCATGTTAATATAGATATTGAGAATAATAATATTTGTAATCAAATATTCATGATGTCATATTTGACTCCCATTTAATAAATTGATTCTTTAAATTTTATCTTTTACACCAATGATTCGAAATATGAAATTACAATTTTTTGATCACTTATCATACTAAGGAATAATAAATCTTCTATTAAATATGTTATGTGGGATGAATAATGGTTTCCTAAAATAACACATAATATAGATTCCTGATTTGGAGAATAACTGTGTGAAGATATATTATTGAAATTTAGTTGAAAACTAATGTCTTTGGACTAGTATATAATGATAGAGAACATAGTCATGTGAAAATTAATTCCCAAAAACCATAAATCATCTAGGGGTAAAAAAACTATTAATTCATTTGCAGTTATTGAAAAGTAAAAAAAATTAATTTGAAGATCATTTTCCAACTATTTATGTTATCATTTACTATCAAGATATAGAATATTAGGAAACACACTCACTTAATTTCATTTATTTTATAATTACAATTTAATCATTTTTTTATTCTATGATGATGTTCCACTTTAACACGTATTACCAGAAAATCATATTTTATATGATTTTTTCATGTGTCAAACAAAAAATTCATTTAATATATTATAATATCTATATAATAATTTCATATCATTTAATATATTTGTAAATAATTTTTTATAATTGTTTTATAAAAAACTAAAATATAGATATGTATAATATAATGATCTTTAATACTTTAACAATAACCAACAAATATCAATATATTCAATTCCAATAATATTTTAACAAAATTATCCTCTAAAACATTTATGGAAAAATTTGAAACCCAAAAAACAAGAATATAATTTTATTTATTATTCTGAAATAAATATAACATTAATCACTATGAAATATTAATAATAGAAAAAATAATATTCTAAAAACATATATTCCCTAAATATAATATACAGAATATGCTAATACATCCCATAAATAAACTAAATGACCATAAATTTAAAATAAAACCATATATACACCCAAAATATGACTGAGATATTATTCCTCAAATATGATCGTTGAATATTTATTATTTAACATAAATCTTATAATTTAGTAAAATTCATCAAATATGAATTCAAACACATTTTCATCAAATCAATGACCACATTAAAGGTTACCAATACCCTCACATTTAGTACATCAATTTCAATAATTATTTATCCAAAATTAATAATATTTATTTATCATTAATAATGTATTATTTTTATTATTTCTTTGATATTATATTCTCAAAAAATATCACCTTAACACTAAATCAATTTTCTTTTTTATCAATGTCTTCTATCCAAAAAAAAATTCTAAACGAAAAACAACTTCGAAACAATCTTTAGATGTATCTTGAAACTTTTAACCAGATTAAAAATATTATAATTAAATAAAATAATTTTTTAATCACAATATATAAACAATTCAATCATTTATCATTTATAAAGGGTATAACATGGGTCCTTCCTCGGTCTTGTATTTAACCCTATAATTATAGAATTAACTCAGATAATTACCAATATCCATAAATAAAATACAATCATCTATACGTGGTTCTTTCTGATAAATTTCATATCCCTCCACATAGAACATTCATCCATGAGAACCCAATGATATCATCTATTATTATCCATGTATTAAAACATTTATCATTACATTGAGATATTATTTGAGGTTTCTCATCGCTTATATTTATATCAATGAAATTGAGTCTTCATTTAACATTATGGTCTATACCACCCTTTCTGTTAGTGAACTCTATTCCTTCCATATTTTGTGAGACTAATAGTTAGTTCCAGTGTATGTTGTTACTCATATATTATTGAAAATTTATTTTTCATAATCAATATATCATTCACTCAATTCATCATCCCATTTATTTTCTCATAATCATTTAATTATTCATAACAATCGGTGTTAACATGATTCCTCCTGGTTCTAAACATTTACTAAAACCTATAAGTATAGTATGAGTAATAATAATCATTGTTGTAAAATAAATATTCTTTAAAATCATTTAATGTTGTTTAAATTAGGATATATTTTGTTAATACATCATGACATAGGTTTAACATGAGTAATTCAAGGTCATAATTTTTTAAACTCCTTCATAATGGTTCATAATACAAATTTGAATTAAAAAAATAATATCCCTTCTGAGATTCAAATTTGCTTCACAGTTAGGTAACAATCTTTATGCATTGAAATGATGTCATAATTATATTCATCAAACTATTTTGGTGTTATTAACCCTAACTGAATTTTTACCAAAACCTTTTCTTCTTATAATATCTATAAAATGATTTATTTATAGGAAAACCACATAATATTCACATTAACAAATAATTAAGATGTTGTCTTATAATTACACATACCCACAATGTCTATTAAGGGGTTCTGTCACCACATCTATTTTCCCTCAATCTAGTTCATATTATTTTTATTAATCTTACACTTATTTAAACATTATAGACTCAAAATTCTATATAATAGAGATAGTTTCTACATTATTACGCTTGAATAAGATTTATGTAATCTTATTCTAAAGGAATGAATAATTTAGAATTCTTTAAGAACCTGATTGAATCCTATTTCCCATTTTCACATTAGAAATGAAATCTTAAAATTTATTTTAAATATTATACATCTTTTAACATATTCAATACTTAATTGTCAATATCCATTAGAATGGAAACAAAATAAATGTAACCCAAAATACTAATTATCCATAAAAAAACCTAACCCTAGTATCCCAAATCTGAGGTATAATATGTTATATTGGTATAGATACATTATATCAGGTCCTGATGGATTGAGTAATATTCTGGTATTATTAAACTATATAGAATCATGATTCTATCATTAAATTTTAAAACATAAGATATTAAATATAGTGAATGTAAATATCTTTCATCTTATAACTCAATCAAATGTTACTTCATCATATCATAGAAGATGGAAAAAAATAATTGTTACTTTCTAAGCATAGTAAGTTTTGTTTAATGTCGAATCGATAATCAAACAAATAGTCATAATAAATATGGAAATATAAGTATTTTAAATTACATTAAATTTATTCAATAACGCGATTATGAAAAACATATATGGTTAATATCAATGTTTTAACATTAATAATAATAAATATTGAATTATAAATGTAAGAAATTATTAATATTCATTTCATATGTCCAATATGACATAGATTTATTTGTTATAGTAAATTTAGTAATTGTTTGATCATCTCAAGAGTAATTATAATGTAATAAATATCATTTTTATACATCAATTATAGTTTTAAATTTTTTAAGGTCATAAAAAATAAACTATATTTCATTCCTGACTATGGAAAGCAATACATACACATGAGTTATGTTACAATTTTAAAATATAATGATTTAAAGAACATAATTATAATTTTATCTTTATAAATTCATAATTATTACAATAAAATTAAATTATTTAGTTTTTTAAACTTATATATTTCCATCATGTGATATGGTTATGAAAAATTAATCATATCTCTTTGTGGAGGGGTTGTTTAACACAAATACATAAAAGACATTAAATTTTTAAAATGAAAATAATGTTAAGATATAATATGATATATTAAATTTAAATAATGATAAAATTTCATAAATGTTATATTTATAGTTAAAATCCATCAATAAACGAATTCATGGTTTATGGTGATGGAAAATGAATTACATTGGTTCACGAGGTGGTATTCCCTGATACAGTCAACTGATGGTTTCATTTCCCATTTGATAAAAGAGTATATGGGTATATGGTATTTAATTAGACAAATCATTTCATTGTTTGGTATATATAGATTTTATTATGTCATAATGTGTTAATTATATTTGAATGTGTTGGAATAAGAAATAAAACAAACACACTCATTTAAGAAGGATGCATCTTCTTTAGAAAACCTCATTATGTTTGCACCAAAATACTTCTTATGATGGTAAAATAATAAAATTAGTACTATATAAAATATAAGGTATTTGAGGAATGTATTTGGTTTGGAATTTCCAAAAAAAATTCATTGAGTTTGAAAAAATAGAACTTATTCCCTATTATATTTGTTGGGAGGGGAACTTCCTGGAATTTAATAAAGAATTAAATTAATATAAATTATATATCGTGGAATAGGTTTCTCCCAAATAAAAATTTTATATAATTTATGTTTTTTGTTCCAAATAATATAATCCAATAATAAATGGACTGTTTAAATTTTGTTTTTCCCCTTATAGTTTTTTTTACCATTGTTGTGCCTTTTTGACAACTATTGGGATAAAAAAGATTTTAATATTTAGATCATAATAGAGTAAATATATTACCTATAAAATTATTGATAACAATTTTTCATTATGGTATTTAATTAATTAAAATTGAAAAAATTTATGTAGTTAAAAATCATTTTCAGACTTTGTGTTGTTAGGAATAAACATAAATATACTCCAAAAATATTAAAATTGGAGATTAAAATGAAATTAATTCGATTATTATAAATTAAGTTGATCGTAATTCATATTATAGCCAGATATAAAATACAATCATACTTTAAATTACTTTATATATTGAAAATAACTGATAGTATTAAAAATCAATATTTATTACTATTCTTTAAAACATCTTTATTTTTTAGAAATTACCAAAATTTAACCCCAACATAACATTGATATTCTAAATTTTAAAATTATATATTTATTAAAAATAACATAAAAAAATTATACATTTATAATATAATATATAGAAAAAATAAATAAAAACATTATTAAAGAAAACAACCTTTTGAGAATAAAATATCATTATTGAAAATTGTGTGGTTGTTTCGAAATAAATAATAAATAAACATTATTTTATTATGATATATATATATATAATGATTATGATAATCATATTTGTACCCACAAATTCAATAATTATATTATAAAAGTAATATTTATATATTATACCTTGATTGACCTTTTGGATCTTCGTAGAATATCATATATGGTATCAAAAAAATTTGTCTTCATTAAATGTATAGTTGTGTAATAATAATTGTTACATATAGTTGAATATGTCCTAATTAAATAAGGTATAGTCAATATATAATTGTAAATTACTAAAAACACAAGAAATTTAATCAAATAACTTTAGCATGAATTCAATCAAGGGATAATATAAATGAAATAATGTCATTGATAATACTAACTGAATTCCCAATTAAGGAAATCCTTTATTTTGGATGTCATTATATCAAATTTAATGATATAATTACCATCATATAATTGTTCTAATATATTTTAATTGATTGGTAGGTATAACAAAATATCATATTTAATAAGATTGGATATCTGGTTTGTCTCATGAGACAGGGAAATTCTTTAAGGGTTATCTATAACCAGTTTATAATCATCACTACATATCAAACATATTATACACATATTGAATGAAGAATTTAATTCATAAACATTATTCCGTAACAAAAAATTTATTTATAAAATAAATAACGTGGAATATAAATACATCCCTAGTGAATCAAATAACATTAAATGTAAAACACCACATGATAAAATGTCATATAGTTTATCCATTAATCATATTCCTAATAAAATAAATATATATATTTAATAGAAGTGTAATTCCCAATTTAAAATTTTCATAAGAGTGTTAATGTTACAAAACAGTGTTACCCACAATAAAATTTTTCTTAATGACCAAATATGACCATAAATTCTTTAGAATTATTTTTTTTCTAAATAAAATCACATACATTAAAGAACAAATAAATATGGAACAGAAATATTAAAAAATTATTACATTTTTTATTTAAAAGATAAAAAAATCATGATTAATAAATATATCTTAATATGGATTTGGTGGGGGGAAATTATTTTATCTCCATATATTTTTCTAATAAAACATTACTTTTGACTTTTAATAATGATTTTAAAAAATATGACTTTTTTGAAATAAATATAAATATTCCTCCAAAACCATTTAAATATTCAATTTTGACATAAAATCTCTTCAACAAGTTATATGATTAAATAAAAATTACTTTTTAAAAAAAATTATATATTTTTATGGGGTAGAATAATTTACATAATTGGAAAGAGAAATAATATTAGATTTCATTTTAAAATTTTCATGGATTAATTCAATTCAAAAAGAGTGGAAATTTACAATAAATCATAGAGACTATAAATATTTTTTGTAAAAGAAAAATATGGATTTTATAAAGTATATATCATAATATTGATTCAATAAAATTTTTTGAAATATGTAAAAAATGTAAATGTGAAATAAATTCTTACCTTTTTGGTTACATAAAAAATTATAACCACTTGATAGAAAAAAATTCAGTTGAAACTATATTTATGATTAATATATATATATATATATATTAATTTTAAATACAACAA
This sequence comes from Viscum album, assembly GCA_963277665.1. Taxonomy (NCBI): domain Eukaryota; kingdom Viridiplantae; phylum Streptophyta; class Magnoliopsida; order Santalales; family Viscaceae; genus Viscum; species Viscum album. Next base: position 501,525,648 of record OY728157.1, read on the forward strand.
TCTGGTATTAAATACACGATATAAAATAAAATTGGTGTATAATATAAAAAATGTAACAATGGTGTGGAAATTGAAAAGAATCACATAAAAGAATCATATCATTGATTTGATAATTAAATATAGAAGTTATTATCTATAAAAAATATAAATACATAAAAAATTAATAAAACATAATAAATTCTTTCTTGACTCCCATTTATGATCTTTTAATAGTGTGGTGTGGTTTTAGGATTTTATTTCCATGTTCCCATAATCATATTCTCATGTTATATTGATATCTCTCTTATTTACTCTTATTGGGAATTTTATCTCTCACATTCTAATGTTTCATTTACCAAAGATATGATTGATGGTATTGTGTATGGTATGAATAATAATGGTGAAATTAATGAATAAATTTGTGGGACATGTCTTAAGGAACTTATGGGTGAGTTTTTTATAGTTCATTGTTTCCAAATTATATACACCAAAAAGATTTTTTTGTGTATATTTAGGTTATTTAAGGAATATTCATCTGCTATGATGTAATTTATATGTATGGGATATTTGGGTCTTTTAATTATTTATCATATCAATGGTTTAGTTAACCATTTTAAAATATGTTTTATATAACCTTAGTGAGATCTCCTTTGATATTTATATAGATATTTCCATTGATAACTATATTGATAATTCAATGTATATGAATATTTTGTGGAATAATTTTGAATGATAGAGCATGTGTCTTCCAAGAAATAAATCCATTTCATGAAACAACAAATGTATTTGGTTATCGAATAGATGTACCCAGTAGTAACAACCATGAATTTTTTTCATGCATAACTATGATGTTACTCTGTATATGAAATTATGTATTACTACACAACTCATTTGAAACTTTGTTGTAATGATATTGGGATATTTATAAACACATTAAAAAATATCATGAAGGATTCGGATAAATGAGGATCACAGATGGCTTAGGTAAAACATAATGTAGACTATATTCCATATAAGGTGTCTTGATTAAGATATCAGAGAAATTATTATTTATGAAAATGTTTTTTTGAAACCCAATTAGTGACTCTAACACTATGGTTTTTTGTTTTAGTCAATGGTTGGAATCCAAAATAATCATGAAAATTAAGAATGCGATGAAAAAAAGGTAATATTTTTCTCCCTGGAAATCAACATTTATGGGAGATGAAATGGAAACCCTCATAGTTATAATCACACAACTTCCATAAGATATGAATCATAATGAACTTATAAACAAATAATTTTGATAAAAATGTTTAATTGATTCCATTACAAGGACATGTTCACATTATTTTAGCGAGTCAGCTAATCCACATGTCTTTGTTAGATAGATAAGTTACACTAATAATCTATTTTAATCCTATCCTGTTATAATCAGGAAAAAAAATTTGGTTTTCAATCAAGGGAAAGAATATTAGTGGTAGAACCATATTAAGAATATGAGTCATGAAGAGAGAATAATTTCCATCTAATTGGGTGATTTTAATATAAATTTTTATAGTATGTATATCCCAGGTACTCTATGTATAATACTGGAGAGGGAAACTCTAAATCTTGAACATATTGAGAATTATACTATTGGATTCTGTGAAGGTAATTTTTAAGTACATCATATATATTAATCAATTTTAATCATCATACCTAAAATGAAAATTGATTAATTCATTGGGGCGTAAAAATAATTCTTTGAATGGTGTTTTCTATAAGAAATTGTTGTATCTATGAATATTTAATTCAATGTGAACAACAGGTATAAAATAAATTTTTTGATTTTGACTATTTATATGGGTTTGATATGAAAAATAAGATCATGCCTCCGGAAATCTTGAATAAATAATATGGTTGAATGAGATTCCAATCACCAACATATAATAAATATGGGATGAAGAACTCATGTGAATTCTTAAAAGAAATAAATGCATGTTATAACTACAAGAAGCATATCCATAAATAAAAAAACATATAAGTCATGTGAAGGGCACAATCAATGAAATGAATATAGAGGGAGGACAATAGAATTCACTAAACACACTCTATTATTTTATATTCAATATTTTTATGAATTATTCTAATCAATTCCATTATCCATAGGCTGTGTATTATGATAATAATAAATAATCTATAAATAAAAAAGAAAAAATTTATATCACATAAAAAAACCATAACTATGGTCAATCATGATATTTTTGTCACTCCATAGTGGGGAGATTCATTTGGGATTTTGTATGAATGGGAACTATGAATTCCATAATATGCTTTATTTAGTAAAATTGTAATTCATTTTGAAAACTAGTAACCATTATGAACATGTTTTATCGAAAATTGAAATCAAATTTGTTATTTGTTGTCAACATATATTCATTGATCAGTGTAAGGATGAATTGTGATTTCCAATGGAAGTGTTGGATAATATATTATTAATGGAATGAAAGTTTAATTATATTTAGGAATATTTTATAGATTATTTTTTATTCTTGGTTGAGATAAGAATATTGGTATTATTGTAAGGGAATTTCATGGTTATAAAAATTATTTTCGTGTTGATTAATGAATGATATGAGATCACATAATTCCATTAATAGGGATTCAAATCTAGCCAATCATATTCTTGGAGGTTCTTAATAGTTTAATATTTATTGAATAGTGTATGTTAAAGTTTAGATCGTTTTTTAGAACATGTGAAACTAGTCATGGTAAGGGTAAATATGTAGATTCATAAGGAATTACTTAGGGATCCATTGTTGTTCATAGTGCCTTTGGCATGGAAGAAAAAACAAATTAAATATTCATGTTAAAGAGTAACAGATGAAGTATAAAATGATTAACTCATAAACAATGGATAAAATTTTACATATAATATGATGGTAAATTGATGCTTTTATATATCTATCATAATGAAACTATTAATTGTATGGGGATGTAACCATATCGATTAGATCTTCCACAAAACCTTTATCAGGTTCATGATGAGTTCATTTTTTCTCTCATGAGGATGTGTATAACTAATCCATAACAAGTAATAAACTCTGTGGTCATACCTATCATGACACCCTCCCCACAAAGTGTGACCCTCATTGACTAGTAATGTGAGAAAATCGATTTTGACCCCTGAGCCTCACCTCTAGTAGGTCCTAGGTTTGTAACTAGTTTTTATGGTATAGTAAACAAACAAATGGGAGGTATTACCCTATAAGTGAACACATATGAGAGAGATATTTAAGATAAAAATCAACCAACTCCCACCCTGAACCCAAAATAAAAAGAAACCCAAGTGCACGAATGTATTGTTTTGTAAGCAGTTCTACAACTGAAAGGGAAAATTGTATGTACCAAAATAATGTAAAACAGAAGTGACCATAATTCCCGAAAACCTCCTACAAAACTCATAAGCTATTAATAACAAGCTTGATCTTTAAATGGCTCCATGTGAGTTGAAAAAAGTTTATATATTGTACGTTGAGTATGATGGTATGCTTAGTGGGATCCTTCAGGGATCCACTCATGTAAAAGTAAAAAAATAAAGATAAATACTTGTGAATAATAAGTGAAACTAACTCATCACCTAAACTGTTATACTATGGTCTTATCCTCACAATGGCTACCCTCAAAAAGTATCACATACAAAATTATATGATATAAAAAATAATATCAAGGGTTCTCTACTACCTCTTTCACTCTAGTTTGATAATTTTCCCCAACGTTGTGTGTCTTGATAGTCTCCATCCAAAAGGTAGGCCTGAAGACACCTGGGCAGGTATCATAACATGTGCCTCATGCAACAAATATTCTTTCCCATAGACAACTGGATGAATCACTACACAATCCACACAACCAGAAGTATCTAGGTAGTTTCATGGAGCCACCACAACCCACATAATATGTAACATTCACTGCATTTTATACCATAAACCATTATAGGCCATACACAAAGTAAGGATCCTCAGGCAATCACATCCTATACATTTTATTACTGTAGTTGTTTTTTGGAGAATTTATCCAGAATATAGTGTTTGAATTAACCACAATCCATATTTTACCTCAACACACATATCTTGGGGAAAATATAACTCTCTTGCATACCATCACAATTAACTACCAAGACAATAGAGTAGGGACAAAGGGGGAATTCAGCCATCCATCCTCCCTTTAGGATGTTTCGGAAATCACCCCTATGGCTCAAAATCCCAGGGGTGTCTCTTTCCATAATAGACATGGTAGGGTAGTGTATCAAAACCCAAAACGGAGTCAACATTTCCTCAGAATCACAACATCAACAATGCATCCAAAAAAGTTCCAACCCCTTGGGTTAGACATCGTTTATTCAAAAATTTATTATCAATATAATATTTCTTCCATAATTCAAGGTATTCAACGAAATCATTCTATTCATCCTGATGCAAGGGGATCGACACTGTGAGTAGTTGAAATTCTCATCGAGTCTTTTCTACATATTATAGAATCATATACCCATCCATCCATGAGATGCAAAAAACAGAAATCATGTGGCATACTATGTGTGTCTACACCTATTTTGAATGGAGGGTAAGCATGAACATAAACCCTAATTAGTTGGGAAAGTAAATCAGAAAAGAAAACAATATATTCAACCAGCGTCACAATATTCATATTAATGGGTAATCCCAATTTCAACCTATCTAATCATTCCTAGTGTCCTCATCAACACCCACATACATAAACTGATGCATCTAAAAACTATAGGGATAAACTACTACAAGTACCACATGGGCTCCCTACCCCACATACAACAACAACCATATAGGATCACACATCCCAGGCTCACACCACAACCTAAATAGCAGGAATGAAACACCATAGCAATCGTGCACTTTTACCTTAAAGAAGGCCTATAGACTTCAAACACAATGAGCACTCATAGATCCAAATATTAATGTGACTTTTCATTATAATAAATAGGGTAACTCATAACATTACAAGGCATTATATATATCACACAACTGGTTCCTTATTCCCTTTTCAATTAAAAAATTTATTGTCCAGCTTCCAACTATTGGAAACCTAAGAAATAAGTTGTCACAACTATAAAAAATTATTTAAACAATTTATTTTATGTGCATTTTACAATTTAAAGACATTAGTAAGAATGCATGAGGTCCTTTGACCCATTCAATTAAACATGTATAACTAGATTAATTTTATTAACATCAAATTACATCAACAAAAACTGGATTCATTTATCATTCCACTTTATCATTATAGGATTAATTTATTATTAACCATGGTGTTACGTTCTTTATGTGTTTCCACCAGGAATGAAATAGTAAACAATAAAAGAAATGATATCACACTATCTAGAGAATTAATAGGTAATAAAATCACTTGGAAAATGATAACAATTCTTTAATCTAGTTCATAGATTTATTATTTCAATTTAATTGTGATCTTTTGTGATAAATCATTCTAACTCTACTAATACATTTAAATAAGTATAGATAATCCCGGAATCACCTACATCTAAACGTTTCTGATATTGTTTGCACAAGAATGAACCAACACAATGGATGATAATCACCTCTCCCATATTAGCTACATCAACTAGAGGACGACTCGACACCACCATACAAAAAACCTACCCTGAAAGCTCCATTAGAATCATGGAGATCACATTACATCATTGGTCAAGGAAAAATAGAAGCAAATAGTTAAAGGAACCCAGAAAACATAGAGGTAGAACATAACATATGGAATGTAGATTGACACTTTCTGGTTGCACCGAAATAATGGGTGCACTACAGCATAAAAAAATACAAGGGAAGACACAATTCAAATATGAATCACAATGAAAAAATTATATAGGAATGAGAGTTTTTTGGTCTCTTATTCTAGTGAAATATAAAAAAGGGAGAACAAGGGTCGACCGTTGGAGATATCTAAATGGAGGTGCAGTTTAGAAATGTTTATATTTTCAATTAAATGACGATATTGGTCAAGATATTGCATTTTGAATAACTAAAGGCACTAAGAACCATAATAAAATTAATAATGGAGTTATGGACCTTAAAATAGCCATAAATCCTTTAAAAAGTATTGAACACATTTTACATCAAAGAAGGCATCAATGGAGTGAAATTGAAGGATGCTGGAATCACTCTTCATGATTCACTATCACTATTGAATGAGTTATCGTTGGACGAGTCTCCATTGGATGTGTCACCACTGTAAGAGTGTCCATTGGGTGAGTCACCAATGGTTGAGTCTCCATTGGATGATTCCCCATTGGATGAATCTCCAATTGATTAGTTTATATCAGACAAGTCACTATTTCTTTGGAACAAGATATTGTTAGAATTAACTACTATTGGAATGAAATATTATTGTAATTAGAATGAGTAAGATTTTCCATTTAAATGTGATATTGTTTCCATTGGAACTAGCTACCATTGTGGTTGGAAGAAGCATCCATTTAGGAATCACTGTTCAAAAATTGGAAAATTTTGCAATGTGTTGGGAATAAGTCAATGTGACCTCCCAAAACACCTTCAACACTAGATTTCAACAAAGTCGTGGATCTAAATGGTTTATACTAATACATCATATACCTTTAAAATCATTCTAACCCCTGATAATTCAAAACCAACCTTGATAAGAAGCAGAAAATGGGGTCCTAACAACCACCCTTTGAGATACATCTCAAGGATACCATCACCCAAAAAGAGATCAATCACTCCCTCAAACGAACAACACAAAACTATGAGGAAACCACAACAAAATCCTAAACCAACACCTGAGGGAGATACCTCTCAAAATAGGGAATGCGACAACATGTAAAAATAGAAATCCATCTCAAAAACAGATTGTCCTACAATCATCAAAATAATAAAATTACAAAAGAATAGCTAAACAATAATCAAATATGATTATTGAACAATTATATACTATTCACATTAATATGTACTCTCCTTCACACCACCATTCCATGATAAGACATGAACCAAGGGAATAAAACACCATTGAATGACCTTCTCCTTATAGTCTTAGATCTCTACATGCCACTCATCGAAGGTCACATCATTTTAAACATCGGTCTCACCCCAATCAATGTTGTGAGAGTCACTATGAAGATAATGATGAAGCTGAGATATTTTTAAACAATAGTGAATCCAACTCATCTGTGGGGTAAGTGCTACCTGATATGCCACAACTCTAAAATAATCAAAAACCTAAAAAATAAAAACAATCTTGGGTAGAAATCTTACTCCTCTAAAAAACCATCTCTTCACATAATGGGGAGTCATGTTCAAAAACACATGATCCCCAACGTCAGACATAAGAGGTCTCTTCATATGATCATCATGGGATTTCTGTTTATCCCACACTACCTTCATCCTCTCATTAATATCCCGAACCATATCAATCATATTCTGTACTAAATATTTCCTAAAAATTGAATACATTTCAAACCCTTTCTACTATATTAGAGAATGGAACAGTCAGACATACAAGGCCTCAAATGGTGCCATAACAATGGTGGAGTGAAAAGTTATGTTGTATGATAACTCTAACAATGATAACTGACTAATCCACAAACCTCCAAAACTAAGACATAAGAGCATAACAAGTCTTTAATGGACTGGATGGTCGTCTTTGTCTCACCATCCATATACAGAAGAAACAACATGATAAGGCATAGTTATGAACCGAATTCACATTTGATACCTCTCTAATACCTGGTGGTAATACCAGTATCTTGTTAAAAATGATCATCCTACGGACTCTATTGAGTCTCACCACATCCTCTAGATATTTCCTCATCCAATCCTCCTCTGATCTCTACTCCTTGATTCATATAAAGTGGGGTGATTTCATCGGATGACCCACTACTACCCATATATAATAATAGCCTCCTGAATATCAAGGTTAAATGAAAACAATTTACATTGTGGTTTCCTCCCACATAAATTGAGGAACATCTAATAGCTAGAGCAATCCCCCGAGAACATGGTGCTCAGAAGTCACCTTATGGAAGAAAAAACATCAAGACAAAAATTCATCAACTGCGCGCTTCTACCCTAGACACCAAAATGGAATCCTAAAATATGAGTACATATTTTTCATGAAAATATGTACCACTTATGGTGAACTAATGAACTCTCATAGGACCATCTCACTCATCTATAAAGGAGAAAAAGCCATCCCAGAAACAATACCCAGTGTTATTCTTCATTATACCTTCCATTCGGGACTTCAATACAAACATAATAGTATCTCAGGACCTCCACATAATGATCCCCCAACTGGGATTACTCCACCTACTACACTAGACATGAATACACTATCATATGAGAAAGACAACCTTTTCCCCCCAACTTCTCCCATATCGAGATATAATACTGAAAGTAATTCCATTATCCTCTATGAATCATAGGATTCACACAATCATCATAGTGTGACTACTTACATGGTGTATTGGCTAAAAAATTCACCATTCTCTGTTTATATAAAATTTCGAAGTCATAATCCTCTAAGAACACCATCTACCAACATTGTCGCATGTTTAGGTCACACTAGGAGAAAACATACCTCCAGATCTTATTATTAGTGAATACCACAAAATTCCCACCAATGAGGTAATATCTCCATAACTTTTGGGGAACAATTGTAGATTTCAACTTGATATCAGGGGTGGAACAGTAATGTTCATGGGGAATTATCTTCCATGACCCATAAGAAACGAATGAACTCTGCTTCATTAGAACGTAGCCTAATCCTAGACACAAAGAATCACTGAAAACCTCAAACTGAACTCCTTGTACTGGACGACAAAGAACCGATGTACGAAATAACTTCTACATAAAATAACAAAATTTGACATGAAACTGATCAACCCATACCAACACTTGATCCTTTCTGGACAATTCCTTCATAGGAGTCACATCATGAGAAAAATCAGCAACAACCCTCCTATAAAATCCAACAAGGCTAATAAAACATTAGAACTCTTCCATTTTCATGGGGGATACAGAATATTGAAGTGATCCTATCATTTATGGATCCATAGATACATTCTAATGGAATAAAACATTCCTTAATAAATAGACATTTGGAGCCCTAAACTCAATCTTTTACAACATACCATGTAGTTTGTTGTCAATGAAGAAATCCCATAATTGAGTTTTTGTGCACTTCATCATCCTCCTCAAACATGGAGGAGATAAAGACATCATCGATAAAGGCCAACATGAATATATAGAGGAACCCCCCGTACCAGCTGAAGCATTTGTCACACCAAATAGATTCACAATGAAATCATAAAGCTCATGATGTCAACAAAAATCAGCATTCAAGATATCCCCATCCATAAGACGAATATGATGAAATATTGACCATAAATAGATCTATGAGAAAAAACATGTAACCTTCAGTAGACCAATTAAATCTACAATCTGTGTAAAAGGATAATGTTTTTTCACTGTCACATTGTTTAGGTCATGACCATAGGCACATAGACCCAAACTTCCATCAGCCATCTTCCCAAAAAAATGGGTGAACCCCATTGTGACACACACAGATAAACAAAACCACACTACAATAGAACATCAATCTATAAATGTAGCTCTCGGAACCTAGATGGTGTCAAACTAAACAGAGAGATTGAGATCGGAGACAGGCCTAGATGCAAATCAATCCCGAACTCGATATCACATAAATTGGTAATGCTACAACCTATTCTCGAAGTACATAAGGGTACTCTTCCAAGACCCTGGTAAATGTAGAATACTAATCTATTGATGACATAAACATATAAGCAAACCTCAAGGATGGTAAGGAAAAAACATTCCTCTTACCTATCTATGGGTATCCCTCCCCAACAAACACTACTGGAACTCCATATGCCTCAAAAAACAGCACCTGATTTTGGAAGGAATTATTCATAGCCTATACTAAATACAACCAATCTATCCCGAGGTTGGTTGTATACATAAACATAGGATCAATCCCCAAGATTGTTGTTTCAAAAACAATATCATGTAGTCTCTACATACTTCAAACAAGTTATCTCGACATCGAACTGTTATAGTCAACGCTAAGGGTACTACAAGACTCTATACATATTGTCCCAAATCAGGGAAAATGGAAAGAGATATGATGTATTTTTTTTTCATGAATCAAACATGGAATACAATTATGATGAAAACATGCAATGGCTACCTCTAAATACATCTTCTCACATGGTGTTGGCAATGCTAAAAAATGATGTTGACCATGACTGGCTCCATCACTTATCTCATCCTAATAATGATGAAAAACATGTCTATTCTCTGCTCTCTGAATATGGAGAGTGTCATAGGGTTTTCCTCTACCTTCCCCATATGCTTTCATCATATACAATGTCGGTGCAACCTACTACTGCCACATAATCTAGAACTGCCTCAATAGAGGAACCTAAAGTAGAACACTTGACATGTGATTTCTTCTCGAAAAGGTATGGCACTCCCTCTTATGATGCCCTCAAACTCTAAAATAAAAAAATTCCTTTGATCCATTACTATAGGCCTATGTTACACTGCTATAGAAATGAGTTATTGAGGTCTGGAACATACACCCGGCTAAACATAAAATATTCTCCACTGAAAATTGAGAACCTCATACAACAACTTTACCAATTGAGGAATCATTATGAATCCATTCTCTTAATGATCTAGTTCTAGCTAATGTACTCTCTATGACCTCTACCATCACTAGCACCATGTGATATGTTGTCACCATAAATTGTTTGACTCGACACATGATCTTTGGAATCCATGCATCATTGAAATTCACCTCCCTAGACTCCTCATCTAGAAATAGATCCAAATCATATTGCAGAAGGTTCTTGAAAATTATCATGAACTCTCACACACTTGATCTTCCATAAAGAAGGGTAAAAAGCTCCTAGAAACTATCTACCTTTGTGTCTGAAGAATGCAAATCATCTATGAATTGATCTCAGAATATCTACCCTGACACAACATACTCCTCACGACCCTTATGAAAAGGAACCACTACTACCTTGCTACCCCACACATCATAATCACATCCATTCTACGCTGATCTTACAGCGTAACCTAAAAACATATTTTTTGAAATCATGACATGGAAATCCACCTGGAACCATACCTTCAAAAATGAATAATTGATAGAGCTCCTATACCAAGAATATAGAAGACAATGGAATTAATTAATTAACTATTTTTTATTCATTTAAGGTTAAACTATCACAAGGTCTACCAATTCAAACACTAGTACTAAGAAGAATGATGCATGATCCTTTACTAGGTCTCTACGTTTTAAATATTATCACCTAGTTTTGTATCCATAAGATATATAATTATTCATGAATTAGAATATAAGGGGACCAAAATTCCTATTTCTCAGATGGTCTCTAATGTAGGCAATTCACTTCAAAATAGATTATATTGTTTTTCTAACAAGCCATGAAACCTCATATATTGTTAACTCCAAAATCTGTCATATCCCTTAACTAGACCTCATATAACACTCTTTCATGACACCCTCCCAACAATGCCTACCCCTCATAGGCTAACAATGTTAGAGGAGATAAAATTTCCCATTAGTCCAACATCCAGTAGGTCCCGAGATAAAAACTAGCATTGAGGTTATAATAAACACACAAATGGTAGGAATTTCCATCAATGAAAACACATTGGTAATAGGGATATATGAAAGACCCAAACAAACTCCAACTCATACTAAAATATAAATAACCCATGTAAACACGTGTACTATTATGAAATAACTACTACAATAGAAAGGGATAACTTCAAGTTCCAAAATAATGTAAAATGGTACAGACCACGGTGCCTGAAAAGCTCCTATAAAACCAACTAGTTAGTAGTAACCAGCCTGATATGCGACCTACTCTAGGTGACCTGAAAAAAACTATATATATATTGTAGTGTGACTATAAAATTATATTGTGTAAGATCCTCCCCAGATCCACTCAAGAAATAGTAACAAAAGTATGCTAAGGCACACTAAACAACCCATAAAAATAACTCCTCTTATAAATAATTATACCATGTTCCCAAAATCACATTGGAAACTCTCACCAAGTATCACATTCAAAAGTATATTACATAATAATGAATATCAAGGGTGACCGACTACCACTTCCCCACTGGTTTCCAACTTTTCCCCATCGTGGCACATCTTGAACATATCTCTCTAAATGGCTGGCCCAAAGACACATGGGCAAGCACCAAAACATGTTCCTTGTCAAACACAAAGGCATGACCACATAGACCTCGTCCAAGAACCACACCATTCACATAACCAAAAGTAACTATATAGTTCTCAAGAGGTACCATAACCTGCATAAACTAAATCATACTCCTAGTATTACACCGTAATCCATTACAACCCTTATGCCATGTACGGATCCTAAATCCATCATAGACTATAAACATTATATATATAGTTGTCTGTAGGAAACTATATCAAAAATATATGTGAGGGAATTTACCACAATAGATCACATCCCACAACACCCATATATGAGATAAAAATCCATTATGAATACATACTCGTGTATCTATCCATAAAATAGAGTGGGGCCAATTTGGGGAAGTTATCCATCAATCCTCCCAACGGGATGTTGGGGAGTGCACCCCCAGGGCTCAAAATACCTAGGGTGTGAGTCTTAATAACCGACAGGCTGGGGTATAATATAGATACAAAAATAATACACGATATAATATACATCACCACCACACTATGGAGAGAACCTAGTCTTAAACTCTATTTCCTTTAATGTCTCTTGGAATCCTGACTACAAACGCTAAGACTAGATATCATCTTAGAAGAGAACCATTTAATTAGAAATATTAAATCAAATTTACATTTCCAATTAGATTAACATTATTTTAATTAATCCCTTATCCAATAATTAACCATTATCATTTCCACAATAAATTTCATTTTCATGACAAAAATGTTTCGTACACTCAAGGCATAACCAAAACAGAGTCTTATGTTCCTAAAAATCACATCCTCAGTGATGCATCCAACAAAGTTCAAACCCAGTGGGCATAACATCAATTATTCAATCAGTAATTTATTTTTTAATAATTTTTCCATAATCCCTTTTATTATATGAATGAGTCCTAATATTATATAAAAAAAGGGGCTATACATGGTGATTAGATGAACTAACAGTTGATTAATTTCCACTTATTGTAGGAGTGTAAAACCATCCATCAGTAAGAGGCTAAACATGGAATGAAGATGGAATAACCGATGTTTCAGTGCATCTTTTGGAATTATGGTAATAAAGAAAAGTTGCATCAATCGATGGGGAATGTAAATAATATCAACGAACAATAGATTCAACAAGCATCGCAACATTCATATGAATGGGTAAGCCCGTCATTGAGACGTTTCATCATCCCCAATGACCTGCTCAACACCCACTACAAGCTCGCGCGTCGTTGGGAAAGAGAAAAAAACTAAAATTTATAACCAACTTACTACTTAGGACAGTGGAAAGACAGGGTCGAACCACAGGGAGGCCTATTGTTGTGTTTTTTGTTCTAAAAAAATAAACTTAACAAATACACACATAAAAAAATCGAGAATGGACAATTGGTGGTGGTGAAGTGGAGTGAATGAGATTTAGTGTGTGAAGAAGAGAAGGAGAGATGGTGAGTGCAAAGGAGTAGACAGTGCAGTAAGAGAACTAGGGGTGCAAACAACCAATAGATGAATAGGGGGAAAAGTCCAATGGCCAATTTGATGCTGCTTATCCTTATTCACACATTGAGAATTAAGAGCATAGATTTGACTATAAGTAACTGGCCAGAGTTGTCGTCTGGTCAGTTTGTGATGAAATAGCTCTTACAGTCCCTCGACTATGAAATTCATTCCATCCAATGGTGAAATTATGTCAGTAGTAACTGAGCTCAACTTGTCAGTTGAGTTAGGTGTCTCTCTCTCATTTGAGTATAACTCACATGTCAGTGAGTTGCTCATATTGAAACAGTTTCAATTATGGTACAAACAAGATCGGATTTCAAACGATCTTGTTGTTTTTAAAATAAGCTTGTATGTAAAAAATGAGAGAGATGATCCAATTAAGTGATGCAGTGCATGAATGAGAATAAAAAAATCAAATCAACCACATTATTTCCCCCAATGGAAATTATCCCGACATAGTGGATGTTTTAATGCAACAGTTCAGAAAGAGATAATGAAGTTCATATTGAAATAGGTTGCAGAAAAATAGAGCACAAGACAAATAATAATATTTGTCTCCCTGCTCGAGCTCTCGGAAACTCTAACTCCTGCTACTTGATGGTATATGCAATGATGGAGCTCACTCGATGTCCCTCCCTGAGAATCGAGGTCTGAAAATGCATTGGTCTTCTGATCTCGGTACTCCAATTTCTCCAAAGGCGATAGTGTAAGTTCCTCCTGCTCTACTCCCCTGGTCTGGTTCCAAAGTCATGCTATTTGGCCCTCTGGATCCCTATTCCCTCTCTCCCCCTTTCATGCATTCATCACCCAACTGAAGTCTCTGGAATCTCCCTCGAAGAGTTCCCTGGCCTCCATGTGGCACTTTCACTGCACAGCTCCTCCCACGCTGGTCATCAGAGTAGTTTCTCCTAACTGAATGAATTATATACGCACGATGTGAGCCAATTTATTCTCTGGAAATAGCTAGTGCATGTGGCGTGCATCTTTGTGAACGTCACCCACTTTTATGTAAACTCAATGTAAGTGCATTCCGCCCCCTGCAACGAAACACAGAAGCACCAAAACAAGTAAAAAAATTAATATGAAACAAAAGTAAAATAACTATATATTAATATTGTTACTTAATGAAAACAATTATTAATATATATATTTATATATATAAAATAATATAGTACCTAAATTATTAGTAATATATATTTAATAACTATTTTATTTAATTAATTTATATAATATATAGAATCTTATATATTATTTATTATTACACCTATTAATATTTTTTTGTATAGTATTTGATATATATATATATATATTATATAATGTGTTATATTATATGTTATATATATTGTTTATTATAAAATATTATGTTATTTTATATGTGATTATAATAACTAAAAGGAAAATAAAATAAAAAATGAAAGAGAGGGGGAGATGCGGGTCTGGCGAAGGGGGATACATGATTGCGGTAGGGGTTTAGGGCAGGGGACATCGCACAGCAGGAGCACCGACGAGCTCGAAGAGATTGGGTCGTGGCATGGGTTCAGAGACGGTTTGAGGCCTTCGGGGAGGTCTGGCGAAGATGAGGTGGTGAGGCTGTTGTGCGTCGGGTGGGGCCGCTAGGGTTCTAGCGCACAAAGAAGAGGTAAAAGGAGAGGCTGATGGTGGTTCATGTTAGGGTTTTAGTAGGGTTGCTGACCAGGTGCGTAGCGACAGTTGTGGCTTCGGGAAGCAGCATGGTGTGGGCTTGACAATTGGTCCGCGGTGACGAGGGGATGCAGTTGTGAGGGGGGTGCGCAGACGAGGCTCAGGGTGCACAGCGGAGGAGTCACAGATTCCAGCGATGGAGCAAGGGGCAGCTTGGTTCATCTCACAGCTCAGATCTGGGGGTCAATTTGTTTCTAATTTTCTATGCGAATCAATTGTATTGATGCATGATTTATGGGGAAATTTTTATTTTTTGCTGGACGCTTGATTTTGACTACTTTTAGTTTGTGTGTTTGTGTTGTTGTTGAGGTTTATTTGTGAATTACATTTCTACGATAGAGGCTGGTGATAGATGGAGAAGAGGAGGTTAAAGGGAAGTAAATACCGGAGCAGAGGAGTGGAACAGTGAGGTTTGAGAATTGGGCGGCAATGGTGCGGTTGAGGGGTAGGGTAACTGTGAGATGTTCTAATGGTGAGGTTGAGAAAAAAAGGGTAACAATCAGGTTGAGTATGACAGTGAGGTGTAAGTAACAGTGGGGAAAAGAGGGGGCAAATGTATCAATGAGGAATAAAAATAGAAAACTCTACGGGTGAGGTAACAATAAAGTCTATATAATAGTGAGGAAGAAATAAAAAGTATAACATTGATAAGTTACTGTGAGAATATGATAATAGTGAGGTGGAGTGTGCTGGTGAGGAAAAAAAATAAATGTATAATAGTGAGGTTTGAGGTAGAGTAGTGGACTTAGCCTGACAATGAGAAAAAAATGTTAACTTTGAGGTGTGGACCAGTAGCAAGGCTATTGATAGAAAGTGCTAACGGTATGGTGGTCACCGGAAATGAACAGGGTCGTGTGACCACAACACCTATAAAAAAACATAACAAAGAAAATTAAATAAATAATTTAATTTAATGAAACAAAAAAAATAAATTAATAAATTAAATTAAATAGAATAGAATTAAAAACTAAAAACAACAAAGATAAATATTAAATCTAATGAAACTTTATTTAAACAAATCAAATAATTTGGTTTAAAAAATAAACAAACTTAACTAAAGATCAAATTAAAATATTTATGGTAACTTCCTTATCTTATTTAATCAACTAATTAAATAATTAATTAAAGAAAATTAAAAAATAAGAAAAAATAAATGAATAAACTTAAATTGTTAAAATTAATTTAATTATTAAAAGACTAATAACCAAAAAGAGATATTTATTTACAATTTGAATAATAAATCCTTAATAAATTTAATAAATGAATTAATAAACTAACTAGAATGAAATATTATAAAAATAAAATAAAAAAATAAAAAATAAATAAAAGTCTAATTGCGCGAGACTAAACTAATTTAAGAATTATTTAAAATGACACTAATTCATATTAAAACACATGTTTTAAAATAAAAACTCGTTATTTTACCCAACAAATTCAAAAACACAATAACTATCAACTATTTAATAAAAAACAACATTTTAATATAAAAAAGTCAATAAAAAATAAAAAAATATGTGGCAAAGAGTGTTAAAAAACTGCCATATCAAACTCCTCCACACTTAATGCTTTGTTTCTCCTCAAACAAATACATTCCTTTGAATTTAAAACAGACATGTGATTAGTGAGTTTCAGCTCAAAACGTGCATGATTAAACATTAATAACCAGAGGAGCATGACCAAACAATGAGTCAGGCCGTCCAAAGGTGTTCAAAAATGATGTCCTCCTTAGCTTCAAAATCCCACTAGAAGTCAAGAGCTTCAAAAATTTGTACACTTTCAAATATGTCATGCCTCATACTTGTACTCATTAACTGTCTTACTTCACCTTCCAATTCAAGTTATAATTCAAGGAGTGTTGACATGTTAGATGATGTGGAACTCAAAACATAACCAAGTGCACCTCCCATTCTCACCTTCCCCTAGGTTTGAGAAATTAATGTTCATTAATTTTATCCCTTTATTGTTTCAACTCAAATGATACCTAAGCAAGTCAATTGCTCCCTTCTTCATCTTGGTTCAAAATTTTCCTCACATTAATGAGTTCATTTTTGACAAGGGCACTTTATTTTACTTTTTCCCAACCATATTCGTGGTGGGGAGAACTGTGCATAGCACTTAATAAAATTTAAATTCGCTTTATTTATTCACCGAAACACACCCATTTCACCTTGTCTTAGATACTCACCGTGGGATCCCATTTTCCCATTTTACTCCAGTTACAAAGGACTTAATTAATAATCATCCGAATTGACTTCCTAATGTGATTGAATATTATTTAATAAAAATTTGTGTCCCATGGCTTCTGGTGAAAACATCATGTTACCCTAAGCCATGATCCTTACTCCACAAAACCTATCATGTCATACACTCATCCTCAGTTCCCAAAAAAAGATCCATAGTGACAGGGAACAATTTCACTCAGCAATCATTCATACAAAACAGTTTCTCACTAAGTTCCACTCTCAACATCCAGCAACCAATTATCCACTAAACATGACAAAAATGCAGTACCAATTACACTCCAATGACCATCATGTGATGAAAGAATTTTGAAGTTTTTTGAATAAATTTTGAACCCTTTTTATGAAAAAATTTGGCCATTTTTTAAACAAACTCATGTTTAAAAAGGGGGAATTCGACATGACACTAAAATGACCCTTCTACCCACATATAAAACCCAACATTGTCCCCAATGTTGACTCTCAAGGTAAGAGACAGAATAGCTCAATATTGATGGACAGTTTGGATTAAATATGATATGGAACGGTAGCAATGAGGTTCAAAAAATTTATTTTCCACACAAAAAGTGAAAGAAAATAGAAACAAAAATAAAAGAAAACAGAAGAATCTGACCCCACCAACCATCACCAACAATACATACAGTTATATTCCTAAACTATTCATGCTTTAAATCAGTGTGAGAAGAAAAAATATTTTATCACTTTATTCAAATTGTAGCATGATTAAAATATATGGGCAACAGTAGCATAATGAAATTGAAAGAAATAGGTGAAAGAAGGTACTACAAATCAGCTCAAAATACATTCTTAACTAAGTAGATATTAGCAGCTAATGCCCAAGCAAGAAAACACAGTCATTACTCACAGATTGGGAGGAATTCCCGCACACTTAGTTCACAGTGAAGAGTAAGTATGAAATTGAAAATGAAAAATGTAGAACAACACTTCCCTGAATAATTTGACCTTTAGCAGTAGCTTTCATCAACAGATCCTCTTCAGCATCATTGGGTTATTAATCGTCTTCAGTAACTCACAAGTTCAAATAAGTAAAATAAGATTTCAGGGATTAAAGTTCTAGAAATGTAACCCAAGATACTGAGTAGTGAGAAATGTTATTCATATGATGCAGTGGATTACTCCCTTGCAGTTTCTTGGCCAAGATTATGGCGGCAACAACTCTCTCTCTAAAACAACAACAGATCATGAGGTACCATCAGGAGTTAAGAAATTGAACCAGGGAACAAGTATCATGGATTAACCTTAATGAAAAACATAAAATAAAATAAAAACTACTAAGAAACCTTGGTTTAGTTCCCATGCAACATTGAGTTTATAGTCCTCAGTTAGACTTGAATCAGCTCATTCTTCCAACAGAGATATGGAAACTAACCCCTTTGTCTTCCCTTCAAAGAAGTGCATTATTCTTTGACCATTGACTAAGAAGGGTCTATTCTCTTCTCTAACCAACTCAACAACTCCATTAACCAAAAATCTTACAATGGTAATGGGTCCTTACCACTTGGACTTCGACATTCCTGGAAACAGCTTCAATCTAGAAATGAAAATCATGACCCTCTCACCAACCTTGAAATTTCTATTTTGAATGATTGATTCATGAAAAGTCGTTGTTAATTCATTGTAAATTTCATCATTCTCATTGGACTTTCTTCGGATCTCCTCCATCTCACTCAGCTCTAGCAGTTTCCTATCTCCAGCAGATTTAAAATCAAAGTTAAGTGCCTTCACTGCCCAAAAAGATATCTATTGTAACACAATAGGTAGATGTCATGCTTTCCGAAAGAGGATCCTATATGGTGACATACCTATAGGAGTCTTATAAGAATTTTTGTAGGCCCAAAGGGCCTCATCCAACTTCCTTGACCAATCCTTCTTAGAGTTAGACACTGTTTTCTCTAAAATCTGTGTGAGTTCGATGTTTGAAACTTCTTCTTGCCCGCTAGATTGTGGGTGATAAATAGTTCCTATCCTATGTGAGCACCCATACTTATCCATTAAACATTTGAAATTATAATTCTTCAAGTGATTCCCATTATCAGTTATAAAAGCTCAAGGCACAACAAATATGGAAATGATGCTTTTCTTAATGAATTTCACAACACTAGCTGCTGAATTATCAGGCAGACCTATTGCCTCAACCCACATGGACATGTAGTCCACAACAACCAAAATGTACTCATTCTTATAAGAGGATAGATATGGTCCCATGATGTCCAAGCCACACACATCAATGATTTCAAGCTCCAGAATACCTTTTTGGGGTAATTCCTGCCTTCTTCCAACATTTCCCAACATTTGACATTTTTCACAGCCAATAACCAAACTCCTAGAATCTTTAAACAGTGTTGACCAGTAGAAACCAGATTGTATGAGCTTCTGAGTAACCCTTTCTCCTCCATGGTGGCCACCCCAAGGTGATGAATGACATCTCTCATGTATGGGTAAAATATCACCCTCAACCACACATATTCTAAGAATCACATCAACACACCTCCTAAAGAGAAGAGGGTCATCCCAAAAATAATATTTCTGTTCATATTTAAACCACTTCATCTGGTTGTGTGAGAGAACCTTGGGCATGAATCCAGCTGCCAGAAAGTTGGCATAGTCTGCAAACCAAGCAGAGTGCTACATAGAATCAGCAAACAGTTGTTCATCAGGGAAAGAAGTGTTGATCTCTTTTAGTTCCTTACATGGGGAATTGAGAAATCTAGACAAGTGATATACAACTACACTCTCATCCCCTTCCTTATCCTTAATTACTAAATCAAACTCTTATAGTTGTGTGGTCCACCTCATGAGTCTAGGCATTGAGTCCTTTTTAGCTAGAAAATACTTAAGGGCTGAATGATCTATGAAAACTATTATCCTTGATCCTATAAAATACTGCCTGAACTTGTCCAAAGAAAACATCACAACAGCCAACTCCTTCTCAATGGTAGAATAATTCTTCCGGGCAATATCTAGAAGCTTGATTTCATAGTAAATAACATGTGATTTCCTATCCTTCCACTGGCCTAACACAACTCCCACTGCAAAATCACTAGCATCACACATAACTTCAAAAGGAAGCTACCAGTCAGGAGTAGTGATTACAGGTGATGTAGTTAACTTCTACTTGAGAAGATTAAAGGCCTCTAGACATGTGTCATCAAAGAAAAGGGGTGTGTCCTTAACCAGCAGAGAGAACATGGGTATAGTAATTTTAGAAAAGTCCTTAATAAACCTCCTCTAGAACCCAACATGACCCAAGAAACTTCCAATTCCTTTGACATTTTCGGGTGGGGGAAACTTTTGAATAACCTCAATTTTAGCATTATCAATCTCCAACCGCTTCTAAGAAACCTTGTGTCCCAATACTATGCCTTCAGTGGCCATGAATTGGCACTTTTCCCCTTTTAAGACTAAGTTGGTCTCATGGAACCTTTCTGACACTAATTACCGGTTTTTCAGACAGTTCTCAAAGGTATCTCCCACAAGAGAAAAATCATCTATAAACACATTAATAATCCTCTCTATCATGTCTGAAACAATTTCCATCATACACCTCTAAAAAGTGGCAGGATCACCACACAAGCCAAAGGGCATCCACCAGTACACAAATTTCCCAAATAGACAAGAGAAGGTGGTTTTATCTTGGACCACAGGTGCAATGGAAATGTGGTTGTAACCAGAATAACCATCAAGAAAGTAGAAAAATTCATTACCTACCAACATCTCTAACATTTGATCCAAAAAATAGCAAAGGAAAGTGATCATTTCTTGTGGAATAATTCAATTTTCTATACTCTATATAGACTCTCCATTTATTCAGAACAGTTGTCAGGATTTTCTCATTCCATTCATTAGTGACCACTATCACTCCACTCTTTTTTGATACCACATGGACTAGACTGACCCAGGTGCTTTCAGAAATAGGAAAAATTATTCCAGTATCCAGTAACCTATTCACTTATTCTCTCACAACTTCCTTTATGTTGGGGTTGAGTCTTGTTTGGGCTTCTACTGTAGGATTACACTCTGGTTCAATTGGAATTTTATGCATATAGAAGGGTGGACTTATCCCTTTGATATCAGAAATAGACCAACCTATGATAGACTTATAATTCCTCAAAAAAGTAAGCAGATTCTTCTCTTTACCTACTACCATGTTAAATGAAATGATCAAAGGAAGTGTTCAATTTTCTCCTAAAAAGGAATATTTGAGACGGGCAGGGAGGGGATTAAGTTCAAGGGTGGGTGGTGACTGGCTGGAAGGAAGACACTTGGGCCTGGGTGGCCCACGGTCTTCATGATTCCTCTTAAAGAAGGTAGTAGACAAGGTTTTTTCCTCAGTGCAAGAGCTTCCAAAAGATATATCCTCAAACTTAAACTCCTCTCTCGAGGTTATAATGTGATCAAAAACAAACTCATCTATGTTCCCCAAGAATTCTCCCCCATACTCATCAACAAATTCTATCTCCTTACTTGAGGTGATTCCCATGCAAAAGCCAGCAGGGATTTCAGGTTCACTATTGATTTCATCTGTCATTCTTAAAAAATCTTCTTCTGCTTTATCAACAATACTCTCAACAACTAACATATCATCTATTGGGAAAATTGGGAGGGTGGGTTCTTGGATTTTCTTAAACACATCGAATTATTATTTTTGTTAACCCAAATTGAAAATCAGATTCCCCTTAGACGCATCAATCACAGCTCCCCTTGTGGCCAAGAAAGGCCTACCAAGAATGATAGGAACCTCCTTGTTGCACTCCATATCAAGGATAAGAATGTCAGTAGTAAAAAAGAGTTTTCATAATCACACTAATAGATCATTGACTCTACCCACCAAATGGGTAATTGACCTATCAGCAAGCAGTTACACAACTTTGGTGGGTTTGGGAACTCCTAATCTCAGATGCTGAAAAAGTGACAGTGGATTCAGATTAATACTAGCACCCAGATAACACAAAAAATTGAACATACCACCTCTATCTCCAAATGTTAAAGGCATGACAAAGCTTCTAAGGTCTTTAAGCTTAGGATGTATCCTATTCTGCAAGACTACACTACACTCCTATGTTAAGCTATCAGTGGAAAATTCCACCAATGTCTTTTTGTTTGAATAGATTTTCTTGAGTGATTTCAGATATTATGGGCTTTGTATCAATGTTTCCAGGAATGGGATATCAATTATTAGTTTTTTAACCACTTTCCAAAATTTCAACAGTTCAGAATCATGAATTGGTTTCTTAATTCTTTGTGGGAAGGGGATTGTAGGGTCAAGATTCCTCACAATTGGGGGCATTTCTACAGTTTCTTCGTCAACATTTTTCTTCCCTTTATTATCTTTGTTTTTTCATGCCATTTTCGTTGGGTTTTTGAGTTAGAACAAAAGGGAATGCAGGAATTCCAGTGGTGCTGTCCAATTTTCCAGATTCAGGTTCATTCAGATTTGAGTTACCAACTTCATCCAGTTTCTCATTTTCAGCATTTGAAGGTTCCATTCCAAGGCTCTTTGTGAGTTTGGATACCACTTATGGTGGTCACAACCACAGAATTATCCATATGAGTGGCTTCAGTAGTGCTGGAAAGCCTACTATTTTCTCTATTACTAGAATCCCTAGCCAACTACCCCATTTGAATTTCTATGTTCTTCATTCTAGCATCCATTTTAGCTTTATCAAAATCATTTTTGGTCTTTTGTTAATCATACCTCCCTATAAAATGATGGAACATATCTCTCACCACATCATTTGAGTTGGATGACTCAGCCTTTGGTTGGGATTGGGGTTGGAATTGTTGCCTAAGAGGCTGCTGGAATCCAAGAGGGGCATATGGTCGGAGGACTCCCTGCTCCCTCCATGATAGGTTCAGATGGTTCTTATACCATTGATTGTAGGTGTTGGAAAAAGGATAAACCCTAATCTACATCCGAGGTCCACAGCCAGCAAAGCTGACACTCTCATGAGGCTCGACAGGCATGTCAATGTTTGGACAACTGGTTTGAGAATGGACATACATGCCACAATGGTGACACTGCTCCTTAAGGATTTTATGTGGGTTCACATTAAAGAACCTAACAGCTTGGGATTCAGCTTGAGGAACATGGGTTGTTTCTTTTCCAAAAATGGTTCTCCTCCTAGAGCATTTGTACTGGGAATTCTGAGCTAATGTGTGAAAAATCCGTTTGAGCTCCCCAGCAGTCATATCACTAAAGTCTCCTCCATAATACTGATACCACCAAAGTTTTGTGGTAAGGGGTGAGACTATTGTAGAATGTTACCATGAATAATTGATGTGTACATTGATGGTTTAGACATTTCCTAAGAAAACCTCTAAACCTATCCCAGGATTCATGAAACAGTTCTCCTTCATCCTGAAGGAATTTAGTGATTTTGTGCCTAATCTCATATGTCGACATCCTAGGATTGAATTTCATTGTAAAAGCATTGAAAAAATTATCACAGGTGACAAAGATCTCGTCTTCTAACTGTTAGAACAAAGGTCTAGAATTTCCCTTGAGGCAGAAGGGGAACACTCTCAGTTTAAGCTCTTCCTCAGTGAGACCCCTATGTGTCAGCTACTGAACACTACAATAGAAGGCTCTAATGAAGTCTATAGAGTCTTCACTAGGCATTCCATTAAAGGTGGGTAGCTGACTAAGAATGGATTTCTTGATCTCATAATTCCTGGACCTAGGAGAGGGTCTAATACAGAAAGGGTTGTTAGACACCAAAGGTAACAAGAACTCTCTCAAAATGTGCCTCTCAACCATCTCATTCCCAGGTTGTTTCATCATTCCATGTTGGTTCACATTCTCAGGAAGTGGGTTATTTACGTTTTCATTTCTGTTATCTTCCATTTTGAACTTGTCTTTGTTTATTTTCACATGTTTGAGGTGCTTATCAATCTCATGGTTATTAGGTACTAAGTGTTCTGACTTAGACCTAGTTTCCATGATGGTTCACAATTTTTTATTTTTTATTTTAATTTTCTTTTTGCGGATTTTTATGTTATTTTTTATGTGATTTTTTTTATGAATTTTTGTTTGTTTTTTTAAAATGCACCTAGCCTCGACGGCAATGGTGCCAAAATTTGTATGCTCGCGCGTCGTTCGGAACGGGCGACAAACTAAAATTTATAACCTACTTAATACTTAGGATAGTGTCAAGACAGGGTTGAACCACATGGAGGCCTATTGTTGTGTTTTTTGTTCTAAAAAATTAAACTAAACAAAAACACACATGAAAAAATCGAGCAATGACAATTGGTGGTGGTGAAGTGGAGTGAATGATATTTACTGTGTGAAGAAGTGAAGGAGAGATAGTGAGTGCAAAGGAGTAGACAGAGCCACAAGAGAATTTGGGGTGAAAACAACCAATATGTGAATATGGGGAAAAGTCCACTAGCCAATTTGATGTTTCTTAGCCTTTTTCATGCACTGCTATTTAAGAGCATGGATCTGACAGGAAGTAATTGGACAGAGTTGTCATCTGGTCAGTTTTTTATAAAATAGCTCTTACAGTCCCTCGACTATAAATTCATCCCATCCAAGGGTGAAATTAAGACAGCAGTCACTAAGCTCACCTTGTCAGTTGAGTTCAGTGTGTCTCTCTCATTTGAGTATAACTCATTTGTGAGTGAGTTACCCAGATTGAAATAGTTTGAATTATGGTACAAACAAGATCGGTTTTCACACGATCTTGGTATTTTGAAAATAATCTTGTTTGTAAAAAATGAGAGAGATGATCCAATTAAGTGATGCGGTGCATGAATGAGATTAAGCAAACCAAATCATCCAGCTTATTTCCCCCAATGGAAATTAGCCGAACATAGTGGATGGTTTTAATGAAATGGTATGGAAAGAGATAATGAAGTTCATATTGAAATAGGTTGCAGAAAAACAAATCACGAGACAAATAAGAATATTTGTCTCCCTGCTCGAGAACTCGGTATCTCTAACTCCTGCTGCTTGATGGTAGATGCAATGATGGAGCCCACTCGATGTCCCACCCTAGGAATCGAGGTCTGAAAATGCGATGGATTGCTGCTCTCGGTAGTCCAATTGCTCAAAGGGAGATGGTGTAAGTTCCTCCTGCTCTGCTCCCCTAGTATGGATCCAATGTCTTGATGTCTGGCCCTCTAGATCCATGTCCCCTATCTCCTCCTTTCGTGCATTCATCACTCAACCGATGTCTTTGGAATCTCCCCCGAAGAGTTTCCTGGCCTCCACGTGGCGCTTTCACTGCACTGCTCCTCCTGCACTGGTCACAGGAGCATTTTTTCCTATCTGAATGAATTATATACGTGTGCGGTGAGCCTATTTCTTCTCTGGAAATTGCTGGTCCATGTGGCGTGCTTCTATATGCACGTCACCCTCTTTTAAGTAAACCCAATGTAAGTGTATCCAACCGCCCTGCAACGAAACACAGATGCACCAAAACATGTAACCAAATTAAAATGAAAATAAAATTAAATAAAGATATATTAATTTTGTTAGTTGAAGAAAAAACTTATATATATATATATATATATATATATATATAATACTATAGTACCTCAATTATTAGTAATATATATTTAATAACTATTTTATTTAATTAATCCATATGATATATAAAAACTGATATACTATTTATTATTACACCTATTATTTTTTTATTGTATAGTATTTGATATATATATATATATATATATATATATATATATATATATATTATATAATGTGTTATATTATATGTTATATATATACTGTATTATGAAATATTATTTTATATTATATGTGATTATAATAACTAAAAGAAAAATAAATAAAAAATGAAAACAGAGGGAGAGATGCGTGTTTGGCGAAGGGGGAGATAGGAGTGCAGCAGGGGTTTAGGGCAGGGGACATAGCACAACAGGAGCGCCGAAAAGCTCGATGGGATTGGGTCATGGCATGGGTTCGGAGGCGATTCGATGCCTTCGGGGAGGTCCGACAAAGATGAGGTGGTGCGGTTGTGCTGCGTCGGGTTGTGCGGTAAGGGTTCTACAACACAAATAAGAGTTAAATGGAAAGGCTGATGGTGGTTTAGGTTAGGGTTTGAGTGCGGTTGCTGACCAGGTGCGTAGAGGCAGTTGTGGCTTCGGGAAGCAGCATGTTGGGGGCTCGGCAATTGGTCCGCGGTGACGAGGGGATGCAGTTGTGAGGGGGAAGCGCGAATGGGGCTCAGGGTGCGCTGCGGAGGAGGTGCTGATTCCAGCGGTGGAGCAAGGGGAAGCATGGTTCATTTCACAGCTCAGATCTGGGGGTCAATTTGTTTCTAATTTTTTGTGTCAATCAATTGTATTGATGCATGATTGCTATAGAAATTTTTCTGTGTTGTTGGATGCTTGATTTTGATTGCTGTTAGTCTGTGCGTTTGTGTTGTTGATGTGAATTTTTTTGCTGTGACGAAGGCTGGGGATAGATGGAGAAGGGGAGGTGGAAGGGATGTAAATACAGGAGCAGAGGAGTGGAACTGTGAGGTTTGAGAATGGGGTGGTAATGTTGATGTTGATAGGTAGGGTAACTGTGAGATGCAGAAGATATGGTCTAACTATGAGGTTGAGAAAAATAGGGTAACAGTCAGGTTGAGTATTACAGTGAGGTGCAAGTAACAATGGGGAAAAGAGGGGGTAAATGTATCAGTGAGGAACAAAATGGAAAAGTCTACCAGTGAGGTAACAGTGAGGTGGATATATTAGTGTGGAAGAAATAAAAAGTATAATAGTGAGAAGTAACGGCGAGGATATAATAACAGTGAGTTGGAGTGTACCGGTGAGGAAACAAATAAAAGTATAATAGTGAGGTTTGAGGCAGAGCACTGGACTCAGCCTGACGGTGAGAAAAAATGGAAACGGCGAGGTGTGGACCGGTAGCAAGGCTACTAATAGAAAGGGATAATGGTAAAGAGGTCACCGATAATAAACAAGGTCGTGCGATTGTAACACCTGTGAACAAACATAACAAAGAAAATTAAATAAATAATTTAATTTAATGAAACTAAAAAAAATAAATTAAGAAATAAAATTAAATAGAATGGAATTAATAACTAAAAACAATAATGATAAATAATAAAATTAATGAAACTTTATTTAAACAAATGAATTAAATTGGGTTTAAAAAATTAACAAACTTAATTACAGAACAAATTAAAATATTTATAGCAAATTTTTTAAATTATTTAATCAATTAATTAAATAATTAAAGAAATTAAATTAAAAATTCTAAAAATTTAATGAATAAACATAAATTGTTAAAATAAATTTAATTATTAAAAGACTAAAAACCAAAAATACTTATTTATTTACAGTTTAAATAATAAAGCGTTAATTAATTTAGTAAATGAATTAATAAACTAACAAAAATAAAAAATTATAAAAATAATAGAAAAAAATATAATATAAATAAAAGTCTAAATGCGCGAGACTAAACTAATTTATGAATTATTTAAAATGACACTAATGCACATTAAAACACATGTTTTAAACTAAAAACTAATTATTTTACACAGAAAATTCAAAAACACAATAATTATCAATTATTAAATAAAATCAACATTTTAATATAAAAAGGTCAATATAAAATACAAAAAAAATGTAGCAAAGAGTGTTAAAACACTGCCACATCACCCACATCTTTAAACCAGTGCATCAATCCACTCTAGGTGTTGAATAATGCGACAACAACTTGTCCTCCCTACACCACACACCACAAAAAACATCCAGGCATAGCAATCCCATGATAAAAAAAACATTAGCAGCAAGATACAAATAGCATAGAAATAGGACTATTGGATCTTAGAAAAGGCATCCATCCTTCACCCACAATGAGAAATCATAGCTCTGAAGCATAAGGTTCTTAAAAATTACAGGATATAGGGTAACTAATAACCCAAAAAGGCATTATATTTATCACACAACTTAATATTTATTCCATTTTCAATTAAATGTTTCATTATTCTGGTTCGAACTAAGAGAAACATAATCTACAAGATATCAAAGCTATCAAAAATTAATTAAACAAATAATTTAAGACGACATTAAAAATTTTACAACAAGAATAAACATGGTTTAGGTTATTTAAACAACTAAATGAAACATGTATAACTATATTAATAATATTAACATTAAATTGGAACCACAACAAACAGATTCATTAAACATTCCTCTTTATATTTTCATTTTAATTTACAATTAACCTCAGATTTATGTTATTTATCAGTATCCATTAGAAATGATATGATAAATAAGAAATTAAAATATATCACACTATCTATAAAATCAAAATGCAATAACATCTCTAAGAAAATGATACCAATTATTCAATCAAGTTCAAATATTTATTATGTCAATTTCATTATGATCCAATGGGATAAATCTTGCAAACTCTACTACTACTTTAAATTAATATAGAGAATAAAAAAATACCCTACATGAAAAGGGTTCTGATGTTACTTACATGATAACTAACCAACACAATGATGACAATCACCGCTCCTATGTAATCTACATCCTCCCAAGGACACCGCGACACCACCGTACCATACAAAAACCCATAAGGCACCATTAGAATCATGAATATTGCATGCCGTCATAGGTTAGGGGGAAACATGGAGAAACATATTAAGGAACCTATAATAGAAGAGGTAGAACATGGCATATGAAATGTTGATTGGAACTTCGTGGTTGTACTGAACCAAGGGGTGTGCATGCAGTAAGAAGAATCTCCATGAAAGACATGATATAAAGCTACCACACAACACATGACTCCTATGAGAAAGAGAGGTCAATAGAAACTCATTATATGGGAAAATAGATAAGGAAAAACTGGGTTTATACTTTCGAGAAGAAAAAAGGGAGTAGCTATTTAGAAATGTTTAAATTTTCCCGTATATGTAGTTCTGGGTCAAGATTTCTTATTTTGACTGAGTAAAAGAACCAGGACCCTTAAGAAAATTAGTATAGGTGTTATGAGCTTTGAATCATCCTTAAATCCATTAAAAAGGCTTCGAACAAAATATACATGAAATATAATGAAAATTGATTAAAATTCTAAGAAGCCGGAAA
The DNA here is from genome assembly GCA_963277665.1 of Viscum album. Taxonomy (NCBI): domain Eukaryota; kingdom Viridiplantae; phylum Streptophyta; class Magnoliopsida; order Santalales; family Viscaceae; genus Viscum; species Viscum album. Next base: position 501,555,431 of record OY728157.1, read on the forward strand.
CATTTTTCATGATTTGCTGTTATAGTTGGATGAGTCGTTGTGGGATTAGATGTTGTTGGATGAGTCGTTGTTGGAAGAGTCACTGTTGGATGATTTGATGTTTGATGATTCTTCATTAGATAATTCCCCTTTGGATGAGTATCAATTCGATGATTCACTATTTCAATTGGAATAAGATATCGTTGGAATGAGCTACTTTTGTAAAGACCTATCATTGTCATTAGAATGAGAGACCATGGCATTAGGAATGAGCTACGGTTACCATATGAAAGAGATACCTTTTCCGTTTTAATGAGCAATTTTTTCCATTTGAATAATCTACCATTTTCATTGGAAAGTGCTACCGTTCTGGATACACTATTCAAGAAAATGGAGATTTTGAAAATATTTTAGAATATGTCATCATGACCACCTACAACTCCTCAAACACCAGATTTCAATAATGGAATTGACCAAAGAGGTCCCGACATATACAATACTACTAGATGAAGATATTTTCATTGAGGAACTACTTGGTATGTTTTTTAGATCAAACAATGACTTTTCTATGAAATTTCACTACTCGCATGGTAAATGTTTTGTCGTCAAACCATTAGCTTGAGAATGGAATTTTGGAACATCAGGATATACTGAGGAAGAAATTTGAAATTTTTTTATCAGAGAGAAAAAATATCAATGTGAAATTCTTTTTAATGAGTGTATGATTTAATTCAATGATATTTTGTGAAATATTTTTTTTGACTAAAATAAATTTTTTTATATCCTTTATTACATTAAACATCATGTTTTTATAATACACAACATACTATTAAAATGTCAAAATTTAATATTATATTTATGAACATGTAATTAGAAAGAAGGGTATGATTATGATAACCTATATAATTAATATATATTTTTTACACATCTATATAATGTTAATTATGTAGTGAAAAATTAATTATAAATGAAAATATAATTTTTTTTAATATAAACAAAATAATTTTATTGAAAAAATATATATATTTGAATGAACATTTTTTTTTCTCAATAAATTAAATAAATAAATCTTGGTAACTTATTTTAAGAAATTTTATTTATAATATACGTAGAATAATTTTTTAAATTCATATTATGTGTTTTCTATGTATGAAATATTAATAAATCTGATTTTATATTTAAACTCATATTTTATTAAAAACAAATCTTTTCACCATCTACAAAATTAACATGAAATCAAATTTTACACATATATATTATGTATTTAAAAAAAATTAAATTCGTTTTTTAATCATAATTGAAAACATCCCATGGATTCAATTCTTTATATGTTTCTGAAATGGAAAAAATAGTGAATATTTAAAAATATTGGAATTTATTAAAAAAAATTGGCTCTTCATTACAAAAGATTACAAGTCAAATTTTATAATAATATGTTTTAAAGAGATAAATTAGGAAAAAAATATATCAATTTATCCAATTTATGTTAATTTAGTAAAATTTATATTCAATTTTGATTTAAAAATGTTTTCTGATTTCCAAAAAATTCTCCTTAGAAAACATATTTTTACCATGTTTACAATTTTCATTTTAAATAAAAAAATTCTAATTATGATAATGGAAATTAAAAATATTTCATCAATATTTGGAATCAAAATAATTAGCATTATTGTATGATGTAAACATATGTTTTAAAACATTTTATTGTAAAATAACTAAAAATTATATATCATTTTTATGATTAAAATTGGATTACTTGGGGTTAAACTAAAATGATGTTGTGTAAAATGACATATAAAATATTATAATGCTGATCGTGTTTCCATATTTTGAAATTATCACATATATGATTCCATAAAGTCCCAATTTATAAAATTTTCCTATATGAAAAATGTGGGTACACGTTTTTCTTTTGAAAAATTCCATGTCGGTAAACTCCTCCAATTTTAATGGACTACCCACAATCCTCTTCTATTAAAAAAATTAAAAAAACATTGAATTTTCCGAAGATGAAAAAAATATTTTCTTACATCCCTCCCTACATTCTCAAGAATAAGGTTAGATCATAATATAAATTTAGGAAGGAATTATGTTAAACCTTAATATGTTTTTCGAAGAAGATGCAATGTTTTTGACAATGCGTTTATTATCATAAATATTCTTATTACTATTTTAAATCATTCCCAACTATGCCAAAATAATATCATAGAAATATAATATATAATAATATATTATTATGTTAATTTAATAACCCCTAAACATCTCCACCTCCAACACATGGTAATTGAAACCCTCGATCATGTGGATGAAACCCTACTACCTCATGAGATGATGTAATTCATTTTCCGCCAACACATTTAATGGTGGGATATAATGATGAATTTGACATATTTTTATAATACCTGTGAAATTATTATATTTTTTAACTACGATATCACATATAACTTCTTTCCTTCCATTCAATGGTAAAAATAATAATGTTTCTAGTGTGTACAGCAGACTACCTCAAAATCCTTTTAATCATAATCTTTAGCATAATATAACAAAGATAAAATCAAATAATGACATTTAATTATTTTCATGGATATTCTACTAGTTAAATAATCACTTGAAACATCAAAAGCCACTTTCATTATGATGTAATGCATAATATCAGACTTCCTAACCACATAGTCATGGCCTTGTGCCAAGACTACAAATTAGATTTTGTCATGGCCTTGTGCCAAGAAACTAATTTTTCTCATGAGGACTATAGATGCATAGAGGAGCTATAGCGGGCTCCACCCATCACTTAATAAGTCCAATGCATTCCTAATATGAAAAGGATTAAACATAACATAAATATTTGTATTCAAAATAGCATACGAAATTTCAACACATTATCCATAAATCATGAATTGTGTAAAAATAAAACATCCACAGTAAAAAATATTACAAATCCTTCTATAAAATATGGTAGTTTTGTATCCTAATACATAATCTTCAAACAAGAATAAAATCCCTCAAAGGATGTTGACATAGATAAAATCACAAAATATTATAGAAATATCTCTTTCAGTATTGAAATAATTTAAAAGTTATATATTTATATGGGAAAACATTTATTTTGAAAATATTGTTATAATATTGTATGGGAATTTTTGATGATGTTATAACAGAGGAAAATACCCTCACCCACATTATAAGTTAAAAAAAGACATTCATACATAAATTTTGTCGAAAAGGTCATAAAGTAACTTGTTTATAAAATGATGTAAAGAATACTTTCAAAACATATAAAGTCATATAAAGTTATAAATGAAATTAACCCATAGTCTAGTAATTTTTTTGAAATACATTTTTATGAAAACACAGATGTGGATGATAAAGAGGTCCTAGTAGATACTTACGTTTAACAACCTTGGATAATAAAGAGATTTTGAAGTTAACCCTTACCTTGTACATTTTCTTAGTCAATGGAATTTAAACCACCTATATTATAGATAAAATAGTGTTATTAAATTATAATAGAACTATATACATTAATATGATAACGTATATGATCTTAAATTATTACCTTGTTAATAATATTTTAGTACTATCATCGTTTCAGGTGTTAACTGATTCATTTTACATTACAGGCATGGTTACATAATCCATATTTGTTATTTTTAGGATGTATTTGATTCATATACATAATGATATTATGGTCATAAACATTATTTTTAATCATAGAATGAAAATTATTCTTGAATAATTTCGATGAGGAATGAATCTCATTGCGTTCGTGGAGAGGGTAATCTGTACGTACGCACGAATGACAATATCATTATATTGATGGAGAAATCATTTGTAATTGGATGTTATATCATATATAAATAATCATTAACATGTTATATTTATTATTTAGAAAATTTATACTCATAATTATACCCATCTAAATAATGAAGAGTTTGAATAAAAAACTACACCACGACAGGGAGATGGTAATCCGTACATATGCACGTATGGTGACTTTGTCATTTATAGGATGGATAGAATAAAAAATATGGTTGTATCATTTTTATAATAACATAAATTTATATAGAATATACTGGAGTTATTATTTTAGAATGGAAACATCAAATAAATAAGAAGCTGGAGAAAAGAAGAACTTGAAATAGGTGATTAAATATTTACATCTTGTTCAGGTTCTTCCTTTTGATTAAATCAAAAGGGCTCCATAATATGGATTTCTAAACAAAGTAAGTCCTCATTATTAAGGGAGTAATGTTGGGAGGATATTAGGGAAGGGTTTGGCTGAGACAAAAGGCTCTGGAAGTGTGAAATTAAGATAAGGGGAAGAGCCCTTTTATAAGAAAGGTGAGGGTCACCTTAGGAAAAGTTTGAAATATTATTTTATAATAAAATAATTTTCTGTTTATAATGGCTCAAAAATGAATTATTTAAATGATAATGTGTGGATGGGTCGAATACCTCTCATAAAATAGGTTTTAGATGGGTTTTAGTAATCATATTAACCTTATCTTATAGATCTAACTCTTAGTTAAATAGTTTGACATTTACCATTCCTCTTTATATTTTTATTTTATATGGTTAATAAACATAATATAACAAGACAAGAAAACCATATGTGGTTAATTATTAATATATATAACATTTTCTAATTCATTTGGCCTATCCTTAGTTTTTTTTAATAATATATCAATTAATTATATTATATTTGTTTTAAAAACTCAATTAAGTCAATATAGACAGTATTTATTATTTGATTTTTCTACATCCCTAATGACTTTTTTACATCGAATTAAATTTATTTAACCAACCGTAAAATGTCATATTAACCAATAAAATTAGTGGAATTCATAATAAGTAACAATTTACATTTATTTGGATATTAATAATATCACTTATTTTAATATTTAATTAATAATGTAATTAATGAATCATCATTGTGTCATAATCAAAGTAAATTAAACTATGATCTAAAAATTATAAATATAATACCATTATGTAGGAAATATTTTCATCTTTATAATGAAAATTTATAGACGAATTTATATTTTGTGTATCCCTATATTAAAAATGGTTTTTTTATTAAACATTGAATTTAACTCTTTTAAATCATATTTAAATAAAATAATAATAAATTTCATAATCTAATCCAACTTGACCAAATAGGATCATATTTTATTCATCATGTTGTTTTTGGTCGAATTATACTTATCCAATAAAATTAGGGCATGTGTTAGGATTATAATGTTATCATTTTTACCCTTAATTATGCTATTTACTATTAACCGTGGTAAATAAAAGTAAAAAGTTATTATTCACTTGAAATTGTTTTCTTTTTATTGAACCAAATTTTACTTATTGATATTAAGTGTGTCTCTTATATATTAGAAGTTCAACTCACAGAACTGGTAATATTATATTTTATACAAATTTTCAAATGCTCCTAGGAGGTGGGTAAAAAAGGTGAAAAGTTTGATAAAATTATATATATATATATAAATTTATTATTAAATGACTCAAATGAATTGTAACACCCCAATCTTCCATGGTAAGTTTCCCTTTGAAAAATTCAATAGCTTGCATTGTACACAACTTCGAGATTCTCATACACCACAACCAATCAAAGTAGCCGTTATGAATACTAATACCCACTTTTTGAAATTTTATAAATTTTAACCTTAAAAATAGACTAAATATTTGGATTCACAGTATTGAAATTATCTTAGAATGAATTTTTGGGATTTTTTGGAAAACATTCAGTTTTTGATGAATAGTTAAATATACCAAATTTTAATTAAATTTTTTTTTTAATCAAAATATTTTATACTATTATGTTATACTATTGTGTGGTTTTAAAGTATATTTAGATTTTATTTTTAAAATTTAATACAATTTTGGTCCATGGACGCAATTTCACAATTAAACTGGATATAAGAAAGTGTCAATCTTTTGATAGTTATTATTTCATAAAAACACGCTTTTTTTTACAATGGGAATTAGTTTTAAATTAATTTATGCCACTTCTGTGTTTCAAATCTAGAAAAATGGATTCCATATTTATAATTAAGAAGTCAAAATTGTGTATTTTTGTAATCTTTATTTTTAGACATTTCAAATAATTACATCGGTAAATAATTTATTTACCATGTTTAAAGGGTAAATACAGTAAATAGGGGTAAAAATAATATTTTAATAATATTAAATTATCGTAACACGTGTTATAACCCTATTTTATGATACATGTCTGACAATTGCCATCATTGGGTCGAATTCAGGACCTCATGGAGCCACTTGTATGTGATAATGACACATTATATTAATTAAGATAATGAAAATAATAAAATGACAAAAGTATATAACTTTTAGTAAAAAAATTTAAATTGGGTTATACAAGTTATCCTTTTGACTATAAATATTAATTATAAATCTAAAAAAATTTACTACATAATGGAATTTTATTTATAATTTTCAGACATTTAATAATAAAATTTATTTATGACACAATGATGATGCAATATTTTCTTTATTAATGAAGGAACCAAATAAATGGTATTATAAATGTTACAATAAATATAATTTGAATGTTTTGATGACATCCACTAATTTTTTATGTTAATATGACATGTTAGGACTGATTTAATGAATTCATTTAAAATTAATAAAGTTTTTAGGACTTTTAAGAAAAATAAATTATTAAATTGATTCAAAATTGACATAAAAGAGTTTTGTTAAAACAAATTTATATTATTAATTGATATTCTATTCATAAAATTCTAAGGTTCAGCCAAATGACTTATATAATGATATTTGTATCATTAAAGAACCACTTGGGGTTCTCTTGGAAATAAATAGTATGTTTATTAACCATATAATATAAAAATACAAAGAGACATGGTAAATGTCAAACTGTTTAACTAAAAGTTAAATCTATAAGATAAAGTAAATATAGTGACCCAAACGTTTCTAAAACCAATTTTTTGAGTAAATTTGGACCAATACCCACCATTTCTATTAAATAATTCATTTTTGTTTAATTATAAACCGAAAATTATTTTATTATAAAATAATATTTCTAGCTTTTCCTAAGGTGCCCCTCACCCCTCTTATAAAAGGGAACTCCCCCTTCTCTCAAAATCACACATTCAAAGCCATTTTCCTCATCCAACCTCTGCCCAAATACCCTATAAACTATCCTTTATTCATTGTAGAGTCCTTAATTTATTCATAAATCCAACCAATGGAGCCCTTTTGATAAAATCAAAAGGAAGAACCTGAAGATGAGGTTATTCTTCCATCACCTCTTTCAAGTTCATTTTTTCTTCCACATATTTTTTCGTTGTTTTTTCCATTATAAAATAATAAATCCAGTATATTTTATATATAGTGATGTTATTATAAATATGGTACAACCAAATTCATTATTCTATCCATCCTTTGAATGACATGTCACCATACGTGTGTACGTTCGGTTTACTGTCTCCACGTCGTGGTGTAATTGTTATTCAATACATTATTATTTGGATGGGTATAATAATGATGTATAATTGATGTAAATAATAAATAAAACATGATAATTATTCGATATATATGATATAACATTCAATAATATATTATATTGAAATCAAAATAATGATATTGTCGCATGTGCGTACGTACGGATTACCATCTCCACATAGCGATGAGATTCATTCCCCGTCGTATTTATTTGAGAAAAAAATTTCATTTGATGATTAAAAATAATTTTTAAACAATTGATATTATTCAGGATATGAATAAGATACATCCCACCATTAACAATTATGACTCACAAAACAAAAAAAATATATATTGGAAAACGAATCCGTTAACACCTGAAACGACGATAATTCTAAGATATTATTAACAAAGCAATGTTAAAAGATCATATATGATATCGTATTAATTTATATTATTCTTGTATAATTTAATAAAAATTATTTAACAATTATAATGGAGTTTAACCCACCCTCATCCAATGAAAAGTACAATTTAAGTGTTAATTCTACAATCTTTTCATTATCCGAGGTTTTTTATACATAATTATCTACTGGGACCTCTTTGTCATCCACATCCATGTTTTCATAAAATTGTATTTCTAAAAATTCTTAATATTTTATACACTATTGGTTAAATTAATTTATACCTTTCTTTGAATTTTTAGAAGATGTTTATAATGGAATCTTTCCGTTGTTTTTCAAACAAGGTTATTTTTAACCATTTCGTCAAAATTAAGGTAAGCATCTCTTTTTTTAACAAATACAACGGGTGCGAGTATTTTCCGCAGTTATAAAATCATCGAATATTAGATTACAAGCTTATAAGTATATATTTCAAAGTAAATTTATTAATTTATATTATATGACTTTTTAATTATTTTAAAAAAAGATATATTTCACTCAAATAGTTTTGATTTCATCTATGTCAATATCCATTGATGGATTTTAAGCTTATTTGATGTTGATTTATTATGATAAAAACTTCTATATAGTATTTATGGTTTTATGATAGGTTTGACTATGTATGTGTTATTTTTATACAATTCATGGTTTATGAATAAAGTATGAACATTTCGTATTCTAGTTTAAATACAAATGTTTATGTTATTTTTAAAACTGTTCATATGAGGAATGCATTAGACTTAGTAAGTGATGGGTGAATCCGCTATATATCCTCAGTGCATCAGTATTACTAATGAGAAAAACTAGTGTCTTGGCACATGGCCATGACAAATTCATATTTGTAGTCTTGGAAAAAGGCCTTGACATTGTGGTTATGATAGTCTGGCATTAGAAATTCCATTATTATGAAAGTGGTTATTGATATTTCAGGTGATTATTGGACTAGTAGAATATCAATGTGAATAAATAAATGGCATTATTTTATTTAATTTTTTCCATATTATGCAGAATTAAATGTTTAAAATTCTTTTGTTTTAGTTATACATTTCCTTAAATGTTTATACATATTTATGAAAGATTCCACTATATTGTTATACCTAATGAGCATCTGATCACACCCCTTTATATGTTTTATTATTCCCAAGATGTGAATAAGTATTTTATTACTGACCTATAGGGATATTCCAAGAGGATATGAGTGTGAACTATGGATACTATGTTGTTTTAGTTTTCAACTTTATCATTTATTGTAAAACTTTTGGATGTATCTAGTCTTTCCCATGATACTGAACTAATTGGTATTTCAAGAATTGATCTATTGTGATCATTCCAATGTTATGTATTAATGCACCGACTCTGGTTAACTGAGGTTAGGGAGTTATAGTTGGTATCAGAGAAAGTTTGGTACAATCCTTGGAATCCATATTTAGATAAACAATGATTGGAGAACATATCCATTAGATAGAATTTGAGGATTATATAGAAGAACATCCTAGAATTTTGGTAAAATAATGATTTTGTGAGTTTTCCAAGAAATACATCCCTATTTGGATACGAGCAGGTAGAGGCGGCTCTGGCACAAATGTACCTAGGGTTAAAACCTGAAAACACCGCTTTGAGCTAGGCTCGAATGGGAACTGGTGTTCGAAAACAAGTCGCGATGCACTCATGGTTATGACTCTCCTGGGGGATATTTTTAGGATAATCCTCATTTTATTTACAAACCATTATGAAGGGTTTATGAGTATATACATCCTCAAAGAAAACATTTTTTATGAATATGGATTATATCCATAAAATGATCAATTTATGTTAAGTATTTTACATCTTGGGAATTATGTATTTCGATTCATAAACTAATCTAGTTTATGCCAATTTTTATAAATAGCACCTAGTGGTAGGAATGGAAACCGTTTCAATGCTTTCACTCTATATAGGGATTAACCTCATGCTCAGGATAATTATAGTGGAGTTGGTGACTCAACTGGTATTGACTAGCTTATCACCATACTTGGACAACTCACTCAGGTTATGAATAATAACCTTACCCGTATAGAGCACCCTGATCCACTGCATGAGGGAACAATGTTAGATCACTTCATGAGGATAAAACCACCAGCATTCAATGGATGTAAAATTCCATTGGTAGCTTAGTATTGGATAAATTCCTTAGAGATAATATTCCATTCCTTGGGGAGTAGTGAAATGGAAAAAATTATCATGGTAGTTTATTGCCTCACTAGAGATTCTGATTAATGGTGGTTATTGATTAAAAACACAAAGGAAGATGATAAAGTATAAAATATTGAATGCTGGGAGTTTAAAGTGATTTTCATTGAAAAATACATTCATCGTGAACATTGAGGAGATATGGAAATGAAATTTCAGAGTCTGAGGAAAAATGAGGATGAGAATGATGCATAGTATGAGGCTAACATTACAAGGATAGAGAGTCATGCTACAGATTATATACGTAACCCATGAAGTAAGATTGATCGTTTCCTTGATGGGTTAAAACCATTTCTTCGTAGAGAATTAGTCTCAAAATCCTTCTCGTCGTATGATGATATTTTCTCATGCGCTGTCAATACAGGAAAATGATTCTCAAATTCTTACAACTTTAATGAAAAGCAAGAGAAGAACAGATTTGCTGATCACTCTAGAAATGGAAATAAGTGGAAGAAGCAAAAACTTAAATATCCATCCTACAGTAAATGTGGGAAGAAGCACCCGAGTACATTCTTGAAGGGAATAAGAGTCTGTTACAAGTGTGGTTAAAAAGGCCACCAAGCTCACGATAGCTAGTGGAAGAAAGCAGTTACTGATGTTCAATTCCAGAATTTCATGGAGATCGGGAATTAAGAAAATTAATTTCCTAAGAGTAACGTGAACATACCTTAGAAAAGTCCAAGGGATCAGGTCTAATCTTATGCTATCACTACTGTTGAGTTTGAAGCTTCGAAAAACCTGGTTCCAAGTAATTAAATGGTTTCCTTCAGTTTAGAAAATACTTTATTTGATTCCGGATCATCGCATTATTTCATATCTTCCAAGTTTGCTATGAAAATTAGATATTTATATTTTGATAAAACATGGGAGTTGTAAGTTAAAACACATAAGGTAAGTATCATCGCAACAATGTTTGGTGAATCTGTTCCCATTAAATCACATAAATGTTCTTTATCTACTGATCTCATCATCATACCCATGATTGAATTTGATATAATTCTCAATATGGATTGGCATTCAGATTATGATGAAAAATTTTATTATAAGAAGAAAGATGTTATGATTTTTGATGATGATGATAAAGAACACCTTATCATTAGAGAAGAATCATCACCACATGATTCTTATCAAGATCCACCCCTAGTAGCTGAACTCAATTCAATAATCAGGGTGAAAGAGAATAAAATAACTATGGCTGAGGAAAGGAATGTTCAAATAGATGATGTACCTATTATAAAACGATGTTTTGATGTGTTTCCATAAGATTTACCTGGAAATCCTCCAGAACGACAAATTGAGTTTTCCATTGATTTAATTCCTAGTTCATGGCCCATATCGAAGACCCCTTCTATAATGGCCACTATGGAAATAGTGGAACTAAATAAAAAACTAGTGGAATTGAGTAATAAGGGATTTATTCTACCTTGTTTTTCTCCATGGGGAGCCCATGTAATTTTTTAAGAATAGTGAGGGATCTATGAGATTGTGAATTGACTATATGGAGATCAATTCTATAAAAATAAATAACAAGTATCCCTTACCTCACATCGATGATTTATTCAACCAACTAGATGGAGCTCAAAACATTTCCAAGATTCTCCATTTATCTGGATATATTTTCTGTGTGTAAATAATGAAGACATTCCGAAAATAGTATTTTGAACCAGGTACGGGCATTACGAGTTTACAGTAATGCTTTTTCTGCTGACTAATGGACCCTCTATTTTCATGGATCTAATGAATAGTGTTTTCAAGGAATATCATGATGATTTTGTAGTGGTATTTTTTATGATATCTTAGTATAATCCAAAAGATACTAAGATCAGGAAAATCACTAGCGCATTATCCTGATGAATCATAGAAGAAACAAATTATATGAGACGTTTAGCAAGTGTGAATTCTGGCTTCAAGAGATTTCATTTCATGGTTTTATTATCTCTATAGATGTAATCTCTATTGATCCATCTATGAAAAGAGAAATCCAATAATGTCCATCACCGACGAGTATAACCGAGGTACGCAATTTTATTGGTTTAATAGGTTATTATCAACGTTTCATCAATAATTTTTCCAGGTTAGTTAACCCATTAACAAATCTCACACAATAAGTGGTTAAATTTGTTTGGACAAATGATTGTGAAGAATGTTTTGAAGAATTGAAGAGAAGATTATCCAATGCTCCTATCATGAATCTACCATAGGGGATTGATGGGTTCATTATTTATAGTGATGTATCAAAGAAAGGACATGGTTGTGTCCTTATGCAGAATGATAGGGTTATTGCCTATGCATCATGATAACAAAAAATTCATGAGAAAAACTATCCAAAAATTGATCTTGAGGTAGTAGTTTTAATCATGCTTTGAGTATTTGGAGACACTATCTCTATGGTGAAAAATGATAGATTTATAATTATCACTAGAGTTTGAAGTATATTTTCTCATAGAATGAACTCAACATGAGGAAAACGAGATGGCTTGAACTACTCAAGGATTATTATTGCATGATACACTACCACCCGGGGAAGGAAAAAAAGGTGGAAGATGCTTTGAGTAGAAAGGACCAAGGATTTTTGAACAAGATGTGAGTTGAAATAAGTCTTATTTTCATGGATCTTGTAAAGATGGATATGGGAATCACCATGGACATCAATATATTTCAAATGTTTTCCAAACCATATTTACTAGAATGGATAACAATTTTTCAGATCAATGATGAAGTGTTTAAAAAAATATTAAAGTTGTGAATGATGGGAGATTGAGTGACTTTGTGTATCAAGATAAAATTTTGAAATTTTGGAAGAGGCTTCGTGTTCCTCATATACCTGGTCTTAAAAGGGAATTGTTAGATGATGCTCACAGTTCCAATTTCTCTATACAGCCTTGGGGCACTAAAATGTATTAAGATTTGAAGGAACATTTTTGGTGGGACAACATGAAGAGGGAGATTACTGATTTTGTATCAAGATGTATGGTTTTCAACAAGTGAAATCTAGAAGGAAACAACCTGGAGGAGTCTTGCAACCTCTTCTTATACCTGAGTGGAAATGTGATAATATTACAATGGAATTTGTCATGGGATTACCACAGACTCCTAGAAGGAACGATGCAATATGGGTCATTATTGATTGTCTTACCATGTAAGCACATTTTCTTGATAAAAGAGAAGATTTACCACATGAATGACTATAAAGACTATATATTAATAAAGTTGTGAGACTTCATGAAGTACCCCTATCAATTGTTTCACATCTTGATCAACATTTTACATCAATATTCTGGAAAAGTCTTTTGAAAGCCCTGGATACTAACCATCATTTGGGAACTACCTACCACCACCAAACAGTTCTACAATTTGAAAAAACTATTAAAACATTAGAATACTTTTTGAGATCATGAACACTTGACTTTCAAGTTCTGTGGGATCAATATTTACCATCGGTAGAATTTTCCTATAACAATAGCTTCCATTCAAGTATTCAGATGGCACCATATAAAGCGCTATATGGAAATAGATGTTTCACACCAACTTGTTGGGATGATGCTGGTGAAAGAAAACTTTTTGGACTAGAACTTATTGATGAAATGATGTAAAAGGTGAAGGTAATCCAAACCCACACCAAAGCAGCTCAAAGTTGGCAGAAGAGCTATGCGGATAACCGAAAGAAGGATTTGGAATTTCAGGTAGGTGATCATGTTTTCTTAAAGGTATCTCCATTGAATGGTGTTATATGTTTTGGTAAGAAGGGTAAATTGAGTCCAAGGTACATCGGACATTTCAAAATTCTAGAACTAATTGGGGTTGTATCTTACCGTTTGGAAATGCTGCCAAGTCTCTCCAAATTTCACGATGTGTTCCACATATCACTATTGAGAAAATACATGCCAGACACAATGCATGTACTCACCTATGAGGAATTAGAACTTGAACCCGATCTATCTTATTGCGAAGAGTCTATCAAGATTCTTGATACAAGAAAACAACTGCTGAGAAACTGGATGACTCGTCTGGTAAAATTTCTATGGAGAAACCAAATGATGAAAGAGGCAACCTGGGAACCCAGGGAAATTATGAGGAAGAACCACCCGAGTCTTTTCATGCAGTAGTATTATAGAAATTTTGTGGATGAAATTATTTGATGGAGGGTAGAATGTAACACCCCAAGCATCCAGAGTACATTTTCCTTTGAATAATGGAATAGCGTGCATTGTACACAACTTCGAGATTGTAACACACTACGACCAATAAATGTAGCTGTTATGAATACTAACACCCACTTTTTGAAATTTTATAAATTTTATCTTTAAAAATGGACATAATTTTTTGGATTCGGAGTGTCAAGATTACCATCGAATGATTTTTTTTATTTTTCTGAAAACATTCAATTTATGATGAATAGTAAAAAAACTTAATTTTATTTTAAAACAACATTTTTAATCAAAATAATTTATAGTGATAAGTTATACTACTAAGATGTTTTAAAGTTTAATTAGATTATATTTTTATCATTTAATCCAATTTTGGACATTGTATATAATTTTATATTTAAACTAGACATAAGCAAGTGTCAATCTTTTGATAGTTATTATTTCATAAAAACACGCTTTTTGTTTTGACAATTGGAATTAATATTAAATTATTTTCTTCCACTTAATTGTTTTGAATTTAAAAAAATGGATTCCATATTAATAATCAGGAGGTCCAAATTGTGTAAATAGGTAACTTTTATTTTTAGACATTTTGAATAATTACATCAGAAAATATATTATTTACCACGGTTAAAAGGTTAATCCAATAAATAAGGATAAAAAATAATATTATAGTAATTTTAAATTACCCTAACACATGTCCTAACCCTATTGGATGATACATTTCCGACAATGGGCATCTTTGGGTCAATTGTGGAACAACATGGAGCCACTTGTAAGTGATAATGACACTTTATATTAATTAAGTTAAAGTAAATACAAAAATTATATAAGTATATATCTTTTAGTAATAAAATTTTTACATACGATTATACATGATATATCCTCAAATATAAATATTAATTAGAAATATAAAAAGATTTCCTACATAATTTAAATTTATTTATAATTTTTATACATTGAATTAATAATTTTAATTATGACACAATGATGATGGAGTAATTTCTTTATTTATGAATGAATCAAATAAATGGAACTATAAATGTTAAAAAATATAATTTGAATGTTTTCATGACATAAATGAATTATATAGGACAATATGACATTTTATGATTGATTAAATAAATTTATTTTGAATTAATAAAGTTTTGAGTAATTTAAAAAAATCAATTATTAAATAGTGTCAAAATTGACATAAAAGAGTTTTTAAAACAAATATTATATTATTAACTTATATTCTTTTCTTAAAAATCTATGGTTCATCCAAATGACTTATATAATTATATGTGTATCATTAGTGAAACAATTAGGGTTTTATTGGATGTATGTAGTATGTTTATTAACCATATAATATAAAAATAAAACAAGACATGGTAAATGTCAAACTATTTAACTAAGAGTTAAATCTAAAAGATAAAGTTAATATAGTGAACCAAACATATCTAAAACCTATTGGTTGAGTTATTTTATACCCATACCCACCTTATCCTTTAAATAATCCATTGGGGATCCATCAGAAACCGAAAATTATTTTATTATAAAATAATATTTCTAGATTTTCCTTAGGTGCCCTCACCCCTCTTATAACAGGGCACTCCCCCTTCTCTCTAAATCACACTTTAAAGACATTTGGATCAGACAAACACTACCCAAATACCTTCTCATTTATCCTAAAATTATCCTAGAGGCCTTCTTTTAGTCATAAATCCATCCTATGGAGCACATTTGATCTAATCAAATGGAAGAATCCGAAGAAGAGGTAATTATTCCATCACCTCTTTCATGTTCATTTATTCTACATCTTCTTATTTCTTTTCTGTTTCCATTCTATAATAATAACTCTAGTATATTCTATATACTGTGATGTTATTATAAATATGGTACAACCAATTTCATTTTTCTATCAATCCTTTGAATGACATGTCACCATATGTGTGTACGTACGGATTACCATCTCCACGTCGTGGTGTAATTGTTATTCAATGCATTATTATTTTGATGGGTATAATAATGATGTGTAATTTATGTAAATAATAAATATAACATGATAATTATTCTTTATATATGATATATCATCCAATTATATAATATTTTAATATCAAAATAATGATATTGTCACTCCTGCGTACATATGAATTACCGTCTCCACATAGCGATGAGATTCATTCACCATCGTATCAATCCAAGACCAATTTTCATTTGATGATTAAAAATAATTTTTAAAAACATGATATCATTTTATATAGGAATATGTTACATCCCATCCATAACAATTATTACTCACATAACAATAAATATAAAGGAAAATGAATCACTAAACATTCTAAACACTGATAATACTAAGATATTGTTAACAATGTAATGTTAAAAGATCATATATGATATAATATTAATTTTTATGATTATTGAATAATTTAATAACAATTATTTCACCATTATACAGGAGGTTAACCTACCCTCGGCCAAGGAAATGTACATGGTAAGGATAAATTATACAATCTCTTCATTATTCGAGGTTGTTTATATATAATTAACTACTGGGACCTCTTTATCATCCACATCCGTGTTTCTTAAAAATGAATTTCAAAACATTCTTATTATTTTATAGACTAGGGATTAAAGTCCTTTATACCCAAGTATGACTTTTTATAATATGTTTATAAAGTAATCTTTCTGTCATTTTCCAAACAAGGTCCTTTGTAACTTTTCAAAAAAATTAAGGTAAAAATGTCTTTTTTATCGTTTTCAGCGGGTGCAGTTATTTTCCTCCATTATAAAATTGTCGAAGCTTCCCTTACAATCATATAAGAATATTTTCAAAGTAAATGTTTTATTTCATTATTATTTGACATTTTAATGATTTCATTTAAAAGAGATATTTCTCTCAAATAGTCATAATTTCATCTTTGGCAACATCCATTGATGGATTTTATGCTTATTTGAAGTTGATTTATTATGATACAAAACTTCCATTATGAATTGAAATTTTTGTGATATGTTTGACTGTGGATGTGTTATTATTATACCATTCATGGTTTATGGATAAATTATTGACATTGTGAATGTTAGTTTTAATACGAATGTTTATGTTATATTTAAACCTGTTCGTATGAGGAACACATTTGACTTAGTATGTGACGGGTGGAGCCCACTATTGCTCCTCGATGAATTAGTAGGTCTCATGAGAAAAACTAGTGTCTTGGAAAATGGCCTTGACAAAATCATATTTTTATAATTGGCATAAATCCTTGACTATGCGGTTATTATAGTCTAGAATTATGCATTCCATCATTATGAATGTGGTTATTGATATTGAATGTGATTATTCAACTAGTAGAATATCCATGTGAATAAGTAAATGACATTATTTCATTTTATTTTTGAAATATTTTTCTAATTATCATGTTCAAAAGGCTTCTGTTGTAGTTATACGTTGAATTTAATTATTATGGTTATTTATGAATGTTTCTGCTATATTGTTATCCTTAATGAGCATATTATCTCACCCCTTTCTATGTTTTATTTTTCCCAGGATGTGAAGAAGTATTTTATGAATCACCAAGAAGGATAGTCTGAGGGGATATGAGTGTGAACTATGTATACTATGTGTTTGTAGTTTTTCAATTTATCATGTAATGTAAGACTTATGAATGTATCTAGTGTTTCCATAGCTACTAAACTAATCAGTCTTTTGAGACTTGATCTTTTGTGATCATGCCAATGTTTTGTAATAATGCACAGACTCTCGGTAACTATGGTCGGGGTGTTACATGAATTATGTTAAACATATGTAGGTATTATGTATCTATTTTGACCTCAAATAAATTAAAATAAAATAACTAATTATTAAAATAAGATGTTGGTTTTATCCAATAACGTTGTGTTTTTTCACTATTCATCAAAAAGTGAATGTTTTTAGAAAAATACCAAAAATTCACCATAATATAATTTCAATATTACGATTCCAAAAATTAAGTCCATTTTTAATGATTAAATTTATAAAATTTCAAAAATGGGTATTACAATTCATAATGGCTAGTTTGATTGGTCATCGTGTCTTATAATCTCGATGTTGCATACAGTGCAAGCTATTGTATTATTAAAAGGGAAACGTATCTTAGAAGAATGGAGTTTTACATTTTTCCTTCCATCAAATAATTTTATCCTCCAAATTTATATAATACTACCGCAAAAAATTATTTGGGTGGTTCTTCATCATAAGTTCCTCTGGTTCCCACCTTACAACTTCCATCATATGGTTTCTCCATAGAACATTTACTAGATGAGTCATTTGGATTCTCAGCACTTGTTCTATTATATCATGAATATTGACATACTATTCACAATAATACAGATGAGGTTTCAGTTGAATTTCCTCATAAGTGAGTACATGCCTTGGGTCATGAATGTATTTTCTCAACATTGATACGTGGAACACATCCTGAACTTTGGAGAGACTTGGTGGCATTTCCAGATGGTAAGATACAACCCCAATTCGTTCTATAATTTTGAACGGTCTGATGTTCCTAGGACTCAATTTACCATTATTACCCAAAATATATAACACCTTTCCATGGATATTCCTTCAAGAAAACATGATCTATTACCTGAAATTCCAAATCCTTCCATCAGTTATCTGCATAGCTCATTTCCCTACATTACGCTACTTTGATGTGGGTTTGGATAACCTTCACATTTTCCATTGTTTCCTTAACATGTTCTGGGACTACGATTTTTCTTTCATCGACATCATCCCAACAAGTCAGTGTGTGACACCTCATTCCATTTAACGATTCATATGATGCCATCTTTATACATGAATGGAAGCTATTGTTATAGGAAAATTCTACTTGTGGTAAATATGGATAGATATACCTTGAATGTCAATTGAGAATGATCATAATATGTCTTCTATGTATTGAATATTTTATTCGGAGTGTCCATCAGTTTGAGGGTGGTAGGCAGTTCTCAAATGAAGTTCAGTATCAATGGCCTTCAGAAGACCATTCTAGAATAATAATATAAAACAGGGATCACAATCAAAAACAATTGATAGGGTTTCTCCATGAATTCTTACAACTTCATTAATATATAGTCATTACATGCATTCATGTGAAAAATATTTTTTTATATCAAGAAAATGCGATGAATTGGTAATACGATCAACAATGACTCGTATTGTATCATTCCATATAGGAGTATTTGGTAGCCCCATGACATTGTCCATCGTAATATTTTCCCATTTCCAATCATGTATAGGAAGTGTTTTCATGAATCCTCCATTTTGTTACCTTCCATATTTAACCTGTTGACAAACCATACTTCTCGACACAAACTCAGCAATCTCTCTCTTAATGTTGTCCCACCAAAAATGTTATTTTAAATATTTATACATATTAATACTACCAGTGTCTATAGAGAAATTAGAGCTATGTGCATCATCTAACAATTCCATTTTTAGATCAGGTATACCAGGAACACAATGTCTCTTACCAAATTTCAAAATTCCATCTTTATATATGAATTCGATCAATCTCACATCGTTCAAAGTAATAATTTTATTTTGAAATTAGTCATCATTAGTCTGAGAACATTTTATACCTTATAGTAAAGATTTTTTGGAAACCATTTGAAAACAATTTGATGTTTCACCTTCCATGGTTATTCCCATATCCACCTCTACTAGATCCATGAAAATATGGTCATTTTTAACTCTCTTCTTGTTCAAAACACCATGATCTTTTTTTCAAAGAATCTGCCTGCTTTTTTTCCTTCCCCGGGTGGTCTGGTATAGTGTAATCATAATCCTTGAGTAGTTTATGTCATATCCTTTGCATCATGTTGATTTTTTTGAGAAAATATACTTCAAACTCTTGTGATCTGTATAAATCTCAAATTTTTCACTATAGAGATAGTGTCACTATAACTTCAAAGTAAAGATTACAGCTGCTATCTCAAGATCAGGAGTGGGATAGTTTTTCCAATGAATTTTTAGCATCCGTGATGCATAAGAAATAACTCTATCATTCGGCATAATGACACATCCAAATCCTTTTTTGGAAGCTTCACTATAAATAACCTACCCACTGTTCCATGATGCTGGAGCCACGATTGGAGCATTAACTAATATTCAATTAATTTCTTCAAAACATTCTTCACGCACTTTTTTTCAAACATATTTTACACCTTTATATGTGAACTTGGTTAATGGGTTATCCAATCAGACAAAATTCTGGACAAAGCACCGATAATAACCTGCTAAACTAATAAAACTGTGTAACTCAGTTATACTCATTGGTGCTGACCATTCTTGGATTGCCTTTTTCATAGAAGGATCAACATAAATTCCATCCTTAGAGATAATATGACCAATAATAGAAGTATCCTAATGCTAGAATTCACACTTGTTAAACATCCCATATAATTCATTTCATCTAAGAGTCTTTAGGATAATGCACAAGTAATTTTAATGATCATCACTTCTCTTTTAGTATACCAAGATATAATGAATACATACCACTACAATGTCATCATGATATTCATTGAAAACTCTGTTCATTAGATCCATGAAAAAAAGGATGCATTAGTCATCCCAAAAGGAATTATTGTAAACTTGTTAAGCCTGTACCTAGTTCGAAATACTATTTTTGGAATGTCTTCCTTCTTCACAAAAAACTGATGATATCTAGATCGAAGGTCAATATTTGATAAATATAAAGCTCTATGAAGTTGGTCGAATAATTCATCAATGTGAGGTAGGGGATACTTGTACTTTATTAGTATTGTATTGATCTCCCTATAGTCAACACACAACCTCGTAGATCTGTCTTTCTTCTTAACAAAAAGGACATGGGCTCCACATGGAGAAACACTAGGGTGATTAAATCACTTATAACTAAATTACTCTAATATTTTCTTTAGTTCCAATAATTCAACAATTTCAATTCTATATGGGGTCTTTGATATGGGCCTTGAACCAGAAATTAAATCAACAGAAAACTCAATTTCTCATTCTGGAGGATGTCCTGGTAAATACTCTAGAAAAACTACAACATTTTATTTCATAATATGTACATCCTCTATTCGAACATTATTTTCCTACCACTTAATTATTTCATTCTCATCCTCCCCAAGAATTGAATTTAGTAGAGTAAATGGGGGTTGATCTAGATATGAATTAGCTAGTGACATTTCTGCACTAAAGATAAGGTACTCCTTATCATCATTTAAAATTGTAACCTCCTACTTCATACAATAAATGTTTGAATTATAGTCTGAAATTCAATCATTGGTATGACAATGAGATCAACATATAAAGAACAATTAAATTTCCTAATGGGAACAGATTCACAAAACATTTTTGTGATGATTCTTCAATTAGGTGTTTTGATTGACAACTCCCTTTTTATGTATAATTGAAAATATCAAATTTTATTAAAAAACTATGAAGATATGAAACAATGAGATGATCCAGAGTTAAATAATGTTGTGCCTATACATTAGGAAACCATTAAATTAACTGCCACTAAGTCTTTCAAAGCTTCAACTTTAGCACTAGTGATCACATAAGCATGACCTTGCTCCCTTGGCCTTTTCTGAGGTATGTTACCTTAGTACATAGGACATTAATTTTCATAATTACACTTTTCTCTAAAATTGTAGAATTCAACAACCTCTTTCTTCCACATGAAATTATGAGGTTGGTGGGGTTTTTTACCACACTTGTAATAGACTCATATTCCCTTCAATAAAGTACCACGGTGTTTCTTCCCACATTTATAGTGGGATTGATATTCAACTTTTCCCTTCTTCTACTTATTTCAAATTCTAGAGTGTAAAGTAGATCTCTTATTATCTTGATTTTTTAAAGTAATAAGACATAGAAAATTAATTTTAAATCTTTATAGCACATGAGGTAATATCTTCTTATGATAAGAAGGATTTTGAGACAATTTCTCGCAGTAGAAATGGATTTAACCCATAAAAGATTCGATCAATATTACTCCTTGGGTTACGTATATAATTTGATGTATGACTTACTATTATTATAATGTTAGCCTCATATTTTGTGACATTCTCAACCTCTTGTTTCATCAGACTCAAAAATAGCCTTTAAATATCTGCTCGATGGTCATGAGGGATGTATTTTTCTATGAAAATCTCTTTAAATTCCCTCTATTCCATATTTTATACTTCATCATCTTCCTTTGTGTTTTGAATCAATTTCCACCATTGATCAGAATCTCATGTGAGGTGATAAACTACCATGAAAACTTTTTCCCTTTCGCTACACCGCAAAGCATGAAATATTTTTTCCAAGGAATTTATCAATTTCTCACCTAGTAATGGATTTTTACTCTCGTTTAATTTTGGTGGTTGTTTATTCATGAATTGGTCTAACATTGATCCTCCACTTTGTGGATTAGGTTCCTCTATACGGGTAATGATATTATTCATAACCTATGTCAGATGTCCCAGTATGGGGATAAGATGATCAGCACCGGTTGAATCATTATCTCCATTATAATTATATTTATTAGGAGGGAAATACCTATCTGGATTACATGTGTTGATATGGTTTTCATTCATTCCACTAGGATCCATTTATAAACATTAGAATACACTAAATTAGTTTATGAATCACAATACATAATTCCAATCTTATAAAACATTGAACATAAATTGAACAGTTTATGGATATAATCCATAATCACAAAAAAATTTCTTCAAATAAGTATATACTCATAAACCCTTTATAATTATTTGTAATGAAAATGATAATTGTCCTATGCATATCCCGCGGCAGTGTCGTAACCATGAGTGAAGCAAGGCCCATTGTCGTGCACCAGTTCCCATTAGAGTCTAGCACAAAGTGGTGTTTTTGGTATTTACCCCTAGGTACATAACTGCCAGAGCCACCTCTTCCTACTCGTATCTAGGCAGGGATGTATTTCATGGAAAACTAACAAAATCATTACAGTACCAAAATTCTAGAAATTTCATTTATACTAATCCTCAAATTATATCTTTGGGTAGTGTTCTCTAATTATTGTTTTTCTAAATCCAGTTTCCAAGGTTTGTACTAAACATCCTATGATTCAAACTGTAAGGTCGGGGGCCCTAGTTACCCAGATTAAATGCATTATTACATAACATTGGAATTATATAAGGAATCATGTCCCGGAAGGCTGATCAGTTTAGTAGACTTGGAATTACTAGATACATTCATAAGTTTTACATCACATCATAAAATATAAACATCAACCACATTTTACCCCATTTTAAACACACTTATATCCTTAACCTATCCTTGCAGTTCAATAATAAAATACTCCTTCACATTCGGGAAAAAATAATACATAGAAAAGGGTGAGCTCAGATGCCCAGTAAGGATAAAAATATAGTGGAAACTTTCATAAAGAAGCGTAAACATTTAAGGACATTTATAAGACTACAAAAAAGAATTTTAAAATTAAACATCATAATAATATGGAAAAGATAAAATAAAATAATTCCATTTTCTTATTCACATGGATATTCTACTAGTTGAATAATCACATGCAATATCAATAGCCACTTTCATAATGATGGAATGCATAATGCCAGACATCATAACCACATAGGTAAGTCCTTGTGCCTAGACTACAAATATTCTTTGTCAAGGCTTTGTGCCAAGACACTAGTTTGTCTCATGAGACCTACCAATGCATCAAGGAATTATAGTGGGCTCCACCCATCACTAACTATGTCCAATGCATTGTAATATGAAAAGGTTTAAACATAAAATAAACATTTGTATTAAAACTATCATTCAAAATCTCAATACATTATCCATAAATGATGAATTGTGTAAAAATAACACATCCACAGTCAAAAATATTAGAGAAACATAAATACAATATGGTTGTTTTTTATCATAATAAATAAACATCAAATAATATTAAAATCCATCAACGGTTGTAGACAGAAATGAAATCAAAACTTTTTTTAGAGAAATATCTCTTTCTATTTTGAAATAATTTAAAAGTTATATAATAATAAACTAAAAATTTATTTTGAAAATATTTTTATAAGCTTTTATGGGAAGCTTCGACGATGTTATGACGACTGAAAATAGTTGCACCCATTGTATAAGTTAAAAAAAGACATTCTGGCATTAATTTTGTCAAAAAGGTCATAAAGTACCTTATATGGAAAACAACAGAAAAATTCTTTTCCAAAAATATAAGGTCAAATATATGTATAAATTACTTTAACTCATTTTGTAGTAATTTTTTTTTGAAATACATTTTTATGAAAACATGAATGTTGATAATAAAGAGGTCTTAGTGTATAGTTATGTAAAAACAACCTCTGGTAAAAAAGAGATTTTCAAAGTAACCCTTACCTTGTAATTTCCTATAGTCGACGGTATATTAACATACTATATAATATTTAACACATTTTTATTGATTAATACAAGAACTATATACATAAAAAAGATATCTTATATGATCTTATAATATTTCTTCATTAATAATAATTTACTTGTGTCATCATTTCGAGTGTTAACTGATTTGTTTTCCATTATATGATTGGATACATAAGCCATGTTTTTTATTGATAGGATTTATTTGATTCATATACATATTGATATTATGTTCATAAACATTATTTTTAATCCTAAAATGAGAATTATTCTTGAATTATTATGATGGGGAATGAATCGTATCACGTTCGTGAAGACGGTAATCTGTACGTACGCACGAGCGACAATGTCATAATATTGATGGAGAAGTAGTATGTAATTGGATGATATATCATATATACAGAATCATTAATAAGTTATATTTATTATGTACATTATTCATAATCATTATTATACCCATCCAAATAATTATGTGTTTGAATAAAAAACTACACCAAGACGTGGAGACAGTAATCTGTACGTACGCACATATGGTGACTTTATCATTAAAAAGATGGATAAAATAATTAATATGGTTGTAGAATATTTATAAAAACATCACAGTATATAGAAAATTCTGAATTTATTATTTTAGAATTAATACAACAAAGAAATATGAAGTGGAAGAAGAAAAGAACACGAATGAGGTGATGAAATATTAACCTCTTCTTCGGGTTCTTCATTTTGATTTGACCAAAAGGGCTCATTGGGTTAGATTTATGACCAAATGAAGGCCTCTTGGATGAAAGTAGGAAATTTGGGAGTATATTTGGGTAGGGTATGGCTAAGAGAAAAGGTTTTGGATGTGTGAAATTAAAAGAAGGGGATGTTCCCTTTTATAACAGAGGTGAGGATCACTTTAGGAAAAGCTTGAAATATTATTTTATAATAACATAATTTTCTATTTATAATGGTTCCAAAATAAATTATTTCAAGGCTATGATTGGTAAAGGTTGAAAACCTCTCATCCAAGAGGTTTTATATGGGTTTATTTGATCATATTAACCATATCTTTTAGATTTAACTCTTAGTTAAATAGTTTGACATTTACCACGTATCCTTGTATTTTTATATTATATGGATAATAAACACACTATAACAAGCCCATAGAACCCCATGTGGTTCATCATTAATATATATAACCTTATTTAAGTCCTTTGGATGATCCTTATATTTTAATGAAAATTATATTAATTAATAATATAATATTGTTTTTAAAAAAACTCAATTCTGTCAACATTGACACTATTTAGTATATAATATTTTTGAAAGATGTAAAAACATTATAACATAGAATAAAATATATTTAAACACCTCTAACAAGTCATATTAACATATAAAATTAGTGTAATTATTCATAAGTCTAAATTTATAAAATTTTTGGATATTTATAATTTTTTTTAATATTTCATTAATAAGGTAATCACTCAGTCATCATTGTGTGATAAATAAATTAAATTATATAATGTCTAAAAATTATAAATAAAATTCCATTATGTAGGGAATATTTTTATCATTGTAATGAATTTTTTATAGATGAATTTATATTGTGTGTAACCATATATTTAAAATGGTTTTGTTATTAAACATTGAATTTAACTCTTTTAACTATTATTTTAATAAAATAATGTTAAATGTCCTAATATAATCAAAGGGAACCAAATAGGTTCATAATATATTACTAAGGTTTCTTTGGTCTAATTATACTTATCCAACTGAATTATGACATGAGATATGGTAATTATGATATTAGTTTTACCCTTAATTGCCTTATTAAATTTTAATCATGGTAAATAAAACTCCAAAGATACTATTCACCAAAAATTATTTTCATCTAATTGAACCACATTTAACTTACTTATATTAACCATGTCTCTCAAATTTTTGAAATTCAACTCACAAAGTGGTAAAATTATGATTTAAACAAAGTTGCAAATGGTCCTATGAGGTGGGTAAAAGACGGTAAAATATTTTGATAAAATTTTATATATATAAACTTATAATAAAATGAATCCAATGAATTAAGATGAACATATATAGGTATTATGTATCTATTTTGACATAAAATAAATTAAAATAAAAAAATACTTAATTTAAAAAAAATCAGTTTTAACCATAATACATTGTTTTTTCACTCTTCTTCAAATTTTTTGGGTTTTTAGAAAAAATACAATAAATTCACCCTATGCTAATTTCAATATTCTAAATCCAAAAATTATGTCCATTTTTAATGATAAAAATTTTAAAATTTCAATAAGTGGGTATTACTATTTATAACGGCTAATTTGATTGGTCGCGGTGTGTTAGAATCTCAAAGTTGCGTACAATGCAAGCTATAGTGTTATTCAAAGGGAAATGTACCATGGAAGCTTGTGGTGTTACATTGATGACAATAATTAAATATTATAATAGATATTGATAAAATATTGTCCATGAATGTTCTA
This sequence comes from Viscum album, assembly GCA_963277665.1. NCBI lineage: Eukaryota > Viridiplantae > Streptophyta > Magnoliopsida > Santalales > Viscaceae > Viscum > Viscum album. The sequence goes on from OY728157.1 coordinate 501,582,588, forward strand.
AATTAACATGTATCTAGCTGTGTTTTCATTTCTTTTAAAAAAATATTGGGATAAGATATATGATAATGAAATATCCCATTATCATAACAGAATTCTAGTACATTTATGTTACTATAGTTATCACACAATTCGGGAGATGGGATGTGATTAAGATTAAATAAAATAAAAAAAAAATAAAAAAAATAAAAGAGTTGGAAGTGGAATTTACCTCCCGAGTTTATCTCCTTTGAGAACCTCTTAAAAAGAGTGGTTTATCTATTTTTAAGAGATGAGGGGTTATTGGATGTGGGGGATGAGAATTGGGAGTTATGTTGGAATAATATTTTCAAGGTACTATGCATAAGAGGAGTGATGGTAAGATGTAAGAACGGGTGGTATTTATAGTGGAGGGGAGGAGGGTTTTCTTAATATTATAATCATTAATTTATTATTTCTTCACAAGACAACAAATGGTGAGTATTCCATGACCTAGAATAGTAATAAATGCATTTGAGTTTGAGACTCAGTTTCTTACATCTATTTTGATGTCAGAAATAGTGGATTTGAATTATAATTTATTTATATGGTAAATTAATTAATTATACTATTCACTAAAAATTCATGTATTTCAGAAAAATCCCAAAAATTCACCCAAAAAATTATTTTTCACTTTTAATCCAAATATTAAATCCATTTTTCAAAATTAATTTTCTAAATATGATTATTTTTATATTTGAATAAATTAATAATTTAGACTAAAAAATTAGTTTTAAAATACTTATATACTTATTCCAAAATACAAGTTCATCATACTTTCACTTAAATCTTACTTATATACTATCAAAGGTAAAGCTACTTTTCATTATGGTATATAATTATTCATAAGGGTAATGTTATTATTCATAAGGGTATTTTACTATTTACGAAAAATTATTTTGGTCATATTAGACTCCAAATAACGTAATGGTCGCAACCGTGTATGTCTGATTTTCTGAATTACAAACAAAATATTGAAACAATTATGTCTATACTCACATATCACTTAGTATTTTATTATGTTTATTTCATACAATTTTGACATAATTATAAGAATTAATTTTCATTGACAAAACATTGGGTCGCTACATTCTTCCCCCACTATGAAATTTTTCCCCCAAAATTTTCTTTTACATTCTAAGACATAAACATGTGTGTGTAATTTTCCTTCATTGACTCCTCCAATTCCCATGTTGCCTCTTCATACTTATGGTTCCTCCATAGTACCTTGACAAGGTTGTTATACTTGTTATGTTGAACATTACCTCTATGATACATGATCTTCATTGGCTACTCCTCTTAAGAAATATGATCCTTCAACTGTACCATCTATTAAGAGAGTATATATGAACACTATAGTATGTACTTCATTAATAGGGATACATGGAGTACATCATGTACTTCAGCCATGGTAGGTAGAAGTTCTATTTGATAGGCCAAAACTATGAAAAAATCCATAATCTAGAAGGGGATGATCTACCTAGGAATTGACTTAGATATCTTTCCAACCATAATGCCCTTTTTCCATGGAGATATGTGTCGAAATACCATGTCTCCCTCTTTAATCTCAAGGTATCCATGATGATTTTCTACATAACTCTTCTGTCGACTTTGGGATTCTTTGATATGCTACTAAATGGTTTTCACATTCTTCACCAATTTTTAAACAATTTCATGCCCTAAAACCTTACACTCACCAACATCATCCCAAAATGCCAGAGTTCTTCACCTTTTCACATAATGGTATTCATATGGTGCCATTTATATGCTCAAGTGGAAATTAGTGTTGTAAGAGAATTCAACTAGTCGAAGATTTTGGTATCATCCTCCATTTAATTCCAATGAAAATGCTATCAACATGCCATCTAGTGTCTTAATATCCCACTAAGATTGGCAATTAGTTTGAGGATGGTAGAATGTTCTAATGTTCGGTTTAGTTCATAGAGCATGCTAGAGACTTTTCTAGAACATTAAGGGGAATCAAGGATCACGATCCGATATAATTGATAGTGGTAATACATGTATCCTAACCATTTATCTGATGTAAATATATGCTAGTTGATCCAATGAGAAGTCCACTCAGATTGAGAGAATATGAGATGAATTTGTAAGATGGTTCACATTGACCCACATAGCATTGTTTCCTCTGGTTGTCCTTAGATGTCTAGTAGGGGGTCATGTTTTCCCACATCAATGATGGTATGGGTAGTGGTTGCATTATCCCCTTATACATTTTCCTCTCATCTTTCACTTACTAACATACCAGGAACTTTGATATATATTCAACAACCTCCCTTTTGACATTGTCCAACGAAATGTTTTCTCGGAGATCTTGATACATCATTGTACTCCCTAGATGAATAGAGAAGGTTGAGCTATGTGGGTTATTCAGAAGCTGATTTGTTACCTCTCGACCAGATGTTATACATAATCATGACCCATAACTTATAAATCCCTCCTCTTCAATCATGAACTCTAAGGTTTTACCATTTCTGATAACTTCCACACTTTTTAGATGTTCTATATCTTTTCGTTGAGCATCATTTATTTTTTCGATGAGAGATTTTTAAGAAATAAATTGATCAATAATTAATGGTGTACCTCTGTTTATAATTACCAAGTTTATCCTAAATAAATCTAAGAAGATTGGATCCTTTCCAATTATAATCATTGATAAAAATGCATGATCCTTTCTACATAGAGCATTTTTCCCCGTGTTTTCCTTACAAGGATAGTAGTGGACTGAGCATCCATAACCCTTAATGAGATCTATCCATCATCACATGAACATATTAATCTTTATATGGGTGAATATATACTTGAGACTCTTGTTATAAGTATATATCTCACAAATATACACATATAGATAATACTTCCATATTTTCTATTTAATGCTCATAGCTGCCAACTCCTGATCATATGTGGGATAGTTTTTAGTGGATTTTAGGGTGCCATGAGGCGTAGGCTATCACTTTATCATTTTTAATTAGCACATATCTTAAGACATTATTTGGTGCAAAATTGTACACCATAAATTGTTCATCACTTTTGGGGAGTGTGAGTAGTGGTGCAGTGATTAGGATTTTCTTAAACTCCTTAAATAGTCTTCACATTCTTGATTCCAAACAAAAATTACACCCTTCCATGTCAGTATGGTCATTTGGTTTTATTATCATGAAAAATTATTCCCAAATCATCGACAATACCCAGCTTGACCTAGAATGTTGTGGATATCCTTTTGAAAAGTTGGCATGGGCTACTCTTCAATTTCCTTTATCTTCGAAGGGTCCACTGATATCCCTTTTTTGGTGACAACATTCCATAAGAATTATACTTCCTCTATCCATAAAACATATTTAATGTAATTTTCATACAACTTATCCATTCACAAAGTCATTAACACAATATTCAAATTATCCTGATGTTTCTCCTTTCCCTTTGAGTATATATGATTATCATTAATAGAGACTACGAAAAATTTGATGAGTTAATATCTAATGATTATATTTATTAATTATATGAAAATTTATGGATAATTAGTGAATCCAAAGGGCATCACTATGAAATAATAGTGTCCATACCTCATTTGAAAGGATGTCTTGGGTATATCATTCACCCACACCATTAATTGGTGATATCCTGATTGAATGTACAATATAGTGAAATAACAGGCCCCATGTCGCTGATCAAAAAATTCATCTATCCATGGAATGGGATAAATTTTCTTTATCATGATGTTATTGAGATCATGATAATCAATGAAGAGGCACATTGATCCATCCTTCTTCAGGATTAAGAGTACTGGCACAACCCTTGGTAAAGCACTAGGGAGTATAAAACCCTTATCCAGATTTTCCTATAACTACTTCTGAAGCTCTTACAACTCTACAATGGTTATTTTGTAAGGTTTATTTGATTTGGCAGAGATCCATGGTTATATTCAATTGATAACTCAACCTATAAATTAAGAGGAAGAGAATGAAAATCTTTAGGTTATCCATCAGTTCAATCTTTCTTGATAGGCATGTTGTAAACCATGATTATATCCTTTGTCTTAATCATTTTAGAGAGATATATTTTCTCATAAGGGAGAAATATCCACACTTGAGATGAAGATTCTAAATGATATTCATCTTTCTCCTTACACTTGTTAAGAATCTGAGGATTCTTCAGGATTTGAAGAGTGAACTATCATTCCTAATAGTTGATTTTTTCCTTGTATAATGATAGACAATCCATGCCCATGATTGCATCTATCTCCACTAGAAGAAGTATGAAAATATTTTCTAGGATGTTCAGTCCAAAAATGTTAAACATGGAGGAGATATAAACCATGGATGAAAAAATTTCCCCATTCGTTTTTCTCATAGATAACTTGTCCAACAAATTTTGAGGTGGTTTTTGAATATTTATATTAAACTTGAAATATATTAAATAATGCGTAGAACCAGAATCAAATAGTACATTCGCTATTCTTGAATGTATAATTTGCGTTCATGTAACCACATTGTTTTCTGGCTCCACCTCAGCAGTAGTGATAAAATAGCCCCTTCATTGTTTCCATGGAGGTTTTTTTGATATCCTCTAACAACCGCTAGCTTATGGAATTTTTTTCATATTGCACTTCTTCATTATAGTTGTAACACAACACCACTAACTTATTATTTATCTAATCCATCCTAAACTCTTCAATGTAAGTGGGATTTTTCATATCCCAATGGCTATTGTTAGATAGATGACTAAACATTCCTCATTTAAAGAAATTCTTGGTTCCATTTAGACAGTTCTCAGGATGCTTCTTCCCACCAAATTTACAAGGTGAAATGTCAGCCTTCATTGCATCATGGGATTTGTTTGTCAAGCCACCCATGTTGTTCTCCATTTTCCTATTCTTGTCACTGGGCCCCTGATACCACTAAGAGTCTCCAATATCCATTTCATCCTTGAGGTCACAACCTAAAATCATATTATAATTGTCAATGTCTCAAATCACCAATGATTTTCATAGACTCGAATTTAGTCTACTAAATAAGTGTCCCAAATTCCTATTAGTGTTCCTAAGAATACCATAGGTTTACCTTGCAGGCCTTGTGATTTTTTCTTCATAGGCCCTGATGGACTCATCTTCCTTCTGAATGATTCCAAGAAACTCTCTTTCCATCATGAGATGGAGGGTTTCACGAAAATATTTACTGAAAAACATCATCTTGAATTCCTCCCAATTCATGGAATCAATTTCTACTTGATAAATGTTATTCTTGATCAGTGTCTACCACTGATCAGCTTCCCCATCAAAATGATATCCCATCGGTACAACATTTTCTTCTTCCAAGCACTAGAGGACATTGAATATATTTTCAATGGGGTTAATCCATTTGTTCACGAGGATGGGATCAGAAGATCTACTAAACATGGTAGGCACTTTCCACATGAAATATTCAATAGAAACATTCTATTTCCATGGAGGATGAGGTCCTTCCACATGATTCATGTTATTATTCATAACTAGAGCCAGCTGAGAAAGTACTATCATGATGTTTTGAAAAGCAGTTCGCATCCTACCAAGAATATCATTAGTTTAATATTCACATATAATTTGACATTGGTTGTTAGGAAGTCTTCTTCTATTTCCGTCCATTAAATAAGAAAAGGAACATACAATTAGTGGCCTTGAACACATTGTTATTTAACATAAAAATAGAAACTTTTGAAGATAAAATGATTATATTATAGAGGATAAGTATATCCTAAAATTTAATTCCCTAGGATTAAATAAAGGTTATCCTTGATCCATTTCTTCACAAATAATATAATGGAATTTTTCCCATAATAATGTCTTCTACTAAGCTAATGAATTTAACAAAGCATATCCCCAGGGAGTGTCAATACCAAGAGTGTAGCAAGGACCGATGTCCGGTACTAGGATACCTTGAGTCAAGGCTGAAACTCTTTGTCTGTGTTATTACCAATAGGTACATCTGTGCAAGAGCCAAATATACATGTTTTTATCTAGACATTTATTTATTTTTCTTGATAAACCACTTAATCTATATATAGAAAAATATTTGGGTGTTTTCTTATGCATCGTCTCATCCTTATTGTTCTTATTAATGTTCTTTATTCACAATCTCCAGAAATTACATGGTCATCCTATGATACCAACTATAGAAAACCTATACTTTTACATTTATCTTTATAAGATTTTAAGAATAAGAATACATCTGTGTACAAGATAAGGATCTTGATGTGTAGTATCTTTGACGACTATATACATAATACATAAAACATGGGCAAAAAACATCTTTATTTAATATCTATAAAGAGATCCTAACTTCTTTTGATCCCTTAGATCTGCATAGAATTTCCTAGGGAAAACATGAATGAATCAATGAGAAAAAAATACCATTATTGGAATGAACATAAGAATAATTTATAAGAATATGAGTTAGGAGGCATGACATGATGATATCGAAATCATGGTACATATGGAATCATAACATATAAAAATCAGATAATATAAACACGGAATCATAGAAATGTGGTAGAAACATAAAAAATTCTTTAGTACGAGTCAAGGATAACAGAAAATATCATTCCCCATACTAGTATGGGTCAAGGCTAACCACCAATATCATTTCCCATAGTTTTACAAGCCAAGGATAACCGCCAAGACTCTTTCACATAGCATCACATGAGAGATAACTTTACACAATACATTGGACCACTATATGGGTGAACCAATCATACATTTAATGAATATTTTTTCACATACAGAATCATATATAATCAATAATACATAAACAAAAGTGTTACCAATGGAATGAATTGTGCTCCATAATCATGACATAATGCATATCTGATGGACATATCATGAAAGTGTCCACAAAATAAAGGAATTTGAACATACATGGAACTCAAAATGGTATAATATTTATATATAATGGAATGTCATGTCCCATATAAATGACAACATGTATGAAATGTATTGGACAAATTTTCCCATTAAAACATTTTTTTGCGGTTTAAAGGAAAATAATTCAGATATTTTAAAATAGAAAAGTGAAAAATAATTGACATAAAACCCGAAGTGAACCAATAATGTTTTCATAATAAAGAAAACAATTTTATAAATACAATGGTATATTAAAACAGAATATAGAACGCACTTGAAATTGTGTAAGGATTCAAGATGATATGTTAAAACAAGTTTTCTTATCAGAACGCACTAAGGAGGGAATCTTTTAAAAAAAAATTATCATCAAAAGAGTGTGAAAAAAGCATATTTATATATGAATTTTTTAAAACTAAAATTAATTTATATGATTCACATAAATAGAAAAGATAACTCAATTTTTATATAATGAATGATAAGGTAACCAGAAAGGACAAAGGTTGTTCAGGTATAATTCGTTACTAATTATCTGCATAGTATCGAGTGTACCCACGAGGTATTTGTTATAGAGAGAAGGGGATATCATCACTTATACATCGTTATTTATGTATGGGGAAGGTAAAAAATCCCACCCCATTATTTTGGATTTCACATGGAAAGGCATAGCATAGAGAACAATCATTATTAAGAGTGAAATGGAGAGGCTCCCTTACCTTAAGTCCAGTGATGTTATCCACTTGTTATTAATGAACTGAATAATCAAATTAGGTTTATTAATTATTAATTGATGACCCTATTATATATTTAATTTATTTATTATACCCTTGTTTACTTCATTCCAGACATATTTTATTGGTTATAACGTTCAATTTTTTTGTTCGGGTCCTTTTTCTTACTTGGTTATTAATGATTGGTTTACTTATATTAATTTTTGGATAAACATAATTGATGAAATTAGTTTTATAGAATTTATATTATATTTTCTTAGTGAACATCCATTAGATTACATGTTTATAATAAATCATTTGGTTATTGTAAGTGAAGATGATTTATATTATAAAACCTTAGTGATAACTCTTTTGGTTAATCAGTGGGTTTTGATTACAACAATCATGTTTTTCTTTATAACATAACACCATTTTTACAAAAGGATTAAATATATATAAAAAGGATATATATCAAATATAATAATTTTGTAAAACAATAATAGGAATGGTTTTATTAGTATAATTAAATATTATTATAGAAATTCATAAATTGTTTCCCTTGAATGTGTTTAATTAACAAATCTTAAATGGTGTTTTCATTTCTATCAAAAAAATATTGGGATAAGAGAGATGATAATGAAATATACTATGACTATAACAAAATTACATTACATGTGTGTTAATTGGGTTGTCATACCATCTGGATGAAGGGAGGTGAGGAATGAAATAAGAAAATAAATGATCAAGAAATAAATAAAAGAGTTGGAAAGTGTAATTTACCTCTTGAGTTTATCTCTATTGAGAACCTCTTATGGGGAGAGGTTTGTGTATTTTGACGAGACTAGGGACTCTTGGCCATGGGGGATGTTCTTAGGGGAGTGATTTGGGTCAAATATTGGAAAGTCAAATGGCTTGAGAGGAGTGATGAGAAGTGGTATGAATGGTTGTTATTGATAGTGGAGGGGAGGAGGGTTTTCAAAATATTAAATCATTATTTTTTTATTTTTCCCAAGACAAGAAATATTTAGTATTATATAACCATTAATATTAATAAATGCATGTTTGTTCGAGATTTGGGTTCTTACATCACTTTTTATGTCAGGAACTATGGATTTGAATTATAATGTAATTATATTGTAAATTAATGTATTTTACCATTCACTAAAAATTTAAGTATTTCATAAAAATCCCAATAATTGAACCAAACCATTTATCTATGTGTAGAAACCAAAAATGAAATCCTTTATCAAAAATAATTTTATAAATATAATTAATTTAATATTTAATTACAATTATTATATATTCTAAAAAATAGTTTTAAAACATTGATTTACTTATTCAAATATACAGGTTCATTATAATATAACTTCAATATTATTTATATAATATAATTGGTAATGTTACTATTATTAGAGTATATAACAATTTATAAGTTTGAAATTACTGTTACTATTGGTATGTTACTATTAACCAAAAAATATGTTGGTCATATTTGACTACAAATAACTTACTATTCGTAACCGTGTATGTTAGATTTTCAAAATTCCAAACACAGAAGTGAAAAATAAATATTTAAAGGTCACATAAAACATTGTAGTTTATTATAAATGTTTCATGTGATTTTTATATAATTATAAGAAATAAATTTACATTTATAAACCATTGGGTCGTTACATTGCACATAATTATTTTTTATGAAGATACAACGTGTTGTATGGGAGTTGAAGTGATGATTCAATCAGAATACATTTGGACAATTCAAGTGATATAAATCTTAGAGAAACTCCATTCCAAAACACTAGTAAAAATGAAAATTAAAATCAAGTATCAGTTTATCTATTAGAAGGTAGAGAATGGTCTTGTGATGTTGAAGTATATACCAATTCCGCTATAGTTTATAGACATTCTATCAAAGGCCTTACGAAAAGAATAATTTTAGAGGAATATATTGGATCATGGAGATTATTCAATTCCTAATAATTAGAATATGTGGAAATGGTCCCCCTCTCCCCTAGGTATGTTTCATTTTTCACTAATGTGATAATTTTTTTTCTTTACCTTATTGCATACAGAAAAAAAATGAACACCAATGACAAGGGGGTGGGGAATTATAGGTTTAAAATGGGAGAAAATGTTTTAATCAATATAGGGGAGAAGCTATAATGGGGAGTGGTAAAATATGAATGGGGAGGATAAAAATAGGGAGAGTATTAAATTTTAGGATTCAATAGGTGATAAAGTAGATATTATGTATCCTGATATATGAGGTTCTTGAATAAAGAAGATGATTTTTTTTTGTAATGAAATGATGTGATTCATTGATGAAAATTGTATTTTACTCTGGTTTTCGATGCGAATTATGGTTAATGTGGTATTATAGTGTGTGTTTATTAAATATGTGATTTCTATATAAATAAAAATAAGTAAATAAATGTATAATATGGAAGAATATTTAATTGTTTATCAAAATGTTCATAGTTATCAATAAACCCAATTGGGATGACAGTTAGAAAAAACATATAAAATGGTTCCATCTTGATGTTTTTAGGTGTTATTGTGTTTCTGAAATATTTATATAACTATGAATCAGTATGAATGATTTTTTTAGGCACGTGTTTAGTGTGGCACATTTTTCCTGTGTCTTCCAAATTATTATGCCTCAAAATATGGTGTTTGGATTTTAAAAAATTGATATTTTTCGGTATAAAAATATTAATAGACCATGAATAATAGTTCAATGACTGAAATTTAGGGATAAGGAATGGATTTGAAAATCATTAATTGATAGATTTTAGTATTTTACCACTTTGCAGACCACGATGGATGTTATGCAAACCCCGAATGAAAAATAGTTTGTGGGTGGCTTGGAGTCTATAGAAGGATTTTATTTCACTGGATGGGTCAACATTTGTGGATAGGTTATGGTTATTCATCTATATAAGGAATCTTATACTCTTATGAATGAAATGAGATATGTGTATCATATAGAATAGAATGTGGTGATGTATATGCTGAAACAATGTTTTGGGTAAATAGAATTAGCGGTTATTGTCGATTTATTTACCTATATAAGGACCACTTTTCAGACCATTACTTAAGGATATTTCATTATAAAACATAATTTATCATGGAAGATTTTAGTGATGCCCGAATTAATTTTTTGGTAATTATTCAATGAATTAGAGAGTTTGTTGTGAATCAATTATGAGAAGATCATTCAGCATAGTTAGTTCGCGGAAAGGGGTTTGTGAGTTTTGTATCCCAAAAATTAAATTTTTTCTCATTAGTGATGTAGAATTAGAATGATGAATCCACCAATGATACGGGGATGATCCATGGATGATGTGGTTTCCCATGAAGTGATCACACCACACGGTTGAAGGAAATTCGCAAAGGAAGCAAGCTTGTTCTCAAAGGCACTGAATTAGTTCAAAAAGAAAACAGTTTCTACAAACTGACTTTTCATGGAAAAGTGGATATCATCTATGAGTGAAAATAGGACATCAACATATAATCTATTTATAGTATATGATGTGTTCATTCATGAAATTAAATAGACCAACATGTCCATTAACAATGAGTGGACACCCTCCAAGATCAATTAAAAAAGGAAGAGGAAGACTATGATCCTTTCAACAAATAGTCTATTGGAGAATGAGATAAAGGGAGTGGCCCTTGGGAAGTTAGTGATATGATCCTAAAATATTTGAAGGATGTGATCTTACAATATAAGTGATCTAGCTTGAATATCATTTTTATAAATGAGCCTTAGTGAATTGGGAAAAATCATCACATTATTGTTGCATTCTCCTTGGATGTGGCATAGTGAGGGTGAACCAAATAAAAATATGTATGAATTTGTTCTTGTTTTATTACTTTATATTTATTTAATTATCATCAGATTAAATTTTAAATGTTATGATCAACATTGAAATTAATGACCATAAGAATTTACCCTTTTTATAAACATGTCATGATCAAGTGGGGCAAGAAGAAGATTGAAATGAATATCCATACCCTGATTCACCCCCCTTTAGGTACCTAGTCCCTTTTTAGTCCGATCGAAAAACAAATTTTCTCTACCATGTTCCTATTTCATGAAATTTATTTATTGTATTTTATAATATGTTATCATGCTTAATAAATTACGAAATATAAAATTATTAAACTACGTAAAAGAAAGGAATGACATACAGTGTTCCATTATATAATGGGTAGAGAAATTTTTTCTCCTTAATGGATCATATAGATTGTTATCATATTATTTGTTAAATCTATAACAATTCAATGTTATGGTTCTATTTTATCCACATTCAGTAAATTTAATAGCATTGAAAATTGAATATTATTGACTTCAAATGGTTATCCCCATTTAGAATGAATCATTCCTTCATGAATTTCAGTAAAGTTTTTTAATGTAAATTTTTGTACTGAAGTACATACTTTGTTTTATCATTTCAAGATTAGAAACAATTTTTTCAATTTTTATGATATTATAATTATGTATTATCCTCATATTTCATCACGCACCAATATTTATAGTTTCGTTTCATATTTAAATTCCAAATATTTAATGTTAATTTGTTTTATCTACTAGTAAAATTTATCTGATATTTCTACTAGTATAAGATATATATATTTATAAACAAGAATAAATAGAATAATAATTATTGTTCTCAAATAACTTATTATATAATAATGTTTGATCTCTTCCATTGTATAGTTTAATATTTTTCTATTCATATTGATAAACTTTTCAACAATCATTTTGACACATCTATTGGTGTCCTCAGTAATATTTCTTGTATATGGGGGGTATATAGTTGATGTGTTATGGTTCTAACCATATTTTTTAATAAAATATATTATTATTATCTTAATTATGTGTTCCATTTAGTTACTAATAATGGATTTGGGTATCCCAAACCTAAAAAAAGTGGTTTCTATAAAAAAATATGAATTATTAGTCATGTGGTCTTTAGATTCAAAAGAAATAAAATAAAAAATAACATATTGAAATATGTAATAATATCCAAAGGAAATTTAAATGGATATTATAATATTCATTCGTCATATATGAGATATTTCACAAAATTTCGGGGGTCATTTAATTATCTCTATAGTTTTTTGAATTTTATTATTAAAGTGGATATTTTTACATATTTTAAAATATTCATTGAAGCATTAGATTTTTTTAGTTCAAATGGTATCTCATTCCTAGTGAATATTTGGTGTCCAAGGTTTCCTATAAAATATATTATACTAAAAATTTTATTACATAGGTTAATTCACACTCGAGAATAGGAATTATAAATACTTATTGACTAAAGATTCTCTAAATGTAGGGAAAACCTCAAACAAAAAACATGGACTCAACCCTTATTCTTACAATGGTTTTTATATTAATATGTGAAGGGTTAATAGATGTAAAGAATAGACAGGTCAAAAATCCATGGATCTTCTATAATATACCTTTGTATAATAGGTTTAAAAAGAGGTTTAAATCAATTAAAACATTCCATTTATCCATTCGTAATTTCTAATTGAATTAACATCCATCATTTATTAGAGTGAAAGATCTCCCTTATGAAATCACACACACTATGAAAAAAAAAAAAAAAACACTTGATATAAAAGTTTCACAACATAAAATGAGGTGTTAAACCTCACAATGATCTAAAATTACCTAGGACTATAAGATTCAGTAGAATCACCATTCTGGATACAGATTATTTGGCTATATCATTTATACATTTTTTATGAATTTAAATATTTCTATTTCTTGAAACGTTTCACATATAAATTTTAATTTTCTATGGTAGGGGTTATTCTACTAAAGTAATTGTTGTATCAAAAAAATATTATAGAGCTTCAACAATTATTCTCCATGTTGAACATGTGTCACATTTTCACTTTTTTCACCTCATGACACAATAGTGATGGTTAAAAAAAATTGGCAATTTACTCATTACCTTGTTATTATTCAATTATAACCACAAAAATTTATCTTTCTATGTGTATGATACTTCACACAATCTTCTCCCAATTCACTATCTCTCGTATGAATTATTAAAATTATTATTACTTATTTATCTCTACAAATTATTATCATGAAAAATATATAGTTTGTGAGGAACAATTTCTTTATTTTTATCACCATTCGAGATGGGTTTTTATCCTAGATTAGAAAATACAAATAAGTTATTGAATTAACAATTTTGGTTAGTCAGTATGAAAAAGAAATCATTTGAGTTTTTTCCACATTCATAATTTATCAAAAGGTAATGTAATAACATTTGTGACTAGAAGATATGTTTCAATATTCAATAATTCTTATTTGTAAATGGGAAAATATATCCATGGATTTAGTAACATTCCGCCCACAAATGGTATGGAAAAACTATTATATATAGTCGATAGTGGATAAACTCACTAGGTCATCCAATTTTTTTTGATTGATGAATCACATATTGTGGATGAATTACCAAAATTGTACATTAGATTAGTGTTAAAGAGTTATGAAATACTAGTTTATATATTTTTATATAGTGATCCATTTTTTAAACCATGTTTTTCTAAAAATCCGTATAAAAAAACAAGGGAATCAATTAACTATTTGTATGACATACCATCCACATATGGATGGAAAATCTGAACAGAACATACAAACATTGAATGACAGGTTATGTTCTAGTGAATTTTATTTTGGTGGACAATGGTAATATCACAATGAATTAATGGTTTTCTCATATAAAAACATATATCAATACATGCTAAATTTATGTTCTTTTCATTCATATTATGGGAATCATTGATGTTCTCCACAATTTTCTATGGAAATAGTGGAGAATTTACTAGATGTGATGTGACATAGTAAGAGACAATTGAGAATATTATGTTCATTAAGAAACAGATATAAATGGATCATAGTCGTCAAAAATCATATGCAGATCATCGTTGATGGTTAAAGTCATTCGATGTGAGTTATCATGTGTTCCTGATAATCACTCCAAGTCTTGGGAATCAGCATTTGGGGAATCATGGACCGTTATCCCCTTGATACATATGAAATTTTTAAATATTGTAATGGGTTAGTGAGGATGAATATCAGTTGGATTTTCAACCATGGTCAGGTGTTCTTTATCTTGTTTTTTCATTAATCTATGTCGAAAATGCATTATTCTAATCGTGACCATTTGATTCGATGGGATCACATTGAATTGGTATCATATTCTCTATTGGATCATATCCTAGTTCCGATTATGGATAAAGAAGGTAATGTCTTGAAAGGAATAAACATTGGTCTAGTATAGGTTTAATAGAAATATGGTTATATTCAAAAGTAGACATGGTAATTAGAGAAATAAATGATCATTTAATGAACCTAACTCATTCATAGAATTTTTATCCAATTTAAAAGGATGGAAATTCCAATTTTGGGGAGCATTTAGAAACACCTATTTAGAATATGTAACAATTTCATTGTGATTTTTATGTATGTAATGTGTTTGGGAGTTTTTGGTAAGGGATTTGCAGAAATTTGGAATGTTTTTAATGATTTACAATAAGATCATTATTTTAGAGTAGTTCTTGTAAACATTGAAACTCTTTAAAAATTATTCATAGTGAAACATGGGATTTTGGTAGGCTCAAAGTTAGGAACATTATTTGGAATGACCATACAACCACCTTGGAGAATCCCTGAAAATTGTGATAAAGGTATTTTTCATGGATGTTTCATGGTTTATCTAACCACATGGGACAACAATGAAAAGAGATACATAAGGAATAGTTTGGTTCATAGTCATTTCATGGTTTAGTAAACCATGTGACTAAACGTGCATGATTTAAATGTGATATCCTGAAAATTGATCCTAGTAATTTTCACCACAAGGCCCTAATTTTTTTCTTTATTTGAACCTAACATGATTTTTCCTCCTACAATAAGGGTGTGTATGCATTCCCCATTGATCTCGGAGTTATCAAAAGGATTTTTACGGTGTGTTGAACCCTGATTTCCTTGAAATATTTTCATTTAGGATTTTTTTCCAATGGTGTTTTGGATTTAATATCCTTACCTCCGTTAATATATTTGATGTACTTTTATATGGATAGATATACTTTTAATTAGTTCGATCATGATGTTATATGGTTGCATTAATATTAGTGAAAGATATGTAATGGGGTTTTTAGAAATTCAATATAGTTTGTTTGGAATTTTCTTGACATTATTCATCTTTGTTATAATTCTAGAGGTAGTTAGCCTCACTATTTATCCTTCTTATTAGAACATGAAGGATTAGTTTCATGTGGATTTAATTTTATGAAATTAATTGTCAAATTGAAATCCACGGTATGGTAAAAACCCTATATAGCGATGGTCTGTGTATTTTGAAAATTGGTTGGGGAAGTACTTTGTTTTCATAATTTTAAAATATATATTTGTTCAATTATTGAAATGGGTTATTTGGATGGTTTTCAAAAAAATAATGGTTTTATTGAAATGGTTGAAATGGTAGTTTTGATATTTTATTATGGAATAATGGGTTGTTGTGTGTTCATGATCATTCGAGAAATATAAGGATATCAACTCACCCCCATCAATTTTCGGATTGATAAATATATGAAAATTCCCCCATCAAAATGGTTCACTATGTGACAGATTACTAAAAGGATGATTCACCACATACATGTGTATTGGGTTCATGGTTTGATACATGGTTGGATTTTTGGTTATGTAGAATCAAATATATTATTCAAAAATAAAAATTTGTGAAATGGTTTTAAATTATTATTTATTATGTTTCTCAGAAAAATTGTTTTGTTTTAAAAAAACATTAGGGTTAGAAATATATATGTATTTTCTTAAATAATTATAAATTTTTTATATAATTTGGTTTAAATAAATTTTCTAACATGTTTTCTCCATCTGGTATTAGTAGGGATGTCATTAGGGTAAAAACTACAGAGTTTCATTACACACCTATGCTTTGGAACATTAGTGCTTGTGTAGTTACTATTCATTGGTTGTAGTAAGAGGTAAATTATCACACTTATATAATGGTTCATGTTTATACATGGTTTGTATTGTGAGTTTTTATCAGAGTATTTTTTTAACATGTGTATATATTTATTTCGATTCCTTGGGATTTGTTTTTTTTCATTTGTACATTTATATTAGTTGTCTTCCGCTGTGGTACACTGTTGTAGTTTGTTTTTTTATCAATTTTAATTTGCGGAGATGCAAAAATATAAATCAAGAATAATTCATGTTTTATTTTTAGGGTGTTTTTGTTTGGGGTGTTTTAATTTTAAAGTAGAAATCTAACCCCCTTGTATTGAATACCTTTGAATTTATTTATATCATTTGGAACTATTCGATAGCGCTAATGGCCATGTAGTCATTCCTCTTTGTCTCAATATAATGATAAGGTTATAGATGTTACATAATGAATCATCATATTTAAATCCATATAAATGGACCCATTTTTATCTCACTTTTTTGGATCAATGTTTTATAGAGATATGATACCTTTCTATTATATTATCTTATTAAAATCAACCATCCCAAACTCCCTGGAATCTATTGGAAAGCATAATTTTTGGTTAATTTTTTGTTATCATTAAATATCAATACAAACATTAAAATTAAAAATATTTATGACAGTAAAACATCATATGGATCTTAAATATCATCATAGTGACTATTACATATTTCCATGTATCTAGGATGACCATTCAATATTAGTTAGTGGCCATTTTTAATACAAGGAATTTCTATACCATTATCAAATATATATTACAATAATAGAATATACCATACACATATATATAATGTCTCTTATATACTAGGTTAATGTAAAAAATATATATAATCTATATAGAGTTACATTTACATAATGAACCAGGAAACCATTACACAATAATAACATTGTCAAATTTCAGACTCTAATTTTATCACCCACAAAAACATCTATATTGCTTCCAAAAAACAAAAATATCAGGAAAACACTTCAAAATTTCATGATATATTTAACTTCACTTAAAAAACATTGTCTATTGTTTTCTAATTTTTCATTTCTATATTATAAACAATATACAACGAAAGAATTATATCCATAAATTTTCTTTACATGTTTTTCTTATTTAATTTTTTAAAAACATATTCAACCAAGAGAAAATCATATTCAAAAACTATTTAAGGTATTTTATACGTTTTAATATAATAATTAATAGTTTCATTGTATTAGTCCTATACCATTGAAAAGTGTACTATTTTACTCATGTGAACTACTACATGGTTCACATATAATTTTTTTAATTTTATTCTAAAATATAATTCATATTCAAAGAACATGATTATTTTTATATTAGGTTATGATTTATCCATCTTAAAAATATATAAATGATATTTCATATCAATAAATATAGTTATTTCATTTATGAGACCATGTTTTATAACTTCTCAAAATAAAAAAACAATTGTAATAAACTTTTTTTCAATGGTTATGTAATTACTATAGGAAGAGTAAATTACCTTGGAAGAATAAGATATAACATAGATTTAATTATCCAATCCTATAGGTTGTGATTGTTCCCATAGTAAAACATAAACAATAAAATTGTAATATTAATTGATGATATCAATTTGGTTGTTTAATCACAATTTATTAGGTTAAAAACCTATTGTACTGATAAAAAAAGTTACACGAGGAATCATAAAAAAATATTGTATTTATATAAAAAATATGATAATGATAAAATATTCATATTGAAATCCATTATAATCATTCTTTTGAAAAATCATAATGTATATATGATCTATCTTTTTCACATCAAGGTAAGGCATTAGATTGATGATGTTATAATTTTCTTAAAAAACTTAATTCAATTCCTAGAAATTTCTTTTATAAAATAAATCTAATTTCCCCAATGAAGATTATTTTGTTTAAATGAAGAATAATAATTTATTAAATTCATGTTTATTTGATTATTAATTTTTTAAAATTAATTATTAGTTGAAATTCCTTGTAAAATGTGGTTATTAAATATCAATGTATTTAAGTCATACATTATGTCAAAGAAGAAGATTATCATATATATTTCGAATGTACATATGGAATTAAAAAGGAAGATCATAATCCTATTATAGGAAAAGGTTTATATGGGTTAGATTAATTCTTTTTAACTTGATCCTTGAGTGTAATGGGAACATGAAAATATCTGAAAAGTTTGTAACTATTGTTAAATTTGTATTTTCCTTATGTGATAAAATATTAATTAATGTGTTATAAAATAATAAATTAAGTTTATGTGATGATCATGAAACCTGATATGAATGATATGGTTTTATAATGGATTAATTTTAGAAATCAAACCCCTCAGTAGTTGTAGATTGGTTTCGAAATCTTCAATAAAATATTGATTAGGCCCTTGAGGATTACACATATTTGAAGGGTGGGATTTCTGAATCCCATATTCAATTCCTTCATATAGTAAATGGGAATATATTTATTCTCCCTATGTAGCTTATTACATGAGGATTGGTAATATTAAAATAATATTTTCCTAAACTACAAGATTAATTGGCTTTGTGGAGGAATTTTTGGACATGTTTGAGGTTCTCTATCTGTAAGTATGTTAAATTTTGGATCAGATCATGGATTGTTCTAGGCTTTTTCTATATCAACAGTAGATGATTCTTATCATGATGTCTAGTAGTAATCTATTTCTTACTAACTTCCATTATAGTTATATGATATTACAGGAGAAGTTTATGTCAGTATGAATTCTGCCATTCCTCAAATTTTGGTGGTTGTGGGGACAACCAATTCGATTCAAGTGATCATTGTAAAAAATAAAAAATATTTTTTTATTATAAAACGTTTTGGTATTTCAGTTATTTAATACCCTTCTAATTGAACTCTTGAAATTGTATAAAACTATCATTTTATTTGATAGATTAAATATTACACTTGTTGTGAATTATAATGGAATCTAGGCCATGCATGCTTTAATTAAATTTTTATAGATCTTAATGCTTATTTCATGAGATGTATTATGGACCATGTTAAATTTTATCATCTATTGGGGAAAAAAATTATGGATTTATCAAAGTGGTGGAGATGGAATGATAGTGAGGGTAAAATAATTCTTTCATTCAATGTAATTATACATTTATTATTGAAGGTTTCAGATCTGGTAATAATCATTTATCCTCGAATTTGAATTCACAATAGATCAAATTCTTGTATATTCTCACAATGATGAATACTTCCCTTAATATTTTTTGTTAGAAAATTACTATATTGATGGAAAAGCAATTAAGTGGGTAATACTCAAGGATATAACTTCATATAATGTTATTCAATGGGAGTTGATATATAAATTTCAAATTTATTTTCATAAAAACACTTCCTATAGAATGTTTTAAATTTATTGAGTAAAAGCATCTTATCCATTTGTTAAAGATATTTTTTTCAAAAAAAAAAATCTATTATGATTCCAATATTCCAGGGAACAATATGGATTGTAAATACTCATAGTCTATTATAAATGGGATAAGTTATGTATACCTATTACATTTTCTCAGTTTTATTTTTAAATACATCTATCCTAGTTTGGTATAATTTATTAGGTTTTTTAAAAGGATTTTGTTTAATCATCAATAAATATTATATGAATAATTATTGTCTGATGGAGCCTAGATATATCCTCAAGACTACACATTATGCCATTTTTTCCCATAAACAATTATTGAGTATAATCACTGAGTTTATTAGTATTATTCTAGAATTGATCATTTACAACTTATCATAGACCATAAATTACGTATATTTTAATATTGGGGGTAATTTTTAAAATTCATTCTTAGGTTGTTGAATAAGAGATCAAAAAATATTTTTCCCATTTTCCTCCTTAATTTGGAGTTCATTTAAATAATTATATAGAATCAGTTTCATGAATTGATATGAATGAGTCAAATTTGACAAAGAAAACCGATGGTGCCTCATAATGGTATTTTTATGAAGTGTGAATATGATTTTTACATACACATGTAATGGAATTTTCAAATAATAGTTTAATACTCATATATAGAATTTTTAAAAATGGTTCATTTTCACCATTACAGTAATTCTCAGAAAATATATAAGTGTCATTAAGGATTTTTATTCTGTAATAAATTTTGTGTAATATTTATTATTCAATTAAAATATACTTTTACATAATTCTATTTTAAAGGATACCCCATGAAAAATATCAGTTGTTTAAGAAATATTAATGAAATTACCTACATATATTTAGGAGTGATTTTGTTTGTTATATTTATTCCTCTATGTTGAGAAAAAATATTCCATCTTGGAATACCTTTTTCTAAACTCATAGAATCACCTATTCAATGACTCTTATTAGTAATGTGTTGGAATTTTTAGAAATATGAACTACCACTCTTATTGGTTTGAGCCCTATGATCTTAAAAATAATGATATAGAATGAGTCACGACATCAATGGAATTTTTAAGATATCATTAATTATCAATTATTAACAGTATATGATGGTATAGGGTGTGAAAAAACACCTTGGATATTGGAATTTTGTCAGTATTTTTTCTTTACTTAACACTCATAAATTATTTATTTTGTTAAAGACTTAGTTTTCTTGTATCCTTTACTTATTAGCAAATTTCTCTCTAGAGAACAAGGAGTATTTTGGAATATTTTTTAGTTAGACCAAATGATTCTTGTTAAATTAAATCTTTTTAATGTGTCTGAAACTTATATTTTTTTATTTATTAACCATTTATAATTTTATATTTGGTTATCATTAATAAAATTAGTATGTATAGAGTCTTTTTATCTTTCAAATGTTTCTCTAATAGAGTACTCAAATCAATTGATTTTCAGTATTTTGTTTCTATTAATGATTAGATCCTATGGAAAATACCTATTTGGGTTTTTGGAAAAGAAGTACATCTTTACCACTAATGGTTGTTACCAAAACTACATTCATTTTAGAATTTTTTGAGTATTTTGGAAGGAAAATTCCATGGGTATTTTTTCATCATTTCATATAAAATACCTAGCTAGTTTTTCCTTTCTTTAACAATTTTTTCAATCACTCAATTTTTGGTATGGTGTGTTGTAATCTCGTGGTTGATGAAATAGAGGTGATTGATTATTGTGGTTCCTCTGTTTAAATGTTGGAGGTTTACCAGATTTTTAGTAACAGATGTTGAAATTGTTTTAAAATATATAAGGTTAAATAAAATTATTGATAAAAAATGCATATTTGTTTGTTAATTTCCAAATACATATTGAATACAGTGATTTTATCTAAATCGATGGTTGGGTGGTTGAAATAGTTAATTTGGTAGGCAAAAACATGACATTCTATATCATAGACATCAAAAATTGTTTTGTGAAATTATTAAACGATGATAAAAAACCATATAACATAATATGTGTTGGTTTTTATTGTTAATTAAGTATATTAATAGAAATTTTATTTGATAGATTCATGTGATCTTCTTGTTTAGATTCAAATAGATGTCATTTGTGTAATTTACCTCCGAATATCCTCTTTTTGAAGTACAATATCTTGAACATTATTTTTAAATATGTGAAATATTTTCTATAACCCCCTAGGATTATATTAGTTATTTATCAATTAGTTATCCTATAGATGATACATTTAGTAGGATTTCATAATTTTTAAATAATATTTGGTATAAAAAAACCATGATTTATTGTTACATTATGGCTTTGTGTTAATATCTTTCAAAACGCATCTCAAATATTATCTATTACTCGTTGAGTTTAAATAATACAGATTTCCTGATGGAATATATTTAATTTCTCTATGTATAGACCCTATGTTATAGAAATAATATTTAAATGAACAACACATACAATCATAATAGTATTTGAGTTATCCTATAATACTCAAAAAACCCCAAAACCATAAAAACATTCAAATACCTAAAAATACAAAAACCCATAAAAATATATAAGAATAAATATAAATCAATAATAACATAAAAACCCTAGAAACCCACAAAACCCTAAGAAACCCTTAAAAACCTAAACACACATAAAAGAACTAAATTCCTAAAAAAATGTTAAAATTCATAAAAACCACAAAACACTAAATACCCTATATTGTACTAAAAACCACAAAACCCATAAAAATCATTAAAAACCCTAAAACACTATAATATCACTCAGAGTCACTAAAACATAGAAAACCCTTAAAACCCCTACAAATGATAAAAACACCAAAAAACATAAAAACCATTGATATTCAAAAAAATACATTAAAACCCAAAACAAAACCCCTAAAATATCTCAAAATTTGTAAAACCCCTAAGGAGTCATAAAAACCATAAAATTGTATAAAAATCTCAATAAATATAAATGATCCTAAAACCCTTGAAAACCCCTACTAAAACCTTAATAACATAAAATCACCTAAAACCCCTAAATATATAAAATCATTAAAAACCCAAAAACCACATAAAAACCCTAAAAATCCATAAAATCGTGGAACCCCGTAAGCATTTAAAAAGTACAGAAACCCATACAACTATAAAATTCATTAAAACACAAAAAACCTTTAAATCTCAAAAACTGTTATTGTACACTAAAAATCCATAATATCACTAAACATTAAAATACCCAAAAATCCAAAAAACATAGAAACATTAAAAACTTTTAAAAACCATAAAAATCCTTTAAAACAAAAAAAAACCAAAAAAATTATTGAACAATACCTTTAATTTTGAAATAACATAAAAACCCCTAAATCACAAAAAAATATTAAGAAAACAAAAAATCACTTTAAACTCTTAAAAAATAATAAACCATAAAAAATATAAAAACCCAAAAAAACTAGAAACCATAAAAATAATAAAACCCGTGTAAAAATCCTCAAAAACCATAAAACAAATAAAACAATGGAAAACCAAAAGAAGAAAAAATTCCCCACAAATGTAAAAACCAATAAAATGATGAAAACCCTATAAAAACATAAAACCTATAAATTCTAAAAAATATCTAAAATGAATAAAATCCCTAAAATCTGTTAAACTAGTGAAAACCCCTCAAATTCCCAAATAAATACTTTTAAAATTACAATCCTAAAAGGAAGAAAAATCCCAAAAAATGTAAAACAACCAAAAATTCCATAACAATCTTAAGAAAACCATAAAACCCTAAAAAAATTTAAGCAGCAAAAAATATGAAACTGGTAAAAACCCAAAAAACCTGAAAGATTCCCTAAAGCCTATAAAATACCCAAACACCATAAAACCCCTTCCAAACAAAAAAATCTCCAAAAACATTAAAATCACAATATATATAAAAGACTTTAAACCCAAATAATTGATAAAAACTCTACAACTCTTTAAGAACCCTAAAAGAACTCAATAAAAACAAAAAACCCCCAAACAACAAAAAACCCCTAAAAATGATAAATTCCTCTAAAACAACGAATATCTATAAAAACCCACATAACCTATAATATTTCGAAATAAGAAAAAAATATTTAAAAAACATGTAACAACCCCAAAAAACTATGAACAACCCTATGAAAACCATAAAAACATAAAAAACATAAAACCTAAATAATCCTAAACATACTCATAGCCTTAAAAACCAAAAAATGACTTTAAACCCCTAAGACCCCCAAAATCCCACAAACCCATATAAACCATAGAAGCCCTAAAACCACTAGAAATATAAAAACCCTATAAAACTGTGAAAATAATAATAAATTAAAAAAACTATTAATATCTAAAAACAAAAAAACCATAAAAACACAAAAAAAAACATAAAAACCATAACAACCCTAAAAACACTTAAACCCCTCAAAATACCAAAAAATATGAAAAACCCAATGAAATCCCTATAATGACCTCAAAATCCCTAACACATTAAAACCCAAAAATCCCAAAAACCCATAAAAAATCCTAAAAAACCTTAAAACACTAAAAACCCAAAAAACCTAAAAGATAGAGAAAAAACAAAAAATATATAAAACCCTAAAACATTTCATCAATTCCCTCAGGATCCCTAAAAACCATGAAAAATAAATGTCCTAGAGAATGTATAAATTTCCAAAAAATCATAAATTGCTTGATAACCCTAGGAAAACTATAAAAACCTAAAAACACTTAATACCCTAAAAACTAGAAACCACTAAGAACCAAAAAACACCATAACGGCCCTAAAATCACAGAAAATCAGAAAACCAATATATACAATAAAAATCATAAAACCCCTAAAACCTGAAAACCAATAAAAACACTAAATACCTTTTAAACACATAAAAACATAAAAAAACAATAAAAACTCTAAAAACACCGTATAAATCTATAAAAACCCTTAACCTTAAAATCACACTAAATCTCTATAAACCCTACAAACCAATAAAAATCATAAAAAGTGATAAAAATTATGAAACACATAAATAATTCATTAAAACCATGAAAAATGTAAACAAATAAAATTACCACTCTAGACACACATAAAACCTATAAAAAACTATATTATTCTAGGATCCCAAAAATACTCTTAAAACCCATGAAACTTCTAAAAACCCTAAAAACCAATTAAAAACTAAATTCCATAATAATCAAAAAAACCAATAAAAATTGAGTAAAAACTATATAAACCATTTAACCCCCAAAAATAAAAAACAAAAAACCCATAAAACCCCAAAACTATAAAAAATACTGAAATCCAAAATAAAACAAAAACCCTAAAATCAGTTAAAACCGAAAAAATCCATAAAATGTTAAAAATAAAATAAACCCTATAAATATATCATGATACATAAATGTACCTAAAATGCAACAAATCGCTAAGAAAATGGTATACCCTAAAAAATTCAACCCATAAAAATGAAAAATACCTAAAAAAATGAAAAAAACCTAAAGCCATAAAAACAAAAAAAACATAATAAAACCTAACACACCATTAAACCAATAAAAGATAAAAAAAACTCTAAAAACTATTTAAACACCTTAAAACTGTAAAAACACATTAAATAGGTAAAAATATTAAAAAACACTAAACCCTAAAAACTCTGAAAACACAAAAGAACCCTAAACGAAAAACAAACCTTATAAACACTAAAACCATTAAAACCCTAAAAATGAATATAATCCCAAAACCCTAACAAATAAAAAGGAAATTATATAAATAAAATAATCCCTACAAACCCATCAAATAAATTAAAAATCCATAAAAATCTAAAACACTTAATAACCCTTAGACCATTAAACTGCTAAATGCCTAAAAACCATAAAACCGTAAAAATTTAAAACCCTTATAACCCATCAATTATATAAAAAATCACTAAAAATCTAAAAATTTTTGAATCCCAAAATAATTTTAAATAATTTGAAAAACCATAAACATTTAAAAACTAAAAAAATCATAAACACCCAAAATGCAATTAAATCCCAAAAAAAATATGTAATCCCCAAGAAACCCATAAAATCGCTAAATTAATACTAAGAATCCTTAGAAATACTTAATGGTGGAAAAATAATAGTGATCTTGAAATCATATATGAAAACAATAAAAACATAAATAACATAAAAAACATAAAACCCATCAATACCTAGCATTTTTAAAACCCCAATAAAACCCATAAATGACAATAAAACCCTTAAAATGATAAAAGATGCTCAAATAATAAAAACCCATCAATAAATTAAGAACCCACTATGAAATTAAAAATCCATTTAAACAACTAATTTGATTAAAAATATTATAAAATATCTTTAATATCCTAAAAATAAAAAAAACCTAAAATCACCAAAACCCAAAATTCATTAATAATACTTAACAAACCCTAAAATTCCATAATAACGTAAAAAATCGTAAACAGATAAAAATTACTAATATAACCAAAATAATTTAAGAACACTTAAAACCCAAAAACTCTTATAAACTTAATAATATCTTAAAACCATGACAACCCTAAATCCATAAAAACCACTAAAAAAAATTAAAAACACTAAATCATATAAAAACCTAAAAACCCATTAAATCTACAAAAACCCCTTTAAACCCATAAAAATGACAAAGATATATTACAGAAATTGAGACCCTAAAAATAATTAAAAAACATTAAAAACCCAAAAATTATAAATAACATGAGTTACTTAAAAAACTAAATACACCAAAATATAAAAATACCACAAACCCATTAAAATCCTAAAGATCCCTAAAAAAATTAAAAACGATAAAATCATAAAAAACACTAAAAACTAAAAGAACCAAAAAACCAAAGGAAAAACATAAAAACATAAGAAAACATAAATCACCTAGAAACATAAAAAAATATAAAAACCCTAAAAACCATAAACCCCTAAAAACATGAAAATCCCAAATTACACAAAAAAATTTAATAAACACCTAAAAATATCTGAAAAAAGAATTAAAACCCTTAAATTCCATAAGAACACCATGTAAACCTTAAACCCTAAATTCCCTAACCCCCACCCCCAAAACTTCTAAAAAACATGAAAACCCTAAAAACATTAAAAAGCCTAAATACCTATAGGAAACCCAATATCAACCAAAAATATAAAGACATTCAAACTCCTAAAAATGTTAAAAACTCTAAAAAACCTAAAAACATAAAAAAACCTAAAACCATAAAAACACTAAAAATATAATAATCATTAAAAAAATAAAAAACCCATAAAATACATTAAAACCTTCAAAAATCAAAAAAACTATGAAAACAACAAAAATTCAAAGAATCCCTAAAGATACATAATAATGTTAGAAAACACCAACACCCTAAAAATCCATAAGAATTCCAATTAACCTAAAAATATAGAATGATTCAAAAACCAAAAAATTATAAAATAAGTACAACCATAAAACCCCTAAAATATATAAAATAGCTAAAATAATAAAAAACAGAAAAGGAACTTCAAACTATGAATACAATTCAAAACCGAAAAAAGTAAAAAAAATATCTAAATATCTTCAAAACCCAAAAAAATCCAAAAACACGTATGAACCCAAAAAAACTCTAAAACCCTCCAAATCCCTAAAAAGCCTAAAAACCAAATAAATCTATAAAATTTCCAAAAAAAATATAAGAACATAAAAACCATAAATACCAAATAAATCCTGAAAAAAAAGAGCACTTCAAACCGCTACAAAAATAAAAAACTAAAAAACCAAAAATTCCATAAAACATAAAAAACCCTATAACCCATCAATATCCCTTCAACCTCAAAAAACACATAAAAATACTAGAAAAACATTAGAAATACCTAAAAACAAAAAAAAAATCGGATATACACTATGAAAAATGATAAATCCCAAAATTCACTTAAAACAAATAAAATCCTAAAAACTCCAAAAACACTAAAAACCAAAAAATAATATGAAATCCCAAAAAATACCCAAAAACCATATAACACCTAAATCAATAAAAACCCTAAAAAATAAAACCCAAAAAAATAAACTTAAAACTCAAAAAACCTTTAAATAGCTAAATACATTAAAACCCCAAAACCCATACAAACCCAAAAACTCATAAGAGCTGCAAAATCTAAAAAAACTGAAACACACATAAAAATCATAAAAAACCTAAAATATACAAAAACATAAAAAACCCCTAAAACCAGAAAATAACCTAATAAAACATCAATAATAAAAAAATATTTAATGACCATTGAATCCTACAAAACACTAAATATCCTAAAATCTATATAAGACTAAAATAATATATAAACAACTAAAAACCATAAAATCCCAAAAAACCTTAAAACCCCCCAAAAAAATTAAAATGCAAAAACACATTAAAAAACCATTTAATAATATAAAACATCAAAAACTCTAATATCCTTAAAAACAACAAGAAACATAAAAAATCCTTAAAATAATTAAAATTCATAAAAACAAAAATAAATCAAAAAACACAATGAAAACAAGAAAACACATAAAACCCTAAAAACCTAAAAAATTTGCAAAAAATGATTCAAAATCCCTAAAATATAAAAACATGAAAAATATAAAAAATCTTAGAAAACCCATAAAAACCTAAAAACACATAACTCCTCTAAAAACCTAGATTACACTAAAAACCCAAAAAACACAAAAAATCACTAAAGCCCCTAAATAATCTATAAATCTTAAAATGTAATTAAAATCCACCAAACTATAAAACATCCTTATACCCATGATATAAAATGATAAAATGTTAACAGTGTAAAAAACATTTAATCCTTAAAAAATATAAAAAATGATAAATCCATAAAAACTCCATAAAAACATTAAACACCAAAAAACCTTAAAAACCACTCAAACCCATAAAAATTCTTAAAACATATAAAAACCCTAAAACCACTAATAACTCTAAAAAAATATATACCATAAAAAATGTTTAAAACTATAAAACCATAATACAAATAAAAAACCTAAAACCCAAAAAAATAGAAGACTTATTAAAACCATAAAAACCATAACACTATCAAACTCCCAAAAATTAAAAAAAATATTAAAAATCCTTCAATAATACTATAAATTCCCCAAAAGCATAAAAACACTAAAAACCCTAATACCCAAAAGAAAAACATAAGAACATAGAAACTCTAAAAAAAATTAAAACCTAAAAACATTAAAAACCCAAACAATAGAAAAAATACCTAAACATTGAAAAGCCCATAAAAATCCGGAAAAAAACCAAAAAATATTCAAAAAACCATAAAGACTTGAAAAACCTTTGAAAAAAATATATCCTATTAAAACATTATACCCCTAGAAACAAAAAAATTAAAACTCTAAAATCAATGGAAAACCTAAAAACCATAGAATCCACCAAAATCATTAAAACACCTAAAAACAATAAAAATATTATGAACTAGTAAAAACCATGAAAAACCCTATATAGATATAAAAACGATCAAACTCTGAACAACATTTAAACCCCTAAACCACAAAAATCCCCTAAAAACATAAGAATCCATAAATAGAAGAAAAATCCACAGACATTCAAAATATAAAAACCATAAAATCCATTAAAATAATAGAATGCATTAAAAATTTCTAAAATATTACAAAACCGAATAACCCTATGAAAACATTAAGATCCTAAAAAATCTAAAAACTACTAAAAGATTAAAAATTATAATCCGCATAAAAACCAAAAAACCCACCCAAAATTCCTACTAATCGTAATAGCCATAAATATTATAAAAATTCCCTAAAAAACACAAAAAATTTAAACAATTTATAAACATTGAAGATCCACTATAATATTCTAAAAATATAACAATAATTAAAACACCTAGAAGACCTATAAATTATAATGACCCAAAAAATGATAAAGATGACCCTCAAAACCCTTAAACACCAAAGAAACAAAAAAAAAATAAAACCCTAAAATCCATTAAAACCCCAAAAGAACAAAAAATATAAAAACCATTTATACCTTGGATTTCTTAAAAAAAATTTAAAACATTACAAACCTAAAAATACAAAAATAACTCAGAAATCAAAAAACCCCAACAAATCAAAACACCCATCATAATCCCTAAAATGATATAAAACCATAGAAATTATAAAAAGTCCCTAAAAATACCTAAAACTAAAAAACATCTAAAAACCCTAAGATGTCCTTAAAACCCTAATAATAATTAAGACCCCTAAAACCAGAAAAATCTCAAAACCATATAAACTTAAACCCCATAAAACTCTAATAACCCCTAAACCCACACTAAAAACCACAGAAATGAATCTAAACCCATATAACCCCTAAAATCCCTAAAACCCATAAAAACCATAGAAACCCTAAAACCACTAGAAATATAAAAACCCTATTCAACCGTAAAAATAATAAAAAATGAAAAAAACCATAAATCCTCAAGAACTCCAAAACCATAAAAACAAAAAAAAAACATAAAACCAAAACATCCCTAAAAACAGTTAAACCCCTCAAAATACCAGAGTATCTGAAAATTTTAATTAAATACCTACAATTACCCCTAAATCCCTAACATATAAAAACCCAAAAAAATCCCAAAAAACCCATATAAAATTTTTAAAACCCAAAAAACGCTAAATACCCAAAGAAACTAACAGATATAGAAAAATCGAAAAACATAAAACACTAAAATATTTCATCAATCCACTCAAGATCCCTAAAAACCATGAAAAATAAATATCCTACAAAATGTATAAAAATCCAAAATAACATAAATACTTTGAAAACCCATAAAATCCATAAAAACCTAAAAACACTTAAAACCCATAAAAACTAGAAACCACTAAGAACCAAAAAAACACCTAAACGAACCTCAAATCTTAGAGAACCCGAAAACTAATAAATACCATAAAAATACTAAATTACTTAAAATCCTAAAACCAGTAAAAACACTAAATCACTTTTAAACATATAGAAATATTAAAAAACTCAAAAAACAATAAAAATGTTATATAAAACTATAAAAACCACGAATCCTAAAAACCAACTAAATCTTTAAAACACTTAAATAATAATAAAAACATAAAATTGAATGAAAACTTTATAAACCACATAACCCCCAACAATAAATAATAAAACAAAAAACCCTTAAAACCCCTAAAAACTCTAAAAAATACTAAAAACCAAAAAGTATAAAAAACCCATAAAATCACTTAAAACTGCAAAAATCCATAAAATGTTAAAAATATAATAAACCCTATAAATATTCCTAAACATATTAATGTACCTAAAAACATTGAAAATGCTAAGAAAACATTAAATCCTAAAAATAATACAACCCTTGAAAACTGAAAAATACCAGAAAAATAGAAAGACACATAAAAATTATAAAAACTCAAAAAACCATAATAAAACCTTACACACCATAAAACCATTAAGTGACACTAAAAACGCTAAATACCCTTTAAACCGCAAAAAAATATAAAAACACGTTAAATAGGTAAAAATGTTAAAAAAATTATATAACTACAAAAACTCTAAAAAACACAAAAAAAAAACCCGTAAACAAAATCAAACCATATAAACCCTAAAAACCTTTAAAACCCAAGAAATATATATATAATCCAAAAAAACTATATCAAATACTAATGAAAATATATAAATAAAATATTCCCTAAAAACCCATAAAATAAAATAAAATCCATAAAAACATAAAACACATAATAACCTTAACACCTTAAAACCCCTAAATACCTAAAAACCATAAAACCCTAAAAATTTTAAACCCCTATAACCTATAATTGATCTAAAAAAACTAAAACTCTAAAAATTTTATAAAATCGAACTAATTTTAAATAAATATAAAAACCAGAAACATTTAGAAACTGAAAAAACCCCAAACACCAAAAAAACCCCTAAAACCCCTAAAACCAAAAATAAACCCTAAACAACAAAAATCCCTAAACCTCTAAATATATACTAAGAATCCCTAAAAATAATTGATGGTGGAAAACTGATAAATATTTTGAAATATTATATGAAAACAATAAAAACATAAAAAAACATAAAACACATCAATACCTAAAATTTTCTAAACCCCAATAAAACCCATACAAGCCAATGAAACCCTAAAAAATCACAAAAACTACTCAAATAAAAGAACCCAACAATAAAATAAAAACCCACTAAGAAAAAAACCCACTTAAACCACTGATTTTTTTAATAAACTCTAAAATATCTTTACTATCCTCACAATATAAAAAAACCTACAATCTCCAAAACACAAATTAACTATTAAATACTCAACAAACCCTAAAATTCCACAATAACGTAAAAAAATCTAAAAAATTTAAAATTACAAATATATCCCTAAAAATATAAAACACTTAAAACCCATAAACCCCTATAAAATCTCTTATCTCTCAAAACCATGATTGCCCTAAATCCAGTAAAGCCCATTAAAACATTGAAAACCCTAAAACATATTAAAACCTAAAAACCAATTAAAATCACTAAAACTCCTTTAAACCCATAAAAATGTAAAAAACCCTTACAGACCCCGACACCCGAAAAATAAATATAAAACATTACCAACCCAAAAATCCTTAAATATCATGAGTACCTTAAAAAACTAAATACATCAAAATAAAAAAATACCACAAAACATTTTAAATCATAAAAATCCCGTAAAAACCCTAATAACCTTAATACATAAATATGCTAAAAACCCAAAAAATGCAATAAACCCAATGAAAAAAACACATAAATCCCCTAAAAACATAAAAAAAATATAAATACCCTAAAAACCATAAACCTCTAAAAACCTAAAAATCCCAAAATACATTGAAAACCAAAAACAATATAAAAAAACCTAAAAATATCTGAAAAAAAGAATAAAAACCCTTAAATTCCATAAGAAATTCATGTAATCCTTAAACCATAAAGTCCCTAACCCCCCCCCCCCAAACACTAAAAACCAAAAAGACCCCTTACAACATTAAAACCCCTAAATACCCATAAATAACCAAAAATCCATGAAAAATATGAAAACGTTCAATCCACTAAAAACATTAAAAACACTTAAAACCCTAAAAGACATAAAAAACATAAACCAATAAAAACATTAAAACTATTAAACCCTTAAAACATTAAAACCCATAGAAACCACTAAACCATTCAAAATTAAAAAAATAATATGATACCCATAATAATACAAAGAATCCATAATGATTCAAAATAATGTAAGAAAAAAACAAAACCCTAAAAACCCATAAGAATACTAAAAAACCTAAATAAAATTAGATCAATTAATAAACAAAAAATGCAAAAAAATTTAACCATAAAACTGCTAAAATACCTAAAATTGCTAAAATTAATAAATACATGAAAAGGAACATAAAACTATGAACACTCTTTAAAATACTAAAAAAGATAATAAAAAATTATAAATATATTTAAAAACCAAAAAAACTCATGAAACCCATAAGAAACCAAAAAAACAATAAAAACATTAAACCCACCAAATCCCTAAAAATCCTAAAAACCATAGAAAATCCATAAAATTTCCTAAAAATACCTAAGAATAGAATAGCCATAAATCTCTAATAAATCTTGAAAACGCATTAAAACACTTCAAACCCTATAACAGTAAAAAACTACAAATCCAAAAAGGCCATAAAACATTAAATACCCTAAAACCCCTCAAAATCCCTACGACCTCTAAAAACACATAAAACTACCTAAAAAGAATGAAAAATACATTTTAAAACCATAAAATTCGGGTAAACACTATGAAAATTATAAATAAAAAATTCACTTAAAATAAATAAATACTTGAAAACTCTAAAACCCCTACAAACCAAAAAATAACCTGAAATCCCTTTAAATACCAAAAAATCATATAACACCTAAAACATTAAAAACCCTAAAAAATAAAATCATAATAATCTACTAAAAACTCCAAAACCATTTAAAAAACTAAAAACATTAAAAAACCCAAAAAACATTAAAACCCTAAACACTTAAAAGCCGCAAAATCTACAAAAACCTGAAACATCCATAAAATCATAAAAACCAAAAAATATAAATAAATAAAAAAACCCTAATTACCAGAAAAGACCCTAAGAAAACCTTAATAACCTAAAAATATATAAAAACCATAATAACATACAAAATTCAACAAATCCTAAAATCCATAAAAGAACAAGTTAATCTAGATACAACTAAAAACCATAAAATCCCAAAAAACCTTAAAACCCCAAAAATATTAAATAGATAAAACCCATTTAAAACAAAAAACCCTTTAAACAACTAAAACATAAAAAAAATCTAAAATCCATAAAACAATTAGAAACTCAAAAAAATCCTTAAAAATAAAAAAATTATTAAAAAATACAAAACGTAAAAAACCCAAGAAAACATGAAAACACATAAATCCCTAACAACCTAATGAATACAAAAAAAGCCTTCAAAATCACTAATGAGACATAAACATGAAAAATATAAAAAATCATAGAAAAAACATAAAAACCTAAAAAATATATAAAGCCACTAAAAACCTAGATTACACAAAACCCCCAAAAAAACACATGAGAAAA
This sequence comes from Viscum album, assembly GCA_963277665.1. Taxonomy (NCBI): domain Eukaryota; kingdom Viridiplantae; phylum Streptophyta; class Magnoliopsida; order Santalales; family Viscaceae; genus Viscum; species Viscum album. Next base: position 501,617,253 of record OY728157.1, read on the forward strand.
TTCATAAAAACTCTAAATATCATATCAATCCTAAAAAATAATTAAAATCTCCAAAACTATAAAACAACATTATACCCCTGAAATACATTGATAAATTTTAAACAACCTAAAAACATTTAATCAATAAAAAATATAAAAAATGATCAAACCGAACAAACACCCTAAAAACATAAAACACGATAAAACCTTAAAAACCACTGAAATCCATAAAAATTATTAATACATATAAAAATCCTTAAACCACTAATAACTCTAAAAAAATCTAGATCATAGAAAATCCAATAAAACACTAAAACCATAATACAAATAAATAAACCAAAATCCAAAAAATATCATAAACCCCTAAAACAATAAAAAAAATAACATGACCAATCTCCCTATAAACCCTAAAAATATTAAAAATCCATGAATAATCCTTTAAATTCCCAAAAAGCATAAAAAACCAAAAAACACTAATACCCAAAAGAAAACCATAAAACAAAAAAAACTATAAAAATAAATAAAAGCCAAAAAAAATGAAAACCCTAAAAACATACAAAATACCTAAACACTGAAGAGACAATAAAAATCAAGAAAATAAAAAAAAACCCAAAAAATTTACGAAAACAATAAAATCTTGAAAGCACTATGAATAAAATATATCCTATAAAACATTATACCCCTAAAAACAAAAATAATTAAAACTATAAAATAAATGAAAATCCATAAAAACCATAGAATCCACCAAAATCAATAAAACACCTAAAACCCCAAAAAAAGATTATTAACTACTGAAAAACATGAAATATATTTTAAACCCATAAAAATGATCAAACTATAAAAAACATATAATCATATAAAACACTAAAAACCCTTAAAAACATAAGAATCCATAAATAGGAAAAAAATCCCAAGACCTTCCAAATATCAAAACCCTAAAACCATTAAAATGATAAGATCACTTAAAAATCCCTAAAATATTAAAAAACATAAAAACCCTATGATAACATTAAGAACATACAAATATATGAAAACTAAAAAATGATAAGAAATTCTAGAACCCCTAAAAACAAAAAACCCCCCTCAGAAACCCTAAAAATCGTAATAAACATAAAAATCATAATAAATCCCAAAAAAACAAAAAAATTAAAAGAAATAAAAAACTTTTAAGATTAATTATAAAATCCTAGAAATATAACAACAATTAAATGCCCTACAAGACCTAAAAATTATATAAACCCAAAATATGCTAAAGATGACCCTAAAAACCCTTAAACCCCCAAGAAACCAAAAAAACCTAAAACCCTAAAAACCTATAATACCACAAACACCCAAAATATAAAAACCTATTATACCACAAATGTATTAAAAACAACTAAAATCCTTAAATACATAAAAACACAAAAATAACTCAAAAATCAGAAAACCCAAAAAAATTAAAATACCCCTCATAAATCCTAAAATCTTATAAAACCGTATAAATTATATAGTGTCCCTAAAAATCACTAAAAATGAAAAAACCCCTAAAACCCATATGAAGTCCTCAATACATGAAAAATAAATATTCCCCCTAAAACCAAAAAAATATCTCAAAACCATATAATCCTAAAACCCATAAATCCGTAGTGACCCCTAAACCCACATAAAAACCCCAAACCCTATAAACACTCTAAAAACATTTTAAAGCATTCAAAATTATAAAAACACTATCAATCTATAAAAATAAAAATAAAAAATAAAAAACCACAACCCCCCTCTCCCAGTCCATAAAATCCCTAAAACCCTCCAAATCCCTAAATAACCAAAAAACCATAATAATCCTAATAATACCTAAAAATACTAATAATATAAACAAAACCATAAAGACACTATGAATAACATAATATCGTAAGACACTTGAACCCACAAAAAACCAAAAATTGATAAAACCTTTCAAAAAATCCTCAATACCCTAAAAATACTCAAAATCACAAATAAACAATAAAACCATAAAAATCCATTAGAATACCTAAAAATAAAAAACCATAATAAAACATTAAAAAACAAAAAATAGTTAGGACACCTAATTACCAAAAATCCATAAAAACCGTAAAATACCAAAAAATGAAAAGAATCCTCTAAAATACCATAAAAACATAAAAACCCCAAAATCTCATAAAAACAAAAAAGAAAACATTAATACTCAAAAAACAAGTTTAACCCAAAAAATTATAATATCACATAAATCTATTAAAATAATCAAAAACTATAAAAACCAAAAAACAAAAAATTGAAAAAACCCATCAAATTTCCAAAAAGTAATAAAATCCTAAAAATAATTGAATATGCATAATATGTAACATACTGTAAAAACACTGGAAACCCCTAATAAAACCTCAAAAGATAAAAACATGTAAAAACCTAAAAAAAATAAAAAAATATATAATCCATAAAATCCCTAACAAAACACAAAAAACCATAAAACTGTTAGAATATATTAAAACTGAAAAACCCCATCAAAAACCTATAAACCATTAAATTCTCAAAAAAGACATTAACCCATAAAAATTTTAAAAACTCTAAAAAATCATAAATATCATAACAACTAAAAATAAACCTAATCCCCAAAAAACATAATACCCCTAAAACCCCAAAATCATAAAAATTAACTAAAAAACATACAATTTCCAAAAAAAATCAATAAAAAGATTAAAAAAAATAAAAAACCCTATCATATCTAAAAACCCTATGATACTGAAAAATCATATGATCACATAAACCCCTAAAACTCTAAAAATGTTAAAAAAACTAAAACCATAATCATTGTTAAAATCCATTAAAACCTAAAAATCCATTAAAACCATTTAATCCATAATAATCCAAAAATTTTCCAAAAAATACAAATAAATATATAAACCAAAAAACCCAGTTGATCACTATGAAAATAGTATAAAACTAAAAACACAAAGAACCACAAAAAAACCCAAAATATTATAAACATTATAAAATATAATAAAAACCTAAAACTCTAAAATTCCCTAAACTACCACAAAAACCATAAAATAATAAAAACCCTATAAAAATAAATAAAATGTTACAAACTCTAAAACCCTAATAAACCATTAAAAAATAATAGAATTTCAAATACTTAAAAAACATAAAAATCTTAAAACCTCGTAATAACCAAAGAAAATAAATAAAATTACTACAAACATAAATACTTCTAAACCAATTAAAAAACTAAATGAACAAAAACCCCTAAAACCAAAAAAACTCAAAAAACCATTTTATCACATGAAATATTTAAATCTTTTCAAAACACTAAAAAAGTAAAAAACTATAAAAATATAAAAAAATTCAAAAAATTACACAAAAACCTTAATTACATTAAAAAGAATCCAAATCCAAAAAAACCCCTGATCATCAATAAGATCCCAAAAAAAATTTCATCTCAAAAAAATAAAAAATATCCTAAAACACTGAAAACTACCAATGAAAACAATATGAATGTTAGAAAACATAAAATCTATAAAAGCTATATAAATTGAAAAAAAACATTATATAACCTAAAATTCCATAAAAACTCCAAAAAACTATAAATACCATAAAATATCTCAAAATTATTAAAACATTAAAACCCTTTTAAAATGATTAAAATCATTGTACAGTCATAAAAACAAAAATTTACCCCAAAAACCACTAAAAATACTATAACCCTAAAAACCCCTAAAAATCCTAAAACCCAAAAAAATACATAAAAACCCTAAAAAACTTAAATATCCAAAAAAACCCTAAAATTAACATGAAAAACATAAAAATATCAAAAAAAATTAAAGACCCATAAGGAATCCTTATAAAAATAAAAACACATAAATACATTAAAACCCCTAAAATCTCAAAAACATAAAAAAAGCCAAAAAGCCAAAAAACCCTCCAAATCCCTAGCACCCCTAAAATTCATAAAGTAAATAAAACACCCCAAAATATCCCTACAAAACCTAATAAAAAATCATTTAAAACCATTGAAAACCATAAACACCTAAAAATACATAAAACCACTAAAAACACTAGAAATCTTAAAAATCATAAAAAGCCTTGGAAACACCTAAAAAAAATAAAACCCCTGAAATATAGAAAACACTACAAAAATACTAAAAACTCTATGAAATATATAAATGGCTAATTTTTTAAAATTAATAAAATAACATAAATATCATAAATAACAAATAACCCCCTAAAAACCCAAAAACCCATATAACCCTCAAAACACTAAAAAACAAAAAAAATCCATATACATCCTAAAAATACAATAAATCCCTAGACACATAAAATATGTAAACCCCTTAAAACCCATAAGAAAACCTTAACACCTAAAAAATCATAAAACTCCAACAAACACTAAAAAAATATGAAACCCTAAATATCCTAAAAACACTAAAACCATAAAACCCCAAAACCTAATAAAACACTTTATAATCCATAAAAATAAAAAATAACCAAAAACATCACTTAAAATATAAAATATTTGAAGACCATTAACACTGAAAGAAAACCATAGAAACCTAATAACAATTAAATCCCCTAAAAACCATAAAAACCAATAAAACTATCAGAATCCCTAAAAACCCTGAAAACATGGGAATAGAAAGAATTATTAAAATACCTAAAACATATAAAACCCAAAAAACATCAAAATACTATAAAAGGAAAGAAAACATTTAAAATATTTAAATCCCATAAAAGACAAATAAAAACCCAAAAATCCATAAGAGCGCTAAAAATCCAAAAAAAATGAAAAAACCCTAAAAACAATTAACACCTAATAATCCATAACTAGCCTTAATTCCACTAAAACCCATTTAAACTACTTTATATGTTAAAAAGACTAAAAATATGACCAAAACCTAAAAATTAAAAAAAACAAAACCCATAAAAATCTTAAAAACCCCAAAAACCCCAAAACCACTAAAAATCAATAATAACCATAAAAACCATTAAAATCCTTATAAAATCAGTAAAAGTCATAAAAATATAAAAACCACTAAAAACATTAAAAGCCTATGAAAACCATAAAACCCTAAATAAACAAGATTTTATAAAAACCCTAGAGAAATCTAAAAAATTTAAACACTCAAAAATGCCATAAAAACACTAACCCCCCCAATAAATATAAAACACCTAGATACCATAAAACCCAATAAGAACATTATAAAACCAAAAAAAACTCATAAAACCTTTAGTCACCTATAAATAAAAAACTCTAATGAACTATTAAAACCCTAGAAATAAAAAATCACAAAATTGAAAAAGAACTCTAGAAGCTTAAAAACTCTAATAACCATCAAAATATGAAAAACTTTAAAACCCTAACAACCTTAAAAATTCCCTAAAAAAAATAAAACCTCTAAAATCCATGAACAATTCTAGGAAAACCATACAAACCTAAAATCACATAAAGCCCCAAAAACATCTAAATACACTATAAAAATAAAAACCTTAAAAACCATAAAAACAAAAAAACCATCAGATCACATTATGTAATCAAGAAAACTATATAATGCATACAAATTATAAATCCCACTAAAACTCAAAAAAAACATTAATCCCCTAAAAAAATATAAAATCTATGAGAACCATTAAACCCTTAAAATTCAAAATAACCCTAAAAACCCAGAAAAACCATAAAAATCCTAAAATCTGAAAAACCAATAAAATTCCAAAAAATCACTAAAAACAAGAAAACCCCCTATGAACCACTAAAAATAATAAAAATTCTATATGAAACTTAATAAAAATATAATCCACTAAAAATTACAAAACCATAAAAATATAAAAACCCATAACTACAATTAAACCCTAAAAATCCTGAAAACCCATAAAAATCATGAAATTACATTAAAATACAGAAAAATATAATAAATCCTTAAAAATTATAAAAACAGTGAAAAAAAATTTAATCCTAGAAACTCTTAAGGTCCCAAAACGGCAAATATTTATAAGAACCCTATAAAATATTGATACCCCTAAAGCCTTAGAAACCCATAAAAACAAAAAAATCGTAAAATCATTAAAATACCTTAAAACCTAGTAAAAACATAATAAACCAAAAAAACTATAAAATCTATTTAAACACCTAAAAACATAATAACTCTAAACCCCCTTAAAAACTAAAAAATCAAATAGGCCATTAAACCCATAAAAGAAAAATAACTTAAAAAATATTCAAAATTATTAAGAACAATAAAAATCCTAAAAGTCACAAAAAATCGATAAAATGTATAAACCCCAAAATATTATGAGACACTGAAAGAAAACAAAAGAAACCCTAATTTTACATTAAACCATTAAAAACAAAAAAAAAACAAAATCCCCAGAAATCCCTAAAAACCATATGTCCAAATAAACATTAAAACCAACTTAAAATCAAAAAACACATGAAATTACTATTAAATTTAAATACCCTAAAAAACATTTAAAACCCCCAAAAATTCAAAAATAAACAATAAATACAAAAAAGCATAAAAACCCTGAAACCTTATAAAACCCTTCAAACAATCGAAATCCCAAAAAACCCAAAAATCACACAAGATTTTGAAAAAGACATACCAATCCCTAGAATAATAAGAAACCCTAACAAATGATATGAAAACCTTGAAAACCAAAAACACATAATATCATTAAAAATATATAATGATAAAACCTCTAAAACCCCCAAAACCCTAAACACTTTTAAAACACTGAAATTAAATAAAATCCCATTACAATTCTATAGTCCATATAAATCCTTAAAATTAAACTACCCAAATAACACTGAAAATTTATAAAAAACCCTTAAAAACCACAAAAGACATAAAACCATTAAAACCCTTATAAAACCAAAATTCCATAAAATCCTTCTTCCCATTAAATCCCCGAAATACCTTAAAAACAATAAAAATAAATAAAAAGACCGATAACAACTAAAAACACAAAAAATTGTTAATATTAAAAATGTTAAAAACTATAAAATCATAAAAATAATAAAAAACCATAAAAACCATAAATCCCAAAATACCAAAATTACCATAAAACCTCTAATACTCCACAAAATTCATAAATACCTTAAACGCAATGAAAATTCAGAAAAATCACTAAAAGTATCTAGAAATATAACACCAAATAAAACAACTAAAAAGAACATAGAAATCATTCAAAACCAATGAATATTTAAAACCCCTAAAACCCTAAAATCAACAAACCCCCCTAAATCCCATTATACCCCTAAAAGCACATAAAAATAAAAACAAACTAAAAATCATATAGAACATTAAACCCCTAAAATGTTAAAATCTATACAAAACATAAAGAAACTAAAAATATATAAAAACACTAAAACCCTCAAAACAAAAATACTAAAAAAAAACCAAAATATTCCCCATAACCCTAAAACTATATATCTCTTAATAATTTATTAAAACTAACAAATATATAAAATCCCTAAAACCCCAAAAAACCAAAAAACCTAGAAACACCTAAAAACCCTAAAAATGATAAAAATTTATTAAATACCTAAGAAGCCCTAAAAATATAAAGAACCCAAAACACACAAAAAATTACCAATAAACAAAATAATAATAAAATCACTTACAATTCTATAAAACATAAAAGACCAAAAAACACAAAAAACCTGAATAAAACCTTAAAACAGAAAAAAAATTAAACCCCTATAAAACTATGAAATGATGAAAAACATAAGATGAATAAAAGACCCTTGAAACCCTAAAAACATATACAAACAATAAATACCCTATATCCTTAAAATAAATAAAGGCTACAAAAAACTATAAACCCACATTAGTATCCTAAAAATATTAGATAACTCTAAAATCGCATATATATCTTAATAACTAAAAACCCATTAAAACACCAAAAAAAATATAGACACCCTAAAGCCCATAAAAACACTAAAACAATTAAGATAACCAAAAACCCAAAATACATCTTAAAAATCATAAATTCCTAAAAAAATGTAAAAACACTTAAAATACAAAGAAAACATTAGAAACCGACAAATTTTTTAAACCACTAAAAAACTAAGAATTGACAAGAACCCTAAATACCCCAAAACCCAAAGTGGCCCTAAAACTTATAAAACCCCCTACCAAAAATAAAAATCCAAGAAAACCATAATAAACAATAGAAACCTGAAAATTATATTAAAAACATTAAAAAAATTTCTACAGTATAAAAACCACAAAAAAAACTTAAAATCATTAAACACCCAAAATAAATAAAAAACATAAATCCCATAAAAACGAAATACCATTAAAACCATAAAACTATAAAAATTTAATAAAAATATGAAAAAAATAAAAACCATCAAAAATATAAACTCTAAAAAACTTTTAAAACAATAAAATTTTAGAAATTACATAAAAACACTGTCCCTAAAAACCCTAAACCCCCACCCTTAAAATCCATAAACTCCAAAACTCATTAAAATCCAAAACACCCAATAATATCAAAAAAACACACATAAAAACCTAAAAAAAACTAAAATCCCTTAAACATTAATAAAATATAGAAACCCAAAAAACAATAAAAACCTAAAAACATAAAACAATACCAAAATTCTTAAAACGTCTAAAAAAATTAAAATTCCAAAATAATACCTAAGAATTAATATAAATCATATTGAACACTAAAACCCCTAAAAAACACTAACAAAACCGTAGTAACCAAACAAAACATAAATAAAAAAATATCCTTAAAATGATAAAATTCCTAAAAACCCCCAGGAAACCAAAATACCCCTAAAAACTATAAAACCCATAAAAACATTAAAATACCTATATACCCAAAAAATATATTAATAATGACTAAAATGTCTAAAATCACATTATACCCGTAAAAACATTAAAAAACAATACAAAACCTTAAACACCCTAACAAACTGAAAAAAAACCTAAAATCCCAAATACCATAAAGCCCATAAAACACCTCTAAATCCCATACAACATAAAATCCATGTGAATGCTAAAAATCTATAAAAAATATTAAAACCTAAAAAACCATAAAAACACCCAAACCCTTTGAAAACATAAAAACACTAAAAACACATAAAACCCCCAGAAACTATATAAGATATAAGAAACCTAAAAATGATTTATAACCAAAATATAAAAAACGCCTAAAGCCCCCCAAAATATATAAAAAATATTAAGAGACCAAAAAGAAACCAAAAATTGACAAAAATTCCAGAAAACCTTCTAAAATCCAAGAAAACCCCTACAAGAGCCATAAAAACCAAAAATCACAAAAAAACATAGACACCTAAAATACTAAAAAACACCACAATCCAAAGGTCGACCCAAAAACCCCCAAAACAATATAAAAAACCCCCAAAACCATAAAAATCTCTAAAACCTCATAAAAACCCTAAAACCTACAAAAAACTTTAAAAACCCATTTTACCCGTAAAAATGCAAAAGGTTCCATAAAACCTTCAAAACATAAAAAACTGAAAAACCCCTAAAAATTAAAATCAATAAAAACCATAAAAAATAGAAAGATATCTCAAAATCAATAAAACCTCTAAAAAAATAAAATTCTAATGAGTAACAAAAAACACCAGAAATTGAAAAACCCGCCAAGACCCTGACAAACTCTATGAAAAAAATAAAAAACTCTTAAAAAATTTAAAGATGCTGAAAAACCAAGAAACCAAAAAACCCTAAAAAACTTTTAATACAATTGAAGATATTTAAAACTAAAAAATTCTCCAAAACCAATTACACTCATAAATACATTAGAAACACTTTAAACCTACAAATCCCCTAAACTTTTCCAAAAACCCTTGAAACACAAAATAATAATAAAAACTCTAAAATACCATAAAAACTGATAAAATCGTCAAAATCCAAAAAACCACTATAAAACCCTAAAAATAATAAAAATTTATTATTTTTTTGAAAACATAATGACATTAAATACCATGATATCCCCTAAGAAAATATTAAAAAACAAAAAATAATTATAACACCTTAAAAAATAAAATGTTCAAAACTATAAAAACACCAAAATACACTAAAAATCCAATATATCCCTTAAAAACCCTAAATACCCTGAAAACCCTAAAAATAATAAAAATACTTCAAAATCACTAGAAATTAAATACCCCTAAAACCATGAAAACACCAAATAAAACCATTAAAATATAAAGAAACTTAATACCAATGTACCTTAATAATTGTAAAAACCCTAACTACTCAAAAATACCAAGAAACCCCCTAAAACACATAAAATTCATAAATAACTAAAATAACCTTCGAACAATAAATTAAATAAAAATGAACTAAAATCTATATGAATCATTTAACACATAAAAGATGTTAAAAACAAGAAAACCCTAAAAACAAAAAAAATGTAATTCCACAAAAACCAGAAAAAAACATAAAAACAAAAAAACCATAAAAATTATCAAAATCCCAAAACCCCTAAAAACCCAGAAAATAATTAAAATTCCCCATAAAACCCTAAAACATAGGAAACCCAAAAAACACATAGAAAACCATTAAAAATAAAATAAAAATAAAAACCCTAGACATCCACAAAAAACCTAAAACCCATAAGAACCATGAAAACACTAAAAAAAATAAAAATAATTAAATATACTAAAAATTGTGAAAACCCTTTAAAATGCACAAACATATAAATACTCTGAAAATTTATAAAAACACTAAAAATGAAAACAATATCTTTAATCCCCCAAAAAAACATAAAACCCCTAAAAAAATCCCGAAAAACCAAAAAATCATTAATGCTGCTAAAAAATAAAATAAAATAATTAGAATTGTAAATAAATCAATAAAAACTAAATACATTTAATGAAACAATAATGACACTGAAAACACATAAAACCCCAAGAAAATGATTAAAACTGGAAGAAACCCTAAAACTCTTAAAAACCCTCCAAATCACTAAAAATACCAAAAATAAAAAAATTTAAATTTCCCTAAAATTACTTAAAAACATAATTTATTGTAAAAAAAATAAAAATCCACATGAAAAAATTGAAAAAATAAAAACACCTAAATGGCATAATAGCCTATAATCTCTAAAAAAACTAAAAACATAAAAGAAACCTATATTATCTTAAAACACCTTAGAACACCTAAAAATAATAAAACCCTAAAACCCATAGAAACCCTAAAACCCACAAAAAAATTATATAAACAATTTAAACCCATAAATTTCAAAATTTATAATTTGACATAAAATTCCTAAAAACTCAAAAAAAAAAATCATAAAACCACAAAAAGAAGAAAATAATCCTCAAAAACCACAAAAATCCTTAAACCCCTAAAAATCATATTATACCCAAAAATACCAAAAAATACATAAATAATTAGAAACCAAATAAGACCCTTAATCACCAAAAAAATGCTAAAACCCTCAAATATAAAAATAAATGTTACAAACCATAAATTTATATGAAACCATTGAAAACCAGAAAACCCTATAAAAACCCTAAACCAACCTAAAACTGAAAAAACACCTTTTAAAACCCTAAAATCATTAAAACAAAATAAATAGATTAAAAATCATGAATACTCATAAAAACTCTAGAAACCCATACAAACAATAAAAACTCTACAATCCAAAACCCCCCAAAATTCCTACAAATGACTAAAAACATAAAAATACTTAAAAAATCACTAAAATTCTCTAATAACCAAAAAACCATAAAAACATATTCTAAAAACATAGAAACCTAAAAAAAATTATTTTATCCCCAATAAAATTAAAAATGTTTAAAATCCATAAAACCCATAAAATCTAGAAAACCTGTTAAAATCCTTATAACCATAAAATTCCTTAAAATACATTAAAATTAAAAAAAAACATAACAACCTCATAAAATCTTAAAAACCATAAGAAAAAATTAAAAACTAAACAATTATAAATCCCCAAAAAACCCTTCAATCCCTAAATTCCATGAAAATAATAAAAATACCCTTAAACCCCATTGAAAATTTTAAAACCCTAAACCCGATAAAAACCTATTATACATTGAAAAATAATTAAAAAATAAAAATAATAAAAATAAAAACCTCTAAAAACACAAAAAACAAACCCCAATGACCCAATATAACCAAAATACCATGAAAAAAATAATAAATCCCATATAACATGAAAAATCCATTACACCCTAAAAACAAATAAAAATCATAAAAAAACTAAAAACACGTAAAGACATAAAAAAACCCAAAATCACTGAAACCCCCTATCAAAAATGTCAAAATATTATATCACTTGAAATCTTTAAAAACCAAAAAAAAGATAAACAATAAAACCCCTCAAAACTGCAAACATCTTAAAAGTCATAAAAATTAGAAAACCCTAAAACCAAATAAATATTATGAAACACTAAAAAGTATAATACTAATTAATCACCTAATATTTTTGAAAAAAAATAAAAACCCATAAAACCACTAAAAACTCAAAAATACCAATAAACCCGAAAAAACCTAACACCCTCAAATTAGAGAATAACCATAAAAAATTATAATCCTAAAAAATCCATTAGAATTCCAAAAAACATTAAAAACCAAAAACTAGAAAAAACAAAAGAAAAAACATAAAAACCTAAAAAAATTTAAACCCTAAAAGGAGTTAAAACCCAAAAAAATCCTATAAACTGTATAATCCCTAAATACCATATGAACCCATAAACTCCTAAAAACCAATAGAAATCCAAAAAAAGTACAAAAATATTCTAAAATCATAAAAAAATACAAATAAAATTTCAAAAACATAACAACACATAAAAACAATAAAAAACCTAAAAAATAAAAAATCTTAAAACCCCTATAAATACCATAAAACTAAATAAAATCCCTAGAAACACATAAAATAATTAAAACCCATAAATTCCCCAAAAAACCCTAAAACCAGCAAAAATATATATAAACCATTTTAAACCCCCACAATTTTTTAATAAAATCTAAAAACCCATAAAACACCTACAAAATAATAAACCAACAATAACACTAAATCACATAAAAACCCTAACACCCATACTAATTCCCTAAAAACCAAAAAAGACCAAAAAACTCATAATATCCCTAAAAATGTAAAAATATATAAACCATAAAATATTAGTCAGAAAAACCTAAAATCCTAAATATAATTAAAACACATATAAACTGAAATACAGTACAAACCCAAAAAGTCTTAAAGGACTCTAAAAGAATAAAAATTAAAAACCCCTTAATCCCTTAAAAATATAAAACTAACAAAAATATTTAAGACCCCATAAACACTATAAAAACACATTAAACCCAAAAAATTAAAAAAGTATCAAAAACCATAAAACTGAAAAAATACTTAAAACAATAAAAAATATAAAAACCCTAACCCCCAATCCTTAAAAATCCCAATATATATATTGAAACCCAAAAAAACAATAAAATCAATAAGAAAATAAATAATACATAAAAACAATTAAATCCTTTAAGAAAACATTAATAAACCAAAAAATCATAAAACAGAAAATACCTAAAAATGAAGAAAACCCCTAAAATCCTAAAAAACATAAAAAACATTAAACACCTTTATAACACTAATAAATTTATAAAAACACAAAAAACCAAAAAATCATAAATACACTTCAAATTCCCTAAAACATAAAAACCCCCAATATGAAAAAACCACTAAAAAGCCAAAAAACATTAAAATAATAAAAAATTCCAAAATATAGAAAAAATATATTAAACACAAATAAAGTCACTAAAAATACACTATAAATGTGAAACCCCCTAAAAACTGTATAATTACATCAATCCTTAAAAATATTAAAACCCCATAAACAGCCAAAAAACAATAAAAATCAAAATATCATTTAAACAGCTAAGATGATAAAAATCAATAAATATACTAAAAACACTAAAACAATACACCCCCTAAAACCTGAAACACTATAAAAATGTAAAAATTTCTATGAACCATAAAAGTCATTAAGATTAACCAAATACCTAAAACAATTAAAACCCCTACAAACCAAAAAATCACAAAAAACCCTAAAACACCCTAAAACACCTAAAACCATTAAAATCACACAAAAATATAAATACCATAAACATGCACAAAACACCACAAAACTCTAAACAGCCCCTTAAAATTATAAAACCCAAAAAATTTCATAAAATCTTTAAAAACAATTTAAAACCATAAACCCTTATAAACCTCTAAAATCGCTACGACATAAAAAAATCTAAAACGATAAAAATACTTCAAAATATTTAAAACCCCCAAAGAACATATCAATCATTAAAAAGTCCAAAATCACCAATAAACATGGTAAAAATAAAAATCTTAAAAAACCTAATAAAAACTTAAATTGAAAAAAAAACATAAAACCTCTAAAACAATTCTCTAAAAACCATGAAAACCCTTAAAACCCTTAAAATCACAATAAATCATGAAAATCATTAAAAAAATAAAAATATAAAATTTATCAAATTCCTTAAAAATCCCTTAAAATGTGAAAAACCCTATAATTTCAGAAAACATGTCAGAAATCCCTAAACAAAAAACACATAAGACCCCTAAATAAAGAAAATGTAAAAGCCATGAAAAAATCCTAAACAAAACCAAGAAAACAATAAAAACTAGTAAAACCATTATAAAACATAGAACCTTAATAACCTTTAAACCCCATAAAATTTTTAAAAACAATAGAATCCGCTAAAAATATTAGAAACTATAAAAAATATGAATACTTGGAAAACATAGAAAATACCATAAAACCCAAAAACCACAATAAACTATAAAGACCCCCAAAACACCCCTTAAAATCATAAAAATCATAATACCCATAAAAATAAATAAAAATTGTAAAATTTCCCAAAATTGTAAAAACCCATAAAAACAAGGAATCCCCTTTTAAAAACCAAAAAAAATTAAAACAATAAAAATCCATAAAACCCTAAAAATAATAAAACCCATAAGAAACATAAAAAAATTCAATAAAAACATCAAATTACCTAAAAATTATAATAACAACTAAAATCCTAGAAATCACCAAAAATCCATATAAATATAAAAATCTTAAATACTCTGAAAACCCATACGAATATCTTCAAAACATAAAAAATACTTACACCCCTTAAAAAACTAAAAACACAAAATAATATAAAACCCATAAAAAACTAAAACCATAGACCCCATAAAAACAATAAGAAACTTTAAACCCCATAAAAACATGAAATCCTACAAAAACACTCCAAACCCCCTTTAAACCTTAAAAATGATAAAATATATTAAATTTATTAAACCCCCTAATAAACCCTAGAATCCAAAACATTAGTAAAAAATATGATAACAAAACCCTAAGAACCATTAAAATCCCTAATACCCTAAAAACAATAAAAATCCTCAAAACACTAAAAATTAAAAAAATAAAACACTTAAAAACCTACGAAAACTCAAAGAAAACCATAAAAGCTTGAGAACACTAAAAATCATTAAAAACCCAAGAAAATGCTAAAAACCATAAAACCATTTAAAAATAAAGTCCCTATAGACCCTAAAAATCCTAAAAATCCAAAAAATACTCAAAATACCATAAAATGTAAAATACCTTAAAATGCAAAAATAATAAATGAAATCATAAAAAACCAAAAATACCAAAAAACCCATAAAATCATTAGAACAGTAAAAACAATAAAAAACACGAAAAATACCATAAAGAACCAAAACCCTATAAATACAAAAAACCCTAGAATAATTTAAAATAATAAAACCCCATAAACCTTATAAAACTCACATAAAACTCTTAAAACCCCTTAAACCCCACATTTCGATAAAATATCTAAAAAATCATAACACCATAAAAACTCATAAAACAATAAAAAAACAAAAATCATTAAATCCCTAAAAAAGATAAAATCCGTAAAACCCTCAAAATCCCTAATAACCCTAAAAATCATAAAATCATAAAAAACCCTGAAATTACAAAAAAACCCCATAATAACCATGATAAACCCATGAAAACCATAAAATCCATTAAAAACTACAACACCTACATACCTTAAAAACACTAAAAAACTCTCAAAAACCCAAATCCTTAGTTTGGTTGTTGAAATAATAATTTTTTTGAGCAATGACCAGACCCTATATATCATCCAATTTAAAATATTGGTTAGTGAACTAATTATGTGAATATCAAAAACCATATACCACAATAATTTATGATTGTTATTGTAAATTATGTTTATTAAGAGTATTGTTACTTTCAAGACTGTTGTGATCTTCTATATAAGATTGAAATAGTGGTTAAAAGTGTAATTTTCCACTTGATATACTATTATGTAAGTACAATATGATAAAAATTATTATGAAATCAGTGAAATAATTTTCATCAAAAAAATATATTCTACTAGTTATTTTTCAATTAATTCTCCTATGTTTGATACATCTTGTGGAATTATAAAATTGTTAAATAATATTTGGTATAAAAAACATTATGACCTATTTGTACTTTATATATTGGTGTCAATATCTCATATAATGCATCTAAAATATTATCTAGTACACATATAGTTTCAATCATAAAGATTATCTGGTGGCGTATATTTCCTTTCTCAAAGTAGTGATCCTTATGTTTGAAAAAAAATTAATTGAAAAATTATTTTCACTCATCAAAACTACATTGTTCTCCTAGATGATTATTTTATAACCATTCATTATCTAATCCTTCAATATGGGAGGTAAATTACCTCTATTTGACCTAGTCATGTACTCTTACTTAGAATTAAATTGGAACTCACCATGGAAACACAATGAAGTTATTTTTTATTTCAACCTTTATTATTCATATAAAATATGTAGTAACTAGATAACACATGTTTCAATTATGTATGAACTTGTAAAATATGATATAAAATTTAATGGATAAAATTGAATAAGTTATATGCACAAAAATTTATCAATGATTGATTAATATTCTCATATATGTTTTATTATTCATATTGAACACCATAGGTTTTACATGAGTATTTTTTTGATCATTATTTAAATTCATTTTTTAGATTATCATGATATCATAGTTCTCTGAATATATTTATTAAGGTCCTCTTAACCCTATCATAAATATTTTATAGGTTCCTAATGATAAATCTCATCATGAAAAGTTTAGATTAATGTGTTAACAAAGTGGAAACACATTGCCAATAATAGTGCTAGGTGATTCAACATGATTGTTACCCATCATGTGGTAACAATGTGGTCATATAAATTTTTGATTCCTTGTAATATAGTGTAATGTAAAATCATATAGTCTCTAGGTAAGGGTGAACTTCATGTTTTATTTTTTTAGGTTTTAATGGAGGTGTTCTTATAATAATTTACTATTAGTGAAATGAGTAAAATTTGAAGAAAATTTTTCAATAGCATATGGAAATGATTGATACAAGTGTGGGATTATTATTGTATTCCTATCAAGGATCCTAAAATGATAAATATAACTCTTCTAATTCATTAATGAGGTATTAATAGTTTTTTTCCCACCAATGATTGATGTTTTTGTTTTTTTTAATAGTGAAATTAAATTTGAAGGATTAACATCCTTCAAATGTGTTTAGGTAATAAAATAGAAACCATCAAATAATATTCAAGATTACTATCCCCCAATTGGGTAGACATCACCCAATAAATAAATTTTGATATCATGCAGATAATGAAGATATTAAACCTTGAAAAGTAATGTTGATGGAAAGGAATCACATACCTATGTGATCACCCTAGTTCTAACATACACACATGGGATTATAAAGATCATGTATATGAATAAAAACTATGGCGGAAACCAATAATGACGTTGATATTGATCAGAATAAATAAACAATTAAAAATAGTTGAAAATATGCTTAAATGAATTAGGGGAATTCAAAATGAATTATAAACATTGAAAATAAAAGGATCTCCACCACTTTTTCAATAATGTTTAAGTGGTACATCCATCTATGTAAGATATCATAGAGATAAACATCATTCTCACATGATAGAAAAAAACTCTATAGAAATTGGTAATAAGAAAAAACCCCTATAATGAATGTATTTATCATATATTCATTAGATTTTACTCCTCTCTAGAAATTTTAATATTACATTAAGATAATTAGTATTATATACATATTGAATGCACAATTATCCATTGAAAAAACTAGTAAATGAAAAAACCTCCATGACCCCAATAGAAACAATTATCCCAAATACTTCTTCTATCAATCCATTTTTCCTCGTATTCTAAATTAGGTAATATATTGTTAATGGAATATTACATCACTCTAAATATTCTATGAATGTCTTCCATAGGGCCATAATAATTGATCATGGTCTCATGGTGATCATGTTAACATTTTATAGTCATAAAATATCATTCTATAGTGTTTGTGGGATCAAAAAAGGGTTCTTGATTTGTTATTTTTTAGGTTGGTGAAACAATGGAGAATTTTAAATTCTATCAAAATTTAACACAAGAATTAACATGTCATATATTTAGTAATGAAATATTGTTCAGTCTATCATGAAATATCAATCTACCTTCTTTAGGAGATTGTTTGGTTTCTAATATAGCAATCATTGCCTCTTGGTATAGAATTTGGGAGGAAATGTAAATTCGTTGTCTGATGTGGTGTTCCATTGTTTTTTCTATACCCCATCATGTAACATGAGATTGTGTCTCTTGATAATGTATCATTTTTATCACATATTTTAATGTTTATAAAAAAATTCTTTAATAAATATTATAATGATTCTGAGTTTAGATCATGTATTATACCTCAATTCTATGTTGAATCATAGAAATTCTCTTGAGTGTTACATCAATGTAATAATGGATCTATATTAGTCCTTATATGTATTTAGTCTGTACATTTGAAAGAATATGTTATCATGTCATTATTTATTGATATTTTGATACATTTATCTTATATAATTTCTATAGGTTTTATCTAAAAAAATGTACCTAAAGAGATAAATTAAGCATCTAGATAATTTAGGAATGGTTTGCCACCCATTTTTTTGGGTTTTAATGATTTAGGCTGAGGTACTTGGTTAATAGAACCTATAAATACCATAAAAGTAAGATTACAATTTTTCAAATAACTAAATTAATGATTCATGTCCCTATAAAACCAATAATTAATTGAAATGGACCCATACATGGATTTTTTAATTTTTTTAATAGTGCACCAAAACCATGGAGAATGTGGGTCTTATGAATGGTCTAAAATCCGGGTGTGCATATTGTTTTTCTAGATATTACCATTATTTATGTGATGAGTTGGTTTGAAGGTATCACTCCATACATGGTTGGTGTACTATTTTGAATATAATGATTTCAAATAATCAATTCCTTCAAAAATTGGTATATTAAAATTTTCTTTCCAAGACATTAACCATTATTCTCCATTATCATACCTCATTTCACAAAGAAACTCCCATGTGTGAGATATAACATCTCCTCCACTCCACTGATTTGAAATATAACCTCCATCAGGTATATGAATCTATACATTCTAGTTCAATGGATCACCTTGGGAAATTACTTTATTACAATTACATCTAATATCTATTTTTCTTCATCCTCTTGGATTTTATTTCAATGTAGGCACATATTGCCAATTTTTAGTGAACATTATTTTCTATATCTCTTATCATATCAAAACCAGAATTTTTGGATTATATTGGCTGAGGATTCTAGTATAATTTTATACAGGGGATCCTAATAATTTTTATTTGTTTATAATTTCTCTCATTGGTTCACACGTTGGAATTTCTATGTGTTACTCCTAAAATGAAATTCCATGTGATTATTACCAATACCAACCATTATGTTCTTTTTACCCATTGATAAGGTTTGAGGATGATGACTTAAATCTGAAACAACCCTTAGGGTGGGTTTTATTTAATGAAAATTAATTTCTATTATATTCTTATGAATTAACCACACTGGGGTGTGTTGAGATTTCCACTTAATTGGGGAAACTATAACTGAATTAAATGAATTTTAATATATTATATAAACTAACATGGACCATTTTATCACATTTTAGTGAATTGATTATGGAAATGAATATTAATGTAAATGGAAAAAGATAATTTCACTATAAATGTTGAAAACATATTATTGAGATTTATTACTATTATGGATTTTTTATTATTTATGGAATTAAGATGAATTTAGTCATCCTCGTTATAGAAAATGGATTAGTTGGGATCTGAGGGAATAACACCAAAATTCATTAATTTCAATTCTGATTAAGATACCAAAATTTGATTATGTCAATGTATTATTATACTGAATTCCTTGGCATAACACCATTGAACCAACTTTTTCTATGGATATATAGAATTTCATGATTATCTTCTTAGATAAATCTTGATTTATATGGAAATGTTATTCCATGGATTAACTCATTGGGATCTAAATCATTTATATAATGTTCTTACCTTAGACGTGTTTCTTATACAATATTTGTGATATTGATTATGGAATTCAATGGGTTCATCCCTTGGATTATAAGTAAACCAATATATAAAAGATTCATTATTGTTACTATGGGTTGGATAGACATCCTAATGTTAGGGTTGCCTTGAATTGTCATTTATTGCACCTGATTATATTATATATACTTATTCAATATGTTCCATTTCTCATAGAATAAACTATAATGGACTTTTGATTAAAATAAAATGATTGGGTTGAATCAGGTAAGGTTGGACAGGTTCCTTGCGAGGACCTTATGCTTTACACAATTAATGTTTATTCACTAAATTTAAATTATATCTATAATCTATTAAATATTATATTCATATAATGGATGTGTATTAAAATCCATTTTTGGTTGCATAATGTGTTTTACTCACACCATACAAAGTCCAGGGATTAATTTCTAGAAAAACTTCTCAGGTTCTTGTTTGGATAAAGGTAATAACCTAGATGTGGATACTTGAGATTTTTTATTAGATGAGATATTGATAGTATATTAATTATCTTGTTCTTAGGATGCTCATCTAGAATGTTTTTTGACTTGTTGTCTAATTTATTATATAGGTATTATATATTTTCATGTTGTGATTTATGCTTTTTTAACATTATTACATACATAAAATCTTTTATATGTGATAATTCATATGTTTTTTAAGAAAAATAATCTTTATGAAATAAATGTGTTAGAAGAATAAAATAATATCAATTTTTGAATGATTTTATTTGAATGTATACCATATACATTCAATTAAATATTTTAATGATTTTTTATTTTTTACCTTATAAATGTACAAAAATGACCCATGTTGTATGAATAAAAAATTACTTTATTAAACGTTTTTTTTGTTTCATATAGAGAAATTATGTTAAAATTAATTTTTGAATCATATTTTGATAAAATGGATTCCTATTTTAGATTCAATATAATCATACATTGAAAATATGATCATTTTTTTCATCAATATGATTTGTTTCTATGATAAAATTTCTAATGTTGGAATAGGGTAAATTGAGTTAATATAGGGTAAAATTATGTATTGATGTAATAATGTTTAATATTAATTATTATTTTAAGATCTTAATTTGATTCTTATAAGAATATTATAAAAATTTATTAGTTTAATTGAATTTTTCCCATGAAATGACCTAAACTATATTAATTAAAAGAAGTTTCAAAATGTGAGACTCTTTGTTTTTAAAAACATTTTTTCTATCTATATAAGAATAAATGTAAGATATTAGTGAATATATGAGTTTATCCTGAGGTAAATAATGTTTTTTTCATGATATTTATTTTTTTATTTTTAGAAATTATATAATTATATTAATTTATTATTCCACACTAAAGTTGTAATTCTCCATTTATTAAGAAATCAATGATTTAAAATATATTAAATTTGATATAATTTGACTAATTTATTGTGAACCATGAATTTTCTCAGAATATATTATATATTATGGTTTCATTGATGCATTGTTTTATAATTTGATCATTTTATTTATGTCATTTACATGAAATTAAATGAACAACGTAAAAATGACTATAAAGATATTTTTCAAATTAAATATATTATTAAATTATTTAAAAAATTTATTTGGACATAAGTTATGAAGGATATTATATGGCGTAAAATTTCATAACATTTCCATTTATATTCCTATAATATCATTATGTTTAAAAATTATAATACCCTTTAATATTGAAATATTTGGAATCGTAGTTAAATTTAAAATTGGTTAAATAGGATAAATACAAAATATATGGTCTAAAATTCCCCAAAAACATGTATAAATTTTATATACTTATGGTATTAAAACACAATAAAACCTTATATTTGAATCCATTTAAATTTTAATTCTTTTTGGTTAGGATTGAATTTAGTATAATTTATTCTTTTTTGAAATTCCAAATGATCCCCACTACTCAATTATATATGGGAACCTCCTCCCACAACTATTTACACTATATTGATCCTTATACAATGAAAAATTATAAAAATATCACATGTAGGATTCCATATACAAATAATATTGATTTTTTCCAAAAAGGACTACCCTAGATCCCAATAGATGGGATTTAAATAGGTCGTTACAAAGAAAAAGTAATTGTATCACTTGATCAGTCACTTTTCAATCATTAAATATGTCCAATAAAAAAATTATTTACCTAAAAATTAATTTTTTTATGTATCATAAATATAGTGAATTTCTATTATGATTTAGAAAAAATCATTATACACCCTTTTTCCCGTCAAATGATGAGTGAATGTTCGACTTCTGTGTATGTACATCTTCTCATATCTAAATAGTGGTAAAAATATTTCTCAACAAAAAAATTTATAGATTGGTATTATGATGATTTTTTATATATACGGTATATGTATGATAATTATACTTATTTAACTATAATATCACATGTTCCTCCGTACCATGCAAAATTTTTTTAAATGAAAATGTTGTTCGGGTGTACATGGGGACTATCACCTCCATGAAGAGGTGTGATTCATTTTTTATTTAAATTTTATTGGATTATAATTATTAAGTGTTTTATAAATAAATATGATATATATGAACCAACAGGGTGAAAAACAGTGGTAACTACCCCTATAGGTCTCAGTGTGGTCCCAAGTTTGAGTCTCGCCATGTACATCACCACATTCCATGTTTCATATTTTTCTTTAACATATAACCCCTTTACCTAAATAAGCAAAGTATTAAACCTAAAATATTTATATTATATATATGAGATAATATTTATGCTATAATAATGAACTAATTTGAGCTTCCCTTCATTCCATCCATCAAAAATTGTATGCAGCGTTCTTGCATACGTAGAGCCAATCGTCTCTCTGACTATTTTAACATATTATTCTATCTCTAAAATTTATGGGTGAATATAAATATGTATAATATATATATATATATAAATGTTATTAATATCATTATTAATATTATTTTTATGATTAATGAAATATAAATTTTCAAGGATTGGAATTATTGAAATGAAATACTACTAATAAACCAAACTGTTATCACATGGAAATGACAATTTTAATAAACAATTAATGATAAAGGGTGTGTTTTAATGTTATAAATGGACCATATATGATATGTTAAGTAAAAATATGACTATTTTATATAATTATGGTAAATTATTATTTATTATAAATTTATTTTTACTGTATGCAATGCATGGTTAACTTGTGGAATGCGTTTTATATCATAATCTCATTGTTTTCAGGATTGATTATGAAAATTTATCTGTTGATGAAAAATTAAGATATAACACTAAAAAATATATGAATTTTATTATCATATATTTATTTTAATGAAAGAAATATTTATTATTCATTTTTCTTCATCTTATATACTTAATTAACTAAAAATTATTTTTTTATAAAATTTACATTATTTATCTCTAATTGAAAATACATTTTTCTCTAATTTCAATATATTCTAAAAATGATTCAAATATTTTTTCTAATTATCATATTACTTTTTAATGTAACTATAATCCATGTATTTTTTATTATGAAATTTATTGATTAGAATTTCTTTTCTAAAATAGGTACTTCGTGACTATTTCAACCGAAATATTTACAAAATATTTCTTATCTTATATGGAATGAATGTGTTATCCCACCAACATGATTAATATTTAATTTGATTGTTCCATTATTATTTTACATGGTTATATTTAGTGAAATTTTCTTAATTTATATATTAATATCTTATTTAAAACAACTGATTTATAAGTAGAAATATTATTTTCCTCAATCAAGTTGTAATGACCTTTTAATGGTAAATCAATTAATCAAAGACCGCATCCCATGATTTAAATAATGATTTATTATGAATATAATCCAATGATAAAATACATATTATATCTATATATATTTTTATGGTTGTGATGGTTATATGTTTATAAAATCCATTTATTTTACACAAGTTATTCTAAGATAAGATAATTAAATTTTTATAGATAACGGTTCCTTTCGATGGGTTATTCAATAATGAATAGTTTATAAAACCAATTTATTTTCATGGGATATGAGAGATGAATAGTTTTTCTTCTTTTTTAAAAAAAATGAATGAATTACATTGTGTAATTGGTGGGGTATATTTCTCCCCCTAATGAATTGTGTAATGATTGATGTCATTGGGAAAAACTAAACTGGATTTAGGAGAGAACATAGTTTAGTACGTGAATTTTTACACTATAATAGTATTTATAGAAAAACATGAATACTATTGTAATTAATTTAGTATTTGATCCAAATTATAATCCAAATGATTATGAATTTTTTTTGTTTAGTGGTCATGATGTTTTTTAAGCCAATATTGAGAATTTAATTCTAAGAGTTGGAATAAATCAATGTATTATTTTTGGACAAGGTTAAAGGATTGAGATGTGCCTTGGATGTCTCGTTGAGATTCAGGATCTCTTTTGTCTGAAAATTAATGGCTTGGGTTATTTGAACATGGTTCATGGTTTGTTTCAAACCATGTTTCCATTAATAGATAATTGTGTGGCTATAGTAATGTATATGAATGGCCCTGCAGGGGCTGCACATGGTTTACTAAAAAAGTGTATCTAACCTATATGGCTTGTATTCCATAGGTAGTACCATTTCACAATTCACTAAATGATTGGTGCACATATAGGATAACACTATAGGAAGACCCTGAATTATAGTTTCATTAGCAGTGGGAGTCACATGGTTGGCTCATGGTATGACCAAGTCGTGCATCCAATCCGTGTGCCTTGGTATTTTTGGGTAAAATAACAAAAATTCACATAATGTGGTTTTAGAAGCCATTTAATTTTTTTTCTCTTATTTCTCTACAATTTATGCTCTCCACAATTTAGTTTTGTGTTCCTCTCCAACCTATTCTTGGAATCAATGTACCTCCACCATACATTGGGTGAATCAATCATCACTAGTCTCTATGGATCTTCAATGATAATATCCAAATCTATTTATAATCTTTTTTAATTTAATATTCATTTTATTGAGTTATCAAGGTGAAATATAATTTTCCAAATTTTCAGGGTTGATCCCCTTTTCATATATTTCATCCAAAGAGGAAGAAATAAGGCCTTGATTTTGGATAAGTAGTTCATCTCTATGTTTTTCATACGTGGTTTATGGATTTTCCCAAAACATTATATATAATAATGAGTATTTAAATCATGTCGCATGATTTCCTTCATCATAAAATTATCTATAATTGCTTCCCTCATAATAAATTGATCCTCATACCTTTTATTACACTCAATTATCATTTTTTGAGTAATTAATGTTTGTCAACCATGATCACGGACACCGCTTGGGTGTGCCGACATAGATTTTTCCAATGTAATTTAATTAAAAAGAATACCAAAACACCATCTATGAATTTATCTTAAATTAAAAAACCAAATATACCATGTAAAGCTTTGGTTTAAATACTAATGTAACCTTATATGTGCCATATTAAATTTTATATTATGGAATTTCCATGTGTGTCTAGTTATATTATCTATTTCATTAATGTAAATTTAGGTGTGAATATTTTATTTGATGCTTAAATGAGTAAATTAATTCTTAATAAATCAATTTTATATTTTATAATAAAACACCTCAAATTATGTGTGTCACCGTAAAAATTAAAAAAATGGAAATTAGGGTGTTTTATTATTCAAGGATTTAATTCATTGGGGTTCACCAATGCCTCCTTATTGTTTTTATAGTTATGAAATGTTATGGAAATGGCCATATAAAAAATTAAATGGAGTTTCCTTCTTTATATGAATTTTCAATTGAACCAAGTCACATCATCTACATATAGCACAACCATTAATTATAATTACTCATGTATATAATTTTCCCTTCTTCAAATGACACCTCATAAATGCTCGTTGGGGTTTATAAATATATTTTTCTTACTTTACATAAATGAAGTGTAATGTTATGATGGTATTCCTTCAATTAATGAGAGAAATTATATTGATGAAATGAAATAATTATGTTAAACTATTTACATGACATGAGATGTAAATGGTGGTAAGGCCATGCCATTTAGTAAATGCCCAATTAGAATTTCTAAAAACAGATAACCCTTTTTAAATATTGTATATTTAATGAAATAAAAGGGAGGTATTTCCAAATAGATTTTATTATAATTATGATTATCCATTTATATGGGATTAATAAATATAATGATTAAGATGTGGTTTTCATCATATATATTAATTATATATATTATTACACGTTATAAATAGGATGTTCATGATTGTAAGGGATATTGACCAAAGTGGAAAATCCCAGTCCCTTAAATATGTTGTTGATTTTGAATCTCACAATAATGATGGTATATGGATGATTGGTTTTACGCTAAATTTTCCTTGAATAGAGAGTTTCCATGATGGAACATCATCATCCGTAGAGTTGTAGCATGATGTATCTTAACCTATTTTGAAATAGGCAATGTACCCTATTTCTTGAGCTTATATGATCATTTATACTCTCTATTAATTACAGTGTTTCGCCCTAGTCTAGATATCACCTAGTTTACATGTTAACTTTCCACATACATCCTTACATACTAGGATTATATAGGAGGATGAAATAAATAACTAATATATATATATATATGGTTTACATATATTTTTTTCCATGAGACGAATTAGTTAGAGCTACATGTGGCTATTAGGAACCTAATCAGGAGGGTTTTTTCTTATTTCATTAATGTTTATTTATTCATATTACATTCATTGAATTTCTTAATACATGTACCTAGCATATTGGTAGATAATTTTGATTTAAAAATAATGGTACTTACATATCACATCATATTTTCGAGTCTATTTCACAAGGGTACCTTATCATACCTTTTGATTTGAGGACCTTGGCTAATTGCTTGTGATGTTTAGCTTATACCTAGGAGTTAGGAGAACATGACTAAGATGGATCTCAAGATGCTCAAAGAGATCACACTTGGGGATTTTATTTCATTCCATTAAAAATGTATTATCTAATATCATTTCCTGATATATGTCTATTTTATTTGATTATGTAACATTACTATGACATTCATGAATTTTATGTGTTGGTGTTGGCAATCTGTTTTTTTATCTTTATATTATTCTTCATAATATTTTCCTTTCTTTTTATA
This sequence comes from Viscum album, assembly GCA_963277665.1. Classification (NCBI taxonomy): domain Eukaryota; kingdom Viridiplantae; phylum Streptophyta; class Magnoliopsida; order Santalales; family Viscaceae; genus Viscum; species Viscum album. The sequence continues at coordinate 501,644,905 of OY728157.1, forward strand.
TGACATCCAATGTTTTCTATAATAAATTATATGATATACCATTTTTATTATCTTATCATGATGGAAAAAACTCTTCAATATCACATTCTTGCACCCATAGTACTAATCAAGAACCTCTATAATTTAGGTAGGTTCACTAGAGGCCATGTGACCCACCGGTCTGGCTACTGTCATAGAGGTTAGTGGGTTAGGATGGTACATAATGGTATCAACATGATTCAATTTAGTTGTCTTAATCTTTTGGGTTGGTACATAAGAGACAAAAAAGTGACATAACCAAAAAGATAGACATGTTTGGGACTTATCATCCCACATAGACGGAAAAGTCCTACTATCATGGGATGAGATAGATGTTTAAGTTAGTTTTTTGTTATAGTTTATTATGATCTCATCTCGAGTGAATGATGTAATTTCCATTAATTATTATTTTTTAGTTTTCAATTATAACACATGGACAATAATGGAAATGATTAAGCATCATACAAATCATTATAGGCTCATAGAGATTCACATGAAATGCATATTTCATACCTTGTAGTAGCATTTATGGGTTTCTTAATGATTTTGATTGGGATCCTTCAGTGTATCTCCCATAAACATTTTTTTCTCTAGAATCCTAACATTTATAACATGCTTGGGTTAATTAATTATCATGTTGATATGCTGCTATGATTATGTAATTAATTGCCACTGTGCTTTTTTCATTTACTTTTCCCATGTGTTTATTAATTGTAATAGGACTCCTAGTTTTATTTTAAAATCATTATTATTTATAATTTTATATATAATTGGTTCAATGGGATAAATATGTGGTATTATATTAAATGAGAATTATTTTTCTATTTTAAGGTATGTGGGTGCCTCATAATTGGGAAAAGGTAACCCCTATACTCACACTATCTTTTGAGCCTTGATTATATATCTACGTAATTTTTATTGAATGTAAAATGATGCTAAAGATTAAATTTTAATTTGAATGTGTCTTGATTAATGTAAGCCACATGAAAAACTGTAAAGTGAATGGGATGTTTGTGGATTTGTAGTTTTCCACCCACATAAAATGACATTTTAATATCTGGGCATGTTATATTATAAAAATAAATTGGTTTTGACCTAATGGGAGATAATCATTATTATAAAAGCTCTATAAAATCATTATTGATTGGGGAGGTGGAAACCCATTTAATCAAACCATTATTTATATGGCCACCATAAATTTTGAAATTATTTTAAATGTAAATTATTTACAATTTAATCATAAAATTTGTTGTTTGTATTCTAAAATGCATAACTGGACTCAAGTGGGGTAGTTAGGGAATGTTTCTTATGCGATGAGCTATTTGGTAATTTTGAGATGTTAAAAAATAAACAAATTTGATTTGTTTGAATTTTGATAATCAAAAGATGGTTAAATGGTACCCTCATAGGTTTCCTTATCTTTGACTACAGGGTATTATTAATATATAATTTATGAGATAAGTTGACTAATTTATGATGATATATCAATAAATGGTTAATGTTTTAAAAAATATTTTAAAAAGGCTCGTGTGTTATTCTATTGTGTTTGGTTTTTATATTTTATATGATTAACGATTAAAGATGAATCAATGTAAATTTGTGAAAATGTATCCTTAATTGTTTTCAATTGTTTAAACCCTTATGTAGGGGTTGTTCAAACTTTATTTTGGGATACTGGGAATGGATTTGTGATCATTTTCCATATGCCATTATTATTTTAAGAAATGTATTAATAGATATGAAATTGATCCCAATGGAATTCTATTTGGTCTGGCCTAGTGATATGGATGATTCTTGTGCTTTCATATGGAGCTATCTTGTTGTTAGTAGCACCCTTAGAAAAAAAATTCATTTCTAAACAACATGTGATTTCTATGGTTCTATATTTCTTGGTTTTTTTGTCCATATTAGAACTTTTATCTTGAAAATGAAACCCTTATTCAGATGGGTGGTCATTTCATCCTTTCTCATTTTTATGGCCATAAGAATCGAGTAATTCTCCGTATTACCTATTCAAGAATGGCATGGTAATATTTTTTCCACTTTTTAGGTCATTTGGAACTTTCTTCTACATCAGTTATCGACAACATGGTATGTCTTCATCTAGGTTAATGTTCATATAGGGAAATATGACTTTGGATTATATATCATTTATGAAGAACCAGATACTTGGAAACATAATTCGGACATCCTATATGTAGTATTGAGTATTTTTTTTGTTTTGTTTCGGAATCCTTGGGTTGTATGAATCCACGTACACTATTACCACCCATCATTAAAAGGGTGTAACATACCCTTTGAGTTTGATGGTATCATTGATCTTTGTGCTATTGAGTACTTTCACAGGTCATCTCCCTAGTAGAGTGACATGTGAGTTAATAATCATGTTTATCCCAATGCATGGGAATACTCTTCAAAGAGGATATAGTGTTATGATGTGATGTTAATTTTGGTTTTTCCATTCATGTCAAATTAATTGTAGATGTGATGTAGTGATCATGACTCAAAGGAAATACACATTAAAATTTAATTTCTATTGATCTATTATGCTTTTGTGTGGTTAATATCTCTCTCAACATAGAATGATAGGACCCTAGAAATGTTAGGACCTTCATTCCAGTCATGGTAGATATGTATCATTCATAGTAGAAGAAACATTACCAAAATGCACCATTCAAAAATTCTAAATCCTTTTTGATTATCCGCGATGTTTTAATTTTTTAAATCTTTTTATTACTTCATCAAAATATCAAAAATAATGTTTCTATATTTGTATAAAACCCTTGTAGAATTATAATGGTTTTGGATAGACCTTAGTGTTTAAATAATGAAAGATCCCATAATTCTTCAAGTTATGAAGTCATAATGGTTTGGCCTTTGTCAGTGCATCAATGGGTGAAGATGGACTTCTTCCAAGAAGTCTACCAGTACTATTTTGACTTTTCTACAATTTTTTTATTAGTTTCCTCATTGTGTACTATTCTTTATGTGAAAATTATATCCCTTATGTTGATATAATTCATTATTCACTAAGATATCACCAATCATACATTGTGATAATGTTTTAATAGCTCTTGGGATAGATTGGGGGATTAATATTTTTGTGCATTGACATGGTGTTTTAATTGAGGCATGGTTAGTCTTGAGTGTTCCTATGTTCACATGAATGAATTCCATATAAGGAAATATTGTTTATGAAAATTTTACATTGATGTTGACCCCATGTGGATGCCACTTTGTGTTTAGTTGATTATTGGATATGGACATCAATCCCTTACACTAAAATCTCACTTATAAAAATGTAGTTGGACAAACTTGGGATAGTTCTTTGGAGTCCAATTTATTGAATCCAATGTTATCACATACATACATCCAGGCATGGAGGTGATTCATAGAGGGTAGTGATTCTAATAGGTTGAATTAGTGTGAACACATGATCATTTTGTGGAATGACAATTTCAATGAAAAACTATTTTTTGGGCAAGTAACATCACTGGAAGCCAGGTATAGACATCAGTAGATGAGTATGTAGTGAATATGAGATTCCTCGGGGGAGGTAGAACTGTTTAGTAATAAATATTCTAGTTGTCAATGTGGATAATTTTTTAGAAGGATCATCTAGAGGTGGATTTACTTTTTTCATTCTGGATCAATGTTTCTGATTGGATGGAATTGGTTTAAACATGTCTCTTGGTTTGGGATGTAGGGGTTAAATGTCTGATATGTATCTGAAGGAATGATTGTGCAACCAGTTCCATTTGGATCAATTGGAACTAGGAAGTTTCTTATGAATGAGTCCCTTGATACGATCTCAGATGTAATCAGGTTCATGCAGATAAATATATAATTCTAGGAGCATCATTAAAATGATAAGAGGTGTTCCATGTAAGAAAATTCCAACGGTGGAGGTGTCGTGGCATACAATTGGACCCTTATAACATTATGACCTATAATTGTGAGAATTATTTGCCTAAACATTACTGAGATGATGATTTCATTGTATCTGTAGCTGAAGAAACTTGTCTATGTTCCATTTTGAAGTTTTATTTAAAATTGGGGATTTTCTAAGGTTTTAATAGCCTATGCATTGCATGTTTAAGTAAATTCTTTAAGGTAAGTTGTTTGTTTGAAAAAAAAACATGGCAATATAAATGGTACATTACCAATCATTTAGGTGAGGTGATAATATTTTCAAAAGTCTTATTAGGGATGAGATGTTCTGTAGTGGGGAGGTTTAAACATCTAATGTTTTTTAAACTGGATGAAAATTCAAAGGAGTTTTAATTTTTTACATTTGGGGGGTAGGATTTATTGTTACCCGTTCATTAAAAAGTGATTATAAGAGGTGGAGAACATCATTTTATTTATATTGGGATTAGGTTAGGCCAATAAGGTCCCTTGGATATCTTTTTAATTTTTCAGAAACATTATGGTTCGGAAATCAATTGTTTTGGTGCTCTAAATAGGGACCATAGTTTTTCTGAAACCATGAGGCCCTCAACTCCCAACTGTTCATATATAGAAAGGGAACCGATATACCCCACATATGTTGCATATAGTTTTCCCAAACCATACTCCTAACCCACTTGGGTTGTTCCACTTTTGTAGTATCATTACATTTTTCACCACATGGTTGGAGCATGTTCAGCCTAACCATGGGGGAAAACCATACGAGGTTGTTTCCTAGGTAGCTAGAACACTAAAATTGATGTATGTTTTGTCCATGACATGTGGCCAAACCGTGCGACATCATTTTGGGGGATAAACAAACAGAAATTCCATTAATTTGGATTTATATCACATTTTATTTTCTCTCTTCATCCTCCACTATGTGATCTCCCCCCTTCACACATTGTGGGTTTCTCTCCTACATATTCTAAAATTAATGGACATTTCCAATTGTTATCTGAATCCATCACCATCAGTCTCTATGGATCTACAATGGTATGCTCTATATAAATTTTTGCTCTATTTGTCATTTAATGTTTTCTCAATCGAGTTATTAATGTGTAAACTCATTTTCCTTATTTTCATTATAGATCTCTATTTCATAGATTTCTTCCAAACAAGACAAATTAGTCCTTGATTATTTGATAATTAGGCCATCCTATGTACATGGACATAGGTCTATGTATTTTTCCTCAAATTCGTATTGATTTATGAATAGTTCATCATGCATAACGTTGTTATTTTCTATTCATTTATTTATAATTGTTTCCCTTATATTAAATTGATCCTCCTACACATAATTACACTATTTGAGTGTTTTTATTAATTATTTGATTCCATCATTGATCACATAAACCTCTAGAGTGTGCCATCATAGATTGAACCTTTTTAATTAAATGAATAAATTGTCATAAATACTTTGAAGAATTATTCGTAGATTAATAAATGATATTTTTTATTATATGCTATGGTCCAAATGGTAATAGATCCTCCTAAGCTCCATGTTGAATTGTATAAAATTTAATTCTCATTTCTATTAGTATTCATAAAAGTTTCATCAGTGTAAATTGAGTTGTGAATCATTTATTATATTAGTAGATGAAAAATGTATTTATTTTATGATGAAAATCATAGAATTATAATAAAACCCACCAAATCAGGCAGGTTGTCTTAAAAATTACAATGTCGTAATTTGAATTTTGCTTTTTTTTTCATGCCTTTGTGGCACAAGGGTTCACCAATTTCGTTTTTCTGTTTTTATTATTATGGAATGTCATGGTAATGGACTTTTTATATGATATTTAATGGATAATCATTCTTTCCATGTAAATTTTTAATGAAGTAAGTACCTATTAAGTGATTAGACAAAATTTTAATTGGATTTTCCTGTGTCGGTAATTTATGCATTTTACAGTGACACATATTATGTTCTCATTGTGAATTATAAATTAAGTTATCTTGATTTAGTAATATGTAATATATAATCAGGGTAGGATTCCTTCCTTGATATAGATAATTATATTAATGAGATGAATTTTTATATTAGACAATTTATGTGAAACGAAATGTAAAGAGATATAAGGCCAATCCATTTCGTACATTCCTTATTGAATAGTTATAAACATAATTCCATTGTTATATTTGGATATTTAAATAAAAAAATGAGATAGATTTTATAATGAATTGTATTATAGGTATGATGATTCTTTTATATGTGATTGATAAATGTAAAGAATTACATGTTTTTTTCCTCATTGTAGTTGGTAATCAATATGATTACACATTATAAATAGATTATGGATAATGGTAAGGGGTGTTGATAAAGGAGGACAATCACACTCCCTTATATAATATGATGATTAAAAAATCTCACAGAAGTGATACTGTATGGGTGATGGTCTTTATCTTCCATGTTCTATTATTAGAGTGTTTCCATACCAGAACACACATTATCCTAAGAATTGTAGCATGATATCTCTCACTGTACTATGATTTAGGGTAGTTATCATATTTCTTGATCTTATATGCTTATTTAGACTTTTTTGAGATGTCTTATTTATTCCCTATTCTAGAAAGCACCGAGTATTCTTATTATATGAAAAATTATGTCTGTACATACTTAGTTCATATTGGTGGATGATATATATAAATAATATATAAATAAAGAATTATATATATATATATACAAAGTTACTATTCATAAATTTTTTTGGTCATTGATCCGAAGATTGTAGATCAGGTAGTTTTACTATAGGAATTGGAGTAGGATGGTTGTTGTTTATTTTAGTGTTGTTTAATTATTCACATTACCTTTACTACTTCAATTTATTTATAGACTAGATTCCTTTGTAATTCCATTGGTGGTAACCTAATAAGATTTGTAACTCACTCCCAACTTGGACAACAATTTCACTATTTTACCCATGTAGAACATATGATTTCATTTCCATGATGGATTTTTTGTCTTGTTTAGCTTTTAACATGAGTTAGGAGAACATGACTGAGCTGGAGCTCGAGATTCTCATATATATCACCATTGGGGAATTTGTTATTGTTTTTTCTGTATTAGACTATAACACAACAATTTATGTTTTTTGTATTACATTATGTATCATCTTTAGGACTTGGATTCATTTAATGTAGGAATATTTTACATCCTTCATATTTAGTTTATATTATTCTTTTGCGACTTTGTCTTTATTTTCCTTCTCATTTTGTTATTTTATATCTTTTATTTTATGTTATACTCCTATGATACTCCGATAATGAGGTTATATTCTCCCCACTATCATCTCTTTACACGATTATAACTATTTTCCGACCTCTATAATATGATTATGCACCCATGAGGCCATGTGACCCCCCAGTCAGTTATCATCACATTGGTCATTTGGGTTGAGGTATTACAACTATTATATTTTTGGGAGTAAACCCATCCCTATATGATATTATTATAAAATATCCATGTCCACAATTTTAATTTATTTTTGTTCCTATATTAATTTAAAAATTATTTGTCTGTTTCAAATGTTATTCACTTAGAGCCTATGTTCTTTGGTTTCATAATGATTCTTTTATTATTAAATTCAAATATCTATACCATGATTTTAATATTAGATCTATTATATTTAGGGTATGATTTTCAAATATTATTCCCATATTCTCATACCAATATTCTCATGTTATTAATATATGATCATTGATATAACCCTTTATTTCTCATAGAAACCATCATAGCTCAACCGTTCAAATATTTTAATTCCTGGTTTATGAATATTTTTTTTTCAAATAAATTTTATATGGGTGAATATTATGAATATATAAGTGTGGATGATATATATATTCAATGAATTAGTTGTTTATTTTTCCAATATTCCAATGATATTGGACCTATATGATTTTCGCAAGGATTAAAATGTTATTTAAATAATATTCCTCTATTTAGATGCAATATATATGTAATAAATTTCTTTTTCAAAATAGTTGGTAACATATATAGATTTAGTTAACATGTGGAATCATGTATGTGAAAACATTAGTAATAAACCTATGTAACATTATCTATATATGGTATCATATTAATGTTTTGGTGATGATTATGAATGAAACATGTAAAACCATTTTTTCATATAAGGTGTCATATTTTAAATGTCCTTTAAATTAATTTTCAGGATTATGGGGTTGTCGATAATGACTATCATTTCTCACTATATTCTTTTTAGTTTTATACAGTTGATGGAAGAAGAAGGAATCATGTTAATTTTGAATGTGATGAACCATGTAATGATTTTCACACTATGCAATCAAATATTTTGGGAGTTGGAATGATAATTCTTGTCATAATATTCAATGAAATATAAAGATATAAATAATGATAATCATATAAATTGAAATGAATGATAGAATGATATTTTGAGTCTTTTATCGAGAAAAATCACCCATCTTTTAGTGGGTCCACATATTACTTAGCTAATAAAAAATTGATAGTAACAATAAGAATTTATTTTCAAAACATTATTTTTTATAAAATTTGAATTTAATTTGGGATTTTAACATTTTTACGGTGAGGATGATTAGTGTTGGACTCATATTATGAACATGAGAGACTAATAAATAGTTGATTCAATGGAGTGGGTTGAATTTAATGGTATATTTTTTGAATGTTAATTAATTGTATTATTCATTCTATAATGGTGAAAGTATTCCAGGATTTGAAATAGTAGGATAGTGAATCTGATTGTACACTTGAGTAAAATTTGAAGACCCATGTGGTATGATTTAGGTATTTTTATTCTACCTAAAAGTACGGTTGATTGATACTTCAGTTCATTAAAACTATATTTCTAAAGGGTGACAATCATAAGATACTATAATAGATATGATTATATATTTATATAAGTTATCAAGGTGGAGATATATATTATGGTTAACTATAAATCACATGGTTAATATAGAAAAATGGAAATGGAATTCAAAAAAAATTCTAAATACCAAAGATAAAGGAAAATGAGACATCATTTTTTCATGAATTGTGGATGGAAACATAAGGGAAATTATATTAAGGGAACTAGTAAATTATTCTAGTATGGAAAGGAATTTCATTATGAAATATAATTATTATTAGAATAGATTAAGTTATGTAATGATGTGAAGAGAATGAATTCCATAGATAATGGGCTTCCTTCCCACTATTTATTCAAATGCAATAATAATGGGAATTATGAAAACTAGTTCCAAAATTTGAAATTTAATGATTATAGTCTGTGAATAAATATCATAATACTAGATAAAAATAGAAATATCATATTATCACTATTTCAAATTAGGGGGATGATAGAAACATGGTGAAAGGTATATGTACCATCTAATCTAGAACAACTAATATATTTTTTGTATCTAGGTATACCTACTATTTTATATATAAATACTTTTCTAATGGTTTCATTGTATAAAATAAAAAAATAATAGTTCATTTAGTAGTAAAATCCACTAACATTATGATGATCACATACTAATTCTATGATGATATCATGTTTTCATTAACGACAATTTTTTCCTGTATATATTTTCATTCTTCCTCTATTTGAACATGATGTAATTTTACGAATGGATTGAATTTCATTAAATAAATCCCTCCAAAATTTCTTATAAACGGAATATAAATTTGATATTCTGGACCAACCATTAATCACCTATCATTCTAATGAACAAATCGACATTCTAGGGTAACTAAATCCATCATATGTTTCACGATTATTGTTCAAAAGGGGAATGTATCTCATATTTTTTTGTATTAACTAAACATCAAATATATAAGTTATGTGTAGGATTTGATTAGTGTCTTTGAGGAGGATCATCTGAGTCTTCCACCATAACATCATTTTTATTTTATAATAGGAATCAAACCTAGTTTTATACATTTTTCCAAGACTCCAAATACAATGGGTTAAATTGAGTTGAAAATTAATAAGAAACATTTCCAAGAGGATAATGAAAATGAATCTATTCCTCCTTGTATGTATACATGGAGTGTAGTTGATCTATTTTTCAAGAATAAAGATAGATCAATGAGACTCCAAATATATTATACATAACATATAATAATCATTAAAAATAGCAAGAGTAATATACCCCATATTGATGACTTGTTTGATCAACTATTTTAATCTCTATATTTTTAAAATATTTATCTTCATCCAAAATATGATCAATTTAGGGTAAATAATGATTATATACCTACCAGATCATTTTGTTTAAGGAATGAGCACTATGAATTTATAGTGATTCATTTTAGTAATATTAATTCTCCTACTATCATGATGGATTTATTAATTAGTGTCCATAGAGATTACCTTGATCATTTTTTGAATTCTTTATTGATGATATTATTATTTATTAAAATTGAAATGTAGAGAATGAAGATCAATTGATGATTTTTCTAATGAACCTAAGGACTCCTAAGCATTATGAAATTTTCCATCTGTTAAATTTTCTATTAGAAACATTTATTATTGGGTAAAATAATCTCATGTGTGCTTACCACATTATACACTTCCAATATACAATTTATTTACAATTATCCCATACCAACCATTTTTTCTGGAATTTGTTGGTTTCTTTCTTTGGATGGATATTGTTGGCTCTTTTTCAGATATTTTCATGGCTATAAAATCCACCCGGCATGTCAACTCTGAAAGGGTGCTATGTTTCATTGGATGGGTGAGTGTTACGAATATTTTAAAGAAAATTAGTGAAATATATTTAGGGAAAATTTTCTTCAAATACCATATAATGGAGAAGGTTTAAAATATTTCATTTTTCATCAATAATGAAACAAGGATTTCATCCTCATATAGAATTGAAATTTTTATATAGTAAAATCAAAAATATTTGACAAAATGTCCCTAAATTTAAAAAATAATCTTATCAATAATCCCCCCAAAAAATTGAATTATCCTTCAATTGTCACATAATAAGAATTTTAATACCATTATAATATATTGTCATGAAGGAGAGTAATTACATGAATTACCATAAAACCATTTTGAGAACATACATATTTCCACATTACATTAATAAAACCATATATTTTAAAATTTATATCACAAATAAAGTATTGTTTTAAACTCCATCAATGATAGAATAAAACAATTTTTTTCAAGGAATTATTAATCAGTTCCAAGGTAATCAGTACAATCCAATTTATATTATCCATATCAATAATATCATTATTTCAATATAATTTCCTCAAAAAAAATAATAAATTTATTATTATATTTCTATTAATCATATGTTTTTTTATGAATATAACCCCTAAATTATAAAACTTTTATATATCATCATCACTATTAAAAATATATTTTTAATTCCACGGTGAATAATATATACATAGCTATCATATAATAATTTAGATTTTTTAGTTAGGTAATTCCAATGCATAAATAATTTATTACTACAACTTCAATTATTGAAATATAATAAGTCCTTCCTTATTCATGATTATAATTCTTATGTTTGGTCATTGAGTGGGTCAATTTCCATGTTCTCCACATATAAAACATTACAATTTTTGAAAATTTGTCACTGTATAACCATAATTTCCTTATAGATAAAATTATCCCCACTATTTGAAATATTATTATAGGTTATTCTTCCAAAATTCATGAATTTTTGGAATTTGAATCTTTTTACAATATATACATTAAAATATAATGATCCAAAAAATTTCATATTCGTCGTATTTAATTCCTCAAAAATTTCACTATAATACACATTTTTTCTATAGCATGATTGTCGATTAAGAATAATCATAATATTGATCTCTCTAGTGACCATATTTTTTTCATATAATCCATTAATTTTGAATTAGATTCCATGTAGACATTTTTTATTTTGGTTCAATCATTGACTAAAACCAAAAATCATTATGTGAGAAACAATAATCATAATGTAAAACCACATAATCATTAAAAAAATCACTTATGGGATGTATAAATCATGGAGTTTATTTTTTTAAACAAATAAACCTTATTATTATCCTTTTACATTCATATTATTCATATATTTGAATCTCTCATTATAACGACCCATACTTTACATACATTGTTAATAATTAAAAATTGAAGCATACTTATTACAACATATAACAAAACCACGAAAGGACCGTATAGGTATAGTGTCTTTAGAAACTAGGAAACATAAACAACTAGTTCATAAAGCATAAAATTTGCCTCCCACTTATTTCATCATATCTAGAGTCCCTTTTTGGCATATCCTACTTAATAACCTTCTTCCTGACCTGGGGAAAGAAAAAATACAAAAGGGTGAGCTAAAATGCTCAGTAAGGGTAAACAAAAGAAATATCAATCACATCGTATACACAAACACAAAACTTTTCGAAATCTTAACCTGCAAAAGAGATCATAATTTCATAACATGGGATAAATTATGGCAGTGAAATGTAATCACAATAATCATAACTTAAAACATGAAACTTTGTGGCATACACACATAATCATAGAGAATCATTTCTTGTTAGTCAAGACTCATTACCAAGACTATCTTAGTGGACAAATTCCCTTTCTGAACCGAGTCACCCTCATTTTAGTCCTGTTTCACTGAACCTGTATAACCTAACATTCCAGCCATGTCTATCTCATGAGATATAAAATCTTTACCCAATGCATTGGAGGGAGATATAGGTCCCACCCATCTCATAATGATACCATTCTTATGTGTTCCACAAAATCATAAATCATACATCATTTCATAACCCATATAATAAAAATGGGAATCTTAAACATCGTGACATCATAAAACAATTCATATAAGATAAAGGAATTCATAGAAATATAATTCCATCACAACATAATCAAATCAATGTAATAATAGGGATAAAAACAGAACCCTTTATTATCTGAGATGGAAAATAATTTTGATAAAACACTTGAACTCAATTCTTGAGGAAAATATCCTTTCTTCTTCAAAAACATTTTTCCTTTCTTAACTTGTCATAAAACTTTAAACTAAAAGAAGTTTATTAAAAATAAACTTGAAAAATTATAAAGGAAGCTTCTTGGAAATAATGTTTTAAAAATCCATTCATGCCGTATAAGTTAAAAAAACATTCTTCGTACCTTTGTTGGAAAAGTCAAAAAGTACCTCGTACGAAAAACGACAAAAGATTCCTTTCATATATTTTACTAAAAACTCACTGAAGGGTAAAATTGGATTTAAAAAATTTTAGGTGGATGGAAATAATATTAAATATTGAGGAAACATGGATGTGGATGATAAAATACACCCCAGTAAATACCAAAGTATAAACAATCTTGGATAAAAATGAGATTGTGATATTTCCCTTACCTTAGGTCCGACTTGCTTTGTAAGTGTCCGAACCACCTGTATAATTATTTAAATAATGTTATTGACTTATTCCATAATCATACTTATTTTTATGATATCATATATGGTCATATTCTTAGCTTCTTAGTAGTAATATTTCATTGCTACTTGTTATTCGGGTGTTTATAACTTTTTGTTCTTATGCGTGTTTTGTCGAATAAATTCTTATTATTTTCTTTAGGTTATAGATACCTCATTTACAGAATGGTATTAGTGTAATAAATATCATATTAATTCATTCAATTCATTTATATAATCATTATGAAATGAAGATCATGTAGAACGAGTCGCATCACATCGTGGAGACGGTATTCCGTACGTACGCACGAGTGATGATATCATTCCTATGATCATGGAATTGTATTGGAGTATATGTATACTATTTAAGAATCAATATCACATTATAATAGTCATATATAGTGATTATTTACACCATTATACCCATCCAAGTAAGGTGGTGGTGGAAAATAGATTACACCACGGTGTGGAGACGGTATTCCGTACGTACGCACGCGCGGTGATTTCTTTTTCCGTAGGATGGATAGATGGTGAAATAGGGTTGTTTCATACATATAATAACGTATTAGTATATGAGTGATACTGATGTTATTACTTCATAATGAAACAACTAAAGAAGAAGAAGTGGAAGAAGAAATAAAGATGAAAGAATCGGTAACGGACATTACCTCTTCTTTGAAGTGCTTCTTTGAGACCTTCTTTTAGGGCACTAAAATTGGACTTTGAAGAGGTCAAGGACCTCTAGGATGTATCTAGGGAAGTGGATAGGAGAAATTGGCAGGGTTTGGACGAGCTTGAAGGCTCAAAGTGGTGTGAGGAAGAGGGGGGGGGAGGTGTCCTTTTATAAGGGAGGAGAGGGGCACCTTTGGAATAACTAAAACTATTATTTTATTATAAAGTCAAGTTCGGTTTCAAATAGCTCCAAATTGATATATTTAGAAGCTAAGGTGGGGATGGGTCGAAATACTCTCATCCAATAGAATTTAGACAAGTTTAGGTTCCTATTTTAACCTTATAAGTTAGATTTAACATTAATTTAAATAATTTTACTTTTACCATGTCTTCTTGTGCTCTTATACTATAATGTTAATAAACTTACTATAAGCTGCCAAACGAACCCCAAGTTGTTTATTATTAATATATATAACCTTATCTAAGTCATTTGGACGAACCTTAGATTTTTAGGAATAAAATAACAATTACCAATATAATATTTGTTTTAAAAACTATTTTATGTCAATTTTGACACTATTTAGTAATTGATTTTTGTGAAAAGCATAACAGAATTATTAGTTCGAACCAAGTTAATTAAATAAATACTAACATGTCATATTAACCTATAAAATTAGTGTAATTCATAAAAAGTCTCAAATTCCATTTATTTTGGTGTTTATAACATCAATTATGTCAATATTTCATTAATAAAATAATTACTGCATCATCATTGTGTCATAAATAAATTAAATTATTTAATGTCTAAAAATTACAAATAAAATATCATTATGTAGGAAATCTTTTTATATTTCTAATGAATATTTATAGTCGAATTTATCTTATGTATAAACACATATTAAAAATTATTTCATTATTAAACTTTGATTTTAACTATTTTAACCCTTCTTTAAATAAATTAATAATAAATGTCCTAATCGAATCCAAGTGGGCCTAAATGGTCATATTTTATTCCTAAGTTTGTTTTTGGTCGAATTAAACTTATCCAATAGAATTAGGACATGTGTTAGGGTAATAATAATATCATCATTACCCTTAATTACCCTATTTACTTTTAACCGTGGTAAAAAAAAGTAAAAAGTTACTATTCACCAAAAATTATTTTCATCTCATTGAACCACATTTTAGTCCTTGATATTAACCGTGTCTCTCGGATTTTCGAAATTCCATTCACAGAAGTGGTAAAATTAAGTTTTATGAAAAATTCAGTTTTTTAACTACCACTTAGTGGTTTCACTATTCATCAAAAATTGAAAGTTTTCAGAAAAATACCAAAATTTCACCCTAGGCTAATTTTGATATTCTGAATCCAAAAATGAAGTCCATTTTGAAAAATAAAATTTATAAAATTTCAAAAAGTGGTTATTACTATTCACAACGGCTAGTTTTAATGATATTTTAATAGCATATCGTTGTTTAGTGAAACTCGGTATTGCGTACAACACAAGATATCGAGGAAGGTCTTGATTTCGTGTAAAGCAAGCCAAGCATGTTTTGTGTAGAAAAAGAATCCTTTAATTATTTATATAACATAAAATTCTCAGTTGTTACATTCTACCCCCCTTAAAATGAATTTCGCCCTCAAAATTCGTCACTTTGTAACAAACAGATGTGGATACCTCTCTCTTATCATATCCTCAAGCTCCCATGTAGCTTCTTCTAATTGGTGGTTCCTCCATAAAACTTTTACCAATCGAGTGGTCTTGTTTCGTAGGACTTTTTCACTACGATCCAGAATCTCTATCGGTTGTTCTTCATAAGAAAGATCTTGCTCCAGCGGTACAACTTCTGAGCTGAGTACATGTGAAGGATCAGGTATGTACTTTCTCAGGAGAGATACATGGAACACATCGTGAACTTGAGAGAGATTTTGTGGAAGCGCCAATTGGTAAGCTACCTTCCCAACACAATCCAATATTTCGAAAGGACCAATATATCTTGGGCTCAACTTCCCCTTCTTTCCAAATCTCATAACCCTCTTCCAGGGAGATATTCGTAAGAACACTTTATCACCCACTTCAAACTCTAGGTCTTTTCTTCGGTTGTCGGCATAACTTTTCTGTCGACTCTGAGCTGCTCTTATGTGTTGTTGAATAGATCGGACCTTTTCTGCCATTTTATCAATGAGATCAGGTCCTAATAGCTTTCTTTCCCCAACTTCATCCCAGCAAGTTGGAGTCCTGCATTTCTTTCCATAGAGATCTTCATAAGGAGCCATCTGAATACTGGAGTGAAAGCTATTGTTATAAGAAAATTACACCAAAGGTATGTATTGATCCCAACCTCCTTTGAAATCCATAGAGGAAGCTCTCAACATATCTTCTAGGGTTTGAATTGTTCTCTCAGACTGACCGTCTGTCTGAGGATGATAAGCAGTGCTGAAACTCAACTCTGTATCCAGAGTATGCTGAAGACTTCGCCAGAACTTCGAGGTAAATCTCGGATCCCGATCAAATATAATAGAAAGTGGTACTCCATGCAATCTTACCACTTCCTTTACATATATCCTGGCAAGCTGATCCAGAGAGAAATCCTCTCTAATAGTAATGAAGTGTGCAAACTTTGTAAGACGATCAACTATGGCCCAGATAACATTATTGCCTTTGGATGTTTTAGGAAGTCCTGTGACAAAGTCCATAGTAATGTTGTCCCTTTTCCATTCGGGTATGGGTAATGGTTGTAACATCCCCTTAGACTTCTGTCTCATAGCTTTAACTTGTTGACAAACCAAACATCGAGAGACATATTCTGCAACATCTCTTTTCATGCCATCCCAATAGAAGTACTCTTTCAGGTCCGTATACATCTTCGTGCTTCCATTATGAATAGAGAATGAAGAACTATGAGCCTCATCCAGTAGCTCCTTCTTTAATTCGGGGATGGGAGGAACACAAACCCGATTCCTGAACTTTATTATCCCATCACAAACAAGGTTGAACTCAGGAAAATTTCTCACCTTCTTTTGTAACTCGACATCTTCTTTCTGTGCCTCTTTAATCTTCACATGTATTGATGGTTGAACATTCATTTGAGAAAGATAAGATTTTTCCCCGTCCATTATAATTCCAAGATCCATCCTTTGTAAATCCATAAATATTGGATCTTTTGTGATTCTCATCATGGATAAACTAGAATGGTCTTGTCGACATAATGAATCTGCCACCTTGTTTTCTTTCCCAGGGTGGTAATGGATTGAGCAGTAGTAATCCTTAATCAGCTCCAACCATCTTCTTTGACGCATATTCAGCTCTTTTTGTGTGAAAATATACTTTAAACTTTTATGATCAGTATAAATTTCACACCTTTCACCATAAAGGTAATGCCTCCAAATCTTTAATGCAAAGATTACCGCAGCTAACTCCAAATCATGTGTTGGGTAATTTTTCTCATGGATTTTGAACTATCGTGAGGCATAAGCTATCACCATATCATTTTGCATAAGAACACACCCTAATCCCTTCTTGTATGCATCACTATAGATCACAAACCTTTCTCCACTACAAGGCAGTGTGAGAACAGGTGCACTGGATAACCTTCTTTTGAACTCCTTTAAATTTTCTTCACATTCTTCCGTCTAGACAAACATAACTCCATTTCGAGTCAACTTGGTGAGTGGATTAGATAATCGTGAAAAATCTTTCACAAAACGTCGGCAATATCCAGCCAAACCAAGAAAACTTCAGAACTCAGTTACTGTTGTTGGTCTCGACCATCTTTCGATAACCTCTGTTTTTGCTGGATCCACAGATATCCCCTCTTTTGAGATTATGTGACCCAAAAATGCAACTTTTTGAATCCAAAATTCACACTTGGTAAATTTGGCATAAAGGTGTTCCTTTCTCAGGGTCTTCAATATAATTCTCAAGTGATCTTCATGCTCTTCCATGATCTTTGAATAGACAAGAATATCGTCTATAAAGACTACCACAAATTGATCAAGATAGTCTCTAAAGACTCTATTCATTAGATCCATGAAGATAGCAGGGGCATTAGTAAGACCGAATGGCATCACTATAAATTCATAGTATCCATACCTTGTACGGAAAGCCGTCTTTGGTATATCCTCCCTTTTGACCCTTAATTGATGATACCCTGAACGATGATCAATCTTGGAAAAGTATTGAGCTCCACGTAGTTGGTCAAATAGGTCATCAATGCGCGGGAGAGGATATTTGTTCTTGATAGTGATCTTGTTAAGTTCTCGATAATCAATGCAGAGTCTCATTGATCCATCTTTCTTCTTAACAAATAGAACAGGTGCTCCCCAAGGTGATGCACTGTGGCGTATGAATCCCTTATCAAGATTCTCTTGGAGTTGCTTCTTCAATTCTTGCAACTCAATTGGGGCTATTCAATAAGGTGTCTTTGAAATAGGCAAAGCACCCGGTACGAGTTCTATTGAAAACTCAACTTCACGATTTGGTGGAAGACCCGGTAATTCCTCCGGAAAGACATCATCAAACTCCTGAACAATGGGCATATTCTTAATCGTGAGTTTCTCACCAACCATTTGAGATAAATAACCTTCATTTAGTGGAATCAATACCCATAAAATGGAAGAAATTTCCACTGGAAGGTTATGTTCATCCTTGCATTGATAGACGATCATATATTGATCTGGAATATGAAATGTGACTTCCCTTCTTTGGAAATTGATATGAGCTCCTTATAAAGAAAGCCAATCCATGCCAAGAATCACATCAAATTCCACTATAGGAAGGATCACAAGATTTGCAGGAAGCACTTTCCCACAAATATCGATCGGAGAAGAATTATAAACTTTTGATGCGACTGTTGTGCCATTAGGTGTTGTCACAGCTAGCTCAATATCTAATTGTTGAGGTAATACGGTGATACCTTTAGAAAATTCTTTAGAAATAAAATAGTGGGTGGATCCAGAATCAAATAAAACATTTGCTACATTAGAGTGGATGGTAAGTGTACCTTTCACCACATCGTTATCGTACTCCACATCGCTAATAGAAATTGCATGTGACTTTCCTTTGCCTTTAGCCTTAAGGGTTTGTTGACGTCGACCATCATCATAAAACCTTGGATTAGGGCATTTATTGACATAATGCCCCATCTCCTTGCACTTGAAACATTGAAGTGTAGTAGGTTTATTCTGTGTATCCCTTCCTTTGTTTGCATCATTAGACATCTTCTTCCCATCATCGCGGCATTCAAATGCTCGATGACCTTCTTTTCCACATTTGAAACATTTACTTGTCCCATTAAGGCAACTCCCTCCATGTTTCTTTCCACACTTTGGGCATAAGTGAAAGCTCATCTTCTTTTCAGTGTGCTCTTTATATTTTCCTTTGAATTCCATTTTCCTCTTCTTATCAAACCCATATGACTAATGGGTTACTCCAATCTCCATCTCGAATTTGAGAGCACATCGAACGATTTCCTCGTAGCTATTGAAGTCCCTTATGGCTAACGCCCTTCGAAGAATTGGTTTTAAGCCACTAAAGAATCGATCGATCTTACTCTCAGGTTGGATAATAATACCAGAAGCATACCTTGCAAGTCTTGTAAAATTTCCTTCATAGGTACCAACAGATTCATAATCCTTTTTCTTTAGTTCAAGAAACTCTTTCTCCATCTTTTTTCGGAGAATACGAGGGAAGTACTTATTGAAAAATAAGTTCTTGAACTCGTCCCATTCCATGGACTCAATTTCATCCCTTTTCCTCGTATTCTTAATAAGATTCCACCATTGATCAGCATCTCCTTACAAACGATACACTGCTAGGATGACTTTAACATGTTCAGAACATTGAAGAACTGAAAATATCTTTTCAATAGTACTAATCCATTGTTCAACAACTAATGGATCAGTAGACCCGTTGAATGAAGGTGGACGCTACCTCATGAAGGATTCAACAGAATGTTGCTCCTTCCTTTGCTCGTTTGGAATTCCTGCATGATTCATAGCTTGAGAAAGTTGTGTGAGAATGGCTACAAGATTTTTCATTCCATCTCCCATAACGTTTGGTTTCTTAGGGGGACAATCATTGCATTGCACGTCACATTCCGCATTAACACGGTTCCTTCGGGTTCCATCCATTGACTAAAACCAAGAAGAATAGTGTGAGAAACACTAATTATAATTGGAAAACCACATAATCAAGAATAAAATTTCACACTTAAGGTATTATCCTAGGTTATTCATGGCCATTTCTAAAACACTAATATTGTGTTCTATGCTTAGACTTATCCTTAGGGTTCTTACTAAGGCTTTCACATCCTAGTTTCCAAAGGTTGACTATACCTTTCCTCTGATACCAACTATAATGACCCATACTTTACATACATTGTTAATACTTCAAAATTGAAGCATACTTATTACAACATATAACAAAACCACAAAAGGAACGTATAGGTATAGTGTCTTTAGAAACTGGGAAACATAAACAATTGGTTCATAAAGCATCAACTTTGCCTACCACTTATTTCATCATATCTAGAGTCCCTTTTTGGCATATCCTACTTAATAACCTTCTTCCTGACCTGGGGAAAGAAAACATACAAAAGGGTGAGCTCAAATGCTCAGTAAGGGTAAACAAAAGAAATATCAATCACATCGTATACACAAGCACATAACTTTTGGAAATCTTAACCTGCAAAAGAGATCATAATTTCATAACATGGGATAAATCATGGCAGTGAAATGTAATCACAATAATCATAACATAAAACATGAAACTTTGTGGCATACACACATAATCATAGAGAATCATTTCTTGTTAGTAAAGACTCATTTCCAAGACTATCTTAGTGGACAAAGTCCCTTTCTAAACCGAGTAGCCCTCGTTTCAGTCCTGTTTCACTGAACCGGTATAACCTACCATTCCAGCCATGTCTATCTCATGAGATATAAAATATTTACCCAATTAATTGGAGGGAGATATAGGTCCCACCCATCTCATAATGATACCATTCTTATGTGTGCCACAAAATCATAAATCATACATCATTTCATAACCCATGTAATAAAAATGGGAATCTTAAACATCGTGACATCATAAAACAATTCATATAAGATAAAGGAATTCATAAAAATATAATTCCATCACAACATAATCAAATAAATGTAATAATAGGGATAAAAACAGAACCCTTTATTATCTTATATGGAAAATAATTTTGATAAAACACTTGAACTCCATTCTTGAGGAAAATATCCTTTCTTCTTCAAAAACATTTTTCCTTTATTAACATGTCATACAACATTAAACTAAAAGAAGTTTATTAAAAATAAACTTGAAAACTTGTAAAGGAAGCTTCTTGGAAATAATTTTTTAAAAATCCATTCATGCCGTATAAGTTAAAAAGACATTCTTCGTACTTTTGTCAGAAAAGTCACAAAGTACCTCGTACGAAAAACGACAAAAAATTCCTTTCATATCTTTTACTAAAAACTCACCGAAGGGTAAAATTGGATTTAAACAATTTTAGGTGGATGTAAATAATATTACATATTGAGGAAACATGGATGTGGATGATAAAATACACCCAAGTAAATATCAAAGTATAAACAATTTCAGATAAAAATGAGATTGTGATATTTCCCTTACCATAGGTCCGACTTGCTTTGTAAGTGTCCGAACCTCCTGTATAATTATTTAAATAATGTTATTGACTTATTCCAGAATCATACTTATTTTTATGATATCATATATGGTCATATTCTTAGCTTCTTAGTAGTAATATTTCATTGCTACTTGTTATTCGGGTGTTTATAACTTTTTTTTCTTATGCGTGTTTTGTCGAATAAATTCTTATTATTTTCTTTAGTATATAGATACCTCATTTACATAATGGTATTAGTGTAATAAATATCATATTAATTCATTAAATTCATTTATATAATCATTATGAAATGAAGATCATGTAGAATGAGTCGCATCACATCGTGGAGACGGTATTCCGTACGTACGCACGAGTGATGATATCATTCATATGATCGTGGAATTGTATTGGAGTATATGTATACTATTTCAGAATCAATATCACTTTATAATTGTCATATATAGTCATTATTTACACCATTATACCCATCCAAGTAAGGTGGTGGTGTAAAATAGATTACACCACGGCGTGGAGACGGTATTCCGTACGTACACATGCGCGGTGATTTCTTTTTCCGTAGGATGGATAGCTAGTTTAATAGGGTTGTTTTATACTTATAATAACATATCAGTATATAAGTGATACTGATGTTATTACTTCATAATGAAACAACTAAATAAGAAGATGTGGAAGAAGAAATAAAGATGAAAGAATCGGTAACGAACATTACCTCTTCTTTGAAGTGATTCTTTGAGACCTTCTTTTAGGGCACTAAAATTGGTCTTTGAAGAAGACCAGGACCTTTAGGATGTCTCTAGGGAAGTGTAGAGGAGAAAGTGGCTGGGATTGGCCGAGCTTTAAGGATCAAAGTGGTGTGAGGAAGAGGGGGAGGAGGTGTCCTTTTATAAGTGAGGAGAGGGGCACCTTTGGAATAACAAAAACTATTATTTTATTATAAAGTCAAGTTCGGTTTTAAATAGCTCAAAATTGATATATTTCTAATCTAGAGTGGTGATGGGTCGAAATCCTCTCATCCAATAGAATTTAGACAAGTTTAGGTTCCTATTTTAACCTTATCATTTAGATTTAACATTAAGTTAAATAATTTTACTTTTACCATGTCTTCTTGTGTTCTTATACTATAATGTTAATAAACTTACTATAAGCAGCCAAACGAACCCCAAGTTGTTTATTATTAATATATATATCCTTATCTAAGTCATTTGGCCGAACCATAGATTTTTAGGAATAAAATAACAATTACCAATATAATATATGTTTTAAAAACTATTTTATGTCAATTTTGACACTATTTAGTAATTCATTTTTGTGAAAATCATAACAGAATTATTAGTTCGAACCAAGTTAATTAAATCAATACTAACATGTCATTTTATCCTATAAAATTAGTTTAATTCATAAAAAGTCTAAAATTACATTTATTTTGGTGTTTATAACATCAATTATGTCAATATTTCATTAATAAAATAATTACTGCATCATCATTGTGTCATAAATAAATTAAATTATTTAATGTCTAAAAATTACAAATAAACTACCATTATGTAGGAAATCTTTTTATCTTTCTAATGAATATTTATAGTCGACTTTAGCTTATGTATAACCCCATATTAAAAAGTATTTACTTATTAAACATTGATTTTAACTATTTTAACCCTTCTTTAAATAAATTAATAATAAATGTCCTAATCTAATCCAAGTGGGACTAAATGGTCATATTTTATTCCTAAGTTTGTTTTTGGTCGAATTACACTTATCCAATAGAATTAGGACATGTGTTATTGTAATAATAATATCATCTTTACCCTTAATTACCCTATTTACTTTTAACCGTGGTAAAAAAAGTAAAAAGTTACTATTCACCAAAAATTATTTTCATCTCATTGAACCACATTTTAGTCCTTGATATTAACCGTGTCTCTCGAATTTTCCAAATTCCACTCACAGAAGCGGTAAAATTAAGTTTTAGGAAAAATTCAGTTTTTTAACTACCACTTAGTGGTTTCACTATTAATCAAAAATTGAAAGTTTTCAGAAAAATACCAAAATTTCACCCTAGGCTAATTTTGATATTCCGAATCCAAAAATGAAGTCCATTTTGAATAATAAAATTTATAAAATTTCAAAAAGTGGTTATTACTATTCATAACGGCTAGTTTTAATGATATTTTAATAGCATATCGTTGTTTAGTGAAACTTGGTATTGCGTACAACCCAAGCTATCGAGGAAGGTCACGATTTCGTGTAAAGCAAGCCAAGAAAGTGTTGTGTAGAAAAAGATTCCTTTTATGATTTATATAACATAAAAGTCTCGGGTGTTACACTCATGATGGGTTATAATGTGTTTGTGAAATTCCAGTGGGTATTCCATGGGAGTGTGAGACTTGGTGTGCAGAAAGGCCCATTATCATGGACCAGATTATGATACAGTCATGCTTAATGCAACCATTATAATGTTATTACCCCTTGTATCTATGTGTTAAAGTCATTTCTAGATGTTGTATTCAGAATGGGATGTAAAATCTTAAAATCCACTAACTAATCATTCACAAAAATTCCAGTACATTTTTGATAATAAAATGAAATATCATTATACTTAACCTTAGTCATGTCCTTGGGGATCTCACAAGGGTTTATTTTCAATGATTATAATTTTTTTCTAAAAAATTACTCTAAATCAACAATAGTGTAATAACTAGGTTCTCTTTTCAGGTATGATTTCCCTTTTTCCGGAGTTGTTAAGGAAAATAAATTTTCTGGAAATTTCAAAAGTACCCACCGTGTACTCTTGCCGGCTTGAAGCCGTGTGCTGGCCGTTCCCGGGCCACACACACGGTGTGTAAGGCTGAGGTGGAGGCCGGTTTATTCAGTGTACGGAAAATTGAAGTACACACCGTATACTCAATATGTACATGCTGTGTACTTTCTTTTTTTTATTAAGTGGACCGAGGTCGCGCCTAACCCCCAAAATCATCTTCTTCTCCAGATTTCATCCACCCGGAAGCAACCGTATGGCCGAATCTTCTCCGAACATCCGCCCCGCCATCCGTTCTCCAATTTGATCATGGTCGATTGCGTTGGAATCACAACGGTGAGTTATTCCTTCTACTTTAGCCTTGTTTCTTGATTCCTTTTCATTTCCAAGTTATCGTGGGATGAAAATTTTGTGTATTTTCATAGATCTACATTGTTCTAAGAGGAATATGTCATTGTGGTTAACGTATATTGAACTCCTCGAATCGAGGTAGGTGGTTTGTGCCTTTCTGTTGAAAGTCGATGAATATTATGTGCAAATTTCACCAATACCCTTGAACGGTTTATTGCGTGTTTCCTGTTTTCCCCTTCTGTTTCCTGATTTTCTTGTTTGATTTATTAGAGATTATTTCTTGTAGTAGAGTAATTTATTTTGTTCTTATTTTTCTTTTCCATGCTAGTTTTTCATGTTGGGAATTTTTCTAGTTGCCATGCCTAGTTGTAGGATAGCAGAACTGTTGTTTTGTTATTTCTGTTGAGCCTTAGCTGATATCCAAGTAGTTCTTGAGGTTTAAATGGAAGACCCATGCGCTGAGCATATATAGTTGTACTCAGGACTGTGATAACCTAGAGTAGCAGACCAAAGAGATAATTGACGAAAGGTCTTCTACAGAGTGTCTTTTAATTAGGATGAAAGAATATAGGGGTAATTGACGTTGAGTGCTTCCCCATAGAGTCTTTAGATCCACGATGCGATCCACAAGGGGGAATTGATGTTGAGTGCTTCCCTAGAGAGCCTTTAGCACAATACGAGACTATAGGGGGAATTGAGGGTGAGTGCTTCCCCAGAGAGTCTTCCTAATTACGTATTTGAACCAGAGAGGTGAGACTGTGTGTGCTTTCCAGAGGGTTGATAGTACTTATTGGTTGAACAACACGGGTTAGGCTTTGAGAGCTACCCATAGGGTTACCTGTTTTCTTCTTGTTTCTGACTCCTTACTTGTGTGCATTACTTGTTAGAACTGTGGATTGTAGCTGCTTGTGATTTTCTGTTTATTGCTTCTTGTTCTATTACTGTCATGTATTCATTGACTGTTTGGCACAAATATTTGGGTGATTTCCTACTGGGATTGTATCTCACACCCTGTTTGGGCCATTCTTTTGGGCCTAAGAAGACTATGTTGTTGTAGGTATAGATAAGGGAAAGTTCCCTTCTACATCAGGATCATGACTGCATCAAGAGCTGGGGAGCATGGAACCGAGGCATGGCTCGCGATGCTGAGGAGATTACTTTGTTTTTATTTTTGCACTTGGATTCAGTTTTATTTCAGCACATTGTTGTGTTCGTTGTTTTCCTTAGATACGTGAACCTGATGCATCCTTGTCATCATAGTTATATATCTACATTACTTCCGCTATTTGGATTCTGTTGTTATGCATGTTTTTTACTGCTTCCGCCGATTATTGTTGTTTTCTTACCTTGTATACCTTACCAAATGAGGGTATAGTTTCCCCACCAACTCACCAAGGCCCTCAATTCTAGTCGAAAGCCTATGGCATTAGGAAAAACACACTTGAGGTCATGTGGAGAACCGGGTATGGGGCACCAGTGGAGGGGCTCCATATTTGGGTCATTACAAAGTGGCATCAGAGGAGTTCTTTTCTCTTGATTTACTGTTCGGAGACTTTATCCAGGGATAGGACATATTCGGTACTTGGTATTAAGCTATGCTCGGGAGTAGCTAACCCATGTACAGGGAAAAGCCATACTACCTCATTAATTGCAGTTGCTGGTTTTGAGATTCTATAGTTGATCTGATTTCACCTAGAGTGATTCACATGTCTTGTGCTATTACTATTTTGATATTGCGGTTCTAATTCTATCGCATCCCAATGAGATGAGGGTATGTCGTCTCATGCATCATATAGACACTTGTACGAATCACATGCCATGCATTCTTGCCATGCCATCTAGGGTTCATTAGCGATTTCATGCTATTGTGATAGACTTTGTGTAGATTATGCATGCTGTTGTGATAGTTGCTTGATATATTCTATGCTGTTATTTTAGAAAACTGTTATTTTGTTCTTTTTTTAAAGTGAATGCCATATTTTGGTTCTTGAGGTGTTATGGGCCCTCACAGATCAGAATTTGGAACTTTTTTGCCTTGTTTTTAGTGTTTTTGGAATTCTGTGCACTTTCTGAGCCACTGCCCAAAAAAACCTAGAATACACGGCGTGAACTTTTTGGATAAACGCCGTGTAGTTTTCAGGTCATGTCACTGACCGTGTGAGCAGAAACATGGTGTCATGAAGTAACATCGAAAACACGCCATGTACGATAGCTACACGCCATGTATGTTCAGAGACATGAACCCGGTCGTGTCACTAACAACACGGGTCGAGGAAGCATGGGTAGAACACGCTGTGTCCATAGGGAACACACTGTGTAATCGTATCCAGGAACTCAGATGTGTCATGAACAACACGTGATGGTGTTACATTCCGTTCCACATGACGTGTTTGTTCGGAACACATCGTGTAGTCTTGTCCAGATACCCGACTATGTCACGAACAACACGGGACATTGTCACCTTTGCCAATACACGCCATGTTTTCTCGGAGCACGCCGTGTGAGGTCCAGCCGTGTATACGGCTGTGTACACAACACCACGGACCGCTGAAGCCTTGTCTAGTGCACGCCATGTTTTTTTTAACACACCGTGTGGTCTCAGGATAAGTCGGACCATGTGGGTTATCCATGTAAGGAACTCGGGCAGGGGAATAGTTTCAAGTACACGTTGTGTGTTGGGGTCAACATGTTGTTGGTTTGAAGTGTACACAACATATAGGGCAGGAGTACACGCCCATGTAAGTGGCTTAAAAGGACACGCCATGTAGTTTTTTATACACTTCGTGTTGTCTTGTTTTTAAATGTTTTGGGTTTTTATTCCCCTGTTCCCGTTTTGTACCCCTGTGTTCTCTGTCCTTGTTTTCCTAATCTAAGGTGTTCTTTTGATCTTTTAGAGATATGCCTCCGAGATGTCCTCCGGTCGAACGTCTATCATCGAGAAGTGATCAGACTACAGATAGGGCTGATGAGGGACTTCCTGCCGATCCTCCAGCCGATCCAGCCTTGGCACCAGTTGTTGTACCAGTTTCGGGTGTTGATGCACAATTTAGGGAAGGTTTCATGAGGATGATGCAGTCCTTCCATGGAGCACCTCCTCCTACCTCGTCTATGGAAGACTTGACGTGGGTCTTTCAGTAGTAGCATCCTCCCACGCTCTCGGGGGAGGGAGGACCTCAGGCTATAGAGTCATGGCTGGAATCCATGCTGACAATCATCGAGCATCTGGAGACGCCTCTAGAGAGGCGGGTCAAGCTCCCCACCTACATGCTCCTTGACTCTGCCAAGAGGTGGTGGAATGTGATCTCACAAGAGGTTCAACAGCAAGCTATGACTTGGGAGGAGTTCCAACGCATGTTCTATGACTATTTCTACCCGGAGACCATGTGGGCCGATCAAGCCTGGGAGTTCATGATCTTAAAACATGGTACTCTATCTATCATGGAGTATTCCTCTTGTTTCACTGAGCTTCATCATTTTACACCCCTTCGGGATGGTAATTGGGTGTTCTTGGCGAGGAAGTTTGAGGATGGACTCAGGCGGGAGATGCACTCGTAGGTGAACATCTTCCAGGTGACTTCCTTTACTTCCATCGTCAATCAGGCATTGATTATAGAGTGCAATCAGAGAGACTCTAGAGCTGCAAGCCAGGGCAGTTCTGTTTCCAGAGTTAGCCATCCTCCAGACGACAGCAATAAGCGCCATAGGGAGCCTACGCGCGGTGATTTGAGGAAGCGAGACACATTATTAGGCAGCCAGGTGTCATGCTATTAGTGTGGCTGGACAAGGCACACGAGGCTGTAGTGCTAGAGGGACCCCATGAAGTGCCGATATTGCGGCAAGATGGGTCGCCTTTAGCATTTCTGCCAGGTTTTTTCACCAGCAGCTGGTGACTAGGGTTCTTCCATGACTCCTCGTTCAGGAGCAGCACTGCCAGTTTCTCACCAGTTGGGGAACTGGAGTTCTTCCGGCCGTCTGGTCCGAGGTGGAGGTCGAGGTCGTGGCAGTCAGCCACAAGTTCCTCAACACCAGCAGGGAGGTTCAGCTCAGAAAGGTCAGCCAGGGGCACAGGGCCGCAGCACGGGCCCGTCTCTCGTCGTGGAGCAAACTTATCATGAGTAGGATCTCAGCCCTTCTACTGTTCGAGGTACAATTTTAGTAGCCTCAGTTTTATCTTCATCCCTTTTCAATATGGGTGATACTCATAGTTTTATCTCTGTTTCCGTTGTATAGAGCCTTGGACACTGCATCTTTTCTTCTGCCGACTCATTGACACTTGACACACCGTTGGGAATGAGGACATCTAGTGTATTCCTGTGTAGAGAGTTCCCTCTCGAGGTGGAAGGGTATCACTTCTTATGGGATCTCTATGTTCTAGAGATGATAGGCTATGATGTCATCCTCATCATGGACTGGTTGATTCCCTTCCAGTCATTCATTGATTGTAATTGCCACATAGTCAGATTCATCTCAGAAGAGGGTGAATCATTTCTTCATAGTGGCAGAAGGGACGTTCGGGCAAGTCGGGCGGGACTCGAGCATCTTGGGCAAGGAGGGGTGACAACCCAGATTGATAGCCTTTACCTGGATGATCAAGGGAATCCGCAGTTAGACTTTCCTCCAGTGGTGGATCGCTTCAGGAATGTCTTTCCAGAGGAACTTTCAGGTTTTCCTCCAGAGCGTGAGGTAGACTTTTCTATTGAGCTCGTACCAGGAGCGTCACCGGTGTCCATTCCTCACTATAGGATGGCCACACCTGAGTTGCAGGAGCTCCAGAAATAGTTGGAGGAGCTACAGGCTATGGATTTCATTCGACCCAATACTTCTCCATGGGGTTCTCTTGTTCTATTTGCGATGAAGACAGATGGTACCCTTTATATTTTTTTGGATTATCGGAAGATAAACTAGTTGATGGTCAAGAACTGATATCCCTTGCTGCGGATTGATGACCTTTTCGATCAGCTTCGAGGAGCCCGGGCATTCTCAAAGATTGACTTGAGGTCCGATTATCATCAGTTGCGTGTTAGACCATCAAATATACCTCTGAAAGCCTTCAGGAGCAGGTACGGTCTTTACGGGTATACAGTCATGCCGTTCGGCCTCATGAATGTGCCTGCAGTTTTCATGGCACTGATGAACAGAGTGTTCCATTCTTACGTGGATTCCTTCGTCATGGTCTTCGTGGATGATATCTTGGTATACTCTCACACTCGACACGACCATGCCACCAATCTTGAGATCATTGTGAGTACACTGAGAGAGCATCAGTATTATGCTAAACACTCGAAGTGCCACTTCTGGATTGATGAGATACACTTCTTGGGTCACATCATCTCAGAGGCAGGAGTATCTATGGACCCAGAGAAAGTGAGAGCTCTAGTTTCCTGGGAGAAGCCTAAGAACGTCTTTGAGGTATGGAGTTTACTAGGGCTGGCTGGATACTAGAGACGATTCATTCGGGACTTTTTTCATCTAGCAGCACCTTTGACAGGTCTGGCCATGAAGGGGTCGAAGTTCTTATGGTCATATTCTTATGAGTCATCCTTTCAGGAGATGAAAGGGAGGTTGATGTCAACACCGATACTAGTCTTCCCAGAGCTAGGAAAGAGTTACACTATTTATTGTGATTCTTTAGGTGTCGGGCTAGGAGTTGTGCTTATGCAGGGAGAGGGAGTCGTTGCGTACGGGTCTCGACAGTTGAGGACACATGAGAGGAACTACCCTACGCACGATCTGGAGTTGGCAGTTGTTGTTCATTCCTTGCACTGTTGAAGACACTATCTTCTAGGAGAGCACTTTGTGGTCTTCACTGACCATAAGAGTCTCAAGTATATCTTCACTCAGAGTGATCTGAATCTGAGGAAACGCAGGTGGGTTGAGTATCTATAGTCTTTTGACATCAAGCTTGTATATACGCTGGGAAAGGGAAATGTCGTGACAGATGTGTTGAGCAGGAGAACTCAGATTCAGACAGTTCAAGAATCCATTAGTGAGTGGAAACTGACGACTCTATTCTCTGAGATGCATCTGGTGATGCACGATAGATGGGGACTGAATTTTCTATCTTCTGTAGCTGTTACCTCCATGGTACATGATCGGGTATGGATGAGGAAGCTATCAGACTCAGAAGGCTTAGTCCTACTGGAGAGTGTGTCAGGAGAGGACCCTCTTCCTGGATGGATAGTGGGAGAGGATGATATCTTGCGTTTCCAAGGACGCATATGGGTTCCAGTAGACATATGCGAGGTGCTGTTGCAGGATTTCCATTCCTCTGTTTGGGAAGTTCATCGTGGCATCTCCAAGATGTATCGGGACCTTCATCGCCAATACCGGTGCCCAGGTATGAAGAAGGATGTTGGTGGTTTTTTCATGATATGTTCTACTTTTCAGCAGGTGAAAGCATAGCATCAGCGACCATCATGACTTTTATAGCAGTTACCCATTTCGGAGTGGAAGTGGAACGATGTTGCGATGGACTTCATGACTGGGTTTCTGAGATCGCCTCGGGGAAACAATGTTGTTTGGGTTGTCGTCGAAAGTCTTACGAAGGTTTCTCACTTCTTGATGATCAAGGATACCTTTAGGGTTGATGATTTGAGATGACTTTACATCAGAGATATCATTCGTTTGCATTGAGTTCCATGCTTTATTGTTTCAGACAGAGATGTGTGCATTACCTCTCAGTTCTGGTAGGGACTTTAGAAGGCCTTGGGTACACAGGTACTTTTGAGTACAACATACCATCCCAAGACTTATGGCCAGTCCGAGCGCACGATCCAGGTACTTGAGGATATGCTCCGAGATTACATTCTATACTTTGGTGGTTCTTGGGAGAAGCATATTCCTCTGGTGGAGTTCGCCGACAACAACAGTTTCCAAGAGACCATTCAGATGGAACCATACTAGAATTAGCACGGTAGGCCATGTCGATCACCCTTATGCTGGTTGGAGGTAGGAGAGGAAATTTTTCTAGGAAATTGTCTTGTTCAGGAGACCTCAAAATAGATAGAGTTGATTCAGAACAGGATGAATATGGCACAGTCTCGACGGAAGTCTTATGCTGATCAGTGGAGACGACCTCAGGAGTTAGAGGTTGGTGATCAGGTTTTCCTGCGTGTCGCACCGATGTTAGGACAGAAGAGGATTCTGAGACAGGTTAAGCTTTCACCGCGGTACGTCTGGCCATTTGAGGTCTTGGAGAGAGTTGGGCCGGTCACCTATCGGTTGTAGCTACCTCAGAGGTATCGATCCATGCATGATGTCTTCCACGACTCTCAACTCTGACATTACTTTTCAGACCCATCTCACGTCATTCAGCCCGAGGAAGTTGAGCATGAAGCGGATGCATCATTCGAGGAGCATCCTATCCGGATTGTCGATCACAGTACAAAGGTTCTCCATAGGCGGTCTGTTCCTCTGGTACAAGTGCTATGGAAGCATGGGCGAGTACAGGACGAGACATGGGAGAGGGATACCAATGTACGATCATAGTGGCCGGAGCTATTCAGTGTTTCTCCTTCTGTGCCTCGTTAGGGAAATTAGGGGACAAATTTCTTTAATGGGGGATGTTTGTAAGAACCTGGATCTCTTTTCATGTATGTTTTCCCTTTTTCTAGAGTTTTTAAGGAAAATAAATTTTCTGTAAATTTTAGAAGTACATGCCATGTGCTTTCGAGTACATGCCGTGTACTCTTCTCGGCTTGAAGCCGTGTGCTGGTCGTGCCCGGGCCACACACACGGTGTGTAAGGCTGAGGTGGAGGTCGGTTAATTCGGAGTTCGGAAAATTGAAGTACACACCGTGTACTCAAGAAGTACATGCAGTGTACTTTTTTTCATTAAATGGACCGGGGTCGCACCTAACCCCCAAAATCATCTTCTTCTCCAGATTTCGTCCACCCGGAAGCGACTGTATGACTGAATCTTCTCCGGGCTTCTGCCCCACCGTCCGTTCTCTGATTTGAGCACGGTCGATTGTGTTGGAATCGCAGTGGTGATTACTTCCTTATTCCTTATCCTTGTTTCTTGATTCCTCTTCATTTCCAAGTTATCTTGGGATGAACGTTTTCTACATATTCTCAAATCTATGTTTTTCTAAGAGGAATCTGTCATCGTGATTCACGTATATCGAACTCCTCAGATCGAGGTAGGTGGTTTGTACCTTTCTGTTTAAAGTCGATGAATATTATGTCAAAATTCCACCAATACCCGTGAATGGGGTATTGCATGTTTCTTGTTTTTCCCCTTCTTTTTGCCTGGTTTTCTTGTTTGCTTTATTATAGATTATTGCTTGTGAGTAGAGTAATTTATTTTGTGCTCAAATTGCTTTGCCATTCTTGTTTTGTGTGTTGGGCATTTTGCCAGTTGCCATACCTAATTGTAGGATAACAGAATAGTTTTTTTGTTATTGTTGTTGAGCCTTAGCCGATAGCCATGTAGTTCTTGAGGCTTTCTTGAACGACACACGCGCTAAGCATGTTTAGTTTTACTTAGGACTGTGAGAACCTAGAATAGCATACCAAAGGCAGAATTGACGGAAGGGCTTCTGCAGAGATTCTTTTAATTAAGATGCGAGACTATAAGGGGAATTGACGTTGAGTACTTCCCCAGAGAGCCTTTATAACGATACGAGACTATAAGGGGAATTGACGGTAAGTACTTCCCTAGAGAGTCTGCTTAATTACGTAGCTAAACCAGAGGGGTGAGACTGTGTGTGATTCCCAGTGGGTTGCTAGTACTTATAGGTTGAACCACAGCGGTTAGGCTATGAGAAAAACCCAGAGGGTTACCTATTTTCTTCTTATTGATGACTGCTTACTTGTGTACTTTACTTGTTAGAACTGTGGATTGTAGCTGCTTGTGCTTTTCTGTTTACTGCTTCTTATTCTATTACTTATATGTATTCATTGACTGTTAGGCACAAATATTTGGGTGATTGTCTACTAGTATTGTATCTCACACACTGTTTGGGCCATGCTTTTGGGCCCAAGAAGACTATGCTGCTGCAGGTATAGATAAGGTCAAGCACCCTTAAACTTCAGGATCTTGACAGTATTAGGAGCTTGGGAGCATGGGACCGAGCCGTGGCTTGCGATGCTGAGGAGATTAATTTGTTTCTTTTGCACTAGATTTCAGTTGTATTTTAGCATGTTGTTGTGTTTGATGTTTTCCTTAGATACTTGTACCTGCTTCATCATTGTAAACATAGTTATATATCTACATTGCTTCAGCTGTTTGGTTTCTGTTGTTATGCTTGTTGTTTACTGCTTCCACTAATTATTGTTGTTTTCTTACCTTGTATACCTTACCGAATGAGGGCATAGGTTCCCCACCGACTCACTAAGTCCCTCGCTTCTAGTCGGAAGCCCCTGGGATTCGGGGAAACACACTTGAGGTCATGTGGCGAACCGGGTACGGGGAACCAATAGAGGGGCTACAGATTCGAGTCGTTACAAATAGAAACCCATGATTCTCCCGAATGGATATAAAATTTTATAAAATAAATATTCATTAGATTATTTAAAAACTCACGTGTGGACCATAAATGTTTAGTTACACCATAAAAATGGAAAATGATAATCAAAATTAGTTAATGATATCCCATATCTATCATAAGACATAACCATAAATTAACATTTAATTGTATACCAACTAAGAGAAACATAATGCGTTTTAGATCAGATGATTAGTAATTGTAAACAATTAATATACATATGAATATCATGAAAATGTGGGAAGTAGGACATGTGAATAACAATTGTAAAACAGACACTATATATAAATGATTTTAAAATTTTATCCAGGAATAAATATTAAATGTGTGTAACACATCACTCAAAAGGAAATCAAATAACCTGAGACATGATAGAATAACATTGGAATAAGACAAATATTTTTTTTGTATACAAATAACCTTATAATATAATATATCAATGATACCAACCAAAAATTAAAAAAAATTAAGGCTTTAGATAACCACCCATGTCATGACCCCGAGATTTAGCTAACAACATGTTTACCCTATTTTTTCAAGATTTGGTTAACCTCCTTTGTACATTCCCTTACAGGAAAGGGTAACCACCCTTGTACCCTCTAATATCATAGAAAATATAGAATTATCCAATACAGTGGAGGGATATGTTAGTCCCACCCATAAAATACATTATAAATTTATTTACCAGATGATCATATAACAATAATTATAGTAAAACCCAAGAAAATAAATGTTTTTCATTTAACATATCATGACGACATAACTTCTGAAAAAGAAATAGTTTTCTTAATAATTCCATCAATCCTTCATATCATAACCCATGTATCAAAGTGAGTTTTTTAATATTTATATCATGTTATAACCATTATAAGATATTCATTTAATAAAAATGGAATCATCATTATAATACAAAATTTATAGAAATCATAAAAATGGTATCATTGATTCATATCCCTATTAAAAAATAATTAACCTCAAATTATATAATCTTATATGAATAATTATTTTGAAATTGAAATATCATTCAATTTTTTCATGAAAAAATAACATTTCTCTGAGAATCACCATTTAAAACTAAACACTACAAATATTTATCATATTGTTTTATTTCAAAAATAAATATAATTTAATATAGAAGATCCTTTAAAATTATTTAAATAAAACTCATAATGAAATTTTCCTTCCAAATAAACCTTTAAAAACATAAATCATTTTGAATAATATGTTATGAAAAATATACATGAAAACTTAAAACATAATGAATAATGAAACTAATTTAATAACGATGGTAAAATTGGTTTATAACCTATTTAAAAAAAATTATTCATTTAACATTTTTAGTGAAATAGAAATTTGATTTTTTGGGAAATTCCATGAATATTTTTTTTAAAAAAAATTTGTACAAATTCAAACATGGGTAAAACTAAAATTAAAATTTTATACTATAATAATAAATAAATTCCAAAATTTTTTAGATATCATGGATTTGAATTAAAACTAATTCTTGCTTGATGAGAGATGTAAAGTCATATTTTCTTCAAAAAAAAATTCAATTAATTTATGTACAATGTATTAGAAAATTTCACATTTGACCTAAAATAAAAATAATTACTATATTATAAAAAATTACTGTGTTTATTTTAGATATATGTCTTAATATATTTTCATTGAAAAAATAATTATAAATATTCCCAATAAATGGTTTTACTGTTCCATAAAGTCATTACATCTGTGATAACATTTTATATTAAACCCCAAAAAGAAATATAAAATGAACTAAAATATAATGAGGATAAATAAATTATTGATATTACTTATCAAATGGGTTGTATATACACATCATTAAAGAATACATGTTCCTAATACAGAGTAATTCTCCTATATTGATAATTAACTCAATGATCCCTTGCCACATTGATGATAGTAATCATCCATTATTGTCACTCTTCGGGGTATTAGATGCCAAGTTTTTCAAATATATTTTAACATCTTTTTTGTTATAACTAAAATGGTTCCATTATATCACTAATCTACAAAATAAATTAAAAATAATTTATATTCATTATATATATATTTATAAAAATATCTATCATTTTTTGGTATAAAATTTAATGTACCATTAATGGAGACGATTGGTAATATATACATGTGGATTCTAATTTAATTTTTTTTTCAAATTAAAGGATCTAACAGATAATTATATATATATATACATTATTCTGATAAAATAGATATTTCATATACATGACCTAGGAATATTAGAACCATCATTTATACAATCTTTGTATAGTGTGAATGAATCTAATAGCATTGAGGGGTGGTAGTATACACTTCCCCAAAAGATGTTATCCAATTACTACAAAAGGAGTGCATAAAGGTATGTGTTATAAAAGAATTTCAGAATTATAAAGACATTATAAATGTAACATATAACATATATTAATATATTTATTATCATAATCCCATCCATGATAGGTGGAAAATTAAAATTAACAACATCCTTTTGGGATTTGGAAGTTCGTCGTACACATAAATGTTATGTTTGTACCGATTAGATGGATGTTTGCATATGTTTAGGTGAAAAAATAAACATAAAAAACAGTGGGGAATCATTAATTCATTAAATAATTGAATAAATATATTTTTTGTGTTTGATAATGGAAAAAAACTAATGATCTTGAGGAATGATGTTACCTATAAATTGGAAAACGCCTTTTAGTTTGAACAAAAGGGATTCATTTGAAGAATTTATGAAAAAAAGGTATGATTCAAGGTTGAGGGGAGGTATTTTTAGAATTTATTTGGTTATTTCATAGTCTATATGAATTGTCTTGAGAAGTTTGAGGTAGTTGGAATCTTGAATACCTTTTTATAATGGTCGAGGAGTGGAACTCTTGAAAAATTTGGAGAATAGAATTTCACCAACTTTTACTCATTGTATGTGGATAAAATAATTGAATATTTTTTATCCTATGAAGTATAGGGTATAAATATAGCTATGAAATGGATTTAGGACACGTTTATTGTTCATTTTGGCCCTTATGATTATGATTTAGTCCCTTTGTAATCTTAATATCCAGTTAATCATTGTATTCAATCTTAATTACATTCACTAATATTTTTGGTAAAAACTATATTTAACTTATTATAAATGAAAAAAAAGTTGATTCCAAATATATAATTTATTTTTTAAAATTCCAATCACACAATTGATTTAAATTAATTTAAATTTAATCCCACATACAGCATAACAATAATAGTTTAAAATGTAAAAATGTTCAATACAATGCTAGGTTTTTATATTCTATTTCAATGAAAAATTATTTATAATAACCTAATTTGAGTTAATTATTAAATAAAATATCTTTAAATTAAATAAAATATTTATTAAATATAAATTTACTTAATAAATAAATGAGAAAAAAAAAGTTTTTATGAATTTAAAATCAATATTATTCACTATTTATTAAAAAATGAAATATTTCTTAAGAATAAAATTTCACCAAAACCTTATTTTCATGATTATATTTATATAATGATGTTAATTATTAAAAATAATTATTATAAAATTGTTTAAATTGTATTTATTACATGTTCTCTATTAAAACACGATAAAATTACCTATATAAAAATATAGGTTTTTTTGTACTGTTGGGTTTTATCATATCTTATACATATAAAATCTATTTAATGAATAAAAAAATATATGAATGAATATATAGTCAATATATGTATATATATGTCGTTAATATCACTCTCTAATTGTAAATAATTTCATTTATTAGGGTAATATATTTTTTGTGAGAATAAAACAATTTACCAATAAAAATATACCCTTTACATTCAATTGGTTCTTATATTATGTTAGGTTAAATTGTTAAACAATATATTGAATTTATATTTTTTTATACCATATATTTTCTTATGATATATAATAATATTCCTAGCCTCTATTTTATTATCTAGATTACGTATTGTTATATTAAACAATAACACATTAAAAATATATTTTTTTAACAACTAACTATGTCGTGCAATTTGTGCCTTTGAAGAAAGTCATTGTTGCATACATAATAAGAAAAATCAGTTTCGCAACTATATAAATATATATAATATATTTAATTTGTTTAAAATGATATATATATTATAAATTCTCATTATATTATATCACCTTATGTTTATGGTGTTGCAATTCATGCACAATATCAAATAAAATGTTAATAATTTAGAATTTTTGGGGAATTATATTCTCACCACCTTAATTATATTACATCATTACTATTTAAACTCAATCTAGTGGATATTCTTTTTAATATTTCATATGTTTTAATTCCAATTACATGATAATGATTGGTGATAAATCCTCTAGAAAAGAGATAATGGTAAGAAGAAGAGGGACATGGAATAATATAGAAATTGGACTCTAAGTCTGAGATCATTAGTGGATATTGATATACATACTTAGAGGAAAAGCATAAAAATTTAAGTGAGTATTTGAGGTCATCAATCACAAATAATTGATTGATTTATGGAACGTTTAAAGACGTGAATTCAAAAATCTATGATGCCTTTGAGGACTATTGGTTTAAAATTTAGGTATTAGGAAATCATTTTTTAAATATCATTTTCCTAATGTTGAGAGATTCTTTTACCGCATATGAATATAAGTAAATTTATAATGATGGTAAATTTTAATTTTTCATATGAAAAATTTCATATTTTTTTATTCTCTAATCAAATTATAATTTAGCACTTATATGAGGATATGGTAGTCCAAAAATTAACTATGATCCGAGAAGCACTAATATATAATTTTAACATAATCATATGCCTCATAAAAGAGTTTCTAGTCAAACTATTTTAACTAACAATTATCCAAATCTAATATAGTGAATACATTGATCTATAAGCCTAAAATTTAACAATAAAAATTCATCATTAATATTTATTAGTCAAATTTCTCTACTAAAACAATAACATATTAAACAGGAAAATAGGTTGTTTAGTGGTTGACAATAATCCCTTATCATCCATTAGACAAGATTTCAAGTCTTGTGGACATTATTTATTTGATTTGTTGTCACCTAGCATTCAATGTTTTCTTTTATAAAACAATATTAAGATAATTTCTAAATAAATATAATGGACATCAATGAAATAATTTTAATCACAAAATATACATTTAACAATGGTTTTAAATACAACCTCAATTCATAAATAAATTAACCATTTTATTTCAACATAAGAACATCCTTAGTCTAATGGTTATTCTATGTTACTCATTTTCATTATCTATTCAACTCCTTTACAATGGTTTGTAAATAAAATGTTTAATTTTCTAAGAATTACCCCAAGAAATGTCATACAATGTGAGTTGTATTGCCCAATTTCATGTACCATATTACATCGAGTAAAGACCAACACACCTTCTAGGTGATGTTACTCTTAAATACATATGTTACAGAACCCCATCCCCATGTATTAGATGGATAATGATGTATTTCTAGTACGACTACATAATCATTCTTTAACTAAAATATTATGATGTTCAATTATTCCTATCCTCAAATTCTACATTACTTCCATGTTCTATAATCTATATTTTTTGTATTCTATTTCCCATTATTGAAACAAAACATCCTATAATAATAATAGTACTAACCCGACCACAAAAATCCCAGAGTCGATTTTTACAACCATTACTTTCGCATCATTATAAATAATCAAATACTAAAGAACCGAATAGTTTATTTTTCTTGGGAAACCTAATACGTACATAAGTATTTAATTAAAAATAAATAATATAATTACAACAAAATTATTTTTTCATTTCAAGGATAAATTTATTCTATCTAGAATATCCATGAAAATCAGTCATAGTATAATTCATAGATTTTTTCGAAAGAAAACTTAGTAATGGTAAGATCAAATTCAAAATAATGGTAATTTACATTAGAAGAAAATATTAAACAATCATAATAATCAAATAAAATGTAAACCAAATAGAATCATATACTATACAACCAACTTTATTATGAAAAATTAATATGGAAAAGTGAAAATCTAAAACACATTCCATTTAATCAATAAACTAAAAATAAAATGTATCAATATATATATGTCGACACAAAATATGATGTATGAAAAATAACTGAATGAAAATGATGTAAATGATTAATTATTGTATATCAGGTCTAAGTCCCATGAAATCCTCCACATTCAATGTCATTCTTTTAAACGGTTTTATACTATAAGTAGAAACCCAATTATTTTTCTTGGAAACAATGTCAAAGTATTTTTACCCAAATAAATTAATCTGATAAGACTAGAAATGCATTTACGGTATATCATTAACCATTAACCATATCTCATAGATTACAATAAATGTTCCATAA
Source organism: Viscum album (assembly GCA_963277665.1). Classification (NCBI taxonomy): domain Eukaryota; kingdom Viridiplantae; phylum Streptophyta; class Magnoliopsida; order Santalales; family Viscaceae; genus Viscum; species Viscum album. Next base: position 501,685,614 of record OY728157.1, read on the forward strand.
CCCATCTCATTAATTTACAAATAATTCCACATATCAACTAAATAATATGTCTTATCAAATTTCTGTGTTGAATAAATGATATGAATTTCACAATATTATACAAAATAATAAAGTAAACACCATATGAAAAATTATATATAGTAAAAGAAATGATGATATCCATGAAAATTGTGTATTGGTTTTGAGGGTAAATTCAATATAAAATGATCATAATAAATTGAATATTTCTTAAACACTAGAAGAAATCCATGAAGTGAATGTTAGTACTACCCTTTTAAAAATCAATAATAAATAATCTAGGGTAAGATTAAGGATGGTATAAATTCAACATATCCCAGATGTATAAATTTTTTTTTATATCATTGTTGAATATAAATAATGTTGAAATATATATTAAAAAGGTTCTTTTGGAAAGTATAATTTTGTTTTGAAAATAGTTTTGAAAACCCTTTTCATTGAAAAACGTTTTGGGAAAAATTCCATTAAAAATAAACAATTTAAAAATGGAAAGGAAGATTCAAATAAATGTTGGTGGAATATATATATATGCTTCGAGGTAAGAAGGTCATTTATTTTTCAAGGTATAAATGTTAGAAAAATGCCATTTTTAGATAGCTAAAAGAATATACCTTATAAAACCACGGTAAAAGAAAAAATGGTAAAATGTAATTAATAAATCATTTTTAAAATTTTAAATAAATATGAAATACTTTTTATAAATTTTTTTTTAGAGAAAATACGTTCTCTGGATAAAGAGATAAATGATATCTAGTTATCTAAAATATAATTTTTCAAAATACTTTTGAAGTAGAAAAGAGAGGAAAAATTGAAATAGTACTTGAAAAAGTTCATGAATAGAAAAAGTTGAATAAAATTAATGTTTTAATGTAACAATGTTCTAATAATTTTTTAAATTTAATTACCTTTGATAGATTATTTAAATTATTCTTTGATAAAATAGTCATTAAACATTACAGTGTTTCTAATACTACAATAGGACATTTTGAATCATAATCCCAATAATTAAAAAATAGTATTAATGTTTTAAAAGTCACATAGATAAAATGACTAATGATATAATATATAAAAATTTTCATTAGATACATGACAATAAATATTTTATTGATGAATATGAAATTTATATTACAGAATTAAAAGGTGACATAAAAATACCTTACGCTTTGTTTCCATTTGGGTTCGTATCATTTAACCTCATTTATAATAGTTTTAAACAGATAAATAAATTATATCAATACCATACTTCAGTTTTTCATTTTATATATTAACTTATTATAATATATTAATACCCATTTGTTAGTAATCAACCATTATTTTACTCTTTTAGGAGTTAATTTTCAAGTTTATTAACTACGTTGTAACTTGTTACTTATCGTTAATATAATCGATTAATAAAATAAAAAATATAAAACATGATGTAAATATAATATACATTAATTAATATTAATTTATAATAATATATATCAAATGTAGATAGAAAATAAATGTACCCATCATGGAGATGGTAGCTCATACATAAGCAAGGACACTATTTTCATTTCATTATTGTATAAAACGGATTAAAATAAAATTATATATATGTTTATTATAATTTTAGTAACCTATTTATTTCAGATATATTACATATGGTTAATAATACCATACTTTATACTTTGACTATATAGTGTGAATGAATCTCATCATTTTGATGGGTGGTAATCCAGACTTCCTGAAAAGGATTTTCTCGTATTCCAACAAAATACAGAACATAGGGGGTATGTGTTATAAAATAATTTAATAAGTGTAAATAAATTATATATTAATATATAACATATTTTATATCCTAATTTCCAACCAATAACGAGGGAAAAGGTAAAATGAACAATGTCATTTCTTGAGGCTGTAGTTTGTCGTACACATATACAGAATGATAGTTACCCATTATATAGAATTGTGTGTAAGTGTATATGGATCACATTACATAAAAAGATCTCAGTATATTTTTATAAAATTTATTCATATAATCATGGTACATGGAATTTTTTATGGGTAGATAATGGAAATAAATCATATGATCTTAAGGAAATAACATACCCTTTATTTGGGAAACTCCTTTTTGATGGAACAAAAGGGATTCCACTGACGGATTTATGAAAATGAGTAGGCATCTTTGACTAAGGGTTAGATTTTTAAGAACTAATTTTTAATATCATGTTCCATATATATTAACATGAGAGTTATGTGGAAGTAGGATTCTTGATTTTGTTATTATAGTGGAGTAAGATATGCCCTCTTGTAAATTTTGGGAATGTGAATTCCACCCAATTTTTCCAATTTAAAGTGCATCAAATAATGGTATAAAATCACTCCAAGGGATAAAATGGTTGAACTATTTCTATAAAATTGTTTTTAGACATGTTTCTTGGTCATTTCTGCCCTTGAGATTAAGGATTAGTCCCTTGTTATGTTTAATTTCACATTAATTATAGTAATAAATTTCAATTATATTCACTAATGTTTATTACAAAAATAAAGTTGAACATACATGATATTATAATTTTTTATTATTAAAAACATGGAATATATTTTTCTAAATTCTAATCATATACGTGGCATAAGTTAGATTAAACTTAATCCTCCAAAGAGGATTATAATGCTGGTTTTAAGAGTAAAAACATTCAAACACTATCTATGTTTTCATATCCAATTTCAATGTAAAATTTACTCCTCCATCGAAAATCAGAATAATTAATAATAAACTGTTCTAAATAAACATTAAAAACATTTTAAAATATTATTTATCCTTATAAATAAATAATATGAAAATATACTTTTGAATTAAAATTAATTATATTCATTATCCATTAAAAATGAAATATCTCATAAAATATAAAATATTATACGTAACTGGAAATTTATTTTTATATTTCAACGATTTATTTTATTTTGAAATATATTATTTATAAAATTAACTAAATATTTATTTAAAATAGGTTCCACATTAAAGTTATTTAAAATTAACATCATATAAATATAGGTTATAGGCATAATATTAAGTTTGTTCTTTACTTATACCAATAAAATATAATGGATGAATATAAAACATATTTTATAATATATATATATATATTAATTTAATATAACTAAATAATTATAATGAATATATTTTTTAATGTGAATCATCTTTTTTGGAATACAAAATGTTTTATATACAAATATTCCATTTATATTAAAATGTTATAATATTTTATAATTATTTGGTAACGAATGTGCTGATTTTTTTTAACACCATATGTTTTCATCTATTACTTAATACTATCTATAACCACAAATTTATCATCTATTTTATATCTTATTATATTATATAATAATACATTAATAATATATTATTGTTCGGTTAAACCTTCCTTGCATGTGTTGTATGATTTCATAGAATGACTTTTTTGAATGAGACATAAGCTAACTCAGTGTTTAATTCATTAAGATATATAATATATATTTTAATTTATTTAAAGTAATAAATATATTATAAATTATTAGTATATTATATTCCCTTATTCCCTTTGTGTTGTGTGTCTACACACAATCAAATACAATGTTCATACTTTTTATTTTTAGGGAATTCTAAAGTATTATTTATAATATTAGTGGATTTTGGATGTTTTTTGTTTAGATATTTAATAAAACAAATAGATTTTATGTTACTAAGTGGAGAAGATATGTGGAGGCCTTTTGTATATGGGGTGAGTTGTATACTTAAAATTATTTGAATGATAGAATTTAAACCATGTTTTTAGGACCCAATGATCCTGTAATAGACCATAATACATACAAGAAGGTTTATGGTCTATATATGTCCATTAAACTTTCTCATAAAACATTTTGGGTAATTTAAAAACCATATTGTTTAGTTTAACTCCACCAGTAAACCCATTTTTATCATAACCTTGATAATTAAATATTTTTTATTTTATTCCACATCTTTGGTAAAAAAATTAATGTTGAATGAATAAGACTATATAAATTATTATGATTCCAAATATAGAATAATTGTATACAAATTCTATCCATAAAAGTAGAAAATTATAATTTAATATTATTCCCACACAAACAATGAAAAGGGTAGTTTTTTGATGAACAAATGTATAAAAGATTACATTGACTTTATATGAAAAATACGTAAGAAATTAATTATGAATATGTTAATTATATTCCAGAGTGTATAATTGAATAATTTTTTTGATAATTCCAATTATACATTATAATTAATTTTATAGAATAGGTGGGATTTAATTAAAATTCGATATTTTAACTATTTATCAAAAAATAATCTTTTTATAAAATTATATCAAATAAAACCTAATATAATTTTAAAATAATTATTTCAAAATAATTATTTATTTATTTCAATAAATATCCTAAAATAGGAAAAAATCAAATTTTAAACAAAAACTTTTAACGCAATGAAAAAAAGGTTTTCAATAATTGTGTTTTATTAACGAGTTTACAATTTATTAACTCTATGAATAATAATAATTATTATATTAATATTAATTATTAATTATTGATATAAAATTTATAATTTTTTTAAAAAAACTATTTATTAGGAATTAACTTAATGAATAAATAAATTGAAACATTATGCACTTTTAATTGGATTTTTGGAAAGTCCTTTTTTAAATATGACCTTTCACTAAAATATTGTATAAATTTGGTGCAAAGAAAATTATAAAATTAAAATATTAGTAAAGAATATTTGTTTTAATTTAAAAATAGTGGGGAATTTATTTTACATAATTTACTAATAATAAATTATTTTCATTGAAAAAATAAATATTTTTTTATATTCATCAAAAAATAAATATCACATGAAAAATATAAATTTTAGTTATATGTTATTTTTTATAATATGATTTCATAAAATAATATCATTTTATTAATTAAATTTTTAAATATATATATATATATCTCAATTATAATATTTTTTCAAAAAAAATTAATGTAAAACATTTTTTGAAGAAATCATATTTCTTATGAAAACAGTTATTTTAGTAAAGATGGTTTGATTATTTACTATGAATTTACAAACAAATATATGTTGATTAAGAAATTTATGTGCCTATTTAATTTATTATTAAATACAATTCATATAATCATATTTAATATCTATGTTATAAGGGTCATATTCAAAATATTATTTTATGGTTAATTGAAGCTCATTGTCATGTATTATAAATGAAATCAATGAAACTCTTTATTATAAGTAACTGGTGATAAAATCAATGTATCATGTAACATGTGATAAAAACACTATTATAGAAAACACATTAAAAACAAATTATTTCACATAATTAAAAATATAAAAAATTATATTTATTTGAAAAATACACACAATCAAAGGGTGTTACATACATTCTGGATTTTCAAATACACATGTAATGTTTTTTAATATATATATAGAGTGATGGGATTTTCCCACTATAATGATTTATCTTTTATTTGGATATTCCTTTATATTTTTATACATTTATTTTCAAATAAATTTTACTCCATAATTTCAATTTATTTTTAGAAAAATGATTTCAAAATGGAATGGTTATTTTACTAAAGAATGTTTTAATAGAATTTAATTGAAAATATATTTATAAAATACAAAAATCCTTGATTTTACATAATAATTTCTAGGGATATGATCCCTTGTTACAATCTATATTATTATTGTTGATGGTTATTGGTTTACTATGGCATGATATTTATAGAACCCTTTTATTTTTCATGGGATTTACTATGAATAAATGAGGAACTATTTATCAGACCCATTTCTTTTCCACATGTTATTCTATAATGAGATGTTTATAAAATCCATTTTTTTAAGAATATTGATATGTTGAATTTTATAGGATTCTATGGAGCACATATGTATGATTTTATTTATGTGAAGGGTGGTACCTATATCTCAATTCAATCCATTAGGTGAATTTTGATATCTCATGAGACAAATACGATTAGAATAGAGGGTAATCCTAGATCAATAAAGGATTATTCCCGCTATGATAGTCTTGGTAGTGATATTGGACTACCAAGGATCTTTTTGGAGTAAACGAATTCTAATATGATAGTCTTGAAAATGAAAATTTACTATGATGGAAATGATTCTCTATACATACTTGTATTCTACAATTCCATGTACTTTTCCAATGTCATTAGCCCACAAATAATGTTCTTGGATTCAATTACAATCAATTTCTTATGAACTTCCAGGAATTATTTCATGGCTCGAGATTATTTTTTATGATAAACAGAGGGTATAATTTTAAAATGTTATTATTATATTCTTATTCACATTTCCCCATGTTATGCTTATATGATTATTGATATCACCCTTACTTATCCTTACCAAGAACAATTACTCCCCCTTTCTAATGTTAAATTTCATATGATATGAAGATCGTTAAAAAAAATACTACGAAGGCTAATACTATGGAACATATATGTGCGAGACAATGTATATTATTTATGATCTACTTGTTTAATTTTCCATGCTTCTAATGATACTTGAAAATTAAAATTATCACTTATAATGAAATTCTATGTAATGAGTATTCATCTGTTTAGATATAATTTCTATGTATGAAATGTTCAGATTTCTATAACAATTATTATCAAGATATTTTTTCCACTTTTGTTTATTAGTCGTTTTCTCTATTATATTATTCCCATATCATTATCTATTATTATGAGTATTGTGATCTACTATGATATAGGGGGTATATTCTACCAACTATAACATTATAAACCCTTTTTATTATAAAGTAGCCTCTGTAATACATGGTGGAACTCTGAAGGCTATGTGGCCCACCAGGTTTTGTTACTTATGAGTGAACTGGGATAGAGACATCACAAAAACATTCATTGGTATTTTTATTTTTGGATTGGTAAATAGGAAAATATTATGTGTTTGGACATCGTAATAAGAATCTTCTTGGAGTAGTTAAACCAAATTCCTAGGATAATCCTTGTTACTGAGATTTTGACATGTTGTTATGTATTTTTACATTAAAAATGTATTATTTTAACCAAAATTTAATTTCTCCATATTAATTAATTCTCAAAACATTACTAGAAAATTTTGAAATTATTGATCCATGTAATTTCAGTTTCATGAATTGAGAAAATAGTTGGCCACCATTCAATGGATTCCAGTAATAATTTATAGTGTTAGTGCCTCCATTAATTTTCCATTGTGATACATATTATCGAATCATTGTATATTACATCCTAAATCCAATGAATAGATGTAAAAAAGTTTCATTCCAATTACTGGATGGGCTAGTTGTGACTTATAATGATTATGTATGTATAACATTGTCATGAAAATAAATTTAATTGAACCATTGTATATATAAACATACGTTAAATTTAATCATTAATTGGATTGTTTTGTTGTTATGTGGGGATACCAATTAAGACATAATGAAGGGTTTTCTCTATTACGTGAAATTGATAATCCATCTATTTGAACCTCAATAATTGAAACATGAAATCATAAAAACCATGACAATTTGTTTTGGTAGTAGGGTTAGTATGTTATGGTTATTGAACCCATATTCATATCTTATTATCCTAAAATTAAAATTTCATAACTTTTTAGTGTTTTTTAGTCACGTTCCGGGAATTTTAGACACATTCCTCCTTGATGGATATAGTAAGATCACGAAGAAGGTAGTAATGAACATGATCCTATGATAGTGGGATTTTACCCACAAGTAGTGGAAGAAGAAGAAATTTTTTGATACTCATTCCTATACCAAGACTACACACTAAGGATTGGATTCAAGAAATAATATTGTGGTTACTTTGGTTAATTTTGGGATCTTTATGGATGAAACTAAATTTTGTAGTTGAATAGGGAGTTCCCACAGTAGCACCCACCAAAATTTATTAAGTGATGGTGGCCCAAATGCTCATATGTAATGGATTGAGTTAATTATATCTATATAAAAACATCTAAAAATTCCTCTATTAATAGGTTCCATGATCATTTCATATATAATTCATCGATATTTTATGTGTTGGTGGTGGTTATAAACAACGTAGATGTGAATTGGTCCATGGTTAGGAGGGAATTCAAATATAGTTTCTATGGAAACATATTTTTTGGGACATGAGAGCCGATAGAGCTAGAGATTTCATCCACCTGTAGAAGGTATCTATATCATTCATGGATTATTTAGACAACAACATGGATCCCTAATGTTTTCCACAAACTCTTACTAGTGATTATATGTCCTGGGTTACATGCATTAGGGATGGGATTAGGTATTCACTCAAATCTGTCGTGAAAATCATATGACTAGTTTTTATCACTATAATAACCCCTATGTTTCATACAATTACATTACATAACATTTTTAGAATACAAAACTCATTATACATAAATATTCCCAAAGACTATACCAGTCTAGTACAATTGTAACGATGGAAACATAAAAACTAGAACATAAATGATCTCAATTATCTTCCACTATGTTTTCCTGACTATAACCCTTCATTGAAAAAGAAAACATAATACCTATCATCATAACCCAGGGAAAGAAACATAGATTTGGTTGAGGTCAAATGCTATGTAAGGGTAATAATTGGAGACATGAAAGCATAATAATGAGCATAAGGGTATGATAAATGATCATGAAAATAATATACCATACCTTGCATATAAACTATAATATACCTTAATCATATAATAAATCATTATAGTTCAGAAGATGAAAATCATTATGAAAAACGTAACATAATCAATGAAATCATAGCATGAGAACAAAACATGGAATTAGGGAAGACAAAGAAGTATATAATAGTATTTCCATAGTATTCGTGGAATTCCTTATAAGACAATTATAGTAGAATGTGGTCACACCCCATACCATCTTTGTAGTCATGGTTCACTTACAAGGCCATATTAATTCTATGAGTTCACATATCATACCATCTTGGTAGTAATATAACAATCACATGGCCATATTAAAAGCATTATTTCACTCCTCACTCCATCTTGTTAGTCATGGATTACTCCCATGACCATCATAATAGTCAAGTTTTACTAATAAGAACATCATCGTCTTTAAAATCAGAAATAAATATTTACCGAATGCATTGGATAGAGATCTGGGTCACAATAATTTTATCATGAAATCATATATACAAGATCCAAAAATCATAAAAAATCATATAAGAACTCATTAAATAAAAATAGTATCATAAAAATTTAATCATATTGTAAACTATTGAAAAATAAATAGTTTTAATAATCAATTAATCAAAACCATAACTTGTGATTCAGAAATAATTTTCAAAAATATATAACCTCGAAATGTGAAATGGATTTCCTAAACATATAACTCGTGAATGAGATATGGGATTCATAATTACCATGACTTTAATAATAATAATTCAAAGAAATAATATTACTGGATCCTTTATATTATATTTTAGAAAGGCAAGAGTAACATCAATAAATTGTATCATAGTTTGAAAATGATTTTAATATATCAATCAAAAAAGGGTTCTTGAAGGAAATATTATTTCTTCAATGATTTTTTTTTTCATTTTTATGTAAATACATATACTTTTCGTGATTTTTTTAAAATATATGGGAATTTTATGAGTCTGTGAAATATGACGGCGCGTGATTCTGAGTCTCGGATTGCCCGTAATGAATATTCGAAGTTCTATTATGCTTATGTTAATGCGCGTAAGTAGTTTTCTAGAAAAAGTGAAATAACTCATAAATGGTTACTCAGATCAGAAATATGAGGGCACCGTTGCACTCTGGATGGCAGGTTTATCCTAGCCGTGACTTATGATTAGTCAGTGCGGACCTCCTATGAGTGAACCCAAAAATGGCATAATTGTAAATAAAATAATTAAATAAATTTTTCTGTTTTTAAATTATTATAACTCACAAATGGTAACTAGGATTAAAAATCTAAGACCACAGCTAAAATCGTGAGGGTATGCTTTATTTATGAAGATACTAACATTGGCCAGTGTAGGACACCAGAAAAATTAACTAATTGATGACAAATAAAATAATTAAGTGACAATAAATTTATTATAAAATACATAACATCAAAACGGTAACTCGAATTTAAAATCTCAGAGTATCGTTGGGTTTGTAGGGGTTTGTTTCACCTATGCAGAGCCTATCCATGACCTGTGCAGGTTGAGGGTGAATGATAAAAATTTTCCGAACATTTTTTCGGGTACGTTCATAAACACATGAGTATATTTTTAAAACTTTTGAACAGGTGCTCGGAATTGAAAACTGAGGTCACTGTTGAACTCGCAGGGCCGGTATTTGTTTAAGGATAGTTTCACCTCACCGGCAGTTGGTCGAGGTTGAAGGATAGTTTTTGGGTTTTTCGTGGAATTTATAAAATAAAATAAACGCCTTTTTATTTTATTTTAAGCTTCCATGTGGATATTTCAGGTGGGTTCCACTGGAACTAAACCTCCAAGTGTAAAATGGAAGTGAGGAACACCAGACCTTAAACACCAATGAGAGATTAAGGTGGTGGGGATCACCCGATCCATAACATACCCATGAGAGGTTATGGCGGTGGGGAACACCGTGGATGAATCCCCCCTTTAATTGAGAGAAACCCTCAAATCCCCCAATTAATAAGGGGGAGCCTCATGACCTCCTCCACCTTATTTGTTCCAACACACATATCATTAATCTTCCAATCAAACCACATCGTTTCACCAGCGTAAATTAATTCTATTGACCCACTTTTTAAATTAAGTAATTGCATCGTTGGAATTTATGAAGGTTCCTGGTAATTGAACCATCATAAATTCAATGATGGTTACATATAGCTCCCACTCTCCGATATATAGGAAGCCTGGGATATTGATTTGGGACAACTTCATCCAGTGACGAAGCACTGGTAAAGTTACTCGACGCCCAAAACTTAGAGGATTACGATCTCCAATGAAGAACGATCAACCGATGATGAACGTTGACCTCGACTTTGACCATCTTCCCCGGAACTCTTTCTGACGTGATACATCCTCGTCTGCAACGATTCAACATCCACCTTCTTGCTCCAACGTCAACCAACTATGAGCAAGGTAGGCGGTTTATTGAATTATATTATTATACCCTATTATTATATTCTTCATCTGAAAAAATGAGATTGTTGTGGACATGTTATTGATCTTCTACTTTTCTTGATGAGCGAAATGATACATCCCTAAATGCGGAGGGTGCAACCCAACCTAACATGGACCAACTCCCTATGTTGGTTTTCTTCCTTGTGGCGACGTTCTACGACAAGGAGATAAAGCGACAGCAATGAAGGTGACAACGCTGAAGGTCGTGCAAGAGGTGACCTCCACAAATCCAGCTGCCCACGCGGCACACCGATGAACCCGGATAAACACCGAAGGCCAAGTGGCGCCCGACCTACCTACCCACGGCTTCCAGTCGCCCTGCCCAGAGTGCACACCCGGCCGAACCCGCTTCCCGCCCCACGACCTGCCCGACCTCGCTGGTGCCCTGATCGGCGCCCCTGTGCGCTGCTCGTGCACACGCACATTGTCGACGCCCCACGCGCTGCGCCGTACTCTTCCTGGCACCCCCGTCGCTAGGTGGTGCTCTGCCTGGCGCCCCCTGCCCCTGCTACACCCTGGCCGACGCCCCAGGTGCCCTAGTGCGGCCCACCCGGCCCCTGCCGCGGCCTGCCCGGTGCCCCCGTGGCATCCCGACTCCCTCATGACCACTTGACCAAGCCGATGTCCTAGCCCCCACACGGTGACCTCGACGAACGAGCCCATCCCCGCCCTCCAGGCCGAACCGTGTCGGGCTGAGCCCTCGCAATGATCTAGGCCAAACTGGCCCCGAGCCTAGGCCGAACTGCCCCCGTAGTCTGTAGGGCCGGGCCCAGCGGACCAGGTTGAACATAGCATGCTGACCCTCCCAACGGGTTGGGTCAAACCCAATGGGTCTATCTGAGTTGACCAAGACAGGGTTGGCTCAGGTTGGGTTGGGCCGAGTCGGTATGATTGGGTTGGACCGGACCCGTGCCTACTGTTGACCCTTTACTTCCTTTGGCCATAGCATTGGCATCAAACATCTGTTTGACAAACAGTCAGCAGTACTGGTACTCTTGAAGCATATAAATCTCTTTTAGTATACCCCTCTGAAGTTTGGTGTTTATTTGAGATATAGTAAGGTTGGATCGTACTCAAATCCATCTAGTCCCCCAAGTCTAAAAGGCTAATAACTCACAGACCGGGCGATTGATGGATGCTCCATCAGTTGGGTTGAGACCCCTATGACATGGCGGACCATTGAGATACGTCTTCTTGGCACTTCAAAAGAGTTGGAGTATTACCGAGATGATCATGGAGCAGATCCTTCTACTGATGAGCAAACAGAGTGTGAAGACTTAGTAGCTGGAAAACCCGACGATTGCTTGACCGATTTGACTTGGAGTGATTCGACTAGCCCAATGGGAAGTTCCAGATAGGTTTCGGTAGACCCATGGTGGAGAAGCGCCTGGTATTTGGTGGCAGACCCACAGCGGTGGAACGCATGATAGTTGGCAGCAAAAATTTAGTACTTGATAGGAGGAGTACCTCAATAGTCCATGGTTAGTGATAAGCGCCATGATATCGCAACAAGACCATTATACCTGAAATATGAGGAGTTATATAATAGTTGTGGTTTCAATATTGAAAATCCTTGTTTGAGCTGAGTCAATGGCTTTTGTGTTTTCCTCATGATTGAGACGGTTACTAGGAAACTTATTTATATGTATGAGATTATACCTAGGTAATGTTTATATGTTTATTTCATACTTTTTGGTTTATCCTTGTTTGATTTTGTGAGACCTTGAGGGTCTTGGGATCCTTACTGAGTATCGTTATAATCACCCATGCACGTGTTATTCCAACACCTCGTTGTGTTGGTTGCAGATGATAGACATTGCTGACTGAGGTAGAGAGTAGCAGGACTGGATATTACCCAGAGGTGGACCACTCATTGGGACGCTACACGGAGCTGACGGAAAAACGGGAGTGCTATGGAGGCCTTCTCTACCTACCCTTCATGCAGGAACACTAAAGGACGACCCAATAACTCTTTAACTTTTATTCAGTTGCACTTGCTTTCTATTTTACTTGTACATTCCTGTTGGGCTTTTATTTCTGGCCCCTTTTACTTTCCAGCACATCTTCTATATATAGTTTTAGTTAGTGTTTTCTTCCAGTTGTGTACTCTATTGTGTTTGTTTAAAGTTATAATGGAAATGTCTTCCCAGTTTGGGAATTTATTCATTTGGTGCAAGTCTCTAGCCCTTGGCCTATGGAAGACGGGATTGGGGTAGTCACGATATGGGCCCTGGGGTATTGGTCATGAAGAATTGTTACCAAAGGAGTCTATTCTACCGTAGAACATTGGACTCTAATCTTTATTTTCTGTGAAGCAATAGATTTAAGGGTACTAAGTGTGGTTTTATTTCACGGAGTCCAGTGATGGTGCTGTTAGGCGAAGAAAGAAGGGAGTGATGGCAAGAGGGGGGGTGAATTGCCTTTTAAAAATAAATTAACAAATTAAAATCAAAGTGAAAGTGCAGCGGAAATAAAGAGGCAAGACACAAGAATTGATAACGGAGTTCGGCCAAAAACCCGGCCTACGTCTCCGCTCCCAACTCAACCGTTGAGAGATTCTACCGCTTGCTTTTCAATGGTTTTAGCAAGAAACCCACAAGGCTTTGAGGTAGCACTAGAACCTATTACAACTTGCTTTTGGTGGTTAAGTAAGAACCCACTTGCTTTTAATGGTTGAGCAAGAACCCACTAGCCTTCTTACAGGTGAAGGCTAGCTCACCTATGACACAAGCCTTTTAAAAGGAAGGGCTTGAGGAAACCTCTTCACACCTTAGTGGTGATGTGAAACCCAAAAGAAAGAGGGATGAGAAAAGGTGTTGGGGTTTGTAGGCACAAACCCAAATTTAAAGCTCAAAATAAATATACAATAAAAACCGTATATGAGAAGAAGCCTTGGGCGCCTTTGAATGATTGGAGATGTTGAAGGCCGCTTCCAAGCTTCTTTGGTGGAGCTCCTTGGATGTGGAAGTTGTTGGAGCACTTGAGGTTCCTTTGAAGGAAGTCGCCGGAGGTTGGCCAATTGATACAAAATATGTCTGTTGGCTTCGTATATGATCCAGGTGAGTGTCCGGGGCTTCCTTGGCCTTTATTTATAGGCATGGAACCCTTGGGGAGTCTTCAGAGCCGTTGTAAAGGGCCTCGGAGCCGTTGGAGGCCAAATGGGAGTTGACTGGTCAAAGCCAACGGCTAGTTTGACTGGGCTACCGGCTGGCCGGTGCAGGGCCACCGGCTGGCTGGTGCCTTGGACGTTGAGAAGGCCTTCTGCCCAGGCAGCACCGGCTGACCGGTGACAGAGCCACCGGCTGGCCGGTGGTGAGGCAATAGCCATCACTATTGTATCAGGTTGCCACCGGCTGGCCGGTGACAGAGCCACCGGCTGACCGGTGGAACCTGGCAGTGGGCAATGCCTCTGCCAGGTCCACCGGCTGGCCGGTGCTATCACACCGGTTGGCCGGTGGACTGAATTTCAGTCCACTTGATGTGCTTCATGGCCCATTTCCTTGGCAATATTTTTCCTATAAAACAAAAACACTTAAAACAATGTTAGACAAATAATAAAGTGATTGTGATCATGAAAATTAAACCACGAGGGGATACGAGAGGTACAACAATCTCCCCCTATTTTGATGATCACAATCACCGAAACAATCAAAGTAAAATACTGAAATTAAAGACATTCTTAAAGGATCATTTGAAAATAAATCAAAGCATGATAGAAAATATTCTCCCCCAATCAATCAAGAAATTTCTCCCCCTTTGTGATTATCAAAATAGCGTGGGGAATAAAACTTGATTGAGGGAAAATTGAAAATCAAGATCAATTGGAATTTTTGAAAATTGAATTAAAAAATTTGAATAACAGTTTGAATTGAAAGTTTAAAAACAAAAAAAGAAACTTTCTCCCCCTAAATAAAACAAAAAAATCACCGGGGAGAGGTGTTTAAAACCGAAATAAATTTTGGGCCGGAGTGACTTGCCAAAAGAGATTTTTCAATCCAAATTTGTTTCATGGCGGGTCTTCTCCTATAAAATTCGTCCGAAAAGTAAATAGATTTAGGCATACCATAACGGGCATTTTTGCAATCGCATTCATAAATTAGGTGCCTGGGTTTTTTACAATAATTGAAAAATTTATAACTAGAGCTCCCCCTTACAAAAACAGTTGGAGCATGGGAGGAGGAAGCTACATTGGTATATCCTAGCCCTTGAGTGGTTCTTGAAATTCGTTGGGAACCAAGCAATTTTGAAAGATTTTTTTCCCCTTGGGTGAATTTGGCTAGGGATTCTCTAAGGTCCTTGATGGTTGATTCCAAAGAATCAACATTTGGGAAATTTTGGATTTTTAGGGAGAGTTCCTCCTTCTCTTTGAGAAGTTGTTCTTTTTCGGAGGAAAGTTTTTTGAAATTCTTTTTCAAAGAAACAAATTTAGAAGAAAGTTCATGAAAACCATTTTCTAATTGGTCTCTAGCATGTTGGAGTTCTTCACATGATAAATGATTAAAAGAATTAGAAGAACTAGAGGAGGAAGAAGAGGAAGAGGATGATGATACCTCATGTTTTGCCATTAGGCATTTTGTACCTTGTTCGCTTGAGGAGAAGGAGGAGAAGGAGGAGCTATCGCTCCAAGATGCCTTTGAATCCTTCTTCTTTCCCTTCTTTTTTTTGGCCCTTTTCTTGTGAAGTGGGCAAGCGGGTTTGAATTTTTCGTCGAGTTCTTGCTCTTGAGCGGGTTCTTGCTTTGGAGCCTTGCTAGTACCTTCATGGGTTAGCTCTAAATATTTCCAAATATCATAATAGGTAGTGCAAGAAGAAATACAATTAAATATATTACGGTCTAAGCCACAATGAAGAGCATTCATGGCTTTGCCATCAAGCTCGAAATTTGCAATGTCGGCGGGGGTCCATTTAGACTCATCGGGAGAAGAGAGCGTAAAACCATGCATAACAATTCTAAAAATAGGATAGCTAATGCTTTTAAGAAAAGTTGACATGCGGGTTTTCCAAAAAGTATAATCGGCTCCATCAAAGAATGGAGCACGATCCAAAGAATGTCCTTCGGGGGATTGAGAGGAAGAAGCAGTAGAAGCCATTAAAAAAATAGGATCTTTAATTTGAAACCGGTTAAGGAATTATTCAAACCTCCCTCTGATACCAATTGTTAGGCGGAGAAAGAAGGGAGTGATGGCAAGAGGGGGGGTGAATTGCCTTTTAAAAATAAATTAACAAATTAAAATCAAAGTGAAAGTGCAGCGGAAATAAAGAGGCAAGACACAAGAATTGATAACGGAGTTCGGCCAAAAACCCGGCCTACGTCTCCGCTCCCAACTCAACCGTTGAGAGATTCTACCGCTTTCTTTTCAATGGTTTTAGCAAGAAACCCACTAGGCTTTGAGGTAGCACTAGAACCTATTACAGCTTGCTTTTGGTGGTTAAGCAAGAACCCACTTGCTTTTAATGGTTGAGCAAGAACCCACTAGCCTTCTTACAGGTGAAGGCTAGCTCACCTATGACACAAGCCTTTTAAAAGGAAGGGCTTGAAGAAACCTCTTCACACCTTAGTGGTGATGTGAAACCCAAAAGAAAGAGGGATGAGAAAAGGTGTTGGGGTTTGTAGGCACAAACCCAAATTTAAAGCTCAAAATAAATATACAATAAAAACCGTATATGAGAAGAAGCCTTGGGCGCCTTTGAATGATTGGAGATGTTGAAGGCCGCTTCAAAGCTTCTTTGGTGGAGCTCCTTGGATGTGGAAGTTGTTGGAGCACTTGAGGTTCCTTTGAAGGAAGTCGCCGGAGGTTGGCCAATTGATACAAAATATGTCTGTTGGCTTCGTATATGATCCGGGTGAGTGTCCGGGGCTTCCTTGGCCTTTATTTATAGGCATGGAACCCTTGGGGAGTCTTCGGAGCCATTGTAAAGGGCCTCGGAGCCGTTGGAGGCCAAATGGGAGTTGACTGGTCAAAGCCAACGGCTAGTTTGACTGGGCTACCGGCGGGCCGGTGCAGGGCCACCGGCTGGCTGGTGTCTTGGACGTTGAGAAGGCCTTCTGCCCAGGCAGCACCGGCTGACCGGTGACAGAACCACCGGCTGGCCAGTGGTGAGGCAGTAGCCATCACTATTGTATCAGGTTGCCACCGGCTGGCCGGTGACAGAGCCACCGGCTGACCGGTGGAACCTGGCAGTGGGCAATGCCTCTGCCAGGTCCACCGGCTGGCCGGTGCTATCACACCGGTTGGCCGGTGGACTGAATTTCAGTCCACTTGATGTGCTTCATGGCCCATTTCCTTGGCAATATTTTGCCTATAAAACAAAAACACTTAAAACAATTTTAGACAAATAATAAAGTGATTGTGATCATGAAAATTAAACCACGAGGGGATACGAGAGGTACAACAGGTGCGACAGCCGATGTATCCATAAACTAGGACCCTGACTTATGATCTTAGACTCAGTGCATGAAAACACTGATTGCGTTTTTTTTCAATAGTTATCATTAATTCAGCTCAACTATGATAGCTCACTAGGTATAACATTTCACCATGTCACATCTGTTCAGGATGCCTCCATGCAGACAACCAGTTAGAGTTCTAACAGAGGACACGATTACGGCCTACCAAGAGATGAGGCTCTGGTGCAGGGCCCTCTTAATATGTTGTCACCTTCAGGTGGTGTACCAGTAGCACCACCACCTGTTGGGAAGCAGATTCCACCAGCCGCACTAGAGGATGGTGCACGCAGACTGAGTGCATTACATGAGTTCCAGTGGTAGAGGCCTCCATGGTTACGAGGCGATATATTATCCCAGGTAGCAGAGGATTGGCTGGAGGCAATTTCTAGTGTTCTCCGCCTAGTTGAGACACCCATAAAGCAGATAGTGATCATATCTACTTGTGTTTTCCAGTGAGTGACCGTGAGTTTGGTCCACATGGTGATGAGGCTTCAGTAAGATGACTGTTTCCAGAAATTGTGCCTTCTGGAAGTGTGTCAGCTATATCACTACATGTTGGTTCGTAGTTCCAACTGGCAGTAATGGTAGATGACACATGTTGGCTTAGTGCCTTACACGTGTTTCAGCGTCAGATACCCCTTAGGTTCTGAGGTGAGCCTGACACATAGGAGGCTGAAGAATAGCCTAAGGATGTGGCAGAGAGTTCTCTAGAGCTAGTATGGCTTCATCAGTATGACACGTCGATAGCTGAGAATTCATCAAGACATACCGATCATTTCTTGTGCTCAATTAATATGTCACGATCAGTTCTTTGGGGCTCAGACTACCGAGAGAGGTGTGTTTTAGTACATCTGATCTGGAACCTTTTCTATTGATGCTAAAGAGAATCATTACGGATTGAATGTTCATTGGATGCGGGGATACAACAAGTGAATGTTATTAGTGGGAAAGCATGAACCCGATGCCAGTATCAGTGACTTGAAGGTGTAAAATATATTGAGAAGATGATGTTTTTTGGACAGATGAATCTGCGGGGCAGAAGATGTGGAAGTAGAGATAGGAGAGAAGCTTGAGGTGTTGAACATTTCTATATGATACAACCAACTTCATTTATAGTCCCCCCTAGGCTCAGGGAGCTGGAGGTCAGGGGAAGAGAGTAGCTGCATGCGGTCAAGGAGTGTGACCCAAGGGCTCTAGGAATGATTCATGGTATGAACTGTGTCTATTACTAGATGTTGTATCAATAGAAATAGGTACCAATCACTCCTTCCTTCTACGAATCTTATCCCAGACCTAGAGTTTCTGGTTAATCCATTGACTTTACCCTCACTTCAGGAGATACCATTGGGAGGAGACTCGATAATCACACCTACGATGATGGTGTGATCTGACCCTTGAGGTGAGATTTTCTATTGAAACATCGTGGTGGTAGCGTCGAGGCCTTATGATGTTAGTTTGGGGATGGATTGGGCAACCACAGTTCATACAAATATTGACTATATTAGGCAAAAAGTTTATGGTTTATCTTCATTTTTTGGATGATGTTTTCCTTAGTCGGTGAAAAAGGAAACCCAGGAAGCAATGGTAAAAATCATGCATAGGAGGGTGCAGTCAATCACTCTTAAGTCGGCCAACCTTACCCTCATGGTAGCAGGAGTTTTGAGTTTCCAGTTCCAAAAAGGAGCGACAGAACATGGGGACAACTTTTCAAAATATGTTTCCAGGATTACCCCCCAAAGGGGGTGGGACGTATACTTTGGATGGATACTACCCGAGGTTCATTCAAGACTTCTCCAGAGTTACTGCACCACTATCATCCTTGACATCGTAGGGGAAACCCTTTGTGTGGTCTGAGAGATGACAGTAGAGCTTTCAAGAGATGAGGAAGATGCTGACTAGTGCCCCATCATGAGGCTTCTAGAGGAAGGCCTAGGATACATAGTCTACTACGACACATCATGGACCAGACTCGGGTGTGTCATGATACAAGAGTGAGCAGTGATCACTTATGGTTCTTGGAAGCTGACACAACACAAGTATAAATATTCCACCCATGACCTGGAGTTTGCAGTAGTGTTCTTCTCCTTGAAGATGTGGTGACACCATCTTATGGGAGAACATTTTACCGTGTACTCTAATCACAAGGGTCATACCAGAAGGACCTGAACCTGAGATAGTGATGATGGCAGGAGTTCTTCCAGGACTATTACTTCTAGATATCCTATACACCAGGGAAGGGGATCGTTGTTGCAGATGCACTCAGCAAGAGGTCCGGTATACACCTGCTAGGAGAGGCGACAGAGAAGATGTCTGCATTATAAATATACTTTGGGAATAGAAATGAAGTAACCTTTCTACAGTCTCTTATAGTCACTCCCCCACTTCTACAGCGAGTCAGGGAGGCAGAAGATAGAGATGCTGACTACGAGACATGACATGAATAGATATCCACAGGGCCGACACATTATGGATTTTTTGAAGGTGGGGAGCATGTCATCCTCTTCAAAGGACGTACTATGGTTCCAATGTCACATCAGGAGGATGTTTTGTGGGATTTCAATGCATCCCCTTTAGCGGTGGATCCAAGAGTGGCGAAGATGATTCAGGACCTTCGACGACAGAACTGGTGGCCAGGTAAGAAAAAGGGAGTAACAAATTTTGTCTCTAGATGCCTCACTTGTCAGCAAGTGAAGGCTGAGCACCAGGTAACGGTATGATTCGTTCAGCCTTTAGAGGTCCCAGAGTGGATGTTGGATGGGATATCTGTGAACTTCGTGACTGGTCTTCCACATACATTCAGGGGTCATGACTCGATCTGGGTGATCCTTGATCAACTCACCAAGTCGGCCCACATTCTACTGATCATAGGGCAGGGTTCAGTATAGAGCATGGGACGATTCAATGTGCATGAGATTGTGCAGCTACATGGAGTACTATCTTATATCGTCTCTGATCATGACACATATTTTACATTCCATCTATGGAAGGGGTTGCAGGAGGCTTTTAAGACGCTGATTTGTCTGGACACAGCCTTCCATCCTTAGACAGATGGTCAGATTGAGCGGACCATTTAGACACTTGATGACATGCTTCGTGCATGTGTCCTTGACTTTGATCGCAGTTGGGAGGATCACTTAACTTTGGTAGTGTTTTCCTACAACAAAGCTATCATTCCACCATTAGAATGACGCCTTTTTAAAAGTTTTATGGGTGACCTTCCATATCACCTTTGTGCTGGACGGACCCTAGGGATTCATCACTAGTGGGACCGAAAATGGTACGAGCTACCACAAAGAAGGTGCATATCATCTAGGAGAAGATGAGGACTGCACAAAGTAGGTACAAGTCATATTCTGATAGGAGACAGAGACCTATGGAGTTTGATGATGGTAACAACGTCTTTCTATGGGTCTCACCTCGACGAAGATTATAGAGATTTGGCCGATGCAGAATGTTATCTCCGAGGCTAATCGGACCTTTCCAGGTCCTCATTAGAGTTGGTGAGGTGGCATACCACTTAGTTCTTCCACCACAATTGCACCAGGTGCACGACGTCTTCCATGTATCTCAACTGAAGAGATACGTGCATACCCTTCTCACATCATCGACCATGGAGAGATGGACGAATATGATGGGGTGACTTTCACAGAGGTTCCAGTATAGATTGAGGTTCGACCTGAGCAGGTCAGATGTGGATGGTTGATAACTCTGGTGCGCATACACTTGTAGCACGCGAACCTCCATGAGAGCACATGGGAGCGAGAGGCTCAAATACATGGCCAGTACCCCCACATGTTCCCATAGTTATGAGTTGTGGCTTATGGGGATGTAATTCCCTATGTTGAGGAGAATGTAAAGACCTAGAATTACCATGTAATTTTATTAAATATATGAGAATTTTATGAGTCCGCAAAATATTACGGCACACGATTTTGAGGCCTGGAGTGCCCGGAATGATCCGTCTAAGTTTATTAAAGCATAAGTTAATGTGTGTAAGAAGGTTTCGGGAAAAAGATAAATAACTCCTAAAAATTTATTCAGATCAGAAATCTAAGGGCACTATTGCGCTGAGGATGGCGGGTTTACACTAGGCGCGAATTATGATTACTCAGCATGGACCTCCTGTGAGAGAACCCAAAAATGGAATAATCAGGAATAAAATAATTAAATAAATTATTTTATTTTTCAAAATCTTATAACTCAGAAATGGTAACTCAAATTAAAAATATGATACCACTGCTAAACTCGTGAGGGAATTCTTTCTTTAAGGAGATACTAACTTTGGCTAGCAAGGGCCGCCATAGAAAGTTAGTTTTTGGTCACTACTAAAATAATTAAATAACAATTATTTTGTTGTGAAATTAATAACTTCTAAACAGTAACTCATATTGAATATCTGAGAGTACCGTTGGGTTCATTAGGCTGTGTTTCACCTAGGCAGACCCTAACCTCAACCAACGTGGGTTGAGGATGACTGATAATAATTTCCCAAACCTTTTTTCAGGTAAATTCAGTAAACGCACGAGCGAAATTTTATAACATTTGAACTGGTGCTCAAAATGGTAATCTGAGGGCACCATTGAACTCACAACGCCAATATTCTCTTAAAGATAGTTTCCCATTGACGGTAGTTGGTCGAAGGTGAAAGTTAGTGTTTGGGTTTTTTGTGGAATTTATAAAATAAAATAAACTTCTTTTTATTTTATTTAAACTTCCTTGTGGATATTTCAGGTGGGTTCCACCGGATCTAAACCTCCAGGTGGAAGTTGGAAGTGGGGAAAACCGGAACGTAACCTTCCGTGAGAAGTTTAGGTGGTGGGGATCACCCGAACCATAACCTCCCATGAGAGGTTATGGTGGTGGAGACCACCCAGGATGAAACCCCAATTTAATTGGGAGAAACCCTCAACTACCACAATTAATGAGGGGGAGACTCTTTACATCCTCCACCTTAATTGTGACAACACACATACCATTAATCTGGCCAATTCACCAGATCATTGCACTAGCATAAATTATTTCACTTGACCCCCTTTTTAAATTATGTAACTTCACCATTGGAATTTAGGAAGGTTCCTAATAATTGAACCATCATAAATTCCATGATGGTAACTTACCTCTCCCCTCCTCCTATATATTGGGAGCCTGGTATGAGGAGTCAGGATGTATTCACCAAGCGATGAAGTGATGTTAATGTGATGTGACGCCCAACACTTGAAGGATTATGCTCTCCAATGAAGAACGCACCACCGACGAAGAACTTCAACCTCGATATTGAACATCTTCCTTGGAACTCCTACCGACGTGAGACGTCCTCGTCCACAACGAATCGATGTCCACCTTCTTACTCCAACACCAACCAACTACGAGCAAGGTAGGGGTTTAATGAATGATATTATTATACCTTCTTCTTATCTTATTCATTGGATAAAATGATATTGTAGAGGACATGTTGTTGATCATCTAGTTTTCTTGATGATCCAAATGATACCTCCCTAAACGCATGGGGTGCGGGCTAACCTAACATGTCCTGAAAACCTCCGTATGTTTTCTTCCTTGTGGTGACGTTCTACTCCATGCTGATGAAGTGACAACGATGAAGGCGACATCGACAAAGGCCACGCCACCCGCGGCCTCTTCGAATCGTGCCACCCCAGCGGTGCACCAATGCTCCTGGCCAAACACCGTCGGTAGTGTGGAACTCAACCTACCTACCTGCGGCTTCCCGACGCCCTTCCCAACACGCACCCCCTGACCGAACCCGTGGCCTACCCCACAGCCTGCCCGGCCCTACCAGCACCCTTCTAGGCACCACCAGAGGTACCCGAGCCCCCGCGCGCTGCCCGCGCCGCCGCGCCATGCCTGATGCCCCCGAGGCATCCCAGATCCCTCATGGCCACCCAGCCAAGTTGATGTCCTTGCCTCCTCATGGTACCCTGGCTGAACTAGCCCAGCCGCGCTCTCCGGGCCGAACCATGCTGGGCCGCGCCCTCACAAGGCTCGGGGCCGAACTGGCCCCGAGCCTAGGCCGAACTGTCCCCGCAGTCTTCCAGGTCGGGCCCTGCTGACCGGGTTCAACATAGCGGGATGACCCGCCCAATAGGATGGGTCAGACCCAGTGAGTTTATTTGGGTTTACCCACACATGGTATTCACATACTGCGTTGGGCCGAGTCGGTCCGACCGGGTCGGACCGGTCTCGGTCCCACTACCGACCCTTTACTTCATTCGGCCATAGATTTGGCACCAAATGTCTGATTAAAAAACCTTCAATGGAGCTGGTATTCATGGAGTGTTGTATTCACATTGAGTATACCCCTCTGGAGTTTGGGGTTTAGTTGAGATACGATAAGGTTGGATTGTACTCGAACCCAACCAGGCCCCATGACTAAAAGGCTAATAAATCACAAATCGGGCATCCGATTGAATTATCATCAGTTCTGCTGAGACCTATATGATGTGGAGGACCTTTGAGATACTTCTTCATGGATCTTAGAAATATTTGGATTATTGACCAGTAGCTCGTGGAGCAGATCCTTCTACCATAGAGCAGATAGAGTGCGGGAGATCTAGTAGTTGGAAGACCTGGTGACTGCTTGACCGATTCGACTCGGAGTATTCGACTAGCCTAGGGGGGACATGATAGTTGGTGGAAGACCAATGGAACTCGACATGAGGAGTACCTATGCAGGATATTAGGGGGAGTTCCTGGTAGTTGGCGGCATCCCCACAGTAGATGAGCACCCGGTAGTTGGTAGCGGACCCGCGGTACACAACAGGAGGATTACCTCAGTAGTTCAAGTTAGTGAGAAGCGCCTTGGTGTCATGACATGACCATTGTACTCGACATTGGAAGAGTTCTCTAGAAGTTGTGGTTTTGATAATAAAAATCATGGTTTGAGTTGAGTCAATGACTTTTGTGTTATCCTCATGATTGAGTTATGTTACAAGATAACATAGGTATATGTATGGGCATATACCTAAGTAATGGTTATCCATTGATTTCTTACTTTTTGGTTTATTGTTGTTTGATTTTGTGAGACCTTGAGGGTCTTAGAGTCCCTAATATGTATCGTTATACTAACCCCGACATGGTCTATGACCACACCTCATTGTGTTGGTTGCAGAAGACACACAACGCTCATTTAGGTAGAGAGTAGAAATACTGGATGAAACCTAGAGGTGGACCACTACGTGTGATGGTACACGAAGCTGAAGGACGAAAATAAATGATGTGGAGGCCATCTATACCTACCATTTAGGTAGGAACACCAAAGGACAACCCAATAGATATTTTACTTTTCATCATTTGTACTTTCTTTCAGTTGTAATTTCTTTCAGTGGTACATGTACTTTCCTTTTGGGATTGTATTTCAATCCCCTTTTACATTCCATCACTTCTTTTGTATACAGTTTTACATAGTATATTGCTTCCAGTTGTGTACTCTATTGTGTTTGTTTACAGTTATAAAAGAAATTCTATCCTAGTTTGGGGATTTATGACTTCGGTACTAGTTACTATCCCCTGGCCTATGGAAGGAAGGTTTGGGGTAGTCACGATACGGGCCTCGGGGGATGGGTCGTGACATTATAAAACCATTTGACAATAATTTTCCTAGAAAATACCCTAAAAACATGTAAATATGACATGAAATCATTTTGAAAAACGTTTTCCATTAAAACATATAGAATAATAATTCGAAAATTTTATAAACATTTTTCATTGAATACTCATTTGAATCATTAAAACAAATCATGAAAAAAAAATTCGGAAACCATATCATTTAAAATAAATTGAATACGTATAAATAAATCATGAAAACGTTTTTAATTTCATCTCATTGAAAATAACATTTATAATTGTAATGAAAGGATGAAATAATTTTGAGGCCATTTATTTTACAATAACATTGAAAAAATATAAATAAATAAATAAAATGAAAGAATCTTTTTACATGAAAACAGATTAATGAAGCTTGAGGACTTTCTGAAAAACATTTTCAATGACAAATAATAAAATCTATTCACCAAAATATTGAAAACCATATTCCTTGAAAAGTACTTCAAAATTATAAAGAAATCTGGAAAATGATTTCCAAAACATTTCCTTGAATGTTCCATTTAAAAAAAATTCTTAAAAATTAAACATTTAATCATAAAAGAGGTGCTTCATAGAAATAATGGTGGGTAAATCTTTACATTTTGTATGATCTAAAAAATGAAAATTTCATTTTTTATGGTAAAATGGTTAGAAAAATTCCCTTTTTAGAATGATTGAAGAATATTTCTATGAAATTTTTTATAAAAGATAAAATGCATAAAAATTACATTTAAAGATTTTATGAAAATAGAATAATTTTATTTGAAACCATTTTTTGAAAACATTGTTTTTAAAGAACATATATTTCCCATTAAAGAGAGGGTAGTGGTGAGATTTCTTAAAAATGTATTATTAAATATCATATATACCAATGAGGGGAAATGTACTGTCAACACATGAATATATAATGAATTACAATAGTATAAGAAAATTCAGTATTTTTCCTAAAATATAAATCCTAACATTTCATCAATGGACTCATAACTATAAATGATATCGTCAAATAATGAGATTATTTCCATAATCACCATATCACTTGGTAACTTCTAATCCCAATCATCATGTTAGAAAATGAATATAAATTAATTGTTAAATATCATTAAAGAAATGATATTCATGATATAATATGTAAAATATTTTATATACACCTTATTTAAAAATATATGTACATAACATGGCATCTTTTTCAAAGAAGGAAAATTGAGACGAAATTACTTTACTTATTTGGGGAGTATTGGAATATGAAACTAATGAAATAGCAATTATATAAAGGATATTTAAATACCAATAAATTTAGGAATAATAATAATTTAATACTTTAATGAGAATTATATATTCCTTGCAAGATAAATGAGGGGTGGGCATTGTATGTATCCCAAAGATATAAAACTGAGGTGAACATCCCTTACCGTGTGACAGGACTCTCACTGTACTCATTAAATCATCATGTATATTAAATATAAGTTTGTTATTAAAATATCATAGAACCATATTATTATATAAAATACCATATATGTTTTTATTATGACTTTGTATTACCTTATTATTATAAATTTCATGTTATGGTTGTGTTTTGGGTAATATTCTATTTATTTTTCACATGTGTATTAATTTGTAATATCATTGGTCCTTATACTAGTATCATGATTTTAAAAATTTATACCCCGATA
Source organism: Viscum album (assembly GCA_963277665.1). NCBI lineage: Eukaryota > Viridiplantae > Streptophyta > Magnoliopsida > Santalales > Viscaceae > Viscum > Viscum album. Next base: position 501,712,503 of record OY728157.1, read on the forward strand.
TAAATATAATTTATATAAATTATATGTGTATTATTACAATATATATAATATTTAAGAATGAAAAATAATACACCAGTCATGAAGATGACATGTCATACGTACACATGAATGCTATTTCCATTTAATACTTATATTGAATGTAATAATGTAAATGAAATAGGATTATATATATTTATATATGTAATTATTATATTATTTTATTATATCATATATATAATATAATTTCACTAAATCCATCCTTAATACATTCTATGTTGCGTGAAAATGAATCACATAGCTTTGAGGGAGTGGCAGTGCACACATCCACAAATGAAATTATCAAATTTACATAAAATGGAATGTGTAATTATTTGTGTTTTAAATAAATTACATAAGATTAAATATGGAATAAATACAATATATAATATATATAAATATATTTTACTTCATAATTTCCATGATGAGAGGTGATAAGGAAAAATGAATAGTCATTTTTTGTGAGTTGGTAGTTCACCTTACACATAAAAAGTATATTCATTACCCATAAGATGATAGTGGGTGTACATGTAGGTAGGATACATAGAATAAATAAATCCAAGTATATTTCATATAATCCTGCTATTATAAAATCATGTAATTAATACTGTTAATGGGGTGGATAAAAGTAATTAAATAATGGAACATGAGATAGGTCATTACCTCTAAAATGGGTAACTTCTAATGGTTTGTTCCAAAAGCAATACTTGTATTGATTTTTATCCATGGTGGGGCTTATAAAAGAAATTTATGCATTTATTTTTTGTGTATGGGGTATATCATGGCAGTAAAAATGTGGTTATGGAGTTTTTAAAAAGAGTAATGTGTGATGTCCTTTTATAGGTAAGGGAAATGACACACATGGCGCTTTTATAAACAAGTTATTTATACTAATTGTTTTACCTAAATAAGTAATAAAAACTAAAATTTTGATTAATATAATTTTTATGGAAACATATTTTTCCTAAAATGTGTATTGGACATGTTTCAAGTTCGTTTTGTGTCCTAAATTTAAGGTTTTGTACTTTCTTAACCTCATTTTTCTCGTAATTTTTGTAATTAATTTTAATGAAATTCAGTTATATTTATATTAAAAAAACTAAATATATCTTATTAGACATTATAAATTATTATTATTCCAAATTTTTAATCAATTCGTAAAAATTATAATACTATAAGTTGAAGAAATGAATTTAATAATAATCTCGTAGACATGAAAACATTACGGGTTTTTAAAGTACAAACATCCAAAAGATTTCTATGTTTTTATACCCAATATCCAAGTAAAATTTATTCCAACAAACTACATGGAATTAATTTATAAATACATTATCTAATTAAAATATTAAACCAATTTGAAATATAATTTATCATCGTCAATGAATTAGATGAAGAATACAATTTGATTAATAATTCTGAATGTTTTACTATTAATTAAAAAATTAAAACATACAGAAAAATTTAAATAATTTATCAAAACAGAACTTGTATATTTCTCTTTCAAATTTGAAGATTATTTTTACAAATTTAATCTATGATATAAATAATTTATATTTAAAATGGGATCTCTATATGAAGGTGGTAAAACATCCATTATAAAAATATATGGTTTAAACATAAAATTGGGTTTGTTTTTATGTTATTCCTATCAAATATATTAGATGACTATAAAAATTATTTTCATTATTTTATAAAATAAAAAATTAATTAATATCATTCACTAATATTCATTATATTTTATTAGTTCTATAAATCATCATCTTCACAGAAATGTTTTTTATCATATCCTTCCATTTATATTCATTTGGTTTATATATTATTTTCAATTTTGTATCTAAAAAAAGAATTAAAATAAATATTTTTATAAGTAATTTAATATTATAATATTAAATTTAATGGTCATGTTATACCCAATTAAATAATAATATTTTTATAATGAATTATAATTTTGGAAACACTATGACTTTCATGTTAAAGAACCCATCGAAGAATGTCGGTCTTGTGTATAACATAAGATAACCTCGGTGTACCTTATAATGAAAGATAAAATATATTTTTCATGTAATGCCTTATTAAATTTCTGATTCATATAATGAAATCCATCAATATTTATTTATATATAATATAAACTATTTTCATTGTGGAAAAACTGGAATATATCAAACACATTAAAATAATTTGAAAATAATATTTCAAAAAATCTCATGGTTTTAAGTTCTACCCCCTAACCATGAATTTCACTATCAATCTTACATTAGGTTATCAATATTATAAAAAATTAATGTTTCATTCATATAAAACCACATTACAAAAATGAATACTAAAACATCCCATAAAATTATATTTTTGAACTCAAATAGTCAACCAATGTAACTCATAATGAGATTCATACATCGAAAAACATAGGTGGGGAGTGAAAACATTGACATAGATGATAAATCATATCATCATGTTATCATGGGGATCAATGGAGAACTAGGTTTGTAGATAGTTAAGAAAAAAGTACCATAATTTTTTATGACATAAGGGAACATGTGATTGATTGGAAATAAAGGATCTAGGAATTTTTTTTCTTGAAGATAATTTTTTCTGAATGATGGAAAATTTTTAAGAAAAGAGACACTTGTAAGATTTCATGACAACGTCACCCATCATTGTTCATTTATTAACTTCACCTCTCCCACTAAAAAAGGTGGTATTTTTAATCATTAAATACTGACATATTATGATATACATAATATTCCACCACATTTTTCATTTTTTATCATCAACGCAAAGTAATTTTAACAGTTTATCCAGTATGCATAAATACTCATATGGAGAGATAAAACATTAATCTTAATAACATAATCTGATGTTTAAATAAAAAATTCGATAAATTTATAATGGTATAACCTTACTTATAGATGAATATTAAAATATTTGGAAAAAATTTCATGAAATAGTGTTATCATTAATCCCCCATATATCAAAAATTAACTCTCAATTATCACTTTCCAAACATGTGAGTACCCTCATGGTAAATTCTATTATAAAACATTATCAAACTAAATTACAATAAATCCATTTTAAATACATTCATACTTATTTATTCCATGGATTAATGGATATATTTCATAAATAAAATATGTGGTAAACATAATCCATGATGATATATAAAACTTTTTCAATAATTAGTTCCTGGTTAATTTGTACACCCTAATTTATATATTCATATCCATTATATCTTTATAAAAACATCATTAACATAATGTAACAAATTAATTAATATTTGTCTTCCCCTTATAAAAATATCACCTTCCTTTGAAATCATATTTCTATGTATTCATCACCATTCATCCTGACCGTTTAAATCCTTAATGAAAATGTATACTAAAATAACTTTTATACTTTATGATTTACATAATCTTTGAATTCCAAAACCTAAATAATTTATTCATCCTTAATTTTTCGTTATCTAATACATCGGCTTCATATACATATTCCTAATTACTACCATGGTATAATATTAAATATGAATCATGTGTTATGGTTCCTCAACATCAATAAATTTGTGATTCTTATTTTTAATATAAAAAATAATAGAAGAACATCACATACCATTCACTGATCATCAGAGGTCTATTTATCATCATAAGTATAACCAATAATCATAGCACCTTCCTGATTCTCTTTTTTTATATTTCTTATTAAAAAATAAATTCATATAATCCATATAATTTACACATATTAAACATTAAATGTTAACCATTTTCCATATAGTTATCTCCATTTCCTAAAACCAGAATGAATACTGTGATAAATTGTTATCATATTGGGATGAAATATAATCATGAAAATTACTTATATGGTGCCAAACTCATGGATCATACTTATTTAATATAAGAAACATTATTTTTATCCAATTTTATTCTTAATAATACTCTATTTTAATCTTCCATGCTAGGTTTTAAATTTTTTATGAATTCCCAAATAATCTGACTCAGATTTTTCAAACCAAGTGTGATGTAAATCCCATTTTCATGTACTGGATTGCCCAAATTCAGGCATGGGATATCTTGTCAATTATGTTACACCTAAGTATATATGTGTTAAATCAAAATCAACTTGTAGTATCCAGAAAGAGATGTATTAATAGGATATCACATAATCTATCATTTTCCTAATTTCCATGATATTTTCCAAAACATTAAATCATCCTTAAAAATATAATCAGATATATACCAATATATAGATATCCTTTTAAATATACTTATAGATCTTACAAATGTTATTTCATACTAGTTTTCAATGGTTATCTAACACTTCGCTATGATACCAACTACAGTGACCCTTTATTTTCATTACATAACAAGAAATAAATTTTATAGAATACGTAAAACATTATACAAAAAGACTCCCAATGACCATACTAGTATACAGCCTTTGGAGATATAGAAATATAAACACTAGTCCATAAATTTTCTACATTATCCCCACTAGGTTATTGTTGAATATCACCCTTCTTATACACATAACACATAATACATATCTTCATAACCTTGGGATGGAAAAATCAAATTTTGTAATCTGAAATTATTTTAAAGGGTAAAAAATGGAGATCTGTAAGTATAATCTTTAGCATAAGGGTAATAGAACAATATCATGGAAATAAAAGATCATACCGTACAAATAAATGATCATATACAAGAATAGTGTCTTAAATCAGGGAGGGTTATAAATCATGAATCATAATGAAATAAATAGAATATACCATGAGAGCATAAAATTGGAACTAAACATGGAATTGTGGAAAAAACATAAGCATATAAAATGATTTCCATAGAATCCAATGCATTTCTACCAATACCAACTTAGTAGTATGGGTTCACTCCACATACCATATTTTTAGTCATGGTTCACTCCCATGTCCTTCTTAGTAGATTGAGTTCACTCCTCGTACCATCATGGTAGTTATGGTTCACCCCCATGGCCATCTTAGTTACATGATTCCACTCCTCATACCATATTTATAGTAATGGTTTACACCCATGGACATCTTAGTACTCAAGGATTACTCCCAATACAATCTTAGTCTATCCTGGGAGATATAAATCTTTACCCAATTCCTTGGTTGGTGATATATCTCCCACCCATATCATAATGAAATCCTACATACCTATTCCAATAAATAATCAAAAATCATATCTTAACCCATGAAATGAGATTGGTACCAAACACCTGTAATCACATCATATACAATGGAAAATAATACAAGTTTCATATTTATTTCAACAAAAGAATAACCTGTGAATGAGAAACAGATTTCATAAACATATAACCCATGAAGGATAAATTTATATCATAAACATATAACTCATGATGGAGATATTGGTTTAATAAAGACAAAGACATTAAGAATAACCATTCCATGAAAAAATTTGATTGGAATCATGAGATCAATTCTTATAAAAGAATGAGTATCATAAAAAATCACAACTTAGATGAAAAATAATTTCTTAATATCTATCAAATATCTTCTGCTGTAACATATCATTTCATCTTTGAAAAAATAATTTTATATGAATAAAACCTCATTAATGTATTTTTATAGAAAATACAATTAAAACCTATAAATTAGACTTGAAATCATTTTAAAAAAACATTTTACATTAAAATTTATAAAATAATCTTAAAAAAAAATTAATGAAAATTTATATGAAAAACATAAAAAACAATAAATGAAAGATTCAAAACATTATTAAAACCATTTCATTTAAAAAAACATTAAAAAATTTAAAAAGCTATTTTAAAAAAAGTAGTTCCATTTCATTTAAAATTACCTTGAAATATTATAAATATGTATTGAAATATTTTAAATACCTTTTTACTTGAAAATTCTAAAAGAATATTGATTTTTTTAAAGCTATTATCATCGAAAACATATAAAAAAAATTTGGAACCATTTTTCATTAAGAATACTTTAAAATCATTCAAAAAGTATTCATTTTTTAATACCGTTTCTTTAAAAATTACTTTTAAAAACAATTTCTAAAAAATTATCATTTTAAACAAGAAATGGAAGCTTCATAGAAACAATGGAGGGTAAATTTGTACATTCAATATAATATAGAAATAACATTCCTTTTTCTTGGTAAATAGGTTGAAAAAATTCCATTTTCAGAATGAAATATGAACATTATTTTGAAATCATTGTTAAAATAAAAAAACTCTCAAAATTTATTATAAATATTATAGGGGAATATTGTAATACTCTTTTAAATCATTTTTTAAAAACATATTTTTGATGGAACTCAGGATTCCAACCGACTAGAGGGTTTAGTAGGGATTTCGTAAAAACACCTTGTTAAATACCATATATATAAAATTGTGTAAAAATTATATAAAAAACAATATATATTGAATTACTATAGGAGATGAAAATTCTTGAGTGTTCACGAAATAATGATCATATGATTTCATCAATGGAAGTATAATCATAAACAATATCAATAAATGATGAAATTGTTTCAATAAACATATGCTCACTTTGTAAATTTGAATCAAACACTTTACATAATAAAATTAATTTACATGAATCATAAAATATCATGAAATTATGTATAATCAGGATATAACCATTAAAAAAATTATTCAGCTTATGAAAAAATATATGTGAATAACATGGGACATGTCTCAAAGAAGGAAAATAGAGATAAAATTACATGACCAAATTTGTGAATTTTGGAAAATAAAACCCATAAATTAAACATAATATAATGTATATTAAATAACACAAAATATATTGAAAAAATCATATAATAAATTTATGCGATGTATATAAAACAAATAAGTGGAAAGAGTGGTGAACATTGATTGTATCTCATGGATATAAAAAGTGAGATGAAATTTCCCTACCCTGTGTCATGAAAGTCTTTGTACTCATTCAAACATCTTATATAGTTAATATAATTTCTTTATAAATATATATAAAAAACCATAATCTTATATATTGTGCTATATATAGAAGCTTTATTACATTATATTTCCATCATGTAAACAATTCCATGTTATGATTTTTTCATCAAGTAATATTTTGTTTGTTTTTGGCATGTGTCATAATTTTCTATATCCTTGATCCATATACATATATCATTATTTAAATATTTTAAAATCGGATATAAATATTTCTTTTGTTAATTATATTTTTATTATAACAATATAAATAATATATATATATGTAGGTATGAAATGGAATACATCATTCATGGAGACAGTAGGTCATATGTACGCATAAATGATATTTCCATTAAATAATTATATTGAAAGAAGTTATGTTAATGAAATATATATATATAATTATTATTAAATAATAATTATATAATATATATCATATATGTTCACTAAACCCATACTTAATTCATACTGTGTAGTCTGTGAACAAATCACATCATTTTGAGTTGGTGGAAGTCCACACTTCCTGATGCAAAATTATCATATTCAAAGAAAATAGAATATATAAAGATATAAATTTTAAAATGATTAAATAAGTGTAAATTAATATTTTATTTAACATATAACTTATTAAAAATTATTTTTCATCATAATTTCCACTGTGAGAGGCGGTAAGTGAATACGATGAGTCGTTATTTTGTGAGGCGGTAGTTTTCCATACACATAAATAGTATGTTCGTTACGCACTAGATGGAGGTTTTTATAATTTTAGGTCAAACATTTATCATATAAAATAATATCACATTGTATATACTGGGGTTTTAATTTTTAATTGAGTAATGTTGATGCAGTGGGTGGATAATGAAAATAAATGAAAAAAGCAAGAGGGAAGTCGTTACCCCTTTATCGTGTAACCCCTTTTGGTTTGCACCAAAATAAATCTCTGGATTGATTTTGAACTAAGGGGAATATTATAATATTAATTTTGGTATGTTTTAAAGTGTAAATGGAAGATATTTTCCTATAATAATTGGTTTTATAGTTGTGAAAAAATGGGATAGGTGGTAGACTTTTATAGGGAAACAAAATGAAAGTATTGAAATTTTTGAAAACAATGTTTATGTACAAAGGTTTTTTCAAAAAAAAGTAATAATAATCCAAAACAAAATAAATAATTTATGGTTAATAGATGATACATTTCCATAAAACGGGTTCTTTACACGTTTCTAGGTCACTTCTGGTCATGAATTTATGTTTTAGTACTATGTTAACGAAATTTTCCTCCTAATAATTGTAATTGTTTTTAATCACTTTCACTAATATTTTTTCAAAAAAACAAGTTAAAAATATTATAAATTATATATTACGATGTTAAAAAAAATATAATACATTTTTTTTCAAAATCTTATCACATAATTTGATGAAATTAATTTAATAATAATCCCATTTATGGGATGAAACTACATAGTTTAAAAAGTAAACATTTCCAACTCATTACTAGGTTTTTATTCCCAGATTCAAATTTAAATTGATAAAAATGACCTAAATTTAATTAAATTATAAAATTACAATATAATTAAAATTTAAAAAATAATAATATATAATTTATCCTTATAAATTAATTAGAGGAAAAATAGTTTTGAATTAAAATTCATTATTTTAACAATTCAATAAAAAATGAAACCATATAGATAAATAAAAATATTTATCCTAACATATTTTTTATATTTAAATTTCAAAGAGGAAGTTCGTTTTAAAATCTTAAATCTATAATAGGAGAAAAAATATATTCAAAATTATTTCTCCATTAAAAGATGGCAAAACTATCTTTATAAAAATATAAGTATTTAATTAAATAAATGAGCTTTATCATATCTTATATTTATAAATTCTATTTTATGATTATAAAAAATATTTTTTTGAATATATAAAATACTAATTAAATAATTTTTATAACAATTATTAATTAATTTAACATAAAAATATAAATCAACATTTTCACATAAAAAAAGTTCCTTATCAAAACAATTACTTTCTGTTCATCTGGTTTCTATGTTATTTTCTAATTATTTTTAACTGATGAATTCAAGTTTACATATTCATTAGTTCATCAATACTATAAGATTCAAATTAATTTCCATGTTATATCCAACAAAATCATAATATTTTAGTAATGAAGTATTATTCGGTAACACTCAGTCATTTTTGTTACGTAAGTAGTCAATGAATGTTAGTCATGCATGTAACAAAAGCTAACCTCCATGATCTGTGTAGAGAAAGATAAAATTCATGTTTCCTATAGTGAAATATTAACATGATGTTTCATATAAAAATATTTAGGCATAGTTATTTAATATAATATAAACTATTTTTACTGTGTTGTGAAATGAAAAATTTAAATGAGATTATATCAATTCAAAAATTGTATTTCTCAAAATATTGTGGTGTTATAATCACAGAGATTATAAACTAGTCCCATATCTCTGAGTGAAATATGATAGAATCATAATTTAAAAGACTTGTAGATTTAGAATCTTGTCCAGGTAATGATTCACCTTATGCAAGGAAGTATTTATTCAATGTTTCACACAAGATAAGTAACACTTAGAGTTTCTATGATAGGATTTATGCGGTATTCCATTAGTGTAGAAGGATGGTCCATGTAAAGAATCATTATTATTTGGTTTTAGTTGAGTAACATGATTTTAGTACGATGTCCCACCATCTGATGCTCTATAGGATGATTCCACTAGTGGAATGTGGATATAGATCTTCACAAGCATTGATTTCTAGAGTAGGATTAGTAGCTCCCCACAAGGATGGAAGATGGGCTGCTACTGATCAATCTAGAAAAGATGAAGGATGGGGTAGAGTAAGAAAGATTTATTATGTATAGAAATGGTAGAGAAGAAATTCACATGTTTGTTAGGTTTTGGCTAACATTCATGAATCTTGGTAATTACATGTAGTGTTGTCTGGACCGATGAATTAGAGTGTTCGACCATCTACTATTCAAGCAGAAATATTAGTAGTCGTGACATTAATATCAATACTGTTTATCTTTGATTATTTATATTCATTCATATTTATGGATGTGATAGAGACTCTTTGAATCATGTTTTTGTACTTATGTGGGTTATATAGCCTTGATTCATTTTTGGTGTATGGTCCAAAATAATTCATTTATCCAAGTAGTTTCTTCTTGATAGTAGTGGATAAATTTTTTATGGAACTGCAAAATTATTGAGATGATATATCTTGTTCTAATTCTTTGGATGGAATAGTTAGTACCTCATCCTTCACATTTTTACTAATATCACTTAATGGTGTCTTCTGTAAAACTAGGGGGAATAACTACATTCATATGGGAGATCAGGATTTCTAGGAATGTGAAGATGAACCATATTAACATGGGATGGATATTGTGCTTCCCCGGATTGAAAATATTTTTCATAAAGAATCGGATGTATGAAATAATATTTTTACTATAGCGATTTAATAACTAGGCTATGTTTTACCCAATTAATATTATAAATTAACTTATTGGAGATACAATGTTCATTATTTAGATTATTCCAGTTGAATAAAAAGTGTATATTCCTCCAAGAAAGATATCTCATACTGATCTTCTGAAACTCAAGTGGCAGCTAGAGTAGTTGGAATCCAAAGGGATTATATGACCACATACTTCTCCTAGGGGTTCACCCATTATTTTCCTATGAAGAAATATTTGTCCCTCAAAAAATGATTAGATTACATGTAGTTGAATCAGATAGCATTTAAGGACTATTACATACTTCTATAAATAAATGATATGTTTGATCTACACTAAGGATATATGATCTTCTCAATGATTGATTTAAGATAAGGCTACCATAAGGTGAGATTTATCTCTTTATATATACAATATATGTCATAATAATGTAATTATATATTTTATTATTATTTTATTATACCATTTTGTATAAATAATGCCAATGTTTTCACTGTCATGGTGAATCATTCATTCCACTCGTACCTAGATTGTTATTTGTTTTTTTGGGTGATAATATCACAATGCATTCTTAGACTCAATACAATCATCCTAAAAAATTGACATAATATTGAGTTTACTAATAGATCACTAGATATATTCTATAATCACTAAATGAAACATATATATTGATAAACTTCAGTTCCTATGTAACATAATATCATAATAAGGAGTATTTATATATCTAATGAAGGTGAGAGACATTTTATCCTTGGAGATACATAAGAATACCATGGATATACAGAGTTTATTAGGCCTAGTTGGTTACAACTAGAACATCATCAAGGATAGTTAATGACTTGATACACCACTTGTAGACCTGACTAGGATAGTAATTATGTTTAAATGGTTATAATATAGTGAGAAATACTTTCATGATATGAAAGGAAGGCCAGTCATAGTGTCAATCCTAATATTTCATGAGTTTTATAGTGGATATAATGTTTATTTTGATGCATCAAGTGTTGGTCTAGGACCTATTTTTATTAATTTTTTATGATTCCTAACATAAAAACCACAATTTTTGAGTCCTCGATAGCATAATTAGTCAATGCATGACCTCGAGGTAGTAGTACTAGTTCAAGCCCTACGTTGATAGGGAAATTACATTTGGCATGCAATTTAGAGAATAAATAGTCCTCAAAATCCCCAAGAATAAATTTACACAGTGTGATTTGAAACATTAATGGTGAATATAGGATGAATACCTTTATTATTAATTCAAGGATCCTGATTAATTTCATTTTATGGGAAATATTGTTGTAGATTCTCTACGATGGATGACTCATATACATTCTATTTAGGATAAAGATAGTGAATTGAAGTTGATGTCTATTATTTCTATAGTATATATGGTAATTTATGCTATACAAGGGTATCATTTCCTTATAGATTTATAAGTTAATTAATCACTTTGGGATGATGTATAGATGATTCTAATTATAGATAATGATGGCTTGATCCTCAATGAATGTATTTTAGGTGACAACTCATAGCCTTATTAGATAGTTAATGTGGAAGAGATACTATATAATCATGGAAATATATATGTTTGCGAATAAATGCAAGTTTATATAGTGTATAAATACTGTAAATATATATGGGCAGTAAATATGTGACTAACTATGATATAATATTACAATTTGGACTATTCTTTATATCGTAGGGTGAAAAAGTGATTAAAAATTTTGTTACTCAATGTTTTGCATGTTATTAGGAAATGATTCAACACCAATGACATACATGTATCTTATATCTATTACTGCTTTTTATGTGGAAATGGTATGATGTTTTAGTGGATATTCTGATTGGGTTTCTAAATCACATCAGAGATGTGATGTCACATGGGTTATTGTGGAATGGTTTTTGATGTTATCCCATGTTATGAATATTCAGGAGACCATCTCAATAGACGAACATAATATGGTTTATCTCAGAGTGATGATACACCATAAAAATATTCCACGATCCATCATATGTGGTAGTGATGACCAATTAAAATATTGTATCCTGATGGGGTTTTGGAAATCTCTAGGATCGATGGTTCATCTGATTATAGAATATCACATTCAGAATGATGGTAAGTTCAAGTGTGATATTATAGTATTATGTGAAATAATCAATGCTTGTGTCCATGATTTTAGAGTTTCATGGGAAAAGAACTAGTCTTATGTAAAGTTTTATTATAATAATATCCTTAATGATACTATTTAAAATTTTCTATATGTGGTTGTCTATGAAAGGTCTTGGTGATTACCTCTGTTTTGGTTTGAGGAAAGAGAGTGAGTGTTAGTAGGACCTCATCTCATTTAGGAGATATCATATTTGGAAATGCTGATATAGAAATATGTTTATATATCTCAATATAAGCAAGAAGCTTATGCAGATTACCATCCCTAGCCTCTAGTGTTTTATTTTGGTGATAGAGACATCCTATTTTATTCTTCTAGATTTGAGCATTGACAGATTTAGAGGCCAGGTATGGCGGAACATAGATTTATTGGGCCTCTTGAGATCCTGAAGGGAGTCATGTAGGTATAAATTTTGTCAGTTATTTTTCAACGGTATCTGGTCATTTATGAAATATTCCATTCTTATTTGCTTTTCTATTATCACAATATCACATAACATCCTTTGGATCTATAGGTTGTTGAGTTAGAGGATGGTTCTTGTTTTATGGAGTATCCATATCATGTCATTGATCATAATATTAAGTCTATTATAGGAATGTCAGTTCCTCTTGTTTGGGCTTTATGGAAGCATGGTTTTTTATATAATGAGTCATGGGATTGAGAGTGTGATATACCATGTCAGTGTCCAATGTTATTCTTGAATTTCGGTCAACCACCCTCGTAAGGGAAACTAAGGGTTTAGTTGTTATTAAGTGGTGGTGGTTGTACGATACCAATATTTCTTTGTGGTATAGAACAATTTATTTTCATTCCAAACAATTATTTTTATGTAAATGAAAGATATTAAATATATGATGGAGGATTTATGGGTGATTAAACATGGAATAGTTCTCAAAGTTCTAGTTTTTTAAGAAGAAGGGTATGCCACAGAGTTAGTACATTCTTAGGAATAACTTTCTAGTTCAAATTTTCAATCCAATGGGGATTTTCATGGTTTGTCAAACCATGAAAAAAATAAACATGTTTTGGAGAAAACATAATTAATTATATTTTTATGATTCATGTTTTATCATATTTTTGCGTACCATTCACCTAAAACCTATAAGGTGTGGTTTTTGGGGTACATTCAATTTTTTTTAAATGGGTTGTATAACTATGTTCCTCATCATAGTGTGGGTTTAGTTCTTTGGTAGTGTTCAATTTATTTTGGGAAAATAGTTTGGAAAATTGTACATCCTAACCATAAACACTTTTACAATGTGTGAAATAACTCTTTTACACTCCAGGTATTTAATAGTCATCCTCCCTTCTCTGCATAGAAACTCCCATGAGTGAAGACACTATTCTCATCTATTCCTAGGTATTGAGATATATACTTTTTTTGAGATCTAATTTGTTCATCATTATTTGAGTAAGATCTCCCTCAATAACATTATAATTCATCTTAATTCCTTTTTATTTTTTGATCTCATTCATGGTTTTTATTTCTATGTGAGCTCATTTATCATGTTTTAGGGATCTTTTCTAGTTTCCCTATTTTTATTATTACAACCCCAAATTAAAGGCTAATATTATATGTGGATTCCACTAACAAGTTATGGTAGATTTTATGCTACATTTTTATAAAATTATAGTTGTTTATAATTTTTCATCATTTATTCACTTGCAAAAAATTACCCACACTGATCATAAAATTAAATTTATTACGTTAATTTTTTTATCATTGATGTCAATCTCTGTCCCCATTAACATGGTTGGAGGTTAAAAACCTCAACCTAAAATAACCCTTATGGTGGGACTGATTGAATTTTAATAATTTTCCATTCATTCCTTATGACTAATCCACACATTTGGTGGGTTGATATTTCCACCAACTATGGGATACGGTAAATGAATTAAATTAGTTTGAATAAAGATTTTATACTATCATCGATATTTTTATAACTTCTATTTAAATTTAATAATGAAATGAATCATAATTGAATTTGTAAAAGACACATCAATATAACATTTTTGTTCCATGTTTTATAGATTTTCTACTACTATGAGATTATTTTTATTTAAAGTACTGTCCTAACATGAGATATACTAAAAATATGATAATAATTCATTGAGAAAGATAAGGATTCCACCATGATACATTATCATTAATACTAAGTGAGATTCCACAAAGGGGATATGTCAATGAATTTTATTAGTGAATTCGTCCGTGTATCACTAAATATTCTCACTTTTTTCTAGAAATAAGAAATGATTATATTATTTCCATAAAATTGGTATGAGTTTCTTAGGAATACAATTAAATAGATTATTTTATTAGTCCCAAAATGATTATTATCTCATTCTTACCTTGTATTTTTTCATTAGACTCGGTAGGAAATATTAATATTATAATTTCATGTGCTCATCTATATGATCACCCATAGAACACTGAAATTAAGCTACATTGTTGTTCTAATGATTGGAATTAACCTCCAATGGTTAGGGATTCCATAATTCCAATTAGATTAAATATGATTATATTATATTGATATTTTCATTATGTTCAATTTCATTAGACTAAATTTTAATAGTCTTTTGTTTAGTGATATTCAAATTTGGATGAAGAAGGAATGGTCGTCCACGTGCCCTAAGGGGATGCTTATATTGAGAATGTTATTATTAATTATCTAATTTATCATTATATTTACATTATCTTACATTTTATTCTAATATACTAGATGTGTAATAAAAACCATTTGTTATGGCCTACTGATTTTTGATCACACTCTATTTTGGAAACCAATTATTACCTAGATGGTTTTCTTAGATGCATGTATGGAAAAAGGGATGTACCAAAGTATGGGTTCACGAAAAATTTTCAATGATGGGAGCATGAAAGTAGATTACTAAGTATGTTTTTAGGATTCAAATAGGGATAATTTTTTTTGTCTTTAATATTCTCTTATTATGGAAGTATTTTTGGTGTGACTAATATCATTAATGTCTATTACATATCTGTATAGATATGAAATCATATATATATATATATATGATAGTTCATATATATTTTTGTATTATTTTCAAGAATTCATTCATACTTCAATGACTTAGTCTGTTGTTTCATTATATATTGTCCACTTCATTAAAAATAACTATCACCACTAAGATCCAATCTAATAAAGGGAAAATATTTTCCCCATCATAATAATATATCCCCTAGCTGCTAGTTAGAAGGATCATCCACATAAAGAGACATGATTTAGCTCATGTTGATTTTTAAGTTTGGTATTTTATAAGTAATTTTGATTTGGGATATCATAGTTCTATCTTCATAATTAAGATCATGGGATTTTTTGGACATGGAATGTTGTCACGATCTTGTTATAGAAATTATGATATCATTAAGGGATTATAAAAGGCCAATAATTTCTATAGTGGTATGTTGAAACCCATTGTAGAATTCAATTTATACTGCATTTGTAGTGGGATATGATGTGACACACACACACATGAGATTGCAGTCTTTTATCAGTCATATCCTTAAGACTCATTGTGATGTTAAATTATCCCTCAAACGTACCCCTAATCCCAAGCTAAATATCTTGTACTTCTTCTTCCATTATTTCAATGGTTAATCAACATCATTTGAATCATCAAATAAATGTATTATATCAAATCAAAATTTCATTTAATTCCAAAAATATAATTTTTGATGTCTTTTCACTAGTTGGACAATTTAAGTAATATATTCCAAGTCCTATGAAATTGGGGGTAACAATAAAAACATCAAATATTTATTATTCCTAACATGTGAAAACAGATTGAATTAACTTATAATAAATAAGATACAATGAAATATATTAAAGAAATAAATGGGAAGGAAATGATTCCCATCCTCATTTAGAACTAATATCATGGAATCGTGGAATCGATATGAGATTGGAATCACAATATCTAACCTCATTAAGAAAACTACTTCCTCATAGGGTAAGTACACACTTAAACATTTCATTCATGTTGGTTAATAAAATAATCTTTCAATGGGAAGACTTCAATATTAAACCACTCACATAGATTGAACCATGAGGTCATATAGTCATGTATTGTATCTATAAGTTATATTATGATGTATTCTAACGATAAAATCTACATAGTCAACCACTTACCTATGATGTTGCATAAAAAATGATTGTCTCGGGGAAAACCTCATTATTGGTATAAAAAAGTAGGATGGAAATAAATGATCTAACCTCTCACATAGCCGTGAAACCAAAAATATGGTCTATAAAATAGATATATAGTATCTCAAAAAACAATAGAAAGTGATAAGATCATATATTTAAAATCTAAAATCCTTGTTTCAAGAATCCCCACACAATAAATTTTCACTCTATAAATAACATCATGTGGTTGGTGTAACTTTACTCCATAATCACACTATCTCCATTCCATTAAAGGATCTATAATTCACAATGAAGTTCATGATATATTACTAGCATGGAATAAAATCACATAATTTCTAACATGTGTGCCTTGGTCTACAAGTATTTCTATTTGAGAAGACAACCCATTATACTTTAATATAAAATTACTTAATCATATATAACTACCCCAACTCCAAAATCATAAAATACAGTTAAAAACTTCATAACGATTCCATGACCTATTTTCTATACAGAACTCATAATTCCACAGTCACCGGTCAAACATTAGTACCCCAAAATCTGACACCCATCAGTGGAACATTTCTACAACAATTTCCATAAAAAAATTCAAATCATTATTATCAGATATTTTATGGGTACCCCTAAGAAGATACCTAGGAGTATCCAAGACATTGGACTAATTTTCCAAAAAAAAATCATATATTGTAATCTTAAGGGTTCTCGAAGATTCCACACCTTAATCTACCCACTAGAATAACCACTTGAAGTTGTAAAATGTAATACAAGCACTCACCATTACATAAAAATTAAAGTAAATCTCAAATAGAAGGATCATATTAACCAGTTAAATATAAATATAATTATGTGGACCCCCAAAGAATACCCTAATTGAACCATCCACTTTGTACCAAACTATTGAATAAACTACTATTGTCATAGAGAAATGACTCATACTAAAAAATCTTTGAAAAAAACCACTTTTCCTTTTATGATGTTTTGAAGGTCCAAATGCCACACAAAGACACCTTATTTAAAACTGCCATATTCTTCAACTCACCAATCCTATGCCAAATTCCCTAACATCATGATGGACCATATACCCTCTCAAAACAATATGAACTAAGAAATTAAAATGTAATTACCTAGACCAAGATCACAATGGGGTTTATTGGATCCGACTATAGCTTGTTTCACTTTGATAAATAGTCACCAAGAAACTATAAAATCATTAATCCTTGGATGGAATACACAATTAACATTAAAAATTCATTATCCTAGACAATTTCTATATACCAAACTATATTAGACCAATTATTAAAAACACAATACTATAAACTAGGCTGCGTGAAATAATTTCACATAAATAAATATATAATATTGATAAATATTAATAAAACCACCTAAATCAAAATATGTGTTATAAATAATCTAAAATTGTATGTTTTTTCGACTATATTAACAAAAAAATTATAAATCATTCTAGCAGTCCATAATAGTGGATTTCACTATAACAACACTGAGTATATATATATATATATTATAGATTACATCATAGTCACAAATAGGACCTAAAAGCTTCAAAATTAACTCTAAACCATTGAGAAATAGTGATATGGGAGTGCATATTTATTAGAGAGAAAATTGAGGATATGGGGAGGTGGGATAGTAGGTATAGTCAAGTAATGAAAAAATGGGATAGTTTTCCCCTTAAAAAAATTAAAAACTAAAAACAAAAAATAAATCCACCATATAACCAGTAGGAGACCGTGAGATATAAGTTATTTTTACATTGGCTTCTCGTTGGATCTATAGGGGTTCTTAGTTTCTAAGGGTCTCAATGGCTACTTGGTGTACCCAAATTGGGCACCCCTTGAGTCAGATACTTATAGTAATAGTTTTTTCAGAACTCTAACCACTTTCTAATGTTTTCATACAAGAATAAATCAACCAAGAACATTTAAATACATCTAGATATTTCCCAAATCCATTATTTTATGTTCTCAGTAACAATTAAAAAAATCCCCTACTCTAGGATTCATAATTCTAAATTATACCAAATGTAACAAAATCATAATGAAAAAAGTCAATAAAATCTCTCTACCATAGGGCTTCTCATCCCAAAAAATCACCTAGAATGAATCTGAATTTAGAATCAACGGTATGTTAAAAATGTAGTGATTCTTCCTATTGATGATGAAATATTGGACTTTTAGTAAAAAAATTACAATGGGGTTTTATTTATTTAAAATTAATATTATAATATAGGTAATTATTATTATGTTGGCTATTAGAATATTGATTTCAATTTTGGTTATGATGTATTATTATTTTTAATTTCATTCAAAATTGTTTCACTCTTCATAGCAATTCATAATAGATCAATAATGATTTAGATGTATTTAAGAGGTTTCAAACGTGTTAATGTAAAATCATTTATATTATAACATAATTAAATAAAAATATAGTGTTTCATTCAATTTAATATAAATTTATAAAATTTATGTATAAATAATGTAGTAAGTATATTGTCTTCCTAAAAATAACATTTATGTAAAATAGTATACATAATATTATTCTGTGAGTTTTTGAATGTTTATAAGTGTTTAATATAATAATATAAACATATATTAAATTAACATTATAATTCCCAAAATTATGTATTAATAAATAAAATCAAATATTTTCGTCTAAGAGTAAGCAATGGTGGAATTATTATAACATCACTACTTATATTTTGTGCAAGACTATACTATAATGTTTGAACCATATTTTAAATTTACCTCATTGTTTTAAATGTATCATAGGAGTATAATTGATATCATATATGTTTAGACCTATGTTTCAACATCTCGTTTAATAGTAACAGATGTATATTAAAAATATTGTAGGATAACACTGAAGGGTTTGTTATGTGAATGAGTAAGATTAAATAATATTGTGATTAGATATATATATATGTTCAATTCCCCAGAAGAAAAAAAATATATTGAACAATTATGTAGATATTTTCATTGTGATTTAAATAATGTAAAATTTAGAGTATTGAATAGAATCTATAATTACTCGTGGAATTATCAGATGGTAAATTAAATATAATTTGTAATTTCAAGCTCCATACTACGAGTCAATATTAGAAGTTTTATTTGGATAATAGTATCAAATAATTGGAAGTATATAAAATAAATTTATAAATGTATTTGGGTGCTTGGATGGAGTTCAAGATATCATTTATGAGAGCTTCTCTCAGTGTGATAGTTGGTATTTTTAGAAGTGCATCATCATGATGTTGTTAATGGGTGTTGTGTCAATATGGCTGAATAGAGGGTATGGTTTTTACATGATGCATTAGTATGACTATCATGTGTGGAAATGAAACCCTCTGTCTATTATATGGGAGGGAATTGTAGCATGTATATTTTTTTACACCGTATTTCATTCCGTGAAGGGTATATGTAGAGGCCCGAAGATTTACATACATGGACATTACATTACTTTTGAGGAATACTTAATACATTACAAAAATAGACGCACAAGGATCGTAATAGTTTTGTGTCTTTGTAATCATGGAATATAAACTTCTAATCATGTTAAATGATCTTCAACAACTCTCATAACGATCTTCCCCTTTTTGTTTCCTTACCTAAAACCTTTCTTTCTTTCTTGGGGAAAATAAAACATAAAAAGGGTGAGCTCAAATGCTCAGTAAGGGAAAACATAGAGAACATAAAACAATCCATAAACATTTGAAATCAAAAACATGAACATGAAATTTAAACATAAAAATCTTGAGAAAAGACATAAATCGTGGAAGTATGTAAAGCATATATCATAATGGAACATCAACCATGATAAAATATAATGGGAAAAAACATGTAATTGTGGCAACCATTCATCACAAGTTATGATTTACATAGTATCCAAGGCATTGCTGCCAAGACCATCTTAGTGGACAAAGTCCCTTTCTGAATCGAGTTCAATCCTCGTTTCAGTCCTGTAACACTGAACCGGATTAACTTACCATTCCAGCCATGCCTATCTCATGAGATATAAATATTTACCCAATGCATTGGAGGGAGATATAGGTCCCACCCATCACATAGTGAAATCATTCTTACTTGTGCCACAAAATAAACATACATCATTCCCAATAAATAAAATGGGTTTCATATACATAATCCCATCATCACATAATCCATATAAAATAAATAGATATCATTTCATAATAAAAAAATTGAAACCATGTAAATCATACAGACTTTATACTTGAAACATACACATATGAAATAATGTCATCTTAGATGAAAAATGGTTTTGATAAAACCCATGAAATGAATTCACGAGGAAAATATCCTTTATTCTTCAAAATCTATTTCTTTTCACAAAATATCATGTAATTTTAAAAGAAAAATATTTTGTTGAAAATAGTGATGAAATATTTTGGAGGATGCTTTATGAAAATAAGGCTTTATAAAACCGTAAAAATATGTTCGTGCGGAATAAGTTAAAAAACAGTCTTCTCGTTCTTTTGCCGGAAATGACAAAAAGTACCTCGTAAAAGAAAGATTACATACATACCATGTAGTAAAAGTAAAAAATGGGTAAAAATTACATTAAACATACATGAATCCATTTATAGGAAACAGGGCTATGGATGAGAACAATAACCCCAGTAAATACTTACGAACAAACAATCTCGGATAAAAACGAGATTGGAAAAGTTATCTCTTAACTTAGGTCTGATATGCTTCATACGTATCCTAACCTCCTATATAATCATTTAAATAATATCATTTAATTATTAAATAATCATATTCATTGTTATGATATCATATATGGTTCATTTATGACTTTATATTACCTGTTCTTTTGTAAATTCATGTTAATGTAGCGTTTTGGGTAAAATCGTTTCATTTATGGTCCGTGATTTGACTTGTAATTATTCATATGATTACATAGATCATGATCACGTAATTCCAGAATATAAAACATGATTTATATATAATATATAGTCAGAATATACATATATATAATAGATCTATAAATTGAAATAAATACACCATTCATGGAGATGGTAGGCCGTACGTACGCATGAACGCTGTTTTTGTTTACTTATTGAGTTGAATGGAATTAAGTAGATGAAATAGAGAGATATATATATATATATATATATAAATAAATCCAGTTGCTTTATAATTTCATATATTTCATTATTATTTCTTATATATACTTTATAATCATTCTTTAATGGTTAACATGGAGAATGAATCTCATCACATTGTGGAGACGGTAGTCCGTACCTACGCACGAGTGATGATATCGTTTCCATAATTATTGAATTGAATTGGAGTGGATGATACAATATATCAGAATCATTATGATGTTATAATAACTATGTATAGTTATTCTTTACACCATTATACCCCTCCAAGTAAGGAGGTGTTGGAAAAACAGATTACCCCACGACGTGGAGACAGTATTCCTTACGTACGGACGCGCAGTGATTTCGTTTTCCATAGGATGGATAAAAGGTGAAATGGGGTTGTTTCATACTTATAATAACATATCATAATATGAGTGATACTGATGTTATTACTTCACAATGAAACAACTAAATAAGAAGAAGTGGATGAAGAAATAATTTTGAAAGAATCGGAAACAGACATTACCTCTTCCTTGAAGCGCCTCTTTGAGACCTCCACTTAAGGAATTAAAATTGGTATTTGAAGAAGCCCAAGTCCTATAAGATGTTTCTAGAGAAGTGGAGAAGGTAATTTTTCAGGGGTTGGCCGAGCATGAAGGCTTAATGTTGTGTGAGTAAGAGAGGGAGGAGGTGCCCTTTGATAAGGGAGGAGAGGGGCACCTTTGGAAAAACTAAAAATATTATTTTATTATAAAGTCATATTCGGTTTTTAATATCTCAAAATTAATTTATTTCTAAGATAACGTGGGTATGGGTCTAAATCCTCTCATCCAATAGAATTTAGACAAGTTGTGTATCTATTTTAACCTTATCATTTTTATTTAACTTTAAGTTAGATAATTTAACTTTTACCGTGTCTTCTTGTTTTCGTACACTATAAGGTTAATAAACTTACAATAACAAGCCAAACGAACCCAAAGTTGAGTATTATTAATATATATAACCTTATCTAAGTCATTTTTCCGAACCTTAGATTTTTAGGAATAAAATAACAATTAATAATATAATATTTGTTTTAAAAACTATTTTATTTCAATTTTGACAATATTTGGTAATTGATTTTTGTGAAAATCATAACAGAAATATTAGTTCGAAAAAAGTTAATTAAATCAATACTAACATGTCATATTAACATATAAAATTATTGGAATTCATAAAATGTCTGAAATTACATTTATTTGGGTATTTATAACATCAATTATGTCAATATTTTATTAATAATATAATTACTGCATCATCATTGTGTCATAAATAAATTAAATTATTTAAAGTCTAAAAATTACAAATAAAATACCATTATGTATGAAATATTTTTATAATTCTAATTAATATTTATAGTCAAATTTATCTTATGTATAACCCTATATTAAAAATTATTTACTTATTAAACTTTGATTTTAATTATTTTAACCCTTCTTTAAATAAATTAATATTAAATGTCCTAATCTATTACTTGTGGGCCTAAATGGTCATATTATATTCCTAAGGTTTTTTTTGGTCAAATTAAACTTATCCAATATAATTAAGACATGTGTTAGGGTAATTATAATATCATTGTTACCCTTAAGTACCCTATTTACTTTTAACCGTGGTAAAAAAAATTAAAAAGTTATTATTCACCAAAAATTATTTTCACCTCATTGAACCACATTTTACTTACTGACATCAACCATGTCTCTCTGATTTTTGAAATTCCACTAAAAAAAAAGGTAAAATTATGTTTCATGTGAATCTGGAAATTCTCATAGGAGGTGCGTAAAAGACGGGGAAAAGTTCAATAAAATTTTTATATATCTGAAATTATTATAAAATGACTCCAATGAATTGAATTGAACATATATAGGTATTATGTATCAATTTTGAGCTAAAATAAATTTAAATAAAATAAATAATTATTTAAATAAAAAGTCTGTTTTTAAATAGTAACCGAGTGTTTTCACTATTCATCAAAAATTGAATGTTTTCAGACAAATACCAAAATTTCACCCTAAGCTAATTTCGATATTCCTAATCCAAAAATTAAGTCCATTTTAAAAATAAAATTTACAAAATTTCAAAAGGTGGGTATTACAATTCATAACGGCTAGTTTTAATAATATTTTAATAGCATATCGTTGTTTAGTAAAACTCGGTATTGCATACAACTTAAGCTATTGAGGAAGGTCGCGATTGTGTGTAATGCAAGCCAAGTCATGGTTACGTGTAGTGCAAGACTTCATTGTTGTTTTTTATAATAGAATCAAACCTTATTTCATTTATTCATTAAATATATATTTGTATAGATACACTCAATGTGGCGTAGAATGACTATTATAAAACGAACTTGAAATTGTGTGTAACACAATCTAAGAATAGTGTTGAGTATACTTCAAGATAATAAAGTGTGTCTTATAGCACAAGATAATCTAGTTGTAGCATGACATCAAATAAATTAAAAAGAATACTTACATAAAATATCAGGTTGTTACATTCTACCCCCATTAAGATGAATTTCACCCTCGAAATTCGTCAGGGTTATAAATCATTTTCTATTCATAAAAACCCACATCGTAAAATGAAATACCAAAACATAATTTTAAAAACTAATGTATGAAACGTAACAGTTACCCAAATTAACTCATCACTGGGTTTCCACGTAGGAGAACATAGGTGAAAATATGGATATGGAAGAGAAATCTAACCATTATGTTCTGATGGAGTGTGGTAGAGAACATGTCTATAAAAACACCGATTATCACAAAGCCATAAATTTGTGATGATATAAGGTGGATTATGATTCATCATATATAAGGTAACTAGGACAACATTTTTGGATTTCAAGATCATTTCCCTAAAGTTGAATAAATTGGAATTAGAAGAAATACGTTCTTGATTTTGATACAATATCACCATTGGTCTTTCCTTGGAAAATTTCCACTTCATCTCTTACAGAAATGAAGTTTAATTTTTCATTCACGAAGTTTTAGTAGATCATATGATATAATGACAGGTCATTCCATATGTCTCAAACAAAAGGTTAGAAAAAGTTATCAAATATACATAAGTCTATCTATGGTGAGGTTAATCATATAAGATTTCAAAAACGAACTTATACTTCATATATCATACCTATTAATAATATAAAACTAGTTTTTACTAACTAGGGACTTCCGGTTGGCCATTGGTATGTGATAAAGGCCAGTCACACTTCAGTTATGGGTTCGATTCTCAAAACCTTGTCCAACATGATGGGTTGTCGCCCATCCTGCAGGTTGTCCTTTTTCTAAAACTACATTACTATAACATCCCATAAATAATATCAAAAAAAGTTCTATCCTTAAACAATACTAACTTATGTCCAACATAATCCATTCCAATCATTAGGCTTATCTAAAATACTTCAGTCCAAGTTCATAGTATAAAGAGAATGATTACTTGAAATGTCACTTAACAATCACTTAAATGCCATCATTTATCCCCCATATATCATAAGATATATCTTGTTGGTCAAATAACAAACATGTGAATACCTTAATCATGTATTCTCTTAAAAAATGAACACCCATTGAACCTTAGTGAAAACATGAATGCAGTTAAAAGTTAACACTTTCCACATACCAAAAACCTCAAAATTCAATATACTCAAACCATGATATCACTTAGTCCTTATATCAATCATGAGCTCGTGAATATAAACAAAAATCTCATTATCTTCTTATCCCTTCATTATATGCATATCATCTGCTTTCCAAAATATTTGAATCACTTTTCATGGTTACTAGTACCATAAAATTATTAAAAACCACAATAGACTAATACAAAAATATTCTAATACACCATAAAATTACCTCTACAACATTATTCATGAATACCAATACATAAAAACTTCAATCCATCTTCTTCAATGATTGTCCTAGAATAAGTCCTTCCTTGATTTAGAAGTAAATTTTTAGGTCAGGACATTGAGTTGATTAATGCCCATGTTCTCCACAAATAAGACATTGAATTCCATAACAGTATGTCACTCTATGACCCTTTTCTCCACACAGATAACATATGTCCCTCTATTTGAGATAATCCTCAAGGTTCTTCTTCCCTTCTTTATAAATCTCGATCTTCCTTTCTTTATTCTCCTCATCATTCGAACATGCATAAAAGTCTATCTTCCTCTTATTTGATGAATTAGGAATACCAAAAAATTTCACCTTATTAATCATATATCGTGATGACTGATTCGGCATAATCACAATATCATTACCTCTAGGCATTACACAATTTTGTTGCTCATAGTCACCAATTTGTCCATTGGATTCAAAGTTAACTGAATTCCTTCTGGTTCCCTCCATTGACTAAAACAAAAAAATAATTCTGTGAGAGGAAAAAATCATACAAGAAAATAACATAATCAAGGGGGAGTACCTTCGACATCTAACATCTTACGTTTAATTCTAATATCATTTCCATAATTCTAAGACTATAACTTATACTTATACTTAACATTAGGAACAACCCTAGACATACCTTAGAAATATCTATAGAGATCTCACTATAGTTTTCGCATCCGTGTTTCCAAAGGTTAACTAAACCTTTCCGCTGATACCAACTGTAGAGGCCCGAAGCTTTACGTACATGGACATTACATTACTTTTTCATAATACATAATACACAACAAAAACAGACACACAAGGATCGTAATAGTTTAGTGTCTTTGGAATCTTCGAATTTTAACTTATAATCATGTTGAAAGATCTTCATCAAATCCCATAATGATCCTCCTCTTTTTGTTTCCATACCTAAAACCTTTCTTTATTTCCTAGGGAAAATAAAACATAAAAAGGGTGATCTCAAATTCTCAGTAAGGGCAAACCTAGAGAACATAAAACAATCTATAAACATTTGAAAGCAAAAACATGAACATGAAATTTAAACATCAAAATCTTGAGAAAAGACATAAATCGTGGAAGTACATATGGAATATATCATAATGGAACATCAACCATGATTAAATATAATGGGAAAAAACATGTAATTGTGGCAACCATTCAGCACATGTTATGATTTCCATAGTAGCCAAGGCATTGCTGCCAAGACAATCTTAGTGGACAAAGTTCCTTTCTGAATCGAGTTCACTCCTCGTTTCAGTCCTGTAACACTGAAACATATTAACTTACCATTCCAGCCATGTCTATCTTATTATATATAAACCTTTACCCAATGCATTGGAGGGAGATATAGGTCCCACCCATCTCATAATGAAATCATTCTTACTTGTGCCAGAAAATAAACATACATCATCCCCAACGAATAAAATGGGTTTCATAAACATCATCCCATCATCACATAATCCATATAAAATAAATGGATATCATTTCATAGTAAGAAAAGTGAAACCATGTAAATCATAGATTCTTTATACATGAAATATAAACATATGAAATAATGTCATCTTCGATGGAACATGGTTTTGATAAATCCCTTGAAATGAATTCATGAGGAAAATATCCTTTCTTCTTCAAAATAAATTTCTTTTCACAAAACATCATGTAAATTTAAAAGAAAAATATTATGATGAAGATAGTCATGAAATATTTTGGAGGGAGCTTTATGAAAACAAGGCTTTATAAAACCGTAAAAATCAGTTCATGCCGAATAAGTTAAAAAACATTCTTCTCGTACTTTTGCCGGAAAAGTCAAAAAGTTCCTCGTAAAAGAAAAATTGCATACATACCATGTAGTAAAAGTCAATAATGGGTAAAAAGTACATTAAACATACATGAACCCATTTTTAGGAAACATGGATATGGATGAGAACAATAACCCCAGTAAATACTTACGAACAAACAATCTCATATAAAAACAAGATTGGAAAAGTTATCCCTTACCTTAGGTTCGATATGATTTGTATGTATCCAAACCTCCTGTATAATGATATAAATAATTTCATTGAATTATTACATAATAATCATCATTTTTATGATATCATATATGGTTCATTTATGACTTTATATTACCAGTTCTTTTGAAAATTCATGTTAATGAAGCGTTTTGGGTAAAACCGTTTCATTTATGGTCTGTGATTTGACTTGTAATTATTCATATGATTACTTAGACCATGATTATATAATTACAGAATATAAAACATTATTTATATATAATATATATTCAGAATATACATATATATAATAGATTGATAAATGGAATGAAATACATCATTCATGGAGACGGTAGGCCGTACATACGCATGAACACTGTTTTCGTTTACTTATTGAGTTGAATGGAATTAAGTAGATGACATACATATATATATATATATATATATTAATCCAGTTGCATTATAATGTCATATATTTCATTATTATTGATTATATATACTTTATAATCATTCCTTAATGGTTAACATGGAGCATTAATCTCATCGCGTCGTGGAGACGGTAGTCCGTCCGTACGCACGAGTAATGATATAGTTTCCATAATTATTTAATTAAATTGGAGTGGATGATACAATATATCAGAATCAGTATGATGTTATAATAACTATGTATAGTTATTCTTTACACCATTATACCCATCCAAGTACGGTGGTGTTGGAAAAACAGATTACACCATGGCGTGGAGACAGTATTCCAACGTACGCACGTCCGGTGATTTCATTTTCCGCAGGATGGATAAAAAGTGAAATGGGGTTGTTTCATACTTATAATAACATATCTGTATATGAGTGATATTTATGTTATTACATGATAATGAAACAACTAAATAAGAAGAAGTGGAAGAAGAAATATTGTTGAAAGAATCGGTAACAGACATTACCTCTTCTTTGAAGCGACTCTTTGAGACCTCTTCTTAGGGAATTAAAATTGGTCTTTGAAGAAGCCCAGGACCTCTAGGATTTTTCTAGGGAAGTGGATAAGATAATTTGGCAGGGGTTTTCCGATCATGATGGCTCATAGTGGTGTGAGGAAGAGAGGGAGGAGGTGCCCTTTTATAAGGGAGGAGAGGGGCACCATTGGAAAAACTAAAAATATTATTTTATTATAAAGTCATATTCGGTTTTTAATAGCTAAAAATTGATTTATTTCGAAGAAAAGGTGGGGATGGGTCGAAATCCTCTCATCCAATAGAATTTAAAAAAGTGTAGGTATCTATTTTAACCTTATCATTTAGATTTAACTTTAAGTTGGATAATATAACTTTTACTGTGTCTTCTTATTTTCTTACACTATATGTTTAGAAAACTTACTGTAACAAGCCAAACGAACCTGAAGTTGTTTATTATTAATATATATATCCTTATCTAAGTCATTTATCTGAACCCTATATTTTTAGAAATAAAATAACAATTAATAATATAATATTTGTTTTAAAAACTATTTTATGTTTATTTTGACACTATTTGGTAATAGATTTTTGAGAAAATCATAACAGAAAGATTAGTTCAAAAAAAGTTAATTAAATCAATACTAACATGTCATATTAACATATAAAATTATTGGAATTCATAAAAAGTCTCAAATTACATTTATTTTGGTATTTATAACATCAATTATGTCAATATTTTATTAATAATATAATTACTACATCATCATTGTGTCATAAATAAATTAATCTATATAAAGTCTAAAAATTAAAAATAAAATACCATTATTTAGGAAATCTGTTTAGATTTCTAATGAATATTTATAGTCGAATTTATCTTATTTATAACACTATATTAAAAATGATTTACCTATCAAACCTTGATTTTAACTATTTTAACACTTCTTTAAATAAATTAATATTAAATGTCCTAATCTAATCCATGTGGGCCTAAATAGTTATATTTTATTCCTAAGGTTGTTTTTGGTCGAATTACACTTATCCAATAGAATTAGGACATGTGTTAGGGTATTAATAATATCATTTTTACCCTTAATTACCCTATTTAATTATAACCGTGGTAAAAAAAGTAAAAAGTTACTATTCACCAAAAATTATTTTCATCTTATTGAACCACATATTACTTAATGAAATCAACCGTGTCTCTCGGATTTTTGAAATTCCACTCACAGAAGTGGTAAAATTAGGTTTTATGTGAATTTGGAAATTCTCCTAGGAGGTGGGTAAAAGACGGTGAAAAGTTCAATAAATTTTTTATATGTCTAAAATTATTATAAAATGACTCCAATGAATTGCATTGAACATATATAGGTATTATGTATCATTTTTGGCCAAAAATAAATTTAAATAAAATAATTCATTATTTAAATAAAAAGTCGGTTTTTAAATAGTAAACCAGTGTTTTCAGTATTCATCAAAAATTGAAAGTTTTCTGAAAAATACCAAAATTTCACCCTAGGATAATTTCGATATTTCAAATCCAAAAATGAAGTCCATTTTGAAAAATAAAATTTAAAAAATTTCAAAAAGTGGGTATTACTATTCATAACGGCTAGTTTTAATAATATTTTAATAGCATATCGTTGTTAGTGAAACTCGGTATTGCGTACGATGTAAGCTATCGAGGAAGGTCGTGATTGTGTGTAATGTAAGCCAAGTAAGGGTTGCATGTAGTGAAAGTCTTCTTTCTTGTTTTGTATAACAGTATCCAACCATATTTCATTTATACATTGAATATATATATATATATATACACTCAATGTTGCGTAGAATGACTATTATAAAACGAACTTGAAATTGTGTGTAACACAATCTAATAATAGTTTTGAGTATACATCAAGCTAATAAAGTGTGGCGTATATCACAAGATAATATGGTTGTAGCATGACATCAAAAAAATTAAAACGAATTCTTATCATAAAATATACGGTTGGTACAGTATAATTGCACCATGAATGGGTAGATCAACCCACAAGCCCACTACATGAGATTAAATTCATGGGTTTGAAATATATAACACCATATAGAGTTGTTCTATTATATTGATCATGTATTGTGGGTGTGTAAGATTAAAATATGATAACATAGGGTGATCGTTCAATATCATTAGGAATTTCATCAAAAATGGGGATGAGGGGGGCTGGGTCAGATTATAATGATTCCCTAGTTTTTTTATATCATGAGGAGATGAGTCAAACTATAATGGGTAAGATGTATGTTTGTGGTTTTGTTTGGGGAAGTGTAATTATGTTTCTACACTTTGGGTTTCTTGCCTAATATTTCTTATACTATAATGTGCTTCTCAATTATTAGTCTATTTAGATGTATATTTTAAAGGAATGTGGTCTCTAGGTTATACCAATGAATTAGTGGGTTGTTAATTTGTTTAGAATATGTGACGTGAGATATTCCCAAAAAGGGAATTGATGACTATTTCGATAATACCATAACAAATTAAGACTTTTTAATGATTCCATTTGTGTAAAAAAAATAATATTAGTGTCCTTTTTGAAGGAGATTAATCTAAACCTTATATCAATATAATCATAAATATCTAATTTAAATGGATTATAAATTTTTTATTATAATTATTTTACAGTTTAACGATTTAGAGTTTGGTTTCATATAATTTATATACATCAATACAGTTGATAGGTGTTATGGAGATGTGATATATACCATGAGGGGTACATCCATTATAACGAAATGAAGGGTATAAAAACCCAAGAATATTTTTGACACTTAATTGTATTAACAATAACTTTTAAGATAATGTCATATTTATAATTATGATTCCTTTTATGGTTGTAATCCCATGAAAAATAAACTGAGTTGTTTTATTCTATCCTGAGACTATGGTATACTAGGATAAATATCATATAAGTATCATTTGAATAAAAAATAAATAGATTAAAATTTAATATAATTAAATTTATATTAGTTTCATTAGTTAGGACCACTCTATAAATTTTAGATTCTTGCTATAAATACCTTTGGGTCATAAAAATAATTAAAATAGAATATTGATTTGGTCTTACACAAGGTAAGACCATTATTGTTTGTCCATTATATTGGTATCTAGATTTGGGAGGATATTTTTGGGACATGATAAAAATGGGTGTCCCATACATGGGTTTCCATATCATATCAATTGGAAATTTCATGATGAATGATTATTAGAATCATAGAGGATATGGACTCTCTAGAAGGGTTGGGGTTTACACCAAGTATGAGGCACATACTCATTTGTTTCCAATAAATTAGTATAAGGCTGGATTAATATATTACGATATTAATGGGAATTAAAATTAATATTTGGACTATTTAGAGCTAAATGGATCATATGAGTGGTCTAATGATAAGGTTATAAATGTTGGTTGGGATGGGGATTACACTAAAATAGAGAAACATATATCAAAAAAAATATCAATGAGTGTACCTAGGAGGATTAATCGATACATGGGAACATAAGATAAAAATTAGGATGAATGGGAAGGTTCCCTGATACACTAATTTGGGGGGACTTCATTATCAATGAAATACATTACTCTAAACACCCTTATAGTCCTTTCGATTAGGGAGGAAACCCATGGAAGATCAATTATAAATGGAATACTTGACTGCCGAGGAGAAATAATTTGGGTATAACTATATCATCTATATTAATAGGATTCTATTTTTAGGATCCCAATATGTTAGACCTAGAAAATGTTTTTTAAAGGTATGGGACCAACGTAATGTGGCACCCATGTAGGTGAGCTACAAGAACTGTTTCCATAGTGTGGAGGATTGGTTAAATGATTCCCTAGTATGGAGGTTTAGTAATATATCATACGGGTTGACTTGTACTGAAAACCAAGATTAAAATGACTTAAATAATCCATTGATCAATTTATTTAAATAATATGTCTCATAATTTTCTATCAAACTATAGAAAAAAATATTTAGTGTCTTGGAGATTAGCTACATATATGTGTTTTTTATGACAAGTGAAAATATTTTTATGTAATCTTTATTCTTTGGAACATTTTCCATATATTTCACATGATATAACATTATTCATAACATGGGTATTTGAAATGATATGAAATTGTATATATCAAATTTTCAGGAATGTAATCAAATATAATTACAAGAAGCAAAGCATGAGAAAGATATAAATATCAAAAAAATGGATCAAATGACCATATATTATAATCATAAAAATTATTATGGTAACGAGGGATCTTTAAAAGATAAATAGATAATCATAAATGACATTAAATTTCTTATAAAAATTAACAATATTCTTTTAACATGTCGTTATGACATAAATATGTGTAACACATTAAAATTATCCATCATCTGGAAAACATGGTATTTCATGGATATGAAATAAATCTAGAAATGTTATCCTAAAATTATGAAAAACATATAATATTGGAAAGCACATAATAATATAAAAAATATATTTTAGGAAAATTTCCCTTCCCACTCTTGTTGTAATATAACTCTTTATGTACGTTCTTGAAAATGTGGGCAGACCCATTATTCAAAGGCTTGTGTGAACAAACGCATTATGTCAAAACTTCAAAGTCTCATGAGATATAAAATGAAACAAATAGGTTTAAAGATTATATAGGACACCAACCATCATTATCGAAACAAATAATTTCTACTAAAAATCTATAATTATCATAATTTAAATAACTCATAGAAAAAAGGGTTTTTAAACATGTCTCTTAACATGACATTTTGTAATCATAAAATGCAAAAATATATTTTTCCAAAAAAATAATAATAACATAATAAAATATATATGTATCTTAATAAATATCCACATTATAGGAAGAGAAATTTAATATAATGAAATCATTGTTATGATTAGTTTTTATAGGAATATTTTTTATTTATATTTTTCAAAATAATAGTTTTGAGTCCCTCATCAATAAGTATACTTTATTTATAAGAAAAATTAATCAATTCCTTGGATGAAAAGTATTTTGGTTAACACAATATTTTACAACATAAATATGTTATAAATTTCAATCAAATTGTAATTTCATGAAATAATAATTTTTAATAAGAAATTATACATCTCATGAAAGGGATTATGAGTTACCAAGTCCAATACAATTAACCTTGATTTCCAAAGAAGTTCTGCGACCCCTAATATAATAAATATAAACATTTTAATTACATATTCTAGAATCTTATTATATGTATATATATGTTTGTGTGTGTGTATTTATAACTTTAATAAATAGTAATTTTCATCATTTATAGGATTGTTGTAATATTTTTTTCAACATCAATTTTTAATATCTTCAAACATTACAAATGATTTATAATTTTGATATTTTTACCCATTAATTTATTTCATTTTCATAATAAAAACATATCCCAGGATATGATAATATATAAATTATACTGTTTTCCTCTAATATAATTCCATTTGTTTTGTAGTTACATTGTCTGAAAAATGAGTCGATGTCAGGTTCTTTCAATTATTTTATCGAATGAAAAGATACATTAATAGTAAGTTAAATTCTTAATATAACATTTTTAGGAAAATTTTCCAGTCATTATTTTTTTCTTATATTATAATAAAATTAGTTTTCATGCATCCACATTAACCTATAATATATTTTCATGGAATAAATCTTGTTGTTGGTTAAACCAATAAAAACATTTACATGATTTAACTTTATTATTGATTATGGTTATAGATGTGTTTTTTTGATATAATATCCTTGTAAAAGAATAATGATGAAATTATTTTCATTTTTTATGAAGTTGATATATATTTTAATATTTTTAGATAAATAATTAAAAAGTATAGGAAAAATAAAATTAATGATTCATCGTGGATGTAGAATTTCCCCCACACTCATGATTGACATCCATTAATATTTATATGTAGATGGAAACAAATAAATGAGGTTCGTATAGTAAAAATAAAAATATAATTGTAACATCCCAAGTAAGTAATGAATAATAGATATTTTTATCTATGTCTATTAATGAATTAGTTAGTGTTTTAGAGGCTTAAAATGAGAATAAATACAATCTTAAGAATGGAATACACTAATATTTTTAAAAGATTGTTTTACTGCCTTTTGATGGAAAACCATATTTTAAATCTATATTTTGACAATTTTATAAGCTCTATTTGTCAAAATAAACTTATTCTTTATGATTGGGACATCAAAATTTACTTTCTGTGAATTTTTTGTATTTTTTCGATAAAGTTAATTTTTTTAATGAATAGTGAAGAATGTTGTATTTTAATTCAAAACCTCTTTTTGATCTAATTTATTTATATGATTAGATTATATTTTGAATTGGTTTTAAAGTTCAATTAGAATATATTTTTACCATTTAATCCAATAGTGGTCGTTGGAATTAATTTCACTTTGAAATTGGACTTAAACTAGTGTCAATCTTTTGATAGTAATTGTTTCATAAAAACACGCTATTTTCTCTAACATCGAGAATTAATTATTAAATTAATTAATGCAACTTATATGTTTTGAATTTTTTAAAATAGACATCATTTTTGAATTCGGAATATCAAATATAGCTTAGGGTGGTGTTTTGGTTTTTTTCTGGAAAACTTCAATTTTTTATGAATAGTGAAACCACTAAGTGGTACTTATAAAAACTGATTTTCCATTTAAATGAAATTTTTATCACCTCTGTGGTTTTAATTTCAAAAATCCGACATACATGGTTGTCATTAAGAAGAAAAATGAGGTTCAATGGGATTAAAATAAATTTTTGGTGAATAGTAACTTTTAAGTTTTTAATCGCGATTAGAGGTAATTAGTGTAATTTACGGTAAGAATAATGTTTTAATAATATGAGATGAGCATGAAAATTTTCCTAACATTATTTTATGTGTCATGGCCCACCATGAAAATCCATGGGTCAACTTGGGGACCCCATGGAGCCACTTTGGTAGGAAAATGACATTAATATCTTTTTATTTAATGTTAAAATAAAAATGACACAAACATGAGTTGTTTTAATAAAAAAAATTTTACATGGTGTTATACAAGTGATATTTTTGACTATAAATAGTCAATTGAAATTTAATACGATTTCCAACATTATAGTATTTTTTTATAATTTTTAGACATTATATGAATTAAATTATTTATGACACCATGATGATGCAGCGATTACGTCATTATTTAACGATTTAAATAAAATGAAAAGATAATGTCAAATCTATAACCTAAACATGTACAAACCCTATTGGATGGGTATATTTATAACCCTTATCTCCTTATACTCGAATTATATCAATTTGGGACCTTTTAAATCCGAAACTCATTTTAAAATAAAGTAACATTTCTTTACTTTCCAAGAGTGCCCCTCCTCTCCTCTTATAAAAGGCCCCCACCTCTACCTCCTTACCCACACATCCAAATCCATTGGCTCGGCCAACCCCTGCTCATTTTGTCTCTCCACATCCCTATATATCTCCTAGAAGCCTCACTTTGGGCAGAAGTCTTCCCAAGGAATCTTTTGAGCGCAAATCAAAAAGAGTTACCCGATTTAAAGGTAGTGTCTTCTTTTGTGTTCTTATGTTTTATTTTGCTTCTACAACCACCTAAACTCTTTTTATTCATTTATTTTGTAAAAACACCAGTATCTTCCGTATACTAGGATGTTGTTATAAGAAGAATTCGAGCTACACTTACACACACCTATGTCTAATGGTTAAAGAATAAACTGTTTCTGTGGATGGCGAATTTCTGCCTCACGAGAAGATGATTGTTCAACACTCATATATCACCTTAAAAGGTGGCCATTAAGATGTAACTATATTTATATATTATATATAATATGTTTATGTTTTACTTAAGCTTGTGTATTTTTCATTTATGGCATATCTTTATGGTTACAATTATGAGTAATCGCGATATCTTCATTTCAGGAAGTGCGGACTACCGCCCCCTCAAAGTGATTGGATTCGTTAATACCATATGCGGTATGTATAAATGATATATTTAATGTTATTATATATTATACCATACTGGAATTAAAATACTATTATGTATCATTATGTTTTAATTCCATAAAATACGAAATAGAAATGAAAGTAGCGTTCATGCATACATACGGCTTACAATCTCCATGAACGGTGCATTTCATTTATTACCTCTAAACGTTGTGTAATATTATAAATGCATTTATATACTGGATATATATGATATATATGATATATAAATCATGATTATACCTCTGGATATAATGGATACATGAACAACTTGTAATTATAAAGAGCATATTTTGACTCAAGTACCAATGATCGTTAAAACGACCGTTATTAACTAAAATAATTAAATAGTGTTCATGACATGGTAATAAGTGATATAAAAGGAATAATGAACTTGAAAAAGTTTCTTAAGCAAGTAGAAATTAACTCATGTTTATTATTCAGGAGATTAAAGAACGATCAAGTCATGTCGGACACGAGGTAAGGGAACTTCTTAACCCAATTTCCGTTCTTTGGGTTAATCTCTTAATTTCAAATTATGTCATGATATTATTATGTTCTATCTTTTATTTTTTACTTCCTTTTTGTGTACTTATAGTGAATACACGTAATAGGTCAATTTTATTTAAAAAATGATCTTTGTATGGGACTCCGCCTCAATCTCCTTTCATTGAGGCATATTTTGTTTTATACCCAACCTTCTTTTATACGGTGTATAAACCCCTTTGACTTTTAAGTTTATCCAAAATGAATCATTTTTTATACGAAAAGTTTACTAAATGACAAAAGGGAATGTTTTTGTCATACGTATGTGGTGACAATGACTTCTCCATCACCATGACCATTATTTGAGTTTCAGCTTCCTCTATAAGCCATACTTTTTTTAATGAAAAATAAACACCCTTTTTTACTTTTCATTTATATTGGTATTGAAAATGTTTTTCATAATGTTTTTATTATATCAACGTGTTTTATTGATATCTTGTGATTGAAATGTGGAAATTTTATGTTTCCTTTATGCATGTTTTATGTGATACGATTAGGTTATGGTTCTTGGGCATTATTATGAAGACGAGTGGTTACTTGATAAACTAAGGGCGGGTGAGCCTGATATAGCTCTCCAATGCATTGGGTAACGTGAAGGAGTGAAACGTTAAGGTTACTCCAAAGAGATTTAGGGAATATTCTATGATGGGTATTCGAAACATAACCAAGAGGGTTAATCCCTACGTAAGAATGTTATGAATGCCTCAAGTTACCTATATGTCTTATGATTTCTATGATTTATTCATGATTTGATGAGGTATGTTAAAGTGAATATGTTTTATGGGTAAAGTGTGATTTCATTCTTATGTATATATGAACTCATGTTTCCTTTCCACATTTTTATAACCCTTACTGAGCTTTTTATGCTCATCCAAAGTTTTTGAAATGTTTTTCATAGGTCAAGGGAAAGGTACATGATATGATGATAATGTCAAGGAAGTGTCAATAAAGAATCAATGTTTTATTTTAAATATGTTTCCGTTGATGGGAAAAATGAATACTATCTTTTATGTAACCACTTTTCATAAATGTGTAATGTAATACATGTTTTATGATCTAATTCTCTAAAACTCTAAACCTGAAAAGATACTCAATGTGAATTATTCAATTAATTCAATATTATGTAAGGTTTAAGGTCGAGGCCTTATTGTTGGTATCAGAGGTCAGTTTATGTAACTTTAAGAGTTAGAATTTTATTAAATGTTTATCCAAAAATATTTTTTTATGGTCAAATTGAAATGATATAAGATTTGAATATTACCATGTTGTATTATCTAAGACATGTTTGTTCAGAATGGTTTTCTGCAGAGGAAAAATGGAAGCAGTTCTAGGAAGGCATAAAGAAGGAAATAACCTTCTGAATCAGCATACTAAGATGGTCGGAATTGGAACTGAACAGTTTGTTACAGTGATGGAACAGTTGACTCAAGCGATAAATGGAGGTGGTATCCATGCACGAGATCTGCTAGATCAACCACAGAGGAACATGTCAGTGGTGGAACATTTCATGAGGCAACATCCCCCATCATTCAGAGGATCATATGATCATGTGCTACCTTAAGGGTGGATTAAAGAACTGGAGATGATTTTTGATGTTATGGGGTTTTTAGACAATCAAAAGGTTAGTCTTACTATTTACCGTTTGGAGGGTAAAGCAGATCAGTGGTGGTCGATGTATAAAAATATCAGGGATGCTGATGAGATTGATGCTCTCGACTTGGATGAAATCAATGGTATGTTTCTTGAGAAGTATTTTCCTAAGGATATTTGACTTTGGATGGAAAAACAATTCTTGGAATTGAGGCAAGAGGAAGACTCAGTGGCTGTCTATGATGAAAGGTTCACTTGATTGGAAAGGTATGCTCCAAATTTTATCTGAGACCTTGATAGTAAAATCAATAATTTTTACTCAGGAATAAATCCAAAATATCGAAGGGTATTGGCTTCTCGTGAGTTCAAAATTTATGAAAATCTTGTTCGATGTGATGAGAAGGTGGAAATGGAGTTTGCCGATGATCATGTGTTCTATAACAACCAGCCGAAGAAGAGACTGAGGTGGCAGGAGAAAGGAAATAATTCTTCAAAAAGGTCTGACGATAAGAAGGCTAAGTTTCTAGTTTGTGATAAATGTGGTAAAAGGCATGATGGGGAATGTCTTCTGAATTCTGGAAAGTGCTACTGATCTGGTAAGACGGGACATAAGGCTTGTGATTTCACTGAGAAAGATCAAGGTGATGGTAAGTCCTAATTTGATTTGCAGTTAGTGAAATGTTTTAAGTGCAATGAGATGGGTCACTATTCAAACGAGTGTCCGACAAAGATCTTGAGTGATGGGAAGCAGTTAGAGTACAAGCAGAAAGGGGTGGTGAAATCCTTTGCAACTACTTCAGCAGATATCGGGCCATCAAATGAAGTTGTATCAGGTACTTTGTTTTTTTTTTTCAGATTATGCAAGTGTGTTTTTTGATTCGGGGTCTACACATTCTTTCATCTCTGAAACCTTTTCTAGTAAAATGGGAATACCATCTCAAGAAATGACTCATGAACTTGTGGTAAAAATACCTGGGGAAAAATTTTAGACAAAAAGAATTTATAATAATCTTCCTATCCTTATCTGTGGAAAGAACATACTTGTGAACCTTATTATTTTACCTCAAGTAGAGTTTGATGTTATCCTGGGTATGGATTGGCTCTCTATTTACCATGCTAAGATTGATTTTAGAGCAAAAGAAGTTTCTTTTCAGAAAGACTTTCAGTTTGTGTACAAGAATGAACCCTTACTGTTGATAACATATCAAGAGGCTGAGAAACTTGTAAAAGATTGAAATGAATGTTGCCTTGCATATATTGTTGAAAATAAGGGAACTGTTCAGATTAATGATGTGCCAGTGGTAAATGAGTATCCTGATGTTTTTCCTGATGGGTTGTCTGGAATAATACCAGATCTGGAAGTTGAGTGTATTGTTGACTTAGTTCCTGATGCTAAGCCAATTTCAAAACCCCCTTATCGAATGGGTCAAATTGAACTTTTAGAGTTGAAGGAGCAATTGAGAGATTTATTATAGAATGGTTTCATTCGACCTAGAACATCACCATGGGGTGCTCTTGTTTTATTTGTCAAAAAGAAAGATGGTTATATGAGACTTTTCATTGATTATAGAGCATTGAATAACATCAATATTAAGAACAAATATACTTAGCCTCATATCGATGATTTGTTTTGATCAGCTCTAGGGAGATCAGTATTTTTCAAAGATTGACCTGAGATCGGGGTACCATCAGCTGATGGTAAAGGAAGCAGATGTTCC
Organism: Viscum album; assembly: GCA_963277665.1. Classification (NCBI taxonomy): domain Eukaryota; kingdom Viridiplantae; phylum Streptophyta; class Magnoliopsida; order Santalales; family Viscaceae; genus Viscum; species Viscum album. Next base: position 501,753,159 of record OY728157.1, read on the forward strand.
GAAGACTACATTTCGTACAAGATATGGCCATTATGAATTTTTATTGATGCCTTTTGGGATAACCAATGCACCTGCTGTATTCATGGACATAATGAATAGAATTTTCCATGAGTTCATGGATAAGTTTGTGGTTGTTTTCATTGATGATATTTTGGTGTTTTATAAAAGTAAATAAGAGCATGAAAGACATTTAAGGGTTATTTTGGAAACATTGAAAGAAAAGAAATTATATGGGAAATTCAGAAAGTGTGAGTTTTGGTTGCAACAAATTTCTTTCCTAGGTCATATTGATTCTAAAGATGGGATAACTATTGATCCTGCAAAAACAAAGGTTGTTGAAGAATTTTCAAGACCGAAAAATGTAACTGAGATTCGTAGCTTCATTGGTTTGGTAGGCTATTACCGAAGGTTTCATAGAAATTTTTCACGGTTATCTTGTACAATGACGAAGCTAACTTGGAAGGGTGTTAAGTTTATCTGGACAAAAGAATGTGATGATTGTTTTCAAGAATTGAACAGAATATTGGTGAATGCTCCTGTTTTGGCACTACCTTTCAGGAATGGTGAGTTTGTTATATACAGTGATGCTTCATTGAAAGGACTTGGTTGCGTCCTAATGCATAATGATCAGGTAATTGCTTATGCTTCACGACAATTGAAATCTCATGAGGTAAATTACCCTAAACGTGATTTGGAATTAGCTACTGTTGTTTTCCCTTTAAAATTTTGGAGGCATCATCTGTATGGAGTAAATTGTGAAATATATACTGATCACAAAAGGTTAAAGTATATATTCACTCACAAAGAGTTGAACATGAGACAGAGGAGATGACTGGAATTAATCAAGGAATATGATTGTACAATTCATTACCATCCGGGAAAAGAAAATAAAGTGGCTTATGATTTGAGTCGGAAAAGTAATGCTTCATTAACCATGTTACGTTTGGAAGAAGATCCTTTGGTTTTTGATTTGATGAACTCTGGCATAGTAGTTGTTGGTGCATGAAGTTCTTCTGTTTTGTTTCAAGTATCAGTGAGATCATCTCTATCAGAAAAAATCAAGCAAGAACAGAAGCAAGACAGTGAGTTGCAAAAAAAGGTAGAGCTGGTTCAGAAGGGAAAGATTCATGAATTCAACATTGATAATGATTGTGTTTTGAGATTTGGGAAGATATTGTGTGTCCCTTGTGATTCACAGTTTAAGAGAGAGTTGTTATGTGAAGCTCATAGTTCTTCGTTTTCAGTTCATCCTGGTAGTACTAAGATGTATAGAGATCTTCAGGAGTATTACAGGTAGGACAGAATGAAAATAGATATTGCGGATTTTTCTGTGAAGTGTTTGACTTGTCAACAGGTTAAAGCAGAGCGGCAGTTACCGAAAGGGATGCTTCAGCCTTTACCAGTGCCAGTGTTGAAATGGGAGAATATATCTATGGACATTGTTGTTGGATTACCAAAGACATCTTGAGGTAATAATGCAATCTGGGTTATTGTTGATCGCTTGACCAAATCTTCTCATTTCCTTGCTATACGAGATAATTTTTCCCTAGATCAACTTTCCCGTTTGTATATTAAAGAGATAGTCTGGTTACATGGATTGCAGGGATGCAATTTTCTAAAGGCGGAAGGATGTAACATTCCATGTAAGTAATGAATAATAGATATTTTTATCTATGTCTATTAATGAATTAGATAGTGTTTTAGAGGCTTAAAATGAGAATAAATCCAATCTTAAGAATGGAATACACTAATATTTTTAAAAGATTATTTTACAGCCTTTTGATGGAAAACCATATTTTAAATCTATATTTTGACAATTTTATAAGCTCTATTTTTCAAAATAAACTTATTTTTTATGATTGGGACATCAAAATTTACATTGTGTTAATTTTTGGTATTTTTTTGAAAATGTTCATTTTTTTAATGAATAGTGAAGAATGTTGTATTTTAATTCAAAACCTCCTTTTAATCTAATTTATTTATATGATTAGATAATATTGTGAATTGGTTTTAAAGTTCAATTAGAATATATTTTTACTATTTAATCCAATAGTTATCGTTTTAATTAATTTCACTTTGAAATTGGACTTAAACAAGTGTCAATCTTTTGATACTTATTGTTTCATAAAAACATGCTATTTGCTCTGACAGCGGGAATTAATTATTAAATTAATTAATGCAAATTATATGTTGTGAATTTTTTAAAATAGACATCATTTTTGAATTTGGAATATCAAATATATCTTAGGGTGAAGTTTTGGTTTTTTCTGGAAAACTTCAATCTTTGATGAATAGTGAAACCACTAAGTGGTACTTATAAAAAATGATTTTCCGTTTAAATGAAATTTTACCACCTCTGTGGTTGGAATTTCAAAAATCCGACATACATGGTTGTCATTAATAAGTAAATTTTTTTTGAATGGGATTAAAATAATTTTTTGGTGAATAGTAAATTTTATGTTTTTTATCACGATTAGAGGTAATTAGTGTAATTTAAGGTAAGAATAATGTTTTAATAATATGAGTTGAACTTGAAACATGTCCTAACCTTATTGGATGTGTCATGGACGACCAAGAAGATCCATGGATCAACTTGGGACCCCATGGAGCCACTCTGGTAGGAAAATGACATTAATATCTTTTTATTTAATGTTAAAATAAAAATAACACAAACATGAGTTGTTTTACTAAAACAATTTTTACATGGGGTTATACAAGTAATATTTTTGACTATAAATAGTAATTGGAATTCTAAAAAGATTTCCTACATCATAGTATTTATTTTATAATTTTTGGACTTTAAATAAATTAAATTATTTATAACACCATGATGATGCAGCGATTACCTCATTATTTAACGATTTAAATAAAATGAAAAGATAATGTAAAATATATGACCTAAAAATGTCCAAAACCTATTGGATGGGTATATTTAGAATTCTTATCACCTTATCCTCGAATAATATCAATGTGGGACCTTTTAAATCAGAAACTCATTTTAAAATAAAGTAACATTTCTTTAATTTCCAAGAGTGCCCCTCCCCTCCTCTTATAAAAGGCCCCCACCTCTACCTCCTTACCCACACTTCCAAAGACTTTGGCTCGGCCAACCCCTGATCATTATTTCTATCCACATCCCTCTCAATTTCCTAGAAGCCTCACATTGGGCAGAAGTCTTCCCAAGGAAGCCTTTGAGCTAAAATCAAAAAGAGTTACCCGATTTAAAGGTAGTGTCTTCTCTTGTGTTCTTATGTTTTATTTTGCTTCTCCAACCCCCTAAACTCTTTTTTTTCATTTATTTTGTAAAAACACCAGTATATTCCATATAATATTATGTTGTTATAATAATTATTCTAGATACACTTACACACACCTACATCTAATGGTTAAAGAACACACTGTTTCCGTGGATGGTGAATTTCTGCCTCACAAAACGATGATTGTTCAACACTCATATATCATCTTCAAAGGTGGCCATTAAGATATCAATATATTCTTATATTATATATAATGTGCTTATGTTTTACTTAAGCTTTTTTATTTTTCCTTTATGGCATATCTTTATGGTTACCATTATGAGTAAACGCGATATCTTCATTTTAGGAATTGCGGACTACCGCCCCCTCAAAATGATTTGATTCGTTAATACCATATGTGGTACGTATAAAGGATATATTTTATGATATTATATATGATACCATACTGGAATTAAAATACTATTATATATCATTATGTTTTAATTCCATAAAATACGAAATAGAAATGAAAGTAGTGGTCATGCGTACATACGGCATACCGTCTCCATGAACGGTGCATTTCATTTCGTACCTCTAAACGTTTTGTAATATTATAAATGCATGTATATACTAGATATATATGATATATATGATATGTAAATCATGAGTATAACTCTGGATATAATGGATACATGAACAACATGGAATTATAAAGAGCATATTTTGACTCAAGTACCAACGATCGTTAAAATGACCGTTATTAACTAAAATAATTACATAGTATTCATGACATGGTAATAAGTGATATAAAAGGAATAATGAACTTGAAAAAGGTTATTAAGAAAGTATAAATTAACTAAAGTTTATTATTCAGGATATTAAAGAATGATCAAGTCATGTCGGACACAAGGTAAGGGAACTTATTAACCCAATTTCCATTCTTTGGGTTAATCTCCTAATTTCAAATTATGTCATGATATTATTATGTTCTATCTTTTATTTTTACTTAATTTTTGTGTACATATAGTGAATACACATAATAGGTCTATTTTATTTAAAAAATGATCTTTGTATGGGACTTCGTCTCAATCTCCTTTCATTCAGGCATATTTTGTTTTATACCCAACCTTCTTTTATACGGTGTATAAACCCCTTTGACTTTTAAGTTTATCCAAAAGGAATCCTTTTTTTTATATGAAGCGTTTACTAAACGAAAAAAGGGAATGTTTTTGTCGTATGTATTCGGCAACAACGACTTCTCCGCCGCCATGATCATTATTTGAGTTTCAGCTTCCTCTACAACCCATACTTTTTTTAAATGAAAAATAAATACCATATTTTACTTTTATTTTATTTTGGTTTTGAAAATGGTTTTCATAATGTTTTTACTACATCAATTTGTTGTATTGATATCTTGTGATTGAAATGTGGAAATTTTATGTTCCCTTTATGCATGTTTTATGTGATACGATTATGTTATGGTTCTTGGGCATTGTTATGAAGACGGGTGGTTTCGTGATAAACTAAGGGTAGGTGAGCCCAATATAGCTCTCCAATACATTTGGTAACGCGAATGAGTGAAACGTTAAGGTTTCTCCGAAGAGATTTAGGGAATATACTGTGATTGTTATTCCAAACGTAACCAAGAGGGTTACTCCGTACGTAATAATTTTATGAATGCCTCAAGTTACCTTTATGTCTTATGATTTCTATGATTTATTCATGATTTTATGAGGTATTTTAAAGTGCCTATGTTTTATGGGTAAAATATGATTTCTTTCTTATGTATATATGAACTCATCTTTCCTTTCCATATTTTTATAACCCTTACTGAGATTTTTATGCTCATCCCATGTTTTTGAAATGTTTTTCACAGGTCAATGGAATGGTACATGATATTATGATAGTGTGAAGGAAGTGTCAAGAAAGAATCCATGTTTTATTTTAAATATGTTTCCGTTGATGGGAAAATTGAATACTATCTTTTATGTAACCACTTTGCTTAAATGTAGAATGTAATACATGTTTTATGATCTAATTCTCTAAAACTCTAAACCTGAAAAGATCCTAATGTGAATTATTCATTTAATTCAATATTAACTAAGGTCTAAGGTCGGGGACTTATAATAATAGAATGAAAACAAAACTATACTAAATTAATCATATTATTATTATTATTATAAAATATTTTGAAGAGAAAGGTATAGAACACCTCTTAAAAAGAGACAATACTTATACTGGAGTCTTGATTTATCCATGTAATTTTTTTTGAAATAAAGGGATTTGGATATCTATGAGTGATCAAGAGTTCATGATGTAGGATTGGATAATTTTGGGAGAAATATATAATATATTCCAGTAAGAATTCTATATATATTTTGAATATTAAATGATGGAAGTGGTATCATTTTATAAGAGGATAAAAGTTGAAATTTTGGAAAATAAAATCATTTTGTAGTGATTTGGTGAGACTGTTAAATTAAAAATGGCTCATAAGTATAAAAAATTATTTTTGGGTATGTTTGGTTTGTAAAATTCAAAAAACAATAGATTCTATATTTTTTTAAACATGTTAGAAACTATTTACTCAAATAGTTTTTACTTTTAGTTTTTTTTTAGTTTTTACCGAGTTAGTTAGTTTTCATGTAGCTAATTACATTTTAAACACCAAAAACAGAGTCATATTAGATAATATAAACCCAATAATTAAAATATTAAATCAAATTTTTCTAAAAAATTCTTATATTTATGGTAGAAAAATTTATCATAAGAACATTTAATGACCAAAAGGTTGTTTTCTAGATTTTTTATTTTTTGGAGATATGATTTATGATTAGGATAGATTTAAACATGTAATTAATTCAAATTAATTTAAAATAAATATTTACATTATAATTGTATTTTTTAAAAATATATTAAAATTAAAACGTAATTTCATCTTGTTATTATTATTTAAATAGTAGCGTTGAAAATTATTTTTCATTAAAGCTACACGTAAATATTTAAAATGATGAGCATGAGTTTATAAATTCCAATTAACATGTTTAAATAATTTTTAGTCATTATTAAACATGACTTTATATTAAATTATATAAAAATAATTACATTTATTCATAAAATAATATGATTTCATAAATATGGAAACATTAAAAAAATTTCATTTTTTTATTCACCTTAAAATAAATATTTTCTACAGATCGTAAAAATACATATTTTGATAATATTAATATTATAAGATAAAAAACTATATTTAATTTTTTATCATTCCATTATTGATACTTATAAAATTTTATTCAAAATTTAATATATAAAAATATAGTTAAATGACATTTTTTTTATGAATAGATCTAATCAAAATAGTGTTAACACTATATTCATATCAATATATAATGTCTGTTAAAATATGAAATATATATGTATGATAATTATTTTGTTTCTTGGTTAAAAAAAGTTCGGTTGATTTTTAATTTGATATTTATTTATATAAATATTCATTATTTCAAAACTACCACTTATACCATCCAAATGTATGACCACCTTGCAATGACCCATATTTTATTTATTTCAATGCTATGTTTGGAGAAATATATCAAACATGATATTCACTTACATCAGCAAAAATAGGGTCATTACATTATTCCACCATAAATGGTATTCTTTATTGAAATTTCATCATATTGTATAATCGATGTTAGCGAACTCTTCTATCATTACATATTAAGGTTCAAACATTTCCACCTCAAAATTTTTATTTCTCTATTGAACCTTGACCAGATGAGTTGACTTGTTCTACAACACATTATATCTTCAATATAGAATTTCCACTAGGTCTTCCACATATGATAGTTAATATTCAAATTACACACCATCTAAAATTTTAACATGATAAGTGTCTATTATGTGATCTCTTAAATGTGATACATGGATCAAATCAATATCTTGGGAGAGGGGTGGATGTAGTTCTTAGAAATAAGATATGGCCTTGGCATGATTATGAAACTCAAAATGCTAGATGTATATGGGGAAAAATTTTGTTTCTTCTGAAAACATAGTGATTTTTATTGATATATTTGAAGGAACACCTTATCCCATCATTTGACTACAGATATTATTAAAAATTACCTTTGTAACTCTTATATCAATTTTATTTCTACATTCATGTGATGATGAATAGTTTGAACCTTCTCTATCATTTCTTGGACAACTTTTGGGGCCTATCACCATTATCTATAAAAAATATTCCAATAAATTTTGATTCCTACATATATTCTAATATAGTTATTTATATGATTCCATTTGAATGCAAGAATTGAAACTATTGTTACATGAGAACTTAACGTTGGGGATGTGTTGATCCCAAATTACTATGAAATCCCTTGAACAAGATCACATCATATCCTCTTATGTTCCCATTTACCTCTAATATTATTATTTTGATTGAGGATTATATGTACTGTTCAATATCATTTTCTATCTTCAAATAATTTTGAAAATCATCTTTAAAACTACAATGAAGGACCTGGATCCTAATTAGACAATATATATTGTCATACTCAATAGAGCTTCACCACCCCCCTTATGTATATCCAAGTGAGATGATCAATAGTTAAATTTTCATTGATTGGAAATGAAATATACATACATTTTAAGGTGGCCTACTACAAACAAAATATCATTATTTCATTTTGATTCATTACCTTAGATATTTTTCATTCATCTGTAACATATTGGAATCTCAATAATTGAGATATGTATTCTGAAATTTCTATATTCATTATATCCCAACTAAAGATTTGTTCTAGATCTCTATATATCCTAATTATAACTTTATATATATATATATAATTACAATGTATATATATCATGGAAATACTCATTATCTAATTCTGACCTTAGTGGGACATATATAAGTGTTAAAACATTAACAATTTTTCTTTAAAAATGATTTGCTTGATAATGTTTTATTCATTTCTTTATAACTCTATATCATATTTCTATTATTCATTGACCATTATTTGAATTGTTGGTTTAGAATACTTTTAGGAAATATAGGATTTACCTCCTCCCATTATGAAATCATTATTCATCCTATATAAATAATTGAGTATTATGTGTTCTTCAGTCCTCCTCATGGATAGTGTAATATTTTATTCATTCTCATACCAAAATCTATATTATTTATATTCCATTATAGGTAGTGTGTAGATAATTCATAGAACTTCTCAACTCCAACCATATAATTTTGGAAAAATTCAATTCCTTCTATTTTAATAAATATTTATATATATTGGGATATTTATATTTATCATACTTTTATCTATAGTGATAATATCTCTAAATATTCAATAATAATATAATTTTTGTAAGATCTAAATCATGTGTCAGGTATTTTTTTCCTGATTCATAAATTGGAATGTAATATAAGAAATTACCATATAATTATATATAAGGATACAACCCAAACCCTTTCTCAAAGAATAACTCTATATAGAAAACACTCCCCAATTGAAGGGTAGCGTAAGTACAAGAGTATTGACCAACCACATCTTCAACCCCTTAATGCATTTTTTCATATTTGTATACCCAAATAAAAATTTAGTCACATATACATCAAATAAGATAGTATATTTTATTTTCATTAAAAAATATCACATAAAATTAAAAATATTCTACCAACCTACGAAATTTATGGGTCTCTATTACTATGGTCAGTCTAGGCCTTTACATGATAACATCCACCAATGATAGATCTATGGCATTCCATTTCTTGTGATTATATTATATAAGAATGAAAACATTTATATGAAGAATAAACATTCAAAAATTGGGCACAAAACTTCTCCTTTTTCTTTTTATTTGACATAATATTCAAGTTTTCTTCATTATATTCCTCTATCATTAAATATATTAGAATATATTCTAAAATGAAAACCACAAAATAGTAAAATAATTATCTGAAGAATCTATTTGTGATATAGAAGAAAATAATAGGGGTATTTTTAATTCAAAATTTCAACACTATAAATTCATAGTGACCATACCTCTAATAGAATTGTGTCAAGGAAATGTCCTCTATTTTGACCCATAACTGATGGAGTCTAGATAGAAGGTCACTCTTTGAGATGCATTGAGATCCTCAGAGTTAATCTAAAATATAATTTAAATGGGGTAGACTATACATGATTTTTATTTTGATTTTATAAGAATCATTACTATAAATTAAAATATTCATTGGTGTATCCATCTATTTAACATAGTAGACTTGAGTACCCTATATTGAATCATTAGGGGTGTATAAAACCATTTTTAAATTTCACAATTATTTTATTTTTAAATCCTCAAATCAATAGGATAAAATATATAAGGAATCATTTTGATATTATTATATCTAGGTATATGTTCACTTATAAATCATCCTTAAAATCAATGGTGATTCCAAACAGTTCATCCAAAAATTGATCATTATAAACTAATATAATAAGGATGTCATCAGGGATTAATTAATTCAAGATCATTTGACCTATGTTTATGTAATTACTATGTACTATTATCCACTATTTATAATGTTATTCAATATCAATTTCATAATAACTTTTATGTTAATATATTTTGACATAAATATTTTTGATATCCAATAAAAATTACATATAAAAAAATTAATATGTTCTATTTAATGGAAAAGCCAATCCATACCAATTATTTTTTCGAATTCAACCAACGGAAGAATAATTAGATATACATAACATTTCTTTATAAAAATACCCATCATATAATATTTCCAAATCATAGACACGATCATTCTCAGCCCATTATTTCCGTGAACAGTTCAATACCAACTATTTTTGCGATGACAAACCATGTTCTTATAAAAAATGTGTGATTTAGAAGAATGTGATAAAACAAAATCAAATGATATATTTTCTTATATTGAATAGATATTATGTGTATGTCTCATAATTTTATTATAATGATCTACCTCAGGGGTAGTGATCAAAATTTCCCTTCCTTGATCCATTGGTTTTTTATATTTATAGGGATTAATTTTAATGACTCAAACATTTATAAATTAAATTCTGTTTTCAAATAAACAAATTAATCATTAATTGATAATTTTATAGAACTACATCCAATAATTTGGTAATTTTGGACATAATAAATTACATCCTATAATATATCAAATACAATTATGAATTATAAATATTTATAATATAGATATTATACAATGAATATTATGATTAGTATATATTAAGGGTAATATTAAAATCCATTTTTCATAGATGGATGATGTGATGGACTCATCAGACATGATCATACCTTGATTTCCCATTGGACACACCCATGTAGATATTCAAAAAAAATGAACCATTTAAACAATTTATATGATAAATTCACCCTTACATAAATCAAAGTCAAAACCATGTCCACAGAATATCCTCAAGAATGTTTCACCATCAGAGACATTACCCATTAGTAATATAATAGTGTAATAAGGGGTTGCCTATCTAGAACCTAATAGATTGATTTTTTATATTTTTATTTTTAACAAAATAATGAATATAATTAATCTTTTTATTATTAAATTATAAATGAATAAATTATTAGATTGATAAAAATTATATTTGGATATGATGATATTCCTTGGGTATTTTTTGTAAAATATATTATTAATTCAGACACTCTAATTAAAGAATTGACGAATTTTTTATGTACATTTAATTAAATAAACTATTTCTATTAAATATTATTTTTGGAAATATAAAAAATAATAAAAATTTATGATGATAAATGTAATTTTAATAAGCACATTGAAACTATTATGGACCTAAAAACTGTTTTCCAGTAAATGAGGTATTTTATTTTAATGTATACTTTTTAATAAATATGAAATTATTTGCACAATATATTTTTTTAGAACTAACTTTTATTACTTTATCTAACAGAAATGTTTTCATAATTATTTGACACTAGAATATTTTTGTTAAAATTAAATATAGTATAATTAAGTTTTTTTTATTATGAAATCAAAAATGAAAAAAAAGTGATGTAATAAATATTATAAATATTATATGAAACCAAAAATATATTTACCCTTTAAAAATGTGTTATTTTGATTTTTTAAATTTTATAAACCCATAGTTATTCCACCAAACAAAAAATTATATATTACTATTTTAAAATAAATTTTTTATAAACATGACTCACGACCACATTACTAAGGGTATTGTTTGAATAATTTCTAATCAAAGCCTTATAAAATATTTAAAATCACTTGTATTTTGGTGAAACCATATAAACTCTCTAGTATTTTCAGTGGGTTTTATTATTTTATTATATCGAGTCCCAAACCTACTTTTTTATATTAAAAAACAATTACTCACCCATTGTCTATAAAAGTCCTCCCATTCTCCCATTCATGTTCAATATAAAATAGGATCATGAATCTAATCTATATTTCTCTCTTTAAATCCCTTCTAAGGCACCCCTAGAATCATAATAATATCATCAAAAGATTTAAGAAACTCTCTAACAAGTTAATGTATCATCTCATTCCCCACATTATTTAAGAACCTTCTTTATATTTTGACATTTAATATTCAGTTTTTTATGATGGGATAATTTTTTTACTCATCCCTCATACTATCCTTGTGATGTTGAAGTGATATGAGACAACATTGAAAATCATTAAACCCTTCCATTATTCATTATGTTCACCCATTAAGATATATATATTATCATTCTCTTTTACTTGAGATTTATATAAGTGAATAATGATTAAAATTTATACCCAATGTTCTTCTCCATGATGTACATATACTCTATTTATTAGGCAATTCCACGTATGTGACCCAAAATCTATAATAATATGATTTAAAGTGACTAAATAATCTCTAATGTTGTAAGATAGTAGTCAAACACCAATTTATGTATGTTTTTTGAATGGGGTAGGTGGGACCAGAAATATATAACCCTCAATTACATTTGTAAATTCATTAAACATATGAGAAACCATGTGTACACCATGGGAGGTAATCATAAAACTGATATGAAATGATTTCATTTTCGTTTTCCCTGATTTATGCTTATTATTTCATGTATTTTTTCTATTTCCATATTCACATATTACCTTGATGATAACATATTATATCATGATTCAATGATCATGCATATTGTTCTCAACCCTTTATATAACAATGGAATTTAACTTTTTTACATGTATTGATTTCATCATTTTAGTATTTTATTATTCAATTACTAGGGTTTATATATCACTACTTTTTATCTATACCCCCAACTTATCCCATACAGTTAGTGAAAAACAAAATAATTCAAGTGAATGTTATTTAATTTGAAAATAATAAAGGAATATCCTAGTTCATTTTATTATGTTATAAAGATAATTTCCCAAAGAAAATAGTAGTTATTATATTCTAGGATAAAAGTTTGATTACCTTTATGTAATAAATCGTGAATTAAGGTGTATAAAAGTATTGTTTTGTCAAACATGGGGTTAGTATAAAAACTAGTTATTTTTTGGATTTCAATTGTAGAACCCTAGTGAAAGACTTATGAATTAGACTAAACATAGAAAAAGATATCAAAATTTTGATAAGGTATATAGTTAGGTGTTTACAATAAAATACATCTATTCATGGATACTACAAGTAGATGTGTCACTAACCCAGTCATACATAAGGGTAATAAAATCAAAACGGGTGCACTAAGTTTGGCTCAATCATCACCAAGTACATAAAAATACCTTAATCTACACATGCTTTAACACTACAAAGGGATATTCTTTATTAAATTCACAATACCCTTTAAATCAACTATAAAAAAACCAAAATGACCTTAATATTTTATTGTGAAATTGATCATGGATAAGAATTATTGAAACCTATAAACTAATTTTTAAATAACTATATTTTGTTTATGAGTTATCCCATTGATATTTATAATTTCCTTCTTATATGTTTAATAGATTAAAAATTCTCATCTATAATATACCATTTAATTAACTAAATTGTTCTAAATTGACTAAACTATATCAATAAACAATATGAATGGAAATTCCATATCCCGCAAACCAACCTGGGTCGGCCTCGAACCAGTCACCATAGTAGTCTCTCAAAAATTCTTGAGTGGAATTCTCGATCCTTCAAGGATGAAAACTACTGTTGGAAAACATATATACATAATTGGGAATTATTTATCCTATAAAAGGGAGATAAATAATAAAAAAGGGATAAAAATGAAAGATAAAACTGGTATTATACATGAAATAATAACAAAAAATGTTAGTTATACCTCTATTTGACACTACAAGTGACCTCCATCAAATGAACCACACGTACTCCATGTGTCAACAAAATATGGGAACTAAAACTGAAAAATTATAATGAATGATGGTTTGATTAATTGGAAGATCATTAGGTATGAAAGACAAAAACAATTGTGTATTCCATTACATTAAAATTAAAACCATTCTATGCTATTTTGAAATATATTTTTTCAGTATATGATATTCAATTTTATTAAAACATATAAAAAGATTATAAGTATAGAAGAACCATTTTCAAAAGTTGTTTAAAATGAATTAATTATTATTCAATAATTCATATTAAAAATAAGTAACATAATGTGAATGAAATATCTAAATGAAACGCAAGAAGTGAAAAAAGAGTATAAATAAAAATGTATAGATATAAGAATTTCCAATGAGTATATATTAATGTTAAAATTATTTTTTGTTGAAAAATCAAAAAATGAGGGAATATTGGATACATGAAAAATTGATATCATGTGATATAACTAGACATTTAGTTAATAGACCCTTGACATAATTAGTTCAGAGTCCATATACCAACCTATCAATGTGATTTATATTCAATAAACCACATGGATGCTATGAAGAAGCCTCACTAGTGGCACATTCCATATATATTTTCCATAGAATAGTAATGTAGTCCATCCAATCAGAAACAAAAAAAAAACAATCTCTTGACTCCCACTATGACATGTAAGATCAAATGGTTATTGAAAACATGTGAGTTGAGTAAAAATCATGAATACTAAAAATAAATCTTGAAAATCTACCGTTCATGCTAAGGAATACCTCCCCACACCATCCATGTAAGTCCTTCTTGGAATGGAGATTATCCATGGTGGTTCCCTCATTTCAAAAAAATGGTCAATTGAAACCACCATAGCTCATAATTTGAAAAAAACTTTTGACATTTGAAAAATCAAATTGGATGTCTTTGAAAAAATCAGAAATATAATTCATATTTAATAGAAAATTAGAGGAATGTCCAAATAATCATTGTAAATTTTAAAATATATTGGTATAAATCATTTATAGAGACAAAATATTTTTAATGTTGAGTGGAATTTAAAAACCAAAAAAGATACATGTTTTAATAAGAAAAACATGTAGTGTATCCTGAAAAGTGTTTTGAATCATGAATTAGAATAATTTCATTTAATGCATCATTTTTGAAAAATAAAATATCTATAAAATATAATTAAAACAGCCAATAAAAACACTAGAAATTATAGTATTAAATTTAATGTCTCAAACATAGTGCAACCTACCTGAAAATGGTAAAAACTAAGCTAAGCCATCTTGTTACATAACGCCATTACCAATGACCAATCAAATCTTCCTATTTTCAATTTTACTCATATGCATGTCAAGATATACATACATACATATAGAGTTTATATACATATTATAATGTATAGATATGTTAAGGATAATCCTTACATATATTCATACACCTGAATATACGCCATTACACAAACAAACATATAATTTTTTTTCACATGTACACATAAGAACATTTATCCATAATATATATACTCATAACTCCATGACTGTATATAAATATATATAAATGGGTTTCTTATATATATTCTTAACTATTCATATGCATGTAATTTCTCATCAACCCTAGAAACATGAACCCACTTCAAGAACCACAAATTTTCAATATAAAAATATAGGGATCCCCAAAACCGCAAATCATTGTTTAAAATTATGCCAATTAATAATAAAATAAACCTTACCAGAAATAGATGGTTTCCCCACTACATGATATGATTAATTATAGAACTGAAATCAACATGGTCCAAATTCCATAAATACTATTATAAAATAAAAGAAAAACAAAAAATGAGGGTTGGGGTTCAGACCAATCGGACTCACCAAACCTATAGAAAATGAAAATAAGGAAATAGGGGTAAGAAGGTAGATGAGAGTTAGAAATATGTTACTAGAGATATTACAATAAAAATTCGTGGTGATCGGTCAGAAATAGAGAGTGGAGGAGTCAAGGCATGTGACCAAGGAGCCCATGTGGGATGAGGCGTCACACCATATAGGATTAGAAAGTGGGCTCAGAGAAGGGTAAGGGTAATGGGGAAGGGAATTAGATAATAATGATAATCATTATCATCATTATCATAATATATTATTTACAAAGGCTGGGAAACTATGCACGGTTTGGCAGCATGGTTGGACAAATATTGTGCTAATTATATTACTCTTTTGGAGGGCCTCGCTACCATGCACAGACATCTTTGTGGTTTTAAAATTTTTCCCCAAACTTATGAATTAACTCTATCATAATTTTATATTCCCTCCAATGGTTTACACAAGGTTTATAATAACCATGAGTCAACCACACACATATAATGGTAACCCCAAAATTTTAAAATTTCTGACCAATTTGACCTTAAAATTACAAAAACTAGCACTAATTAAATAATTAATAAATAATGGTTGGGGTGTGACAATTCAACACTCCTTTAGAACTTTATGTCCCTATGATGTTCCAAATCACTCAATAGACTGAGATATGAATAATGGTGAACTCTCTACTTGAAATTTCCCTCTAATACTCAAATATCAATGATCAAATACTCACAAACCTCACAATATGTTGAACCCAATGAGAGACAACATATTTCATTTTCAAAGAAATAGAACCACAATTGAATGGAAAATAAACAAGATGTAATGGACTCAAATAATTTAATGAATGATGTAATGAATGTGACTGAAAACATCAATAACAATCTTAAAACATAGAACAACCCATCCCCTGACATAGAAATCACAATAGAAACCCACCATGATCTGTTTGGAATATAACAAGAATTCACCTCTTGACCTATTATTCATCCTAGTCATGATATTATTTTTAGGGTTGGGAAATGTGGGATCACTGAATTACACAAGAAACAAGAATTAAAAATTCTCGGGGGGAAAAGAATAAGGACTATAGAGTCACTCTAACTCCATGATCATCGAGGATGGTCTTCCCACCATTTTAGATTCCCATTTGTGAACTACATTGAAAAACCAAAAAAACCTACAAATCTAGTAAATTAATCTAATAATATAGTAAACTCTTAACATTCCAAATCACACCCATCCATCATAAGATAAAATATCAAATAGGACTGTATTATGTCTCCCCACCAATTAAAATCCAAATAGTATTGATGAACCCCCAATACAAGGGGCCCCAAAGAAGAGACAAAAAATTAAATACCATAGTGAAACAAGATTAATTATTTCCATAAAACATTAGCATATCCAAATTGGAACTTCTCTAAATATAAAAAAATTCCAATATATAGAAAATAAAACCATAATGTGAAAAATATTTTCCATCATAGAAAAAAACGGGAAAGATAAACTCAAATAGATTCTTTTTTGATGCTAGAGGAAACAATTTGGATTTATATCCCATAAACCAAAAATATTATTGAATGAATGCGAATCATCAATATAAAGCGTGTTATATGAGATCTAATATATGGATGAATATATTTCCTTGATGTCCAGAGATGAAAACCTCCAACCAAAGATTTATCTTCTTGAAATGCAACATATTGTACCACTACTTGTATCTGAAGCAGTTAATCTGATAAAAATCCTTTGGTGGATTATAAAAAGACTCTAAACTAGCCACTTGGGAAGAAAATGGGAATGTAGTCTGAGTAATTTAAATAAAGAACTAAATAATGAGACACCCTAAGAATAGTTGTATATTGTTATCAATTTTTAATAGATGGGGAACGACTCATGAGCACCTCAAAAAAATAAACTACCAAATATCACATACATCCTTATACAAACCAAATCACCATGGGACACCTGTTTCCCACTGGAATCAGGGATTACCTCGTTGATTGAAGGTTCAAACATTACAATCAGTTTCTGATGGGTTTGTTCGTAGAACCGGAAACATCCAATGATTCCATATCCATTTGGACCTACTTTCCAACGGTAGGTGCTCATTAGTTGTGGACTGATGAGGCTTAGGAATTTACATTGGTCTAGAGGATGGGAGGTCCGACTCATCATACCTTTTTCAGGGGAATTATTGTCTACTTTGGGACTCTCTTTATATATTTATGTTATGTTTGTAAATCCTTATTACATTACTAAGTATAAAATGAGCATTCCTTTAGTCTGACAATCAATGATTGATATGTAAGAAATTCAAAAAATATTTTATATGTATTCGAGTTTCTTCATCGATAAAGAATCATCTGTATTTGTTAGATATTCTTAGTTCATAGTATCCTTAAAATACATAAAAGTCTCTTGGTCATTATGATGACCGTACTGGTTTTAAAGACACTCAGTGGGGCACTTGAAGTTTATTGTCATTCAAGAGGACATGGATTATTTTAGAATTGGGATCGTACACATTAATGGGCTACCTACGTATCCTTTGTTTTGGAAAAGGAATCAGAACCCACTTAGTTCGAATAAGGGGGTATCATGTTTATGATTGATGGCTCAAAGAAAGATTTCATAATTAATTTTACACTCTAGGCTCATGTGAGTCTTGCTCAGTGTGAGAAAAAAGAGGTATTGGTAAATCTAGACAATTGTGCCATAAAATATGAAATCATAAGAAATGATGTGGGGCTTATGTATGTATGAATTCCCAAAATAGACACGGATTAAGATTTACTTCAGTGAAGAAATCCAGGATCAGGTTCCATAAATTTATATGTACTTTGTGGAGATTTGGATACTCTAATCTTGGGACTTACTCCTAAGGAAGATGCCCAAGTTAGGAGGGGTCTTATGATTGGGTTTTATTCCTGATAAGGAAGCCCAGATCAAAAGGAAATTAAGACTGGGATTACTCATGAAAAGCAGGCCCAGGTTAAAGAGATTTGAAAATTAAAGGGACTTGGGGATTACTCCTAAAGAGGATCCCATATTTGAGACTGGGGATTACTCCTGAAAAGGATGCCCAGGTTAAGGGAATTATAGTTGGGGCTTACTCTTGAGGAGGATTCCCATATTTGAGACTTTAAGACTGGGGCTTACTCCTAAGGAGGATGCCTAGATAAGGGGACTTGGGAGTTACTCCTAAAGAATATGCCGATATTAATGAGAATTTAGATTGGGGATTACTCCTGAAAAGGAGTCCCAGGTTAAAGGAATTATGGTTTGGGGACCTACTTTCCAAAGGTAGGCGCTCATTAGTTGTGGACTGATGAGGCTTAGGAATTTTCATTGGTCGAGAGGAAGGGAGGTCGGACTCATCACACCTTTTTAGGGTAATTATTGTCTACTACGGGACACTCTTTATTGATAAAGTTATGTTTGTGAATCCTTATTACATTACCAAGAATAAAATGAGCTTTCCTTTAATCTAACAATCAATGATTGATATGTAAGAAATTCAAGGAGACTTTTATATGTATTAGTGGTTCTTCATCGATGAAGAATCATCTGTATTTGTTAGAGATTCATAGATGATGGTATCCTTAAAATACAAAAAAGTCTCTAGGTCATTATGATGACCATACTAGTTTTAAAGCCTTTCAGTGGGGCACTTGAAGTTTATTTTTATTCACGAGGACATGTATTTTTTTAGAATTGGTATCGTACCCGTTGATGGTCTACCTACGTATCCTTTGTTTTGGATAATGAATCAGAACCCACATAGTTTGAATAAGGGAGTATGATGTTTATGATTGTTGGCTCAAAGAAAGATGTCATAATTACTTTTACAATCTAAGCTCACATGAGTCATGCTCGGTGTGAGAAACAAGAGGTGTTGGTAAAACCAGAAAATTGTGCCATGAAAGATGCAATCATAAGAAATGATATGGGGCTTATGTATGTATGACTGCCCAAAATAGATGACGATTATGATTTACTTCAGGGAAGAAATCCAGGAATAGGGTATATAAAGGTATATGTAATTTATGGAAATTTGGATACTCTAATATTGGGACTTACTCCTAAGGAAGATACCAATGTTAAGAGGGGACTTATGGTTGGGTTTTATTCCTGAGAAGGAATCCCAGATCAAAAGGAAGTTAATACTAGGGCTTACTCCTGAAATGGAGGCCCATGTTAAAGGGATTTGAAAATTAAAGGGACTTGGGGTTTACTCATAAAGAGGAGGCCCATATTTGAGATTGGGGCTTACTCCTGAAAAAGGAGGCCAAGGTTAAGGTAATTATCATTGGGGCTTACTCCTGAGGAGGATGTCCATAATTTGGAAAATAAAGACTGGGGATTACTCATAAAGAGGATGCCCAGTTTAGAGGACTTGAAACTTACTCCTAAAGAATATGCCCATATTAATGAGAATTTGGACTGGGTTTTACTCCTGAAAAGGAGGCCCAGGTTAATGAATTAAGGTTTGGGTCTTGCTCTTTCGGAGGATGCCCGTAATTTGGGGAATTATGACCGGGGCTTACTGCTGAAAAAGAGGCCCAGGTTGAAAGAAGTCTTGGGGCTTACTCTTAATGAGGATGCCCATATTTGAGAATTTGGACTCGGGCTTACTCCTGAGAAGCAGGCCCAGGTTAAAGGAATTATGGTTTGGGGCTTACTTTTGAGGAGGATACCCATAATTTGGGGAATTATGACAGGGGATTACTCCTAAAAAGGAAGCCCTTGTTAGGGGATATGGGGCTTACTCCTAAAAAGGAGGCCCAAATTTGAGAATTATGATTGTGGTTTATTGTTGAAAAGGTGGCCCAGATTTGAAAATTATGTCTAGGGATTATTCCTGAAAAGGAGGCCCAGATTTGAGAATTTTGACAGGGGGTTATTCCTGAAAAGGAGGCACAGGTTAAGGATACTCTCATCTTAAAGGATGAGGTTGAACAAATGAAATCTCAATCTTTAGTGACATAAAGATGTATAAATCACTAGATTTGGAGAGATGTTCCATGGAGTTTCTTTTAGATAAGGATGCTCAATCAAGAAATCATTCCATAAATGGCTTTTAAGAGTGGATTGAAGACATAATCTTGAAAAAGAGAGGTGTAATGACATAAGAAAGGTGAAATGGGCAGGAAAGGAAACTAAAAAGGTAGGGGTGTGCAAGTCCTGGCAGGCGCGCAGGTACTGCGTGGGCGCGCAAGTCCTGGTCGTGAAAGTATACATGCACGACACATTGGTAATTGCACGATTTTCAGTCCTTGAGTTATACTTGTGCGAGACTTGTCTCAAACCCTTGGTATTTTCCCAAGAGGGTTTTCCAGAAGATGGTGCGCAAGTTCTGATGAAGAAGTAGGGAGGCGTGCAAGTGTGTTCATTTCCCTTAAGGGTAAAACACTTAGACGGGCATGAGTTAATGAATTCTAACACTTAGACAATACTCCTCCTATTTAGACCTTCAATTCTAGTTAAAGAATTACCTTATAAGAGTTCGGAAGACCTGAAGAAGAGACTTGGGCGTTCAGAGCTCTGTCTGTGAATTCTTGAAAAATTCCTCTGGAAATGGGGGGCCCACAGGGTCTATTTATAGGCTGGATAATACCCCGGGCAGTTATCCTTTAGGGCGCGCATGTCACTTGCCCGACCATTAGGTGGCGCGCAAGTATACTTGTGCGACTGTGAGGGAACTTGCATGTCCCTTATGCTTTTGATTCCTTGTTCATGCCTTTGTCAATTTTTGATGATTTCTTCAAAGGATGAATCAATTTGATCTAAGTCATTTCCCTTTCCAATATTTAGATTCTGTGATGAAAGGAGCATAAACAACACCACATTAAACAACTACCTAAATATAGCATTCTCAAATGAGATATCATGATCCTTCATCTTTTGATGGAGACCCCACATGAAGAGAGAAGCTTTCACGTAAAAATTTGATGATAACTTTGAGGAAATTTAACACACACTTTCCCATATATTGACCTCACATAACCCTTTAAATATATGTTATCCTTTCATATCTACTGAATATCAACTACAGTGAGAAATAATATACTTATGAAAAGAACATGACTATACCAGCCCATTGGGTGTGGTGAAAAAACATAACATAAAAAAACACTCTAGATACCTCAATGACTATTCGCTGAAACACCCTTAGAAAACATAAGAACTCAAAATTAATAAATATTAAACCAAATATCAACCTACATAACATTTCAACATAAAATCACCAATTTAGAAACTAATCATCATAAAATGGGACAAAAATTCATTTTTTGAAACACCCAATTTTATTATGAAATCAAAACAATTATCCACATAAAAATTTTGAACATCAAAACCATTTTCAAAACCCTCATTCATTTTCAAGTAATTTAGGACTACAATCATTAAAACACACCTACTCATCAAATGAACATAATTTCATTTTCATAAACATTTCCATAAAAAAACAAGATAAAATCTTAGGAACATTATAATGGTATTACATGAATCCATACACATATAAATTCTCATTACGTCTCAATAACCAATCAAAACCTAAAAAAAATATCCACTCACCACATACATATGTACATGTGAAATTCCATAGAAAAAAATTGTTGAAATATAATATTCCCTATCAAAACCTGTCTTTAAAAAATTCCCAAAAAATTTACAAAAACATCTCTCATAATTCAAAAACAAATATTTTCCAAATTCCCAAGAATCAAACATCCCAATTTTCACAAATCCCTTCAAAAATCACAAGTCTCATTCCCATAATGACACCCATTTTTCTTAAAG
Source organism: Viscum album (assembly GCA_963277665.1). Taxonomy (NCBI): domain Eukaryota; kingdom Viridiplantae; phylum Streptophyta; class Magnoliopsida; order Santalales; family Viscaceae; genus Viscum; species Viscum album. Next base: position 501,775,398 of record OY728157.1, read on the forward strand.
AAAACACTTTCATTTAAAAAAATATTCAATGATATCATTTTATAAATCCCATTTTTGATAACCCACTAACGATTTCACAAAAACAATAACCAATTTAATATCCAAATAAAAACACCCAAAAATCAACCCAAGAAATCATTAAGAAAACATAGAATTAACCCACCACTCTATGGGTAAAAGATAAGAAAATATCAATGAAAAACATCTACACATAGCTTGGTCTCAGGGTTTAAATGCCATGCGTGAACCAAATGATCACAACAAAGGTTGTCAGGGGAAGTTTCATGCTTAGCACATGGTTTTCGAGACTGCACTTACTAACCATGATCCCAATAAATCACAACAAAGATCCAATAAAACCTCTAAAAATTCATTATTAAATCCCCAAATTCTCCACCATAATAAAAAAATCCCATTAACACCAAAAAAACATCCAATATCCAAGATTTGATTTTTAGGCTCAGCTATCTGAAACCACCATATAAATTTATGATTCCTTATGATTTGTGTATGCTCGCGAACCTACCAGAGGCTGACCACCTGAATTCTAAAAATAAAATCATTAATCTATGGGACAACCAAATATAACATGGGTTATTCCTCTTATACAATTTTTTGACCAACCAACCTCTGTCGACCATAAACTTGTCCCTCAAGCCTAAACAAAACATGGCCCATTGGGATTTCCAAATAATATATAGATAGAATCTACTTCTAGACATCAAGTAAACCCACTTAGGAAAAATGTATTCCATAATATAATGCTACATAAATAAAAATAATCAATATAATCTATCAAACTGGCTAAGGAATAGAAAAAATAAATAAATGTCTAGACAAACCTCTATGTGTCCTCCCTAGCCATATCCAAAAATGAAACACACTCATCCATGAGATTACCGGAGTTGGGACATAGAACTAAAAAATGATATATAATATAGGCATGGGTACTTTTATTCCCAGTACAGATTCCAAAATAAGAAACCTTTCTCTATTCTATATGTATTATATAGAAAGTCCTATCATTCTAGATTGAAATTTTTTTATTTAATTTTTTTTTTCATTTTTATAAGAAAAATTATCATGAAAATAATTTCAAAAGAACCATTTTATTATCCATTTTCCAGTTTTTTTTAAAAGAATGAAATATTTTTCTATATTCCCTTTGTAAAATAATAAAAATATAATGGTGGAATTATATAAATGAAACACTAGAAATGAAAATCGAGTAAAAACGACAAGGATTTGATTAACAAATTTCTTGTGAGAATATAATAGTTAAAATTATTTTCAAAATAACTTCACAGAATGAGGGATTGTAGAATAAATGAAAAATATTTTTCAAGCGATATACCTAGACACCACATGAATTTACCCAGCATGTAGTTTTTTGGAATCCATCTATTTTCTTATCAATGTTACACATTTCCAATAACCAATATGGATTTTCTCAATTATCATTGCTAGTGGAACATCCCACATATCATTTCCCTTCCATGGTGATCTATTCTATCTAATAAAGACTAAATATAAACCATATTTCAACTCAATCTATGACACTTAGTATTCCATGGCTGTATGAAATAATGGAGGTGAGAAGAAAACCATAATTACAACATCTCAATCATGAAAAGATACCATACATTCTAATGCCCATTTCCTAACACCATCCATTAAAAATATTACTATAATGTATTGTATAAATGGAAGCTCCACCTTTTTAGGAAATAATTCAAAGGTACCATCTGATCCTCATTATTAAAAAAAATATTTTACCATTCTAAAAAAACATTGGAAAAAAATACATGTAATTAAAAATTTGTGGAAAACTGGATGAAAGGCAAAATCATATTTGTAAAATTCTAAATCACTTGGTATAAATCAATTCGAAAATAAAAAATGGTCTCATGATTCATGGAATTTCAGAACTGGCATGGAATATTTTTTTAATAAGAGAAACCCATATTGAACCATGATATGTGTTGAAAATCATGGAATAAAAATAATAAATTAAAAAAGCATTTTTATAGAATCTAATAGCTCAAAATTAAAATGAATCCATCCAATAAAGAAATGGAAAATTATAGATTCGAATTTATTGACATGATATACTATTAAACAACATCAAAAGTGAGAGAACCAAGCTGAAAAATGTTAGAACATTACTCAGTCATCAGTGACAACTAGGATCATCCATTTTCTGCTTGCATGCATATTAATATTAATATATATATATATAAATACACCTATCCCCTATGCACGTAATCACAATTCTAGATATTAACAAAAGGTTCATTAATTATACATTTACACTCGCATATACACCTTTACGCATAAAAATGTATGCATTTTTTACATATATACATAACCACAAATAATGCCAATATATATATATATATATATATATATATTCAAACCACCATGAGTGACTATATATATTAAGGGGGAAACATATATTTATTCCAACCAATACATGCGTAGATAAGTCACCTTCAACTATAGAGACTTGAACTCACTTTAAGGATGACCAAGATGATGTAAAAAAATATTAGGTAGCCCAAAATCAAAAAATTACTAATTAAAATTATACCAATGAAAAAAAATGTTATTAAACATACAAAAAACAGATCATAAGCCCACTACCTTTGATGATGAAGGATATAACCAACATAAAGGGGCCCAAATAACCTATACATCAATTGAAAATAAAACAATAACCCAAAAACATGGTTAGGTTTCAGACAAATCGCACACACCCCCGAGAAAAAAAGGAAACATAAAAAATATGGGAGAAGAAGAAATATGGGAGGATGAAAACCCTAACATGAGAGATTATAGAAAAAAACATGAGATCTTATGTAAAATGATGGAGGAGGAGGTTATATGTACAGCTGAAGAACCCCTATGGGATGGTTTATGGCATGAAAAGGGTGGGGAAAGGTGTTGTGTGAGGATTAGGGTAAGGGGTAGATTTATTAGATAATATTAATAATATAAATAATAAAAAATCATTTTCTAGGATACCATACATTGTTTGGATGCATAGTTTGTCAAGATATTCATTACCCGTGGGAATCTTTTGGAGGCCATGGTCACCACACATGGGCGTCAATATATTTTTCTAAAACGTACATCAATAGGGAGACTATGATCTTAAAAAATTATAGATGTCCTCACACTATTTGTCCATAGTTTTTAAAAACTGTGTGATAACTATGAATAGAAACTGAAAACCCTTTCATATTAAAAATCAAAATTTGTTCGACCCAAAACTAAAAAAATAGTTATAATTAAATAATTAATAAATAATGGTTAGGGTTTGACATGATGACTACAAAATGTAAAGACAAAATATTTGGGAGTAGGAATCGTGAACTTCAAGATGATAGATTCTCAATAAACTCATATACTAAAATAAAAAATGAATCAAGGGGAAAACCCATATTCTCTTATGAAATCAAATGGCTCAATTTATATCACTATGTGAAAAATATTTAGAATATTGATGGATATTTTTATCACATAATCGTGGATAAATTTATTAACTCTATTAAAAATATCATCTCCATCAATTAATATAGTGAGTAAAAGAATTTTATTGTGGTTGTTTATCATATTGGGGGAGAATCTGATCAATAGTGGGAATTGATAAAAAATATGAGTCCCATAGAATAGATTGAAGAAATTGATTGGAGGGAATTTCAGAAAACATTTTTCATAAATATGTTTTCCATGCACTCTATAAATGAAAATAGATGATATCTACTTAGAATAATGGAAATGGGTAATGAATCTAATATGGCATATGAGGATGACTTCAAAAGGATTTCATGATAAACGTCTATATATTTTTTCCAAAATAATAGAAAATTTGATCCCTTATTCTTTAGATAAAGATGAGTCAATGAATAGCATTGGTGTTTTGAGATGTTGATAGTAATGAAAAAAATATTATATTGTGCTCTCAAATTAAAAATTTTGATTATAGAATATCATGAGTATCATGGGACTATAGATTTAATTTGGATGATGGAATTTAATTATAGTTATTTTATTGAGAAATACCATGGGGTAAATAAATTTTTATATCCCAAATGTCAGGTTATGGGAAAAACAATAATAGAAATTTCATGAATGGGACATGGAATGTCTTTACCTTTGAGAAATAATGTCACCTAGCTAGTGATTACTAATAGAAAAGACCCCACTATTATTATACACGAAATAGTGCTTTAGGAAACCCTCACCCATATATCAAACAATTCAACTTCAAGAAACTGGTATTCTATGTTACTCAGTGAACTAAGCCAATGGGTGTCGATGATAACCAATGAAAATAACCTCCACTGCCGAAATTTTAACGGTGAACATATGTCATCACAATTGTTGAAGTCAATCCTAGAAATTAACTAGAGAATAGTATAGTGGTTATCTATTCAAGGATCAATATTACACTATTTGATTATAGTTCTATTAATTCCTTGATATAATTCTTGTTTTGTAAAAAAATTCACGAATCAAAACAAATCATGGTAGTCGAGTTATATGTGATGATGAAAAATAGGTTTTTTTCTTCTTGATAACATAACTCATACCCTGAAAAAATGTGGTTTTAAATTTCTATAAAAATGGTTTGATACTTTTTATATTGGAATTTAATGTTAAATTGTGCATGGATTGGACTTCCTTGTATAAATCCAACATAAATTTATCAGAGAATGAAGTCTCCATTTGTATCAAAAATCTTATTCTAATTCTATAAAATTTTAAGGAGATCTATGATTTTTATTTTGTATCGCCTTATCCAGAACGATATTATTTCATTATGTGTAAGCATATAGAGGTCAAATGATAAAGACTATGAAAAATATCATTTGTTATGACATAGACATTATAAGGGAATTCATTATTATTTTTCCAAATGAATTCGTTGGTCTCCCTCAAAGTAGAGAGGTTTCATTCTCAAATTAAATATATATAAGATAATTACCACTATCATAAACTCTATATAGAATGGCCAAAATTGAACATTAGGATAAAAGGAAGTAACTACTATTGTATATTTTTAATGGTTTTAACATCCTAGGGCTTCATAGTAGGTTTCACAAAAAATTTTCATTAATATCAATGATGTTTCAATTCACCTATGCCTTATTTATTATGAAAAAAATGATATCATGATAGAGAAAAAGTGTAGTGTATCATTAATTGAGGACTTTTTCAATCTTATATGTGGATAACAATAATTCTCTATATTGGATCTTTGGTAGAGGTAATATCATATAATGTTCAAGAAGGATGATATCCACAAGACTACATTTCTAACAAGGCATGGGCAGTATGATTTCATAGATATTAAATTTAGAAAAAATAACTCCCCATAAACTTTCATGTATGCTATGAATAAAATATATTAGTTTTACCTTGAAAAATGATTGTTACATTGTATAGATTATTTTAATATCTACTGTAAAAGATATTAGGAACACAAGGATCATATTAATTATATAATGAATATGTTGTGAATGTAAATGTTATATGAGAAGTATAGTAAATTTGTATTGTAGTTATTGAATGTAAATTTACTGCTCATGTTACTACCTACTAAAAACTTCTATAGTTATTTTAAAAACTAAATAAATTAAAGTATGAAAATAACAAACAAATGTGACAATAATCTAAAATTTCTATAGATTATCTAGGTACTATCATTGATTTTTAAGAAACATCTCATGATTCCCAATCCCACTAACCAAGATGGCCCTAAAAAGAGTAATAATTGTCAGAAATGATTAATGTGAGTAAATCATTAATGAGTTAATGGAAATTATTATCATTTCATGTGGACTCATATTACCCACCATTATGTAGGGATTAGTGATCCACTACATTATATCCAAAAAGGCATTCAGTTTTGTACTCATGCATAATAGAATTTTGATATAGTACTATTTCATATAATTATTGATCCCTGATAATATATACCCAAATCATGTTTAGAAATTTGTTGTAGTGATCTTCACATTGAGGATTTTGTGAAATTATATTTATAGGGAGAAGTGTGACATATATAAAAATCACAAAATCCACCAGTATATATTTACACAAAAATAGATCAATTTGGAGCAAAATCAGTGGTTAGATCTGATAATGGATTATGAATGTTCAATACATTACTAACCTTGGAAGGAAAATAAATTGGATTATTCTCATATTGTAACACACCATCCCATAAATTCTGAAGCTGGTGTATTATTTTAATACATTGGTATGATTACAATGAATCAAAACATGAAGTATCAATCAGTTTAGTAGTCTTAGAAAGATATATTATAGACATGATAAAAATAAAATGTTGTATTATATGAAATAAAAACATTATCCATAGTAAAATTAAATTACCTATATCATTGAAAGGTTATTCAAATATTTCAACATCATAACCTGAGAAAAGGTAACATAATAAGTGTGAGATAAAATTATTAGCAAGGGTAAGTAAATTAGAAGAAACAATTAATAAATAAGAATAAATTAACATTACATGGTAAATATCTGATGGAAAATGACATTAAAATTACATGATAAGTAAATTTAAAAATAGAAATATAATATGGTAAAGACACATGGCATTTAATCAATGAACAGAAAAAATAAATGCATCCCTTTATATGTCGATGGAAAATGTCCTAGATATAAAATAATAATAAAAATACCAATAAAAAAAATTCTTAGTTATTGGATATCATGTTTCCTGGGATCATTATACATATACCATTAAGTAATAGTTTGAACATTTGTAGTTTGTTCAAATAATTCATATAATAATACTATTGACGCATCGGGGGGATTTCATTAACCGGTGATCAACCCGTAGATCATTCCTTAAATGGTCCCCACCCATATAATGAATGTCCAAATAATGAGTCATATATTTAATAAAAAATCATCCTTGTAATATTTACATATTTAATTAATAATATGGATTTATCAATAATACATCAAAAGAAGCTATGTAATAATAATGGTTATTGACATTAAAAGATTCATGCTGAAAAATAATATGTAATCATTCTAATGTGTCCCATACCATATTGAAACATTAAAATCATAAATAACATTTATTTAAATAAATATTATGATATCATGATAATAATTATATTAATGATATAATATTTTAATAGGAATTATATACACCAAAAAATTGAATTATTGAATAACAAAAATAAGTCTCAATAGTAAGAAATTGAGATGAATTTCCATACTATAAACTTCATATTTTGGCGGTCTTTATAATCCTATAGTGTAGTTAGAAATATGATACTAACATTTACCAGAAACATAATCCTGTTTATAATATCAAATTTTAATTTCTTCTCGTATCTTATTTCCCGTTTGTTAACAATCATTCATCATTTGGACTATTTTGGGTGTTAATTTTCTAGTTTTATCATGTATGTATTGAATTTTTATTTGTTTTATAAATAATTATATAATGGTATAACCATATATATAATGTAAAAATAGATTTAATTATAATATCTATTACTTACATATGTAATAATTATACTCTATATAGTTTGGATATATTAAATGAAATGAACCAGTCATAGAGATGGTAGGTCGTATATAGACATGAATGGAACTCTCAATTCATTATCAGGTTAAAAATTTAAAAAATAAATCGCAAATATTTAAATTATAATTCTCGTATCATATATATATTATATATGTTACATAGGTTTATTAAGAATATCAATTATTCATTTATGTGTGGAATGAATGAGTCAGATCGCTTTTAGGGGGTGGTAATGCACATTTCCTCGAACAAAATTATCGTATTTATGTAAGATTGAAAGAATAAAATTATGTTATAAATAATAAATAAAGAATTATTAATACAATTTTAATATAATATATATCATATATAAATTGATTTCTCATCACAATGACCACCATCTGAAGAAGTAATGGATGAATGAGCAATACTCGTTTTATGAGGCTGTAGTTCACCGTTCAAATAAGAAATATCTTCTTTACCCATAAGATTTAGGTATGTATAAGGATAGGTATAAAAAATTACATAAAATTTAATAATATATTTATTATACATTTCTTATATACTCATATAATAAGGTGATTTGAGGGGCAGTATATTGGAAATGAAACTAGAGACCTTGAAAAAAACATTATACCTCTTAATAGAGTAGCTCATATTGGATTTTACCAACGGAAATCTTTAATTGGATTTATTACCAACAATAGGATTATAAGTATAGGGGAGTTTTGTTTGGATACTATATTGGTAGATAATATTGATACTTAAATGGTTTTATTGATTTGAAGATTGAAGAGAGTGCTTGACTTTTAATAGTTGACTAAGAGTGTCAATCTTGTAAATACCAAAAGGTACTCATTATTGTGAGTTATACCTTCATAATGGGTATAAAAAATTGAAAAATAATATATTAAAAAATGAATAATGGTCTTTAAAAACCTCATCCACAAAAAATATGTGCATTTTAATATTTTCGATCCTTAACATCCAAGATTCCAAAATTTTATCATTTTGGTTTTGAACCATGTAGATTCTTATATGAAATAATTATACCATTAATAATAAAATAAACATATATTTTTAGGTAATATATATCCATGAAATTAATAATATTTTTTCTAATTTATAAATTTCAAAACCCAATTTCTAGAAATTAATTTTAAAACTAGTGCAGGTGAATTTCTAAAATACTGCTTAAACGAGGACCGTGTTAGGAATACTTTTACAATCTATTTGTCTATATGTTAATCATAAAACATAAATAAGTCCATTAATAGAACATATTTCATATTTATTAATATGTAAAAATAAATTTTAAAAATATAATCTTTTTACTAATATTAATTTATTTAATTATATTTCATTTATCATAAAATAACAATAATGTCAATTTTGACCTTATTTAATTAATGTTAATTTTAAAAAATATATAAAAAAATTTAATTGAAATATATTTGATATATATATTTTAAACATGATATATTCATATAAAATAAATAAATTAATGTTATAATTCAATCAATTAAACTCAATTTTGACATTTATATTATCATATATTTTTAGTTAATTATTAACAAAATAATCACTACATTGGCATTTGTTTGGATATTTATATAAAAAAACTATATCAAAATATTATTGATAAATTATTGTGATTAAAATAACTAATTTATCATCTTAATGGTATGTATTACCTAAAATATGATGTTTTTTACATATCTCAATGTTTCATAAATGTTAATTGAAAGGAATGTTCCCTTTTTCATCTTTTTCTTTACTTAATCATTTATATATAGAACATCGATTTAATAATATCCCAATAATGCATTAAATTAAATAAAATAGTCGATGTTGTATAATTATTAGTATCAAATAAATTTTGGAATATTTTCCAAATCAATTTGGTCCTTATAATTAATGTTTAGTTCCTTAATATGATAATTTTACCTTAGTCACCGTAATTAATTATAATCCATTCCTGAAATCATTTTTGTCTAAAATTAATTTGATATTGTTTGACAGAAAACATTATTCTGATTATAACCATGTTTGTAATATTTTTAAAATTCAAATCCCAGAGGTGAAAAAATGTATATTGGTGATAATCATTTAAATAGGGTGAAAAAAAATGTTGTAAAGTATAAAATTGTTCAAACATGTTTTAGGTTTTTATATTCAATTTCAATGTGAAATTGATTATGATGAACTTAATTATTTAAATGGATTTATAATAGTTCTTATGTGAAATTAAAAAATTAAAATACAATGTACCACTAATAATTATTTAAAGTAAACATTTTATTTTAACTAAATCGGTTCAATTTTTTCTTTTCAACAAAAAATTATGTTTCACAAAAATATCCAAAAACAATTGAAAGTAGGTTTACTTTTTTATTCAAAATTTAATAATGATGTTTAATTTGATAAAAACTATATTTTAAAAAATGTAAAAAATTATTTTTCAAATAGGTGCACCATTAAAAGGATACCAAAACCGGTCATGCATGTAACGCAAGCTAATTTAATGTTGTGTATAGCGTAAGATTAATATTGTGTTGTGTATAAAGAGATGAAAAATAATATTTATTCTAACATGGAAATATTGTAATGTCTTGGAGTGTTACATTATGAAAACCTTATTTAAATTTAATAATCTAAATTTATACATGGTCTTAGAAATCAATGGATTGATATTTGATGATAATATATTTTTTTTAAAACCCACATTGTTAATAGAGTTAATGACATAGATATTCAGAAGATATAATGAGATGTAAAATGTTAACATATCATGGTCCCTTTTTGGATAAAATAGGTAGAAAATGGAAACACAGGTAGAAAGGAAAAATATAACTATCAGGTTGTAATGGATACTGAGAGGGAATATGATTAGAAAATTGTTTTAGGACAGAAAACCACAATAATAAGCTGTTCATAAGGGCCATTTATATATTCAAAAATGATCATAATAGGGGAAACATTTTTTTTTTCTGGAAAACGGTTTTCTATAGTTATGGTATTATTTCAACTAAAATTAAATATATGTTTCGATAAACCAAATCATTTTTTGTTATAATTTCTTGAACTATTTCTACTTCATATACTAGAACATGATGCCTTTTATGGTTAGGTAATACATTTACATCTAAACTATTATCCAATTATCAACCATTTTCTATGTGAATTAATTTTCCTAGAATATTATGATCAAACACCTTGGATGTAAGGTCATCTAATTTCAAAAATTAATTTATCATCATCCTTTAATCGACATGGGGAACATCAAAATTCTTCCATTAAAAACATGTGATGAAATTCAGAATGTATCCACATTAAATATTTTAAGAACTATAATTACCATAATAAATTATAGAAAATATGAATTCTTCTCTATTCCTTAGGTGAGAAAAATTTTATATGATATATTCCTTAAATCCAAAAGTGATGTAAAATCCCTCAATGATAGAATATATCACTTTTCAAATTTTTTTTAATCTGTTCCAAGGTAGTGGAAACATATCCAAATCAATCATTCCTTAATCTTTGTCTCAAAATAAATTACATATTAACTTTTATCTTTCTCTCAATCATGTGTTTTCCAAAATGTTTATCATTTTAAAGAATTAATTTTCTTGGTTCCATTCAATATATGATCTCAGAAAATCAAAAAATGTACTCTAGTACAATACTCATATATTCCATAATTCATAACACTAGTACATCATTGATAAAATAGTTTCACAATATTACTGGAAGATCCAAATACATAAGAACAATAATAATTAAACTTCAGTTGTGTCGATAGCATAATTATGAACTTGATCCCTTCGCATATTCTGAGGTATTTTCCTTTGACCTTTAGGGAATTCATTTTCATTGTGACAAATCTAATTATACTATAAGCATTTAACATTGTAATTTTATTTCTCTCCCTTTCAATAATTATTTTTTTTCATTTTTCTCCATAGTTATATCAAACTAAAATTCCTATAAATCATGTATGAGGGTGTTTCTTTCCACAATTTTAACATATAGGAAAATACTTTAATCTCTTCATTCCCATGACCAATTTTTGACCCACCATCCTCTTATTATCGAAATTCTAAATGATCCCATAAGACATTGATAATTTATAACTTCCTTGATAGCATAAAAAAATATTTCATAATACAATGAAATGGTTTGACAAACTATTTCCCTCTGGGGATTTCTCTTATTAAATTTAGTGAAGTGATTGATCTTACACATCATGTTGCGTATATAATTTATATCATACCTATCCAACATGGTAAATATATCTTCATAATCTTTAACACTTTCTTATTAATTATCCATTAATCTACGGAACATCCTCTTCATATCAATTTTTTTATCATGAGTTAATTATTTATTGATGAATTTCTCTTTAATTGTCCTCCAATACATGACTTCAATTTCTACCTACTACCAAGTATGATAGATATATGGCAACCATTAATTGTAATATTCATTGAGACAATAGATAATAAGTGTATCCTTTTCCTTTTCACATCATCCCAAAGCTATAAATATATTTTCAAGACACTTAATTTATTGCTCAGATACAAATTGATTAATAGTCCCAATAAAAAACGGGGGATTATTTATTCATAATGAAATTTAGGAAATGAGTTTCTTATTATCAAAATGGTGCACTATTAGAATGAAGTTATTAATCATAACTTGATTATGTTTCCCTTGTATATCCATAATATTTTCTGTTCCCATACCATCTATATTATATTCCTTAAGAGGTCAATCTCTATATTTTCCATGGGTATTTATACTACTCATCTTTAAAAGTAATATTTCAAAACAGTGTAATGCACTAGATTAGGTCAATATATATAACTTTAAATTTGTTATATCCTATAATATAAATTTATGCATTGAAAATTTTAGAATCATAAACTTTGGTTACATTAGGGAAAAAAATTACTTTAAAATCCTTTGTAATGTACGGCAATGAAAATGTGAAATATCTTAAGCATATACCCTGGGATTTTCAAACTTAAATCATATTAAAGACTATTGTTGTGTACCAATACACCATGATTCTGACCTAGAATACCTTGTCAGAGTCATTAATCAAAGTTACATTTGGTCCAAAACTACATCTACTATTAGTATCAAGAAAAATATGTATTTCTATGAATAACCACATAATATATACATTTAAAAAATTCTATAATGTTATTCCATATACATTCTCAAATTGTATCATAAGGTTATTTTCTATAATCGATGTTTTCTAAATATAGTTTATGTGGTTATTTATATATATCCTTTGATACCATCTGTAATACCCTAACCCTAGAATCCCTTATCCAGAATGTTATTTTAATACATTGGCATTATTATAAATAAAAAAATCCCAAATAGCCTATTTTTTGAGTAGTCTTCAAAGGCTATATTACGTACATGATACTCATAGTACATTTAAAAATAACAAATACCAACATGATTCAAATTATAATCAAATAGATTTTTCTGTTTAATGTTTATTCCAATATTTACTCTTCATAACCTCAGAAAAGGAAATATAATAAGGGTGAGGTTCAATGATGATTAAGGGTATGTAATGAGGAATCAATAATTAATCAATAAGAATAAATTATATTGAAAAGTTAAATAAGTGATGACACATTCCATACAAATAACTTGATAAGGGAATATCAACATAGCAAGTTAAGATGCTGGAAACTCATTACATTTAATCATTCAACTGAAAATGAAATGAATACATTATTAAGTCGATGCAAAATATCAGGGATAAATAATAAAAATAAAATTCTCAACAAATGAAATACTTAATCATATAACTTCTCACTTACAAAGTGAAATATAAATTTACCATCACCAGACAGATTTAACTTTTATTGATTTCCCAAATAATTCATCTCCTAAGACTATGGATTTTTTGATGGGATTTCATTAACTGGTCCCCAAACTATAGAGATTTCCTTAAACAGTCCTCAACACATGCATTGCATGTACAATGAATTCATCATATATTGAACAAAAAAATTCCTTATTAAATATACATATTAAATAAATAATATGTATTTATCAATAATACCTCAATGGAGGATATGTAAGAACATGTGTTGTTGACATTAAAATATTCTTGTGGGGCAATAAAATTTAAACATTCTAATTTTCCCAATAACACATCCTAAAACATAAATAATAATTCACTATGAATTAAATGAGACTTATAATATCATGAGAATATTTATATTAATGATATAACATTTCCAATGGAATTATATACCCAAAATAAAAGTGAAATGGTGTATTATAAAATTAAGTCCCAATGGAAAGTAAATGGAGATGAAGTCTATTAGCTTAACATTCCTTTTGGTTGTGTGGTATTTATACTGATGTACATTGATTAAAAATATGTTACAAACTTTTATAAAAACCATAATCATGTTTATAATATAATATTTTAATTTCTTATAACATCTTATTACCAATTTCTAAAAAGCACTCATCATTTAGTCTATTTTGGGTGTTAATTTCCATGTTTTTTCAAGTTAGTTTTGACTTGTTATTTATCAAACATATTAATTAAATCACGGTAAATAATTCCCTTAAGGTAAACCATGATTTAATTATAATATATATTCTATATATTTGTTTTTATAATATTATATAATATTTTGAGTTAATAAATGAAATTCACCGCTCAGGGGGACGGTAAGTCATATGTATGCATGAAAACTTCTCTAATTTAATTTCATATTTGAAAATGAAAAGTAAATGATACATATGTATATTATAATTACTGTATCACATATATTTTATATATCTTATATAAGAATATTAAGACCATCCATTATACATTTCATGAATGGAATTAAAGAGCCGCATCTAATTCAGGGAGAGGTAGTCCACACTTTCTCAAACAAAATTATTATAATTGTCCTAGAGGAAAGCATAAAGTTATGAAATACATAAAAATTAAAGAAGAATAAAAATATTATATTTAAAATCTCTGTCATATATAAATATAATTTCCATCATAATAACCCTCCATGAGAGGCGGTAATGGAATAATGAGCAATCATCATTTCGTGAGGAAGTAGTTCGCCACTCACAAAAAATATATCTTTGATACCCATTAAATGGAGGAATTTATAATTATAGTTATAAAAATTTACATAACAAAGTCCTAGTATATTTAGAATATTATATTTTTTTATATAATATTATAAAATTATATTTTAGGGGGTGGAGAATGGAAAGGATACTAAAGATCATGAGTGAACACATTACCTCTTAATAGTGTCACTCCTTTTTGTTGGTACCAATGTGATTTCTAAAGTAAATTTATTCTAAAAGATATGATTCTTGGAAGATTTTAGGGATTTGGGGACACTATTTGGGTATATATTCCTTGAATATTAATGGTTTTAGAGGTGTGAAGTATTGGGGGAGTGCTTGCCTTTTTTATGGTGGATGGGGAGTGACACTCTTGTCAATACCAAAGGGTATTCATTAATTGGTCTTCAGCCATAAATAAAGTTCCTAAAAATGTATATGTAATGAAATAAAATAGAATATTGGTCATGAATAACCTCATACATAGATAAATATTTCTATATTAATATTTTTGTTCCTTAAACATTAAGATTCCAAAATTTTATATTTTTTCTTATTTAAAAATCTCATATTCTAACCTTTGTAATTTATAAATTAATACTAAAATACAGTGTGATTTATTAGGTAATAAATATAGAAATAATTATTCATGTGTTAAATAAATTATAAAATTAAAATACCATATTTTGGGAAATTAATTTTAAAACAAGAGCATGTGACGTGATAAAATAGTGCTGAAACACTGGTCATGTTAACAATGTATTTACAATCTGTGGGATAATATATTAATTATAAAAGATAAATATGTCCATTAATAGGATACATATAATATTTATTAATATTAAAAAATAAATTTTCATAATAAAGGTTTTTTATTAATTTTAAATCATTTTATAAAATTTCTTTTATGGAAATATAAAAGAAATGTCATTTTTTATATTATTTTTTAATGTTAATTTTAATATTTCTTTCTAATATTGGAATTATAATATATTAGGATTAAATATTTTTATCATGATATATTCATCATTAAAAATAAATAAATATTATAATTTAATCAATTAACTTCCCTTTTAATATTTATATTATTATTTATTTTAGATCATTATTAACTAAATAATCACAACATTTGTGTTTCATAAGCATTTAATTTAACTAAAACATCTCTAAATATTGTTGATAAATTATTATGAAAAAAAATTAACAATCTATATTTCAAAAGGATTGGTTTAACAAAAAGAAATATTTTTTACATGTCTTAAAGTTTTATAAATGTTACGGGCATGGATAGTTGCCTTTTTGTCTTTGTCCATAAATAACTTCTCATATAGGTAATTCCCCTTAAATAATATCCCAATGACACATAAAAGTAAATACATGGGGTTAAAATATGTAATTATTGGCATAAAACTGATTTTTGGCAAGTTTCCATGTCATTTTTGTCCTTAATATTTTGGTTTAGTTCCTTATTAAGCTTAATTTTAACTTAATCACCAGAATTCATTTTAATCACTTTTAGTAACAAGTTTTTTGGGAATATTAAGTTGATATTATTAGACCAAAATTATCATTATAATTAAAAATCTTTATTAAAAATTTTTAAAATTAAATTAATAGAATTGGGAAAATTAAGATCAACACTCATCCCAAATTGGGGGGAAATAAATTGGTTTTAAATTAGAAAATCGTTCAATTTTTTAGGTTTTATATTCAATTTCAATTTAAAAATGATTATAATGAAAATAATTGTATTAATATATGTATATATAGTTATATGTGTCTCTAAAGAATTTAAAATACAATGTATCACTAATCATTATATAAATGAAAAGACTATTTTGAAAAAAATAGTAATACTTTTTTCAGTTCATTTAAAATGGATTTTTCTTAAAAAAGGCCCAAATATTTTCCCAAATATAATCTCAACATTTTATATTCTAATATAAAATTTATTTTGAGAGATAAAATTTTTAAAATAGGTGTGCCATTAAAATGTTGCAAAACTCTGTCATGTGTGGGACACAATCAAATTCAGTGTTTTGGGTAGAGTACGATTAAAATTATATTTTTTATAAATATATATGAATCATATTTATTCTAAAATGAAAATAATTTAATGTCATGTGGTGTTACACTGAGTATATATGATCCTTCAACCCTACCCATAATTAGGATTGAATGGGATCCAATCATATTTAACTTTAGAAGGATGGAAATGAGAATAATAAATGGATCTTTATCCTTCTGTTAGTAAATAATTTCTCAACCAATGATACGTGAGATTATTGAGGATGCCATAATGTTGATGAGGTGATACAAAAAATGAAATTAATATTCTAGTGTTCAACTTTTCCAAATATGGATTTATAAAGGTATTAATTCTGATATAAGGCTCGAATTAAGTAGATTTGGTGAGGAAACTTCCAGAATATGTTCATATATCATCCATAAATAATCATCAAAAAATAAATGATACCTATATATATCTAATGAAAAACATTTTGGGGATAAAATGAAGATATAGATTATTGAATAGGTTTCTCATTGTTTAGTATGCCAACAAGATTGTTCTAAATGATTAAAGTCTAATGTAATTGTGAATCAATTTTCAATTCCTTTATGGAAATGAAAACACATAACCATGGATTTTGTAATAGGATTCCCTAGGGAAAATAAATTAAATAACTCTATTTTCTTGCTAGTGGATCTCAATTAAATTTTAATGAATTTCACTACTATCAATGAATAATTATCTCCTCACCAACCCACCATGTTATACATAAGATTATATGTAATGTTGTAGGATTTCTACATTCTATTATTTATGATAGAGAATTGAGGTTTTCCTCGATGTTCTAGAGAATTCTTCATCAATCATTAGATACATTTGTGGTTTTGAGTACTTTATATCACCCTCATATGGGTGGTCATAATGTGGGAACATTAAAACTGATGAGGTTACGATAAGGTCATGTTCATTTTATTTCATAGGATTTTGGGATCAACAACATTCAATAGTGGATTTTCCATATAAAAAAAATATTCAATCAAAGCATTAAAAAGGAACCGTTTGAGGCTATGTATGTGAAGAGGTTTTAGAATCTGACATGAATGGATGAATTAAGAGAGGGTAAGCTGATAAGACTATATCATTTTAATGATATGATATAGATGTTTCAAAATATTCAACATCCTTTGAATTCTATACAACATATGTCGATAAACTATGTAGAAATTCATTGATGAGATCCGAAGTATGATCTTAGAGATAATGTTTTTCTTCATATATAAAATCTGGAAAATTCATGAGGTATGTGTATAATATAAATCTTATCCAAATATACATCCTCCCACTTTAGATCCTTGATAACAATGGATTTTTGAATATTCGACTAGCACTCCCATCTAACATATCTCAAGTATATACTTTTTTCATTTATCCATCTTGATAATGTACATACAATACTAATATCATGTAAAAAGTCATGAAGTGGTACCCTAGAGAATGAAATTATATATAAAGACCATATAGTGAAGATTTTATATTTTAGAGACCATGTTTAATGAAACAAGACAACTCACACGGTCAACATATTGTGGTGGAACCACAAGATTGAGGAAGCGACATGGGAACCAAAAAGGTGAGGAAATAGAAGTACCCCATTATAAAATATCTTATGAGAAAAATATTTAAGGGAACCATTTCAGAATGGCTCAATAATGCAATGAATCGACTTTTTATTAATGTAATTCCCTTTTCAAAAGAATAAATTCTTCCCTAATTTATGATGTTTTGGAGAACACATGAACTAATTTGGTCATTTTAGACCATTATAATTTGTATCCGTTTATATTTAGAAGACCATTTGGAAAATAATTGAAAATGTACCCAATGTATGGTGACCATTATTATTTTTATATATTAATTTTTAGGATAAAATCTATCTTTCATAGAAAAATGAAGCGATATCCTCAACCAAGAGGATTTTATCTTATGAACTGCATCTGTATGATCTTATAAGAGATATGTCATCAGTATTTTTTTCCTTGAATAATCCTATGTTTTTATTTAATAACTCAATCACTTATGAAATCATATATTACAGAAGTTAAATCTTTTTAAGATTCCATCCCAAACCTAATTTATCGAACTACCCTATGAAAGTATCACTATTTCAGACATTACCCATTGGGAATACACTGGGCTAATAATGAGTTATACATCTAGAAAATAATACTATAAGTTTATATATTTTTATTCTAACTAAAATTATGATAGTATTTATCCTTTTTATTATAACATTTAAATGAATCAAAATGGTGACTGATAAAGATTAATCTTTAATATAAGGAAACTCAAAATTTACTTTTGGGAAATATATAGTTTCAATCCTCTCTTTTTGAGGATGTCAATGTTTTTTCAATAAAGATTATTTTAATTATTAATTTTTATTTAATAGCATATATTTAATGGTGAAATAGAAGAAAAATTTAGGAAATCAACTATTATTTTTGTAATCATCTGATAAATATTATAAAAACTAGTTTTTTCTAATAAATGGATATTTTGAAATAAAATTGAAAATTATCATTTTATGTAATTATTGTGGTAAAATAAATACAATTTTAAAAATAATCTTGTAAAAATTATCGAGTCGATAATTTTCAATAATTTTTTGAGGCAATAACTTTTTTGGGTGAAATTTAAATATAGTATAAATATTTTGGATGCATTATATCTCAGTAAAATATTATAAGATAGGTTGAAAGACTAAAAATATTCTCCATGAAAAAAAAATTAGTTTCCCATTTAAAATAATGTGTTTTTATGTTAATTGATTAATTTCCCAAACACATAATGAATCCTCCAAAACCTATACTATATTTTATGGTTTTAAAATCAATTCATTAAAATCAGGACTCAATTAAATATCACCAAGTGTATTATATTAATAATTTTAGTTTTCATTATTATAAAATAATTAAAAACACTCATATTAAGTTAAAAAATTTAGGAAAACTAAGGTAATGTTGTTTCAGTATATTAATTTCATCATATAGGTCCAAACACTATTTTTAGAATTTAATAAAAAAGACCCATCTATTTTCAATAAAACCACATCCATCTTCCCATTAATCTTACTAAAAATATAGGTATTGATAACTTAATACTTATTTACCTAAATATATCCCTACCAATATTCTCCATTATTTTAATAAGATCATCTCAGACTTTTATAAAATCAATCTCTAGGTAAAAGATGCTCCACTTCTCTTATTTATTCAAGAACATCATTAAATTATGCCTATTTAATTTCTAATTTTTCATGTTGGGTTATTTTTTTACTCATAAATATTAGATTCCTTATAATTTATAAATGATGGGATTCCCCTTTCAGTATAATTAAACCATTCCATGATTATTTATATAACTATATTATATTGTCAAAATTAACATGTGATTTTCTGCACAAAAAAGTTTTAGCACGAATACCCATTGCAATTTATAGTCACATGTATTTGGAATGATGTACCTTTATCTCATTTATTGTGGATGTATATGCTGATAACCCATACTCAGTAGTCATGAGATTAAATCTGAAGAAATATTTTCTTAAATCTTTGGATCCTTATAGCATATAAATGAATATACATGGTATAAAGGTGAAGGGTGGGTATGAAATTATATATCCCATAAATTAATTGGGTAATATTTTTATATCATGATATTCCTTGTGTTGTGGATAAGAGGTTAATTTGATCTAACTATGTTATGATTTCTTGACATTTATTCCTGGAATATGCTTATATATTGTTGATTTATGTTGTTTGCCACATTCCTATGTGGCCTTTTTTGTTTTCATATTATAACATTATAACAACCCTATCTTTTCATACATTAAAATTAAATAACATTTATGAAATATTTTAAAAATTATAAAAATTGAACCCCAATGATCGTACTAGTCTAAATCCTTTGGAAACACATGAATATAAACACTAATACATACGTGAGAAAAATTATCCCCTTCTTGGTTCTTCTTAACTATCAACTCTAATAGAAACAAAAAATGTAATACATATCTTCATAATACGGGGAAGTAAACAAAAAATATGTCAGATAAAATTTACAATAACGTTAAATAATGGAGATATGTAAGCATATTGTTTAGAATAATAGCATGAGAAGAATATCATGAAAATTCATGATCATACACTACATTTCAAAGATCATATACATGATTCATTGAATAATGTGTTGGAGTTTATAAGACGTGAATCATAGGGAGATAAAGTACATAATCCATGAAAGGATAAGATATGAATAAAACATGGAATTTTAGTACAAACATAAGAGTATATAGTTATTTTTGTATTATCAAAGGCTTCGTTTCCAGGACCTTTTTGGTAGTATAGGTTCACCCACCATACAATCATGGTAGTCATGGTTCACTATGAACAAATATTAGTAGCACGAGTTCACTCCTCATACCATCTAGGTAGTAATGGTTTACTCCCATTGACATCTTACATGTTAAAGGTAATTTGGAAGACCATATTATTTTACCTCATGAGATATAAATCAATAGCCCATGCATTAGAGAGAGATATAGGTCCCGACCATCTCATAATAAAATCACACATACATGTTCCACATGATCATAAATAATCATATCATGATCCATGAAATAAAATTTGTATTAGAAACATGTAGTAATATATTATCCTATCAAAAAATATAGGTTTTATAATAATTTTATCATAAACATAACTCATTAAAAGAAGTGGGATTAAAAATATTATAACTTGTGAAATAGAAACATGTTCCACAAACATCATTAGATCAAAACATAATACATTCATAGAAAGAATATAAATGGAAACTATGAATTATTTCCCAATAAAGACATGACTAACACCAATGTATGTCATCATCGATGGTAAAAAATTTTGAATTATCATTTTAAAACAATTCATGAATAAAATTTCCCTTATTCATTGAAATTTTTTTTAAAACATAAAACCTTTTGAACCCCTTTCATTTAGAAAACGGGTTTAAAAAATTGCCAATGTAGCATTGAAACCCATAAAAAATAATTTAATATACTTTTTATTAAAAATTGGGAATCAATGATCTTTTAAAAATAATCAAAATATATTTAAAAACATGGTTTTTGAATACAATAGATTTCTTACCAGAGAAATATACAATGATATTTTCCATAAATACATTATCTTAAGTACCAAAAAGTGGAAGAATGGTACTACTAAGTGGATATCACTTGAATAAATTTATGTTAAAGGAACACATTTTTTTAGAGAGGGATAATAAGAATTAATAAAATAATCATATTCCTTAATAATTATCCAAATTAATGAGATTTCTTAATTAAACTCTTTCCTCTGGGTTACAAGGAATCATGGATTTCATGTAAGAAAAAGAAATTACATGAACCTTAAAATATAATGAAAAGAAGTGAATTCATGTCATAACATGTAAAATAGAGGTATATGAACCTAAATAAAAGAGTTTATGTGAATAATAAATAAGTCTCAAGGAAGACTAATTTAGACAAAACATTTTTACCAATTAGGAAACATTTTAAAATTAAACCCCATGGAAGAAAGATCATAATATAGATACATGAATACCCAAAAATTAAATTATAATATACCTATAAGACATTAATTGGTAGTAAATACACTATAAAGTATTAAATACTGTTTAATATATAATTATATCATGGAAATAAAATGCTATATGGAATCATGTTACCGTGTTACTTGACTCTCGTCATACTCAATAAAAAAACATCTAAATAAGAAAAATTCATTTTGATTTGAAAAAAGGATTACTTGGATATATTTAAGATCAAAGGGATTACTTATAATATTATTTTAGGAATATTGTAAAGTATATTGGGTAGACCTTGGCTGAGTATGTGAGGTTTGAGCGGTGTGATGAAGAGGGAAAGTTTATGGCCTTTTTTATGGAAGGAGAAGTGGCACACTTGTAAATATTTAATGAGGTAATTCCACCGATGATTCTCACGTTTCTATTGGATCAAATAACGATCCAAATCCATTTAAAGGTATTATAGGGTTTATATATGGTCATACAATGGTTTTTTATGGGTTAAAAAGTCGTTTAAGGACTCCAGGTTATTTTTAGTCTCCTATTAAGCTTAATTTAACTTATTTGATGGAATAAATTTTAATCACATTCACAAATATTTTTGGTAAAAATAAAATTTAATCTTATTATAAATTATATATTATTTTGATTGATAATATTGAATAAATTTTTCATATTTACAATAACATAAGTTTAAAAATTTAATTACAAATTATTTATGCAATCGGGTCAATAATGACTGTTTTCAAAGTAAAAAAGATCACAAGATTGTAATTTTTCTATCCAATTTCAACATGAAATCAGTTCAAATTAACCACATTAGATTTATTGATAAAAATATAATATTATTAAACTTTTAAACAAAAAAAACAACATTTACCCTTATACATAAATAATTTGAAAAATTATATTTGAATTAAAATTTTGTATTTTTCACTATTCTTCTAAAAAAAGAATTTTCATAGAGAAAGAAAAAATAACACACCCTTTGATAATTATAATATTATTAATTAAAAAATGATTTCAATATTATCTAATTAAATTTTTTAATGTGTCTAAAATTTAATTTTTTTTATTAATCTCATTTGATTCGAGATAACAACATTTCCAAACATAAATGGACTTTACCAAAAATCATATCATTAATCATCAACATGTTTTATTTATATAAATCATTATAAAATATTTAAATGTTAGTTATTACTATTAATATATCAATTTATATCTATATTGTTATAATTATATAGTTTAATTAATTATTACAATAAAATGAAGCTTTATAGAAACGTCAGTGATGTGTGTAACATACGCCAGGTCAATGTTAGGGGTAATGTAAGCCATGTAAATGTTCTAGGTAACATAAAACAAGTATGTTTCTTGTGATATGAATGTTTTAGTTTGATCATTTTATGAAACTAATGAAAATATTATTCATAAAAAAATTCCATAATAAAGTGGGTTGTTACATTATACTCCCCCTGTTTAAAATGAATTTCTCCCTTGACATTCATCACTCAGGTAAGAACAAATAAGAATAATTAAGCATCATCATATCCTATTGTTCCCACATAACATACTCTATTTATTTAATTCTAAGAAAAATTACCACGTATGTTCTCAGGTTTCTTAGAACATTCCCTATATGATCCATAATTTCCCCAAGTTTCTCATCGTAAGAATGATCCTTCTCCAAACGTTTGACCTCTATGCATAGTACATTTGAAGTTTCAGGTATGTACTTACACAGAAGAGATAAATTGAATGCATCATGTACTTGTGTGAGATTTGGAGTAAGTACCAAGTGATAGGCTACCATTTGTATATGATCAAGAATCTCAAAAAGACTGATATGCCCTGGGCATAGTTTCCCTTTCTTCCTAAATATCATAACATTAATCTAGGATGATATTCATATAAAAAAATTTCCACCAACAAAAAATTCACAACACATTGAGGGTTATTATTATAAAATTTATTTTGACTTTGATATTCATTGATATTTTTTGGAATTGTTCTAATCTTCTCAAATGTTTCATCATTAATATCTTGTCCAAATAGATTTATTTCTCCAACAACATCCAAAAATGTTGGATCTATACATTGATTCAAACATAGGACTTCATACAGTGCCATCTAAATTGTTATATAAAATATATTTTTGTAAAAAAATCAACTAGAGGATGCTGTTGATCCCAACCACATGTGAAATCCAGATAAAAAACTCCACATATCCAATAGGGTTTGAATTGTTATTTCAAACTAAGCATGTGTATGGGGATGATAAGAAGAAATTAAACTAACATATGTATCAATTGATGAATATATTTCTAGAACATTTAGGTAAAACTGTGATCCTATTCTAATTCAATAAAATGTGTTACTTCATGAAACATTCTCATGTCCTTAATTTATATCCTAGGTAGATGATCCATAGTGAAGTCTTCTCGAATAACGATAATGAGTGCTAACTTAGTAAAGCGATTAAATACCACCCATATACAACTAAAACCATTAGAGGTTATTAAATATCCATAGTGATGTTTCTATATTTTCATTCTGTTATCATTATTGGATGCAACATCCACTTTGACTTTTTTCAATTCAGCGATAACTTGTGGCATACGAAACACTAAGATAAAAACACTGTGATATATCTATTTATGCCATTACCCTATAAGTATTCATTAATTGTAACATCCCAGGTAAATAAAGAATAATAAATTTTCATATTTATTAATATTTGTGAATTAAATATTAATTTTACTTTAAAGAGGTTTCTATGTTCGATAGCGTACCCGATACGCAACAACGAGTTTCTTTGAAATCTTATATTGCACAGTAGTAATATAATAATATTATTTTAAATGGTAGTTAACACATAGTCATTGTATTGGCAGGAATGAATATAAATAACTAAAATATGATTATATATGTTTGTTAAATGGGTTTACATTTATCCTATGAACGATAAAGTCTTAAAATAAGAAAAGAATTCAATTTTAGGTATAGATACTCTAATATTCACTATAAGGTCAAATTATCACCTTTTGATGGTGAAACCTCTTTAAAAATAGTTTTGTTCAATCTTATACATTCTATTGAAACAATTAAAATTCTTCTTTATAATCGGGACATCATAATTTATTTGTGTAAATTTTTGGTATTTTTCTGATAATGTTCATTTTTAATGAATAGTGAAAAATGTTGTATTTTAATTCAAAACCTCTTTTTTATATAATTTATTTTTATGATTATATTATCATTTGAATTTGTTTTAATGTGAAATTAGAATATATTATTACCATTTAATCCAATGGTGGTCATTAAAATTAATTTCACATTGAAATTGGACTTAAACTAGTGACAATATTTTGATATATATTGTTTCATAAAAACACGCTATTTGTTTTGA
Source organism: Viscum album (assembly GCA_963277665.1). Lineage (NCBI taxonomy): Eukaryota > Viridiplantae > Streptophyta > Magnoliopsida > Santalales > Viscaceae > Viscum > Viscum album. Next base: position 501,801,126 of record OY728157.1, read on the forward strand.
GAATGAGAATTAATTATTAAATTAATTAAAGAAACTTATATGTTTTGAAATTTGTAAAATAGACATCATTTTTGAATTTGGAATATCAGATATATCTGAGGGTGAATTTTTGGTATTTTTCAGAAAAACATCAATTTTTGATGAATAGTGAAACCACTAAGTGGTACTTAAAAAAACTGATTTTTCATTTAAATGAAACATTACCACTTTTGTGAATTTAATTTCATAAATCCGAAATACATGGTTTTCATTAGGATGTAAAATTTGTTTCAATGGTATTAAAATAATTTTTTTGAATAGTAACTTTTAAGTTTTATTAATCGCGATCAGATGTAATTAGTGTAATTTAAGGTAAAAATAAGGTTTTAATAATATGAAACAACCTTGACACATGTCCTAACCTTATTGGATGTGTCATGGACGACTAATAAAATCCAGGGGTCAACTTGGGTTCTCCATGGATCCACTTGGGTAAGATAATGACATTAATAACCTTTTATTTATACTTAAAATAAAAATGTCACAAACATGTATTGTTTTAATAAAAAAAATTTACATGGGGTTATAAAAGTCATATTTTTTTCTTTAAATATTTATTATAATGATAAAATTATTTCCTACATCATGATATTTTGTTTATAATTTTTAGACATTATATAAATTAAATTATTTATGACACCATTATGATGCAGTGATTACCTCATTATTTAACGATTTAAATAAAATGAGAAGATAATGTAAAATCTAAGACTATAACTTCTCAAAAACCTATTGGATGTGTTTATTTTGAACTCTTATCATCTTATCCTCAAAATATATAATTCTGGAACCTTTAACATCTGAAAATAATTTTATAATAAAGTAAAATTTTATAACTTTCCAAGAGTTCCCCTCCTCTCCTCTTATAAAAGGCCCCCACCACTACCACCTTACCCACACCATTCAGTTCATTGTCACGGCCAATATCTTCTCATTTTATCTCTCCACATCCCTCTCCTCATCCTAGAAGCCTTACCTTAGGCATTATTCCCTTCATGAAACCCTTTTGGTTCAAACGAAATGGAGTTACCTAATTTAAAGGTAATATCTTCACTTATGTTATTTTGTTTTATTTTTCTTCTCCAACACCCTAAACTCTTTTATTCCTTTCTTTTATAACAACAGAAGTATCTTAAATATACTAGGATATTGTTAATAGAAGGATTTGATTAACAATTACACACACCTATGTCTAATGGTTAATGAACATACTGTTTCTGTGGTTGGCGAATTTCTACCTCACGAACTGATGATTGTTCTATCTTCTATCCAAACCTTTCATGGTGGAGATTACGATGTCACTCTATTTATATATGATATATATTATGTTAATGTTTTACTTATTATTCTTTATTTTTCATTTATGTCATACCTTTATGGTTTCCATTATGCGTAAACGCGGTAATTTCAATTTAGGAAGTGCAGACTATCACCCCCTCAAAGTGATTTGATTCGTTAATGGCATATGTGGGACGTATAAATGATGGAGTTAATGATATTATCTATTATATTATACTGTAATTATAATATACCTATATATCATTATGATTTCCTTCCATTAAATACGAAGTAGAAATGAAAGTAGCATTCATGCGTACGTACGACTTACCATCTCCATGAACAATGCATTTCATTTCTTACCTCTAAATGATATGTAATATTATAAATGCATGTATATACTAGATATATATTATATATGTGATATATAAATCATGAATATAATTATGTATATAATGGATATTTTACCACATGAACAAATTCTAATTGTAACGAGTTTATTTTTGACTCAAGTTCCAATGATCGACAAAACACCCGTTATTAACCAAAATAATTTCATAGTGTACATAACATGTTAATAAGTGATATAACAGGAATAATGAAATTGAAAAAGGTTTTTAAGAATGTAGAAATTAACTCATGTTTATTATTCATTATATTAAATAACGATCGAGTCCAGTCGTACATGATGTATGGGACTCCATCTCAATATCCTTTCATTGAGGGATATTTTGTTTTATACACAACTTTCTTTTATACGGTGTATAAACCCCTTTGACTTTTAATTTTATAAAAAAGTAATCTTTTTCTATGAAGCATTTTACTAAAAGACAAAAAGGAATGTTTCTTTTAACGTAGGCGGTGACAATGACCTTTTCCGCCGCCGCGAGTATTATTAGGTCTTTGGCTTCCTCAACAAGCCATAATGTTTTTAAACTGAAATAAATACCATATACTCTTTTATGTATTTTGGTATTGAAAATGATTTTTATAATTGATTTTTTATGTCAATATATTTAAGTGATATATTGTGATTAAAATGTGGAAATGTTTTCTTTCCATTATATTTGTTTTATGTCGTATGATTTTATAATTGTACTTGCACATTTGATGGGTGGTTACGGGATAAACCATATGACGGGTGGTGCCATGAATACTAGGATGGGTGGTTACGTTATAACCTCTAATGCATTTGGTATGGAAGTCAGTCATATGGATATTTCATTTAGGGATATGTGTGGAAGTCGACCGTATGGTTATTCCATTTAAGTATGTTTATGTCTCAAGTTCCATTTCTAAGTTATCTGTTCTTTATATGGGTTTTATGGTAACCATTTGGTTACAAAATGGTAAGTAATGATATTTTTTTAGTGAAGAGTATTTACTACTTCTTAAAGGTGAAAAGTGTTACTTTGATAAAGTATTCATGGTTTACTTATTGTTTTGAAAAACTAACATTTTTATTTTTTGTGTATCCCTTAAAGAGCTTTTTATGCTCACCCAAAGTTTTTTTGAAATTTTTTTCACAGGACATAATGTGGATTAGGGTCATGGATGAGATCAAGGAAATGTCATGACGTCTTAAACATGGAACTAGATATGACTTAATTTTTTAAAGTTCATTTTTTGTAAAAAAAATGGAAACATTGTAGAAGTGTCTAATGTGTAATATTTTGAGATGTTATAGTTATGATCTAATTCTATACTACTCTAAACCTGAAAAGATCCTCAATGTGAATTTTTCATTTAATTCAATATTAAGTGAGGTTTAAGGTTGGGGCCTTATAATTGGTATTAGAGGTCAGTTTAGAAAACATTAGGAGTTTGAATTATATTAAATGATTATCCAAAAATAATATTTTTAATGTTCAAATTGAAATAAAATTGCATTTGAATACTACCATGTTTCTTCATCTATGACATGTTTGTTCGGAATGTTTTTCCACAGAGGAAACAAGGAAGCTATGTTGGGACGACATCAAGAGGAAGAAAACCTTCCAAATCAGCAAACTGAGATGGTTGGAATTGGAACTGAGCAGTTTTTTGCAGTGATGACACAGTAGACTCAGGATATAAATGGTGGTGGTATCCATGCACGAGATCAACCGGATCAACAGCATAGGAACATGTCAGTGGTGGAACATTTCATGAGGAAACATCCCCCATCATTCAGAGGATCATCTGACCATGTTCTAGCAGAAGTGTGGATTAAAGCACCAGAGAATATTTTTGATGTCATGGGGTGTTTAAACCATTAAAAGGTCAGTCTTGCTGTTTACCGTTTTGAAGGTGAAGCTGATCAATGGAGGTCAATGATGAAAAATATCAGGGATAGTGATGAGATTGATGATCTTCACTGGAAAAAATTCAAAGGTATGTTTCTTGAGAAATATTTTCCTAAGGTGGTTTATCTTAGGATGGAAAAACAATACCTAGAATTGAGGCAGGAGGATGACTCAGTGGCTACCTAAGTAGAAAAGTTCACTCAGTTTGCAAGGTATGCTCCAAATTTCATACAAGATATTTATAGTAAAATCAACCGTGTTTACTCAAGGTTATAGCCAAATTATCAAAGGGATTTAGCTTCTCATGAGTTAAAAAGTCATGAAAAACTTGTTCGATGTGCGGAGAAGGTGGAAATGGAGTTTTTCGATGATCAGGTGTTCTTTGACACACTACATAATAAGAGGTCTAGTTGGCTGGCAAAGGGGAAGAATTCATCAAAGAAGCAAGGAGGTAAGAAAACCAAATATCCATCCTGTGAGAAGTGTGGTAAAAATTAAGCTGGAGAATGTTTATCCAAGTCTAGAAAGTGCATTTTATGTGGTAAATCTTTTCATATTGCTCGTAATTTTAATGAAGATTATTATAAAGGAAATGAAAAGCCAGCAGTAATATATTTTTAGTGTAATGGAATGGGTCATTAAGCAAATGAGTGTCTAACGAAGAACTCAACAGGGGTAAAGCAACAAGACTACAAGTAGAAAGGGGTAGTGTAATCCTTTGAAACTATTTCAGCAGATTTTGGGCCATCGAATAAAGTATTATCAGGTGCACTGTTTGTTTATTCAGATTATGCCAATGTGTTGTTTGATTCAAAGTCTACACATTCTTTCATTTCTGTGATGTTTTCTAGTAAATTGGAAATCCCATCTCAAGATATGAATCCTGAACTTATGGTAAAAACACCCATAGGGAACGTTGAGACAAAAAGAAATTATAAGATCCTTCATATCCTTGTGTGTGGAAATAATCTACCTACAAACCTTATGGTTTTTCCTCTAGTAGAGTTTGATGTTATTTTGGGCATGCATTGGATTTCAGTTTATCATGCTAAGATTGAATGCAGAGATAAATAGGTTTATTTTCATAAATATTTTTAGTTTGTGTACAATAATGAACCCTTGGTTTTGATAACATATCAGGAATTTGAGAAACTAGTAAAAGATGGAAATGAATATAACCTTACACATATTGCTGAAAATAAAGGAACTGTTCATATTAATGATGTGCTAGTGGTAAATGAGTATCTTGATGTTTTTCGTGATGAGTTTCCTGGAATTATTCATGACCGGGAAGTTGAATTTACTGTTGACTTAGTTCCTGAATCTAATCCAATTTTAAAACACCCATATCGAATGGCTCAAGTTGAAATTTTAGAGTTAATGAATCAATTGTAGGAGTTATTAGAAAAAGGTTTCATTTGACCTAGCACATCACCATGGGGTGCGCCTGTATTTTTTATAAAAGTAAAGATGGTTCAATGAGAATTTTCATTGATTATAGAACCTTGAATTACATCACTATTAAGAATAAGTATCCTTTGACTCATATCGATGATTTGTTTGATGAGCTCTCGGGAGCTCAGTATTTTTGAAAGATTGACTTGAGGCCGGGGTACCATCAGTTGAAATTAAAAGAAGTAGAAGTTCCAAAGACTATGTTTTGTACTAGATATGGCCATTATGAATTTGTAGTTATGACTTTTGGGTTAACCAATGCACTTACTGTATTCATGGACCATATGAATAGAATTTTCTATGAGTTCTTGTATAAGTTTGTGGTTCATTTAATTGATGATATTTTTTTTGTTTTCTAATAGTAAAGAGGAGCATGAAATTCATTTAAGGGTTATCTTGAAAACCATAAAATAAAAGAAACAATATGGAAAATTCAGTAAGTGTGAGTTTTGGTTATAATAAGTTTCTTTCCTTGATCACATTGTTTCAAAAAATGGAATAACTGTTGATCCTGCTAAAACAAAAGTTGTTGAAGAATGGCCAAGACCCACAAATGTAATTGAGATCCGTAGTTTTCTTGGTTTGGAAGGTTGTTACCCGAGGTTTGTTGAAAAATTTTCACTGTTATCTAATCCAATGACTAAGCTATCTTGGAATGGTGTTAAGTTTATCTGGACAACAGAATGTGATGATTGTTTTCAGTAGTTGAAAAGAATATTTGGCGAATGCTCCAGTTTTGGCACTTCCTTCCAGGAATGGTGAGTTTGTTATTTATAGTGATGCTTCGTTGAAGGGAATTGGTTGTGTCCTTATGCATAATGATCAGGTAATTTCTTATTCTGCACGTCAGTTGAAAACTCATGAGGTAAATTACCCTACACATGATTTTTAATTAGTTGCTATTGTTTTTGCTCTAATAATTTGGAGGCATAATTTGTATGGAGTAAATTGGGAAATATATACAGATCACAAATGTTTAAATATATATTAACATTGAAATAATTTAACATGAGATAGATGAGATGGATGGAATTATTCAAGGATTATAATTGTACAATTCATTACCATCCGGAAAAGAAAATAAAGTGGCTGATGCAATGAGTCGAAAATGTAATGCTTCAATAACCATACTACATTGGGAATGAGATATATTGGTTTTTTATTTGATTAACTTTGTCATAGAATTTGTTGGTGCATGAAGTTATTCTGTTTTGTTTTAGGTGTTAGTGAGATCATCTCTATCAGACAGAATTAAGAAAGTGCAGAAGAAAGACAGTGGATTGCAGAAAAAGGTAGAGCTGGTTCAAAAGGGTATGTTTCCTGAATTTAACATTGATAATGTTGTGTTTTGAGGTTTGTGAAGATATTATGTGTGCCTTGTGATTCACAGTTGAAGAATGAGTTGTTATGTGAGGCTCATAGTTTTTCGTTTTCATTTTATCCCAGCAGTACTAAGATGTATAGAGATCTTCTAGAGTGTTACTGGTGGGATGGAATGAAAAGAGATATTACCGATTTTACTATGAAGTGTTTGACTTGTCAGAAGGTTAATGCAGAGCGACAGTTACTGAAAGGGATGCTGTAGTCATTACCGATGCCATAGTGAAAATGGAAAAATATATCCATGGACTTCGTTGTGGGATTTCCAAAGACATCTAGAGGTAATAATGCAATATGGGTTATAGTTGATCGATTGACTAAATCTGGTCTTTTCATTCCTATTCTAGATACTTTGTCTTTAGATCAACTTTCTCGGTTGTATGTTAAATAGATAGTCAGGTTGCATGGAGTTCCCCTCTCTATTATATCTAATCGTGATCCTAGGTTTACTTCTATCTTTTGGAAAGGCATCCAGAAGGTGTTGGGTACTGAATTAAATTTTAGTACAGCTTTTCATCCTCAATCAAATGGGCAGTCAGTTGAACAATTCAGATTTTGGAGGATATGTTAGATGCTTTCTCGATGGATTATCTTGGAAGTTGGTATCAACATCTTTCTTTGGTTGAATTTTCATATAATAACAGTTTTCATTCCATAATACAGATGGCTCCGTTTGAAGCATTATATGGGAAGCGGTGTCGAACTCCAGCTTTTTGGGATGTAGTGGCTGGGATGAAGTTGATGGGACCAAAATTGGTAGAAGAGATGGTAGAAAAAGATTAGTTTATTAAGAAACACATGAGAACAGCTCATAGCAGGTAGAAAATTTATGTGGATAACTAGAGGAAGGATCTATCTTTCGAGGTAGGTGATCATGTTTTTCTCAAAGTTTCACCATGGAAAAGTGTGAAGTGATTTGTTAAGAAAGGAAAGCTGATTCCAAGGTTCATTTGGCCATATGAAATTCTGGAGAGAGTTGGATCAGTTGCTTACCGAGTGGCTTTACCTCCATGTTTGTCCCAAGTACACAACTTTTTTCATGTATCGATGATGAGAAAGTATATGGCAGATCCATCTCATGTTTTGAGCCCAGAGGTGGTTCAGTTGGAAAGGAATCTCTCTTATGAAGAACAACCAGTCCAGATTCATGACCGTAGAGAGAAAGTGTTGCGAAATAAGGTAATTCACCAGGTAAAGTTTTTGTGGAAAAACCAAATGGTTGAAGAGGAAACATTGGAATCTGAAAATGCTATGAGGGATAAATACCCCCACTTATTTTGATAAATGAATAAAATTGCATGGCCGCAAATCCCAACAGGGGGGAAGGATGTAACATCCCAAGTAAATAAAGAATAATACATTTTCATATTTATTAATATTTGTGAATTAAATATTAATTTTACATTAAAGGGGTTTCTATGTTCGATAGCGTACTCGATACGCAACAATGAGTTTGTTTGAAATCTTACATTGCACACTTATAATATAATAATATTATTTTAAATGGTAGTTAAAACATAGCCGTTGTATTGGCAAGAATGAATAAAAATAACTAAAATATGATTATATATGTTTGCTAAATGTTTTTACAATTATCCAATAAAAGATAAAGGCTTAAAATAAGAAAATATTTCAATTTTAGGCATAGAGACTCTAATATTCACTAAAAGGTTGAATTATAGCCGTTTGATGGTGAGCCATTTTTAAATATAGATTTGGTAACTCTTATACATTCTATTAGTCCAAATAATATTCTTCTTTATAATCGGGACATCAAAATTTACTTTGTGTAAATTTTTGGTATTTTTCCGTAAAGTTCATTTTTAATGAATAATGAACAATGTTGTATTTTAATTTAAAACCTCTTTTTAATCTAATTTATTTATATGATTATATTATCATTTGAATTGGTTTTAATGTGAAGCTAGAATATGTTTTTACCATTTAATCCAATGGTGGTCATTATAATTAATTTCACTTTGAAATTGGACTTGAACTACTATCAATATTTTGATATATATTATTTCATAAAAACACGCTATTTGTTTTGACAACGAGAATTAATTATTAAATTAATTAATGCAACTTATATGTTCTAAATTTTTTAATGTAGACATCATTTTTGATTCAGAATATCAAATATATCTTAGGGTGAATTTTTGGAATTTTTCTGAAAAACATCTATTTTTGATGAATAGTGAAACCACTAAGTGGTAGTTAAAAAACTGATTTTTCATTTAAATGAAACCTTAACACTTTTTTGAATTGAATTTAAAAAATCCAAGATACAAGGTTGTCATGAGGATGTTATATGTGGTTTAATGGGATTAAAATAATTTTTCGGTGAATAGTATCTTTTAAGTTTTATTAATCGCGAGTAGAAGTAATTAGTGTAATTTAAGGTAAAAATAATGTTTTAATAATATGAAATAACCATGAAATATGTCCTAACCTTATTTTATGCGTCATGGCCGACCAAGACAATCCATGGGTCAACTTGGGGACCGCATGGATCCACTTGGTTAAGAAAATGACATTAATAACTTTTTATTTAATGTTAAAATAAAAATGTCAGAAACATGTATTGTTATACTAAATCAATTTTTATGTGGGGTTATGCACGTAATATTTTTGACTATAAATATTAATTATAAAGATAAAAATATTTCCTACATCATTATATTTTTTATAATTTTTTGACATTAAATAAATTAAATTATTTATGACACCATGATGATGCAGTGATTACCTGATTATTTAACGATTTAAATAAAATTACAAGATAATTTAAAATCTAAGACTTACACTTGTCAAACACCTATTGGATGTGTGTATTTCAAACTATAATCACCTTATCATCAAAATATATAATTTTGGGTCCTTTAAAATATGAAAAGCAGTTTATAATAAAGTAAAATTTTATAACTTTCCAAGAGTGCCCCTCCTCTCCTCTTATAAAAGGCCCCAAACTCTACCACCATACCCACACCTCTAATGAAATTGGATCAGAAAATATCTCCTAATTTTATGTCTCCACATCCCTCTACTCATCCTAGAATCCTTACCTTTATCATAAAGGTCTTCAAGAAACTCTTTTTGGTTCAAACCCAAGGGAGTTACCCGATTAAAATGAAATATCTTCAGTTGTGTTCTTTTTTGTAATTTTGCTTCTCCAACCACATAAACTCTGTTATTACCTAATTTTGTAACAAAAAAAGTTTCCTAAATATAATAGGATGTTGTTATGTGAATGATTTTATTTACACTTTTACACACCTCCGTCTAATGGTTAAAGAACATACTGTTTCTGTGGTTGGCGAATTTATGCCTCACGAAACGATGATTGTTCAATCTTCTTTCAACAACTTTCATTGTGGACATTTATATGTAACTATATCTATATATGATATATATTATGTTTATTTTTTCCTTATTCTTCTGTATTATTTATTTATGGCTTAACTTTATGGTTTCTATTATGGGTAAACACGATAATTTCATTTTAGGAAGTGCGGACTACCGCCCCCTCAAAGTGATTCGATTCGTTAATGTCATATGTGGGATGTATAAAGGATGGAGTTCATGATATTATCTATTATATTATACTAGAATTATAATATACCTCTATATAATTATGATTTCCTTCCATTAAATACGAAATAGAAAAGAAAGTAGCATTCATGCATACATACAGCTCACCGTCTCCATGAACGGTGCATTTCATTTCTTACCTCTAAATGTTATGTAATATTATAAATGCATGTATATACTAGATATATATGATATATATGATATCTAAATCATGAATATAATTCTAGATATAATGGATATTTTAGCACATGAACAACTAGTAATTATAAAGAGTTTATTTTTGACTCAAGTACCAATGATCAACAAAACGCCCATTATTAACTTATATAATTACATAGTGTTCATAACATTGTAAAAAGTGATATAAAAGGAATAATGAAGTATAAAATGGTTATTAATCAAGTATAAATTAACTCATGTTTATTGTTTAGGAGATTAACGAATGATCGAGTCAAGTCAGACACGAGGAAAGGGACTTCATCTCAATCTCCATTTGTTGAGGCATATTTTGTTTTTTATGCAACTTTATTATATACGGTGAATAAACCCCTTTGACTTTTAATCTTATACAAAATGAATCTTTTTTGCGAATATTTTTAATAAATGACAAAAAGGAATGTTTTCTTTAACGTACACAGTGACAACGAGCTTTTCCGTCGCCGCGAGTATTGTTTGGTCTTTGGCTTCCTCAACAAGTCATAATGTTTTTAAAATGAACTAAATACCATATACTCTTTTATGTATTTTGGTATTGAAAATTATTTTTATAATGGATTTCTTATGTAAATATATTTATGTGATATATTGTGATCAAAATGTGGAAATGTTTTCTTTCCATTATATTTGTTTTATGTCTTATGATTTTATAATGGTACTTGGACATTTGACAGGTGGTTACGTGATAAACCATATGACGAGTGGTGTCATGAATACCAGGAGGGGTGGTAACATTATAAACTCCAATTCATTGGGTATGAAAGTCGCAAGTATGGCTATTCCATTTAGTGATAATTGTTGAAGTCGACCATATGGTTATTCCATTTAAGTATGTTAATTCCTAGGTTACCTTTATAAGTTAGGTGTTTTTATATGGGTTTTATGGAAATAGTTTGGTTTCAAAAGGGTGAGTAATGATATTTTATTTAGTGAAGAGTATTTACTACTTCTTAATGGTGAAAAGGGTTACTTTGATAACGTATTCAGGGTTTACTTGATGTTTTAAAAAACTAACAGTTTTCATTCTTTGTGTATCCCTTACTGAGCTTTTTATGTTCACCCCATGTTTTTTTGAAATGTTTTTCATAGGACATAATGTGGAATTGGGTCACAGATGAGATCAAGGAATAGTCATGCTGTCTTAAAAATGGAACTAGACATGACTCTTTTTTTAAGATTTCATGTTTTTTTAAAAAAGGGAAACTTTGTAGAAGTGTCTAATTTGTAATATTTTTAGATGTAATAGTTATGATATAATCCTCTAAAACTTAAAACCTTAAAAGATACTCAATGTGAATTATTCATTTAATTAAATATTAAGTGAGGTTTAAGTCTAGGGCATTATATTAATATTGTAATACATATTCATACTTCTTGGATGAATAGAGGATAAAGAATTATTAGATTCCTATAACAGATCCTTATTCAAATCTTGTATGGAAGGAATACATTCTTGGATCATAAACCCCATCAATCCATCCTGATCAATGATAAGCTCAAGAACATTTATGAAATTCTTTTATAGCTCTTCGTCTCCCTTCCATTCCTCCTAAATTTTCACATGTAAAGACTATTAAACATTAATTTGTAGAAGATAAGACATTTCTCCTTACATCAATATTTATAGATCCATCCTTTTTAAATCCAAATATGGTTATTTTTTTATCCTTATCATGGATAAGATTACATGGTACTTCTGAATTAATGTACCATCAACCATGTTCACATTCCCCTTATGTTAATGTATTGAGAGGTCAAAATCCTCTTTCAACTATAACTTAATTTTCTGGTGTATGTTCAACTCCTTTTGTCTGAATATATATTTCATACATTTATAATAATTATTAATATAAAAATTTTCTCAATAAAAATACTACCTTTATAACTTCCATGAAAAAATTATCACTGCTTACTCCAAATAATTAGTTGGTTAATCTTCTCAGGAATCTTCATCTAACATAATGAATATGAAATAACCATGTCATTAGACAAAATAAAACATCTCAATACATTCTTGGATGCAATTAAAAATATTACTAACCTTCATCCACTACTAGGTAATGTAGGCACAAGTGAACTAACTAAGCTACTTTTTAGTTCTGTAATATTTTCCTCACATTCATATACCTATATGATCTTAACACCCTTTTGAGTGAACATAGTCATAAGATTATATAGTTGTGAGAAATTATATATAAACCATTGATAATATCCATTTAAACCCTGAAACTTGTAGATATCAACCACCATTGTTGTTCTTGTCCAGCATTCAATAACCTTCATTTTTTTATTGATCTACTGATATGTCATCTCTTGATATTATGGGACCATAAAATGAAACCCTATGGAGGAAAAATTCACACTTTTTATGTATTTCCTATTTCTTCTCATTGATTAGAGTCTTTAGTAAATTACCCATGTTATCTTCATGTTATTATTTTCACATTAAATAGGTAATAATATCATCTATAATGACTTCAAGAAATTCATAGAGTAAATATCTAACAGCTCCATTAATGAAATTCAGAATTATATTGGGAGAATTGTTAATACCAAAAGGAATCACTTCATATTCATAGTGTGCATACATTTTTTGGAATTTTTTCTTAGGTATATCCAATTTCTTTACAATCAATTGATGATATCTATAATGAATTTCAATCATGTAAAAGTATTGACCTCCGTGAATTGGATCAAAAAAGTCATCTATATAATAGATATGATAAAAATTCGTATTCATGATATTTTTCAACTCCTAATAATCAATGAAATGTATAATTGAACTATCTTTTTTATTCAATAATTGAATAGGTGCACTCCATGTTGACACATTTGGCTAAATGAATCAATTATCATGGTTTTCTTGGAGTTTCTTCCTCAATTACCACAACTCAATCATATCCATACTAAAATATGTGTTTTTAATTAGTGTCGAACTAGGTATATGTTCTTTTAAGAACTCAAGTTACCATTTTCGTGCAATACTAGGAAACTCTTTTGGAAGTACGTCCAAAGAAATCCAAAATAATAGGCATATCATCGATGTTTATTTTTTCCCCAACCATTAGAGATGAAAAACCCTTATTAATGGGAATTAAGACCAATACACTATATATAATCATGAAATCATGTTCAAACTTATGATCACATGGATGGATGATCATAGAATGGTTTGAAATGTCAAATGTATCTTCCCTTCCCTGATAATTTGTGTGATATTTAGGTAGATAAATCTAATCAATTTAATGATGACATCGAATTCATCTTATAGAAGAATGAGAATATTTTCAGGAAGAATATTACCACAGAAATAAACTAGAGAGGAATCATACTATAGATATGCAATCATCATAAAATTGTGGTTTTGCACTAACAATTCCACTTGTAATTGTATTGTGTAATTTTAACACCCTTATGAAATTATTTAGATATTAATTTGTTGGTTTATATCCAAAAATTTGAAATTATCAAATATATGGTGTATGGTAGGTGTAAAATTAATCACATCGTTTTCTCACCCCTCATCAAAAATAATGATAGCATGAGATATTCCCTTGTCCCTTGGCTGAATAGGTTTTTGGAATCGATCATCATCACTCTCCCTTGTGTTTTGGTAGTGGTATTCAAAATTTTCATTCATCTTACCCATATAACACTAAATCATGGGAGGATCATTCTAGGTCTGTTTTCCCCATTCACAATGTTAGCTAACTTACTCCCATATTTTTAGCAATCAAATTCCCGATGTTCTATCCTTATAAACATAAATCATTAATGAGACCACATAAGTCAATTTCCACTATACTTCTTCCCACACATAGAACATAAAAGGAATATCTTCTTCTTGTCTTCATGGTTTTTAGATTTCCTATTAAACTCTATCTTCCTCTTCTTTTCAAAACCATGACTTTTTTATATGAATCTAACAACTACTTCAAACATGATTACACAAGTCAAAATCTTTTCATAGATACTAATTTCTCTTATGGCCAATTTCCATATGATTCATTCTGATAAATCCAATGAAGTACCTATAAACATTACACTTGTGTTGGATGATAATTCCTAAAGAGTACCTTTCAAGTATCATTAAATTTTCCTCATAGGACCATTAAATTCATCATCCCCTTGCTGCAACTGAAGAAATGATTTATCTAATACGGAATTAAGAATATGAAGAGTTTACATAATGAAATATATGTTCTGGAATGTATCCCATTCCATGGATTCATCTTCATATTGTTCCCACTTATTCATGATTAGATTACACCACTAGTCTACTTCAAATTCTAACTAATAGATATACAAGATTTCATTCTCATGATCCTAAAAATGGATAATAAAGATAAAATTTTCTAAAGTACTGATCTATTATTTGGAAATAAGTGGATCATGAGACCCTCTGATAGATGGATCATGTGTCCCCATAAAAGAATCAATAGAACGTTGTTCTCTCCTTTTCTTATTCGTATGACCAATATGATTCATAGATTGAGAATGTAGTTAGGGCATTGAAATGAGGTGTTCTATTCTAGATCCCATAGAATTTGATTTCTCTGGTGGAAAATAATTTCCTTGTTCGGATCAATAACCATTAACATAGTTCCTTTGGGTTTCATCCATTGACTACAACCAAAAGCATAGAGTTTGAAACATTCATCGTAATGAGGAACCACATAATCATGAAAGGTTACATATACGGTGTCTTTGTCATGAAACCTTCCATAATCTATGAAACCATAGGTTTATCCTATTTCATTCATATAAAACATATTTTTAAATCCCATGTGATGGTTTAGGAAGTGTTTGTGAATCTCCAAAAATATCATCTCGTAGTGTCAAACTAGTTGTGTAGTATGTCCCATTGTCTTGAACTAGATGACCGTGAGTCAGGCCTAGAACAACATGTGGATGTTTTCCCCCATAGATAGCTTTATTCCAGAGCCACATCCACTTGTATTATCCAAAGTGGTATGTATTTAAAATAAACCACTCACTCTATCCTTCACTAAAATTCCAAGACATTTTCCTTAGATTTTCCTTATCCTTATAATTATCCCTAGACATTTCCTTAGGTATCTCATTATGATTTTCTCATGATAGCTTCCAAATTTTAACAACACATATTCTCTAATACTAATTATAGAAAACTTCATTTTTCTTACATTATCGTTACAAAACATCTACAGAATACTTTAAAAATTATACCAATAAATACCCAAAGACCATACTAGTCTAGTGCCTTTTGCAAAGATGAAAAAAGATAAACATTGATACATAATTGGGATACATTATCTCCCACATGGTTATTCTTTACAAGAAACCTTATTTAACACAGAAAACATAATTAATTTCATCATAACCTGGAGAAGGAAACATAAAATTGTGTGAGGTAAAATTATTAGTAAGGTTAAAAGGGAGATATATAAGAATAATCATGTAAATAAGGGCCTGAGAACATGATCGTGAAAATATAATATCAGACCCAGCATATGAAAGTCGTATACATGAATCATGGCATAATACATGGTAGTTAATAAGATGTGAATCATAATGAGATATGTAACAGAAGATATGAAAGCATAACATAGGAATAAAACAAGGAATTTTGGCAGTCACAAAATAATATATAATTTATTTTATTGTATATAAGGAATGACTTCCATAACCTTATTTGTAGTATAAATTCACTCCCCATATCATCTTGGTGGTCATATGTAACTCCCACGAACAAATTAGTTGCATGAGTTAAATCCTCATACCATCTTGGTAGTCAGGGTTCGCTCCCTTGGCCATCTTAGTAGTCAGGGATCCTTCCCAATAATATCTTTGTCCATCTCATGAGAAATTAATCCTTTAATAATGAATTGGATAGAGTTATATGTCCCACCAATATAACAATGAAATCATCTATATGTTTCAAAGGATCAGAAATAATCATGTCGCGACCCATGATATGAAATGGGAATGATAAAAATGTAATAATATCAAAACTTATGAAAATAATACAAGTTTCACAATAATTTATAATAAAAATAACCTGTGAAAAGAAGTGAGTTTCAAAATAATAATACCCATGAAACAGAATTGGGTTCCATAAATATCATGCTATCAAAGCATAAAACATTCATATAAATAATATTAATGGATAAAATAAATTATTTCCGCATAATTTCTTGAGAAACACCAATAGATGTTAACTTATATAAGAAATAATTTAGAAATATATTTTAATATCATTTAATAATGAAAATAGTCTTCATACATTGAAAATTGGTTTCCCTTCATGAAACCCTTTGAAAAACTTTTTCTTTGAAATAATATTTCAAAAAAAATAAATGAATATTTAAAAACCATAAAATATTTTTAAAATAACTTTTTTGGGAAAATTGGCATCATATATCTTTTGAAAACATTTTTTAATTTTTTTAAAATACAGTTTTTCAATAGAAAATATTTCTTACTGGAGGGAGTGACTGTCATATTATAAATAAAAATATAATCTTAAGTACCAAAGAGATGGAAATTGGTATTAATACATGGATTTATCATCAATAAATATAGAGAATGTAAACATAGGAATGTTCTTGAGAGTTGGATAAAATGATTTCATCAAATAATCATAATCAGTGACAATCTAGAAAAGTGATGCGATTGTTTACATAAACTCTTACCATTTATTAATGTTGGATGATACTCTCCATTCAAGATAATGAAATTACACAATGATTAATATATCATGAAAAAAATGTAGATTCATGATATAACATGTAAAATGGTAGTATATACACCTCAATAAATATTTTATGTGCATAAAAACACATGAGTCTCAAAGAAAACAAATTGAGACAAAACATTTTTATTGATTTTTTAACTATTGTAACATAAACCACATGGATTAAAATTTAAAAAATGGATATGAGAATATGCATAATTTTAAATATAAGGTGCATAGAATATATTCATGGTATGTACATAAACTAGACAAATGGAATGAGTGGAAAAAATCCATATATCCCACCGAAATAAAAAGAGAGTTTCCCTATTACCTTATGTCTTGACTCTCGTTGTACTCATTCAAACCAAATCATAATTGGGTAACTCATTTTAGATTGTTCAAAAAGTCATCCTTGTATACAATTCTCCCCAATGGAGTACTTATAAGAATATGTGAGGGATGTTGGGAAGTGTATTTGGTAGTTCATGGATGAACATAAGATGTTTGAGTGGTGTGAAAAAGAGGCAGAGGTGGTGGCCAATTATATGGAAGGAGGAGTAGCACTTTTGTAAATATTTTAAGAGATAATTCCACCCAAAATTTTCATGTTAGAGATGGATCCAACAAATATTTGAATCCTATAAAAGGGAAGATAAGTTTTAAATGTGTACATCCAAGGGATTTTGGATATGTGTACATTTCATTTTGGGCCCTACAATTATCATTTAGTCTTTTATTAATCTATTTATAACCTTAATTGATGTAATTAGTATTAATCACTTTGACTAATATATTTTGTAAAAAACATTTGTGGGCATATTATAAATTATAAATTATGATTATTTGAAATATGAAATGAATATTTCTAAATTACAATCATATATTTGGAGGAAATTAATTTAAAATTAATCTCGTTGCCATGTTGACAATATGTGTTTTTAATGTAAAAATGATCAAATGTTTACAAAGATTCCATTTCAAATTTCTATGAGAAACTAGTTCCAATTACTCAAAATGGAATAATTTTAAAAAATAAAACATAATTAAACTATTATATAGAATCAATATACAATTTATCATTATAAATAAATTACATGAAATCGTTGTTTTGATCTGGAATTCAGTATTTTTCACTAGTCATTCAAAATGAATTTTTCCAAAAAATCTCACAAAATCACCCTAAGATAATTATGTTATTCTAATTTATAAATTAATTTCATTTGGTCAAAATCAATTGATAAATCTGTCTAAAATTAATTCTATTATTAAATGTAGTTTCTTTGAGAGAAATGTATTTTAAATCACAAAATATCTATACCTGTATTCACATATTTTGTTATTCGTAGGATTTATTATATATAAAACCATTATAAAAAGTATTTGATTATTTGTTAATACTATTCATATAACTATTATTAATGGCTAGGTTATAACTATATCTTTGAAATAATTATAACAATAAAATGATGTTTCATAGAATTATAGATATTGCAAGTAATGTAGGCCATGTCTATTTCACATGTAACATACACCATGTCGATGATCCATTTAATTCATGCTATGTACATTCAATTTAAAATAAATGTTTGACTTAGTTCTTATAAATACATAAATAAAATATAAATTTATCTTAAAATAAGTTCAATAAAATCATGGGGTTCTAAAAACATTCTTCTATGATCAGGTATTTGATTTTATCTAATTTTTTATCACCATTATATGAATCTATATGAAAATATATTTTTTCATCGTATAGTGGCTTGATAAATCTGTTAGAGGTCTTTATAGCTCACCCATTGATTAAATAATTCCCCATGTTACCTTGATATTTTTTAGAATATCAAAGGAACCATAGAGATTGTTATTGAATTGATACATAAAGATTTGGTATCCTTGTTCAAGTTATTATTTTATGGAACTAATTTATCACATAAACTATGCCTCGTTATCTAATGGGATTATATTCATTCTACCAGTACGAAATAAATCATGAATTATTGTTTTAAAAAGAAATGAGTTTTCAAAAAATATGTTTCATTAGCCTATGGTTTGGTGTTTTGATTTTAATAATTTCAAATTTCTGTTCAATTGAAGAAATGTAGTGTGGTTGGATCATTAATTTGGTCCTTCTTCTCTACTAATTCATTAATCATCCCCTTATCCATGGTTTAACAATTTCTGGTACTGGATCCTAATTTATCAAACATAAAACACTTCCCTGGTGTAACACCCCATGTAATGATAAAATAAATTACTCTTATTTCTTATTATTATACATGATATAGATTATTATATTATTATAAAAAAATATGTAACTTTAAATCCAAAAATAAATTAGATTTAGTAAACACATTACATAAAATGATTTATTTCAAAGTACAATTTTTTAAATTATATATGTTGATTTTGAAAAGAAAATCATTCATGACCCCATCAACTAGCCCCACCCCCTATGTATTCCTCTTGGGATAGAAATGAGTGAAGTGAGATAGTTATTGTCCTAGTCTTGACTCGAGTAGGCTTTGAGTTGGCAACTAGAATGGAGGATAAAATACACATACATACAATATGCATTTCCTCTAATAGAACCTGATAAATAGAGAGATAAGATTTATATACAAATAAATAGTTTCTAAGGAATATATATAATGATATCCTTGGATAATACTTAAAATATCATATATTACAATAAAAAATAGAAAACCATAAGTACCAAAAATGTTATGGTGATAGTGGCTATGAAGTCCAAGAAGCTGATATAAAATTATTATCTTGTAATATCCATCCCATTCTCAAACATTCTCTTTATGACCTTTAAAATTTTTATATATATGAATGGGGACAATAAAAATATAATCAGTAAGAAACTCCCCAAATCCTGTAACATCCTGAGTTTTAAGAAATAAATACTATGTTCTATACTATACATGATATGCTACATCAACCTTTAAAGAATAACTAAATATTATTATTTAAATGTTACCATTATAACCATGTATTTGGAATGAGAGTAATGAATAGTAATTACTGATTTATGAAAATATTGATTACACTTGTATATAAAATGATTTACTGGTTTCAAAATAAATTTAGAATGGAAATAAAAACCAATTGAATATAAAGGATGTTCTTTAATGATAATTTATTTAAATGATAATTATTGTTTTTTATAAAATAATCATATCAATTTTGTTGGATTATATTAATGAAATATAAACTCAATATTATCTTTAAAATTCATATTATATGGTTTCTATACAATATATAAGAACAAAATCAATTTAACACATAAAATATGTATTTATCAAAAATTGTATTTTATAACCTTTTGATGGAGATCCCATTATAATTCTAGTTTTTGAATGTTTTAAAAGTAAAATTAAAAAAAATGATTTCTTATTTGGGATTTATAAATAAAAATTTATCTTGGATATATTTTTCTTATTTTTATGACAATATTCAAATTTTAGTGAACAATAAAAAATACTAAATTTTAATTGAATGCTATTTTTGTATAAATTATTTATATTAATAGATAATACTTTTATTTTATTTGAATTTATTTTTGTATGATGTTTTAATAATTTTATCTAATTATTGTAATTTTAATCAATCTAAACTTTATCTTTGATATAAAAACATTTTCAACTTATGAACATTTCACTTTAAAAAATAACTTTTTAGTTTTGTTTGTGGAATTAATTTTCAGTCAATTTTTCTCATTTCTGCGAATTTAGTAAGATAAAATGGATTAATTATTTTTGATAATATTATGAAAGTTATATTTTAATTTCAATTAAATTTTTAGTTATAAAAATATTACCATGTTAAAAAAATTATTTATCATAGTAAATTTAGAATTTTGGCAATGGATAAAGTTAAATGTTAAAAGTTAATCGTAGCTAAAAACTACAACATCTAAAGGTTTTTTGAGGTTTGGATAAACACTAACCAAAATAAATAACATTAATTACAATCCAATGTTGTGTAATATAATTTCACCACAATATGGTTGGATTTTAATATAGAATAATCAATTAATTAATCTCTTGAACCCACATCTCCTCATGTATAAATACGACCTCTCCATCATTCTATTTCGACACAAAAAGATTTATAGATCCTAAAATATCTATAAAAACATCTCATGATCGCTCTCACCACGTCAATATTATTATTTTTTCCCAAAGAGGCCCAATTAATTGTGCTCAATGGTCTAGTATATATGGGATATTCAAGAAGTAATTTTCTCAAAGTACCCCTATTAATTTATTTCTTTTCATAATTTCTCCATACATACCACATATATAAATGCATGATAACTCCATGATCATGTTAATACTATAGTATTAGTTTTATAATGAAATATCTCATATCCATTTTATTTCTCACCTCCTTTTATACAAGGAAATGAAATTGTTTCCAAGTTATGCAGGTAAATCACCTATGTGAATAATGTTTTTGTACTTTTTTCCATTACCTACTTCGTACACGGCCATAAAACCATTATTCTCATCAAATAATATTATAATATGCATATTATAATCTATTTAACATTTTTATATGTTTTCTAATCATACCATCATGCATCCCATATTGTTCTTTTATGATAACTTCGTTTGGGGTTGTGCGGACTAACGCCTCATGCAAATGGTGTGATTCATCCACACATAACATGGAATGTATTATTGATTTTTTTAGTAAAAATACATGAAATATATGAAATATTAATTCTAAAATAATGACATTATATATGTATACATATTTATATACATTTAATTTAATTTCACTCATTCAATACGATATGAAATTCAAAAATAGCATTCATGCGTACATATAACCTACCGTCTCCATGAATAGTATTTTTAGTTTTTCATAAATGATTTTTATAAATAAATATTTATGGAATATAAAATATATTTATATCGTGTTTTATATTATATATATGTTGGACTTATGTCAACGTGTAAAATTTACATCTTAATCAAGTTCATTTTAAAATCAAGTACCTAATAACAACCAAACATCTGATATAATATTATATAATAATGTGATATTTATAACATGGTAATGAATGATTCAAAATGAATAATAAACCATAAATTTTTCTAAGGAAGGTATAAATTAGACTATGTTTTTTATTCAGGAAGACAATTATTGTAAGGGACAAGTCAGACTCAAGGTTAGGAAACTTCTTAACACAACTTACACTCGTTGGGTTTGACACATACATTGTTTATTATATTATTCCAACATTAAGTTTGAAATCACTATTTATTTATTTTTGTTGAAATTTTCACTTCCCTTTGTGTGGATATAATTTTTCAACTCAAAATCAACTCATTTATAAAATCTTAAACCATTTATATAAACATTGGAAGGGATTTTTCTAAATCAATTTTCATTCATTATTATATACGTTACTTTGTTAGTTTTAATATTCCAATAATATATTTGGAATAAAATTTTATTGGTTTTTGTTTTATTTCCACTTCTCATTATATGGATTTAAAATTTCTACACATAGTCACCCAGTTGATAAATTCGTTTGTCATTGACACAAACATTGTAACAATTTACTCATCCCAATTTTTACCTCTATGAGATATATGAATTATTCACCTCTAATTTATTTTGTTAATATATAAAGAAATTTGATATTAAATATCTTATTTAATTAATAAATATTTCATTCAATGATTATTTCTTTTATAGTTCATACAATTTGATAGATTATATATGGTAACAGAATTTTGTAACGCATTTTTTATTAATTTAGTTAATCTTCTACTTTTGGATAATGTTGTTCTATGTTTATATGGTAAATGTCTTTTGGATATCATATCCTATATCTATTATTATTTTTTATATATTTATAGTGAATAAAAATAATCGATTTATTTTACTAACAATATTATCTTTATAAAGGACTCTTTAATGAAAACATCATTTTAGATGTTTTAAATACATAATAATATAAATTCTTCTCTTTAATGTCCATAATTTCAAGAAAACAATTTTTGGATTTATTTATATTGATATGAATGTTTGAAAACATTAAATACATTAAAAAAATTTAATGTGGTATGTGACACTTTGATTCAAAAATAATCTTTTTAAGTGATTTAAATGTTTATTGAAAATGGATTTATTATTTCAATATATTTGAATGTATTTTTTATCATATACACGATGAACTGAATTTCTCACTTTATGCCACTTTAATGTATTTCTGTTTAATTTACATGTATTAAACATTTATTTTCAAATAATTTCTTTTGTGCATGACTTTGTAATAAATAAATGTGACATCAAAGTGGAAATGATATGTGTTATGATTATGAAATGGTTCTTGGGAATTTCTTATTTAGATGGTTAGTGATGTGATAAAATAATCTCGGGTGATCCATGATAGCTCTCCAATGAATTGGGTAATGAGATTGAGTTAAATGATAAGGTTTATTCAAAGAGGCATATGGAATATACTGTTATGGGTATTCCAAATGTAACCATGAAGGTAAGACCATATATAGCTGTGAAATTTACAATTTCATTATGATTTGGATTACTTATGTTAAATGTATGATTTATGATTTTTATGTGTTTGATAAGAATCATATGATTTCAAGATCTATTTAAAGTGATTATGTTTTTATGGGTGAAAATTATAATTTTAAAAAAAATTTCTTCAGTATAAAATATTTTGGACAAAAGTCTTTTGTTTGGATATTTTATTTTCTGATAACCTTTATATTTTTCTGAATTGTGAAAAATAATGCATTTTAATTAAAAACAATTTTTTTTTCTAAATTAATAATTTTTTTATATCATACCTCTAAATTATTTAAAAATGTATTCAGACTATGTATTTATCAGTTAATCGAATTTTGATAATAAAAATAAATTTATTACTATAATTATATATTAAAATAATTCAATCATTTGAAAGATTCAATTTTAAAACCCACTTTTTAATTTTTTTTGCAGATGTAATTAAAAATAATTTTTTCCCAACACTTATAATTAAATTGGATAAAATAAATTACCTATTGGGTAGTAGAAGGTACAATTTAGGTTTTATGGTAAATTTCATTTTTGGTGATAAAAATGTTACTATGGTAAAAACATTATTTACCGTAGTAAAAGAAAACTTTTTACAGGAGTTAAAGTAAAATGTTAAAAGCATAACATACCTAAAAATTACAAATTTTAAAGGGTGTTTGATGCCAATCTCGAATTTAACAATCCTAAAAAACATTAATTACAATCCATAGTTTTGGAATTTAAATCCACATCTTTATGGTTGGCTCTAAATATAATATAATCCATAAATTAATCACTTGAATCCACCTCTCCTCAAGTACAACTACCACATGTCCACTGCCATTTTTATCCCCACAAATCCATTTATCTCTACAACTCTCTTCCCAAACGTCTCAACACTCTCCCCAAATCCACATGATGATTGTATCACAAAAAGACTAAATCCATGTTCCCCAAGGGTCTTTCAATGTGGGGATATTCAAATATTTTTTTCTTAAAGAACCACTCTTAATTTATTTCTTTTCCTGCATTCTCCAAAAATCCTGTATACCTAAATTGATGATAAATATATAGTAATTTACACAATATATTTTTATAATTCTAATGTAATATCTCAAATCCATTTCATTACTCACCACCTCATATTCAATGAACCCAAATTTTTGTCCTAGTTATTCCTGTTAATCACCACAGTGAAGAATGTTTTTTCATTCTTTTTTTCTTGACCACCTTCATGGATAGTCATAAAACCATTATTATGGTCAAATAATATTTTAATATTAAAATTATAAAATATTAATTATTATAGATATGATATAATAAACATACCATCATTATTTAAATACTTTTGTTTTACAATAACTTCATTTGGGGAAGTGTGGACTACCACCTCTTCAATATGATTTGATTTGTTCACACATCAAATATGAATTTATCAAATATTGGATTAGTAAAAATATATGATATAATGGAAATAATAGTTATACTAAAATTATATAATATATGTATATAAATTTATATATATTTCTATTAATTTGAGTCTTTCAATATGACATTAAAACCGAAAATATCATTCATATGTACGTATGACATACCGTCTCCATGAATGGTGTTATTAGTTTTTATTCAAATATTATTATAAATTCTTAAATAATTCTAAATACGATATTTATATCATGTATTATATTGAATAGATGTTGGACTTATGATCACATGTAATATTTACATCACAAACAAGTTCATTTTCAATTCAAGTACCAAATATCTTAAAAATGTCTGATATGAACATAAATAATTATGTAAGTTTTATAACATGTTGTTAAATGATATAAAATGAATAATAATATTAAAAAGGACTCTCAATAAGGTATAAATTATCCTATGTTTTTTATTCACAAATACAAATATTTTATGTGATAAGTTATACTCAATGTAATAGAACTTTTTATCCCAATTTAAACTCATTGGGTTTTACGCATACATAATTGATTATATTAAAATAATATTATTTGTGGCATAAATATTTATTTATTTATGTATTAATTACCACTTAACTTTGTGTGGATATAATTTTCTCCACATAATCACCTCATTTATAATTTCTTATGTCATTTATACGAACATTGTAAGGTACTTTTCTAGCCCAATTCCCATTCATTGTGTTATACATAAAATTCGTTGATTTTATAATGAAAAAATTATGTGTGGAGTAATATTATGTTATTTTATGTAGTATATACACTTATATTTGTGTAGATATACATTTTAAACACATAATCTTCCCATTTAAAAATTCATATGACATTGATACGAACAGTGTAAGGATTTACTCATCTAACTTTTTACCTTTGCGAGATATATGAATTAGTCACATATAATTAATTTTTTTTGGTATATATATAATTATATTTGATATAAAATATGATATTACAGTTATTAAATGATTCATTAAATGATTATTAATTTTATGGGTCCAACAATTCTATAGAATACAATTAGTAATCGAATTTCAAAAACTAATTTCCATTAATTGGGTTAAACTTCTACTACTTGATTATATCATGCTATGATTATGTGGAAAATTAAATTTTCATATAATATTTTATATTTATACATTATTAATCTGTATTCATAGTGAATACAAAGAATCAATATATTTTATTAAAAAATGATCTTTTTACATGACTCTTTAAAGAAAATGTTGTTTAAAATGTATTAATGATATACTATTTTAAATAATTTTCATTCATGTCCATGATTCCAAAAAAATTATATGGATTTATTTTTATAGATATGATGTTTTTAGAATTCTTATCCTTTGATAAGTTTTCAACATTGTATGCACACTTTGACTGCAAAATAATATTTTAAAATGAGTTAAATGTGATTTAAAAATGATTGATTATTTCAATAACATTAAATTTTATTTAACATATAAATCATAAACAAAATTTCTCACTTTCACACTACTTTAATTATTTAATATTCAATTTAAAAATTTTACTCTTTTATTTTAATATAATGTGTTTTAATTTTTGAGTGTTCGACTTTGTAAAAATGAAATGTGATTTCAATGTGGAATTGTTATTTTTTACTTTATGCTTATTTTATGTGTTATGATTATGATATGGTTCTTGAAAATTACTTATGTATATGGGTGGTTCTGGTAAATATTGAGGGTGGGCGGGCCCGTGATATCTCTCCAATTAACTAGGTAATTAAACAGTGTTAAGTGATAGGGTTTCCCCTGATAGATTTAAGGAATATATTGTATTGGGTATTCCAAACGTAACTATGAAGGTCATATCGTATGTTGTTGGGAAAGCTACAATGTGAAAATTATATTTATGCCACTAGTTGCCTTTATGATTTAATATTTATATGAGTTTTTTAGGAATCTTATTTTTACATGAGGTATGTTGTTGGAATTTTGTTTTTATGGATGAAAAGTTTGACGTTATGAATTTTTTTCATGAGTTTAAAATATTAATGGGCCAAGGGTATCATTCCTTATTTTTTATCACTTACATAGGTTTTTTGATCATCCAATTTTTTTGAATATTTTTTCAATAGGGAATATGGAATTTTAAGAGAATATAAGAAGATAAGAATATTATTATCATAAAGATAAATCATTTTTTATATTATGAATAAATCGATAGTGATTATATTTGTGTACTTGTAATATTTGACTTCATATGTAGTAGTTATGGAAAAATACCCTAAAACTATAATCCTGAAATAAATATCAATTTGAAAATAATTTTATTCAAGACTAAACTCACATGTGTTTAATTTTTAATGGTGGGGCCTTATATTTATTATCAGATTAAAGGTTTGGACAACATTATGTATTAACAGTTTTTGTTAAACATATTTTTTGTTCCTTTGTATATTTTTTTGTAAAATCCTTATTCTATAAAATTTTCAGATTGAGGAAGGGTGGTTACAAATGGAAGGAGGAGTATGTCAAACAAAATTCATATCTCTTACCAATGATATGATTGAAATAATTTTTTCAAAATCATGTTTGAATGATTATGAATCTTTTTTTAATATAAAACTTTCATGGAAATAGTTGTATGAGATGTCAAACACCTACTCTATTCCTTTATACCATCGTGGATCATGGTTTGATTTTAATCAAATCATATATTCAAAATATTCATATATTTTCAAACAAAGGTAAATATTTGATGAATTTTTATATATGTTACCTTGTCACAAGATTTTGAAGCATATTATGATATTGGAAAATTTTCTAAACAAAGATACCCTTGTGAAGCCTAAATATACACGATTTATAAAATATAGACTTTCATCACATTATTATGGTATTTAAAAAACCCATTTATTGATTGTTTTACGTCAAAATGTGGCTGAATGGCTTTTAAAAATAATTTTCTATCAAATGTTTGGAAATTATATGTCATACATGATTATTTTCCAAAAATATGTTTATATAAACACCCATATGAACCAAGTTTTAGAAGGTGTATTTTTATAAAGTAATCAATTGATTTTAAAGATTATCCAAATCATAGTTAAAATTCATTGGCCTTCTATCTATGTGAACATAATGAAGGAGAAACCAGGTGCACTCCATGATCAATGTACACTATCTTTTTCTTTTTGATTAGTTTTTTTAATCAAATGGAATAAAAATAAAAATAATTTTTAAATATATATAATAATTTGTGAATTTAGATGTTGATGTATTAATTTTTTGGGGTGAAAAAGAGAGGTATAAGAAAACTTTTGAGGATAAAACATGTTATGGTTGTTTTTTAGGAATCTTGCATATATCATGAATTTTATAAGAGTTATATAGTTTTTGAAAAAGGAAAACACAATGATATTGTGACAACCGATTCCATTAGATAGGGTTCATAGAATTGATCCCACAACAAATTTTCAAAAGGTTTTATCACCTACCAATGGCCTACTTGAAGACCCTCATTAGTATGACATTTTCTTTAAGGTAAATTATTTGATGGAATAAGAAGATGATGATTTTTGTTAATTATGTTTTATAAAATATATATCCATAGAATCATAAACCTGTTAGGTAATTAAGTGTTAAATATTGTTTTAGAATATGGTGACTATTTTAAGAACCATCTATAAATATGGAAAATTGAATAATATTGGATTTTATTTCAGGATTAATTTTTTAATTTTACATTGGAAAATTCTTTGTTTTTATTATGAAATTAAATCAATTAGAATTTTTATTGAAATGATTAACCAAACATGGAGAATATATGATTTTTGAAATTACATTTTTGGTATGTGACATTGTGAGTGATCGATGTTATTTAGAGTTAAATATAAATATTTATATAACAAGATTAGGTAATCAAATTATTCTGAGTTTTGGGTTTCAAACATAGTTTGGATTATTTTTTATGGATTTTAATGACATTTATTTTTTGACTGCTATATGTTGAAATTTTGGGTATTAAAATTCAATTTTATAGATTAAAATAATCTTTATTCATACAATAGTCTATTATTTTGGGGAAATAACTACTCTTGTACATACCATTTTGGGTATGGTTAATTTATAAAGATATGAGAAATATATTTACAATCTTTTGTAGATTATTTGATTCTCTAGAATTTGGTTCAAGTGCTCTAGGTGTGACCAATCGATCTTGAATACTAATCAATTGGAGACAAAGTTGAGTTTTTAGTTGAAATTTATTCAACAATGAAATTTTACATATAGTGTAGGTATGTTTTAATATGTTCTTTTTCATGCACATAATTTAATTCCAAAAAATCTTGAAAAGGATCATAAAACAATATCATTTAATTTAATTTTCCACATAATAACCCAAAGACCGTTTAACACATAAAAAATTTATTGTTTTTGTGATTCTTAAAAATATCCCTACAATGTTTTCTATCAGCCTCCATCAGAACATGATGGTTATTTTTCACATAAATATCCAGGTTTTCATATATGGATTCCATGTATTCGTTATTTTATTTTATCTTCTTACTTCTCTTTCAGTTGTTTAAAATGCAATTTCTGTTGAACCTTGTACTGATGTGTGATTTCAGTAGAGGTATTTTAACGATTTATAACATAGATACCCACAATGAATTCAAAATTAAAAAGATGAAATATATTAAAGGACGGAGAATGTGACATCTCGAGCTTTAAGAATGATATACTATGTTTGATAGCATACATGATACACTACAACGACTTTAAACGAACAACTAAATATCACTATATAAATGTATCCATTATAGCATATATGTTGGAATGTAAGGAATTAAATTTTTTATCTTAATTATAAAAATATGGTTTTACATATGTTTAGGTAATGATTCAATGGTTACAAAATTAATTGAATGTGGAAATAAAAATCAATTGAATTTAAAGGATGTGTTTTTATGAAAAAGAATTTAAATAAGAATAATTGTGTTTATAAATAATCATATCAATATTTTTGGATTATATTAATGAAATATGAACTCAATATGACGTGTAAAATTCTTATTATATGTTATCTAGTCATGATATAAGTAAAAAATCAATTTTATACCGTAAAGAATTCTTTATCATAAAAATTCATTTTTACAGCATTTTGATGGAGAACGCATTTTAAATCAATTTTTAACAAATATATATGTTATATTTTAAAAAATATAAATATTATTTGGATTTATGAAATCAAAATTTATATTGTAATTTATTTTTTATTTTTATGATAACATTCATATTTCAGTGAATAGTAAAAAATATAGCATTTTAATTACAAACTATTTTTTGTATAAATTTTTTGTATTGATAGATTATATTTTTAATTGATTTAAAAATTTATTTAGAATATTTTTTCATTGTTTTATCTAATTTTATTATTATAAACAAATTTAAATTATTATTAGAAATAATATCATTTCAAACATTAGAATGTTTCACTTCAAACCCACTTTTTTGTTTCTAGAATTTTTTTTAAATTAGTTCATCCAAATTATTTAAAATGAATTAGATAAAATGGATTCCATATTAGTAATAATAATGTTCAAATAATGTTCTAAAGTTAATTTCATTTTTATCTTTCAAAATTTTTCTATAGTAAAAATATTATTTACCATTGTAAATGTAAAATTTTGACAAGGATTAAAGTTTAATTTTAAAAGAAAAATTTACCTAAAAAATAGAACATTTAAACGTTGTTTTACATGTGTCCGGAACATAACCATAATATGAAATAGTATTTACAATCCAATATATTGTAATTTATATCCAATTATATATGTTTTGTTTATAATATAAGATAATCGAAAAATAAATCACTTGAGTCCACCTATCGTCAAGTATTAATACCAAGTCTCAACCACTATATTTCAACCCAAAAAGCCTTCAAACTACTCAAATATCTTCCAGAAACTCTACTTATCACTATCCCCATTATCAAGTGTTTAATTTATCAACAAAAGTCCAAATCTATAGTCTTCAATGGTCTTTCATAGAGGGATATTCAAGAGGTAATTTTCTCAAATTACCTATCTTAATTTATTTGTTTTCCTACATTCTCCTATCCTCCTTTATAAATAAATAAATTATAACTATATAATAATTTACATACTATATTATTATGTTTTTAATGGAATATTTTGAATCCATTTCATTTTTTACCTCCTCTTATTCAATGAAAAGTAATTGATGTGCATGTTATAATGGTTAGTCACCTCAGTGAATAATGTTTTTGTTATTTTCCCATTCTTCTCATTCATGCATGGTCTTAAAACCATTATTATAGTGAAATAATTTTTTAATATATATATTATAACCTATTTAATAATTGGGATATGTTAGATTAAACATAACTTTATTATTTCTATATTTTTTATACTATAACATCGTTTGAGGACGTGTGGACTATCGCATCCTCAAAATAATGTGATCCATTCACGATTCACTTGGAATGTATTTAGTATTATTTTAGTAAATATATATGATATAAATGAATTATTAATGATAATATAATGATTTTATATATGTATACATATTTATATATATTTCATTAAACATCACTTTTTCAATACGATGGAAAAAACAATAATTGTGTCAATGTATACGTATTGCCTAGCATCTCCATTAATGGTGATTATAGTTTGTCTTCAATGACTACTATGGATAAATATATAAATAAATATTAAGATATTTATATCATGTTGTATATTATGGAAAAGTTGGTACTACGACCACATGGAAAATTTATATCCGAAACTAGTTCATTTTCCATTCTAGTACCGAATATATTGAAAAAATGTCTGATTTGAACATAAATAATTATGTAAAGTTTATAAAATTATAACAAATAATACGAAAAGAATAATAAACAAGAAAATTTTTCTAATTAATTTAGAAACTATACTATGTTTAGTATTTAGGAAAATAATGATTATACGTGATGATTCAGACTCAATGTAAGGGAACTTCCTAACCCCACTTCCACTCATTTGGTTTTTTGCTTACATTGATGATTATATCATGGAATTATTTTGTGTTGAATCACTATTTATTTATTTATTTTTTAATTTATACTTACCTTTATGTGGATATAATTTTTCTACACTTAATCACTTCATTTACAGATTCTTACATCATTTATATGAAAATCGTAAGAGATTTTGCTTAATCAATTATCATTCATTGGGTTATATGTCAACTTCGTAGAATTTATTATGCCAATATTATGTGTGGAATTACTATTTATTAGGTTATGATATATTTAATCTTCTGTTTTTTCGATATACGATAGCTACACATAATCACCCCTTTGATAGATTCTTATGTCATATACATGAACTTTGTAAGGATTTAATCACCTACCTTTTTACCTCTGTGAGTTATAAGAATTATTCACCACTAATTAATTTATTTTCTATATATATAATGATCATTGATAGAAATATCACCATAATGTTATTAAATGTTTAATGACATTATTATTAATATTATGGTTCATACAATATGATATATTATGAGGGGAAAGAGAAGTTCATAACCCAATTTCTATTCTTTGGGTTAAACTTCTACATCTTCATTATTAAATGTAGTGAATTTATAGGAAATGACTTCATGATATCATATCTTCTTATTTATAATTTATTTATGTGTATTTAAAGTTAATAAACCTAATCAATATTTTACATAAACAAAATGAACTATTTATGTGTCTCTTTTACAAAATCATCATTTTTACTTAATGATTAAATATTCAAAATCCATCTATTTCATATCGATGTTTTCAAAATGGTTATTATGAATATATTTCTATGTACATGAATTCTTTAAAATTTTAAAACATTTAAAATGTTGTGAATGTGATTTGAGACACTTTGATTCTAAAATATTCTTTTTATATGATTTAAATGTTTTTTTTAAATTGGATTTGTTGCTTCAATACCATTTAATGAATTTTGATTACATATATATCATGAACTAAATTTGTAACTTTTTTCCAATTTATTTTTATGATCATTAATTGAAAATTTGTACACATTTATATTCAAAACTAGTGTTTAACTTTTTGAGTTTGTGACCTTGTAATGATGAAATGTGATTTGAATGTGGAAATGATATTTTTCCATTATGATTGTTTTATGTATTATGATTATTATTTTGTTCTTGGGAATTTCTTATGTATATGGGTGGTTTCATGATAATCCATGGGCAGGTGAGCTTATCATATCTCTCTAATGCATTGGGTAGTGAGATGAAGCTTGATGATAGGGTTTCTGCTAAGAGATTTAGGGAATATACTATGATGGGTATTCCAAACATAACAATGAATGTTACAACCTATGTTACGCTGGAAGTTAAAATGTAAGTATGATATTGATTCCACCAGTTAGATTTATGTTTAATGATTTCTATGTATTTTTCTAGAATCTTATGATTTCACAAAGTATGTTAAATATCATATGTTTTTATGGAAACAAATTATGATTTTAGGAAAATGTTTTAATGATTTTAAAATATTCATGGACTAAGGTTTTTATTTGTTATTTTATAACCTTTAAAGATATATTTGTGCTCATCCCATGTTTTTTAAATTTTCTCCACAGTGTATAAGGATTGATATGAGAAAATAATAAGTCAATAATATTTTTATCATGATGGGAAAATATGTTTTATGTCATATAAAAAATGGATACTGAGTAGAAGTGTGTACTTATAATATTTGAATTTTTATGTAATAATTACGACCTAATTTTCTAAAACTCGAAAATTGAAAATATCCTCAATGTTTAAACTTTTTTATTCTTGAATAAATTCACAATTAGGTAATATTTAAGGTTGTGCCATTATAATGACTCTCATAAATAAGATAAAAATGATTCTATTTTGTAGTGAATAATAGTTAATCTAACTACTCACAAAAAATTATACTAATTTCCCAACCTAACTATAGATAACTCTCACCATGTATCGCCTAGAAGATAGAATATAGTATAATAATGAAACATCAGTGGTATCCAACTCTAGCTACACCTTGGGATTGCCACTCTACCCCAATGTTGCATGTCTACAGTCATCTCTCTACAAAATATGCCTACTACTACCATAGAACCAAGAAAGGGAAGTGCCTAGATTTATCAGTGCTGAACATAAACTGTTGGTAAAAGGGGTTCTTTATGAGTACTAGATAAAAGCACAGATAAATCAACCCTTTATCATTGCTAAAAAATCCTCTGATAAATAGTAGCTTTTCTAGTGCGATTTTAAGTGATGATAGATTTTTTAAATATAAAATATTATTAATTTATATAAAATTATTATATATACAAACCGAAATAATGTTTATTAGTATATATTAAATAAAAAATTCTTATATCTGATTAAGATATATTTTCTTAATAATTCAAATATATATATAATATTTTAAAAAATTATTTCTACGATATAATTATTTATATATATAAATAATTATAATATTATAAAAAAAATATGAAATAATATTTATATTTATAAGATTTATTAGGTTTATTAGATTTATATTTATTAGTTTTATTATATTTATTATATTTCTTAGATTTATTGGATTTATTATATTTTTTACATAAATTATTATTATTTTATTTGTTATTTTTAGTATATATTTATATTATTTATGATTAATATATATCACAACTATATATATAAATAATATATATATAAATAATTTTAATTATTAAATAAATATATTCGTTTCCATTTAATTTGGTCAATAAATATATTAATCAAGTTTGAGTAGGTGTGCATATATATTATTAATCATCTGGAATGTTCATTTATATATTACACTTATCCTATTATTCATGTTGTCCATTTGTGATGTCTTGTTTTATTATGTATAATTTACTAGGTATATGATTAATTCTTCTTACCCACATGAACTATTATATATGTTTTCAAAAATGCATATAAAATTAAATAAATATATTTATATAATATATATAATTATTATAATTTAATTATATATATTTACCTTTTAAATATATTTATTTGAAATTATAATTATGTCTATATATATATTTTAATAATTATAAAACTATAATGAATTTATATATTTTAATTTTATAAATATATATTAATACATATATTTATTATTATATACAATTTCTTTATAGTTATAATTATAAATATATATATATATATGAAAGTAACTATAAAATTATAAGAAAAATATTTATTATATTTATGAAGTTATATATGTATATAATTAAATTAATGTATTTTTAAATATATTCAAATAATTTTAAAAATACAAATAGTTATAATTATAATTACTATATTAATATAGATATATTTAAATAATTTAAAATTTAGTATAAATCTATATTAATTATATATATTTATATACAAATTTTTATAAATAATTACATAGAGTTATATATGTGATTATAAATAATATTAGATATATTTAAATAATAAAAAATTTATAATTAATATATTGATTATATATATATATATGTTTATAATTTTTTTTAATTTTAAAATTATTTAAATATAACTATATTTATAAATATAACTATAAATAAAAATTTAGTTTTTATTTTCTTAATTTAAAAATATATATATATATAGTTATAAATATAAAGAAACATTTATTATTTAAAAAATTATTAATTTATAAAATATATATTAATTATTTTCATATAAATTGTAATATATAATTAAAATAATATTTTTATAAATATATAAAAATGTTATAAATAAATAAAAATATTTATATTTACAAAAAATACAGATATATTGAAATAATTAAAAAATTGTAATAAATATATTTATTATATTTATATTAATAAAATTATAAATATTAGGAATATAAGTTTATTATAATTTTATATTTATTTATTGTTATTATTATAAATATATATATATATATATTCAGTTAAATAATTATTATATTTGATGAAATATAGTTATATATATCTATAATTTTATAAATATATATAATTTATATATATATATATTTATATGATTATAAATCTAATAAGTATATTTCTTATAATTATATATATATAAAAATATTTATTTATTTATTTATAGTCATAATTATAATATATATATATATATATTATATTTTTAATTTCAAAACTATATACAATAATATAAAAAGATTTATAACATTATATCTTTATCAGCACTTTGTTAGCAATAATAAATGTTGTCTTTATCAGCGCTATAATTTCATCGTTGATTAAGACATGTTTTATCTTTGATTTTTAATTTAGTGCTGGTAAAACATACATTTATCAGCGCTTTTAATCGTGCAAAGATAAATGGTTTAGCCTCTATTATAAAGAATCCTGAACAATATCCTTCATTCTTTCACCCCCTTAAAACTCATGGAAGACGACCCCTGCACCGTCAACCCCTACACCATTGACCCCTCCTCCACCATGAACACTCCACTGCAAAGAACGCTCCTCCAACATGTAAGAGAATTGATTATGAGTATCTGTAATTTGGAAATTAGACAAGAAACCATTATCTTATATTATCAACATATGGAGTGAATCCTTTTGGTTTTCAAAGAATCAATCATAGTAAATTTCTGGTTATGATAGTAAATTATATCTAATTAACGTGGTTAGGGATGAAATGAAAATACATCAAGTTATATATTCTTATATTCAGACCAAAATAATCGAGAAAAGATATTCATGTTCAATTGGATCCATTGATCAAGGATTTGAAATTTTTATGAGGTTTATGTGTTACATTGTATGATGCTTATAAAGATAAATATTTCAATTTGAGTGCTATGTTGTACCTGGAAATAAATGAATTTCTTACATAGGGAAATTTTCTAGGATATTTCTTTAAAGGAACTCAGGTGTGTCCCATTTGCGAACAAGGTACAAAGTCAATTATGATGAAAATTCATCGAAATCCATATTTATAAGACATCATTGATTTCTACCCCAATGTCAAAAGATTTGATCTTGGAAAACATGATTTTATGGATTTTCAGAAGAATATTGAACACTATCTCTACTAATAGGTGAACTAATGTTTGATAAACTAAAATACGTGGAAACTACTTTTGGTAAACTGTTTTTCAAAAACCTTACGAAAACCAGTTGGAAAAAGAGATCAGTTTTTTGTTGTATATCCATACTAGAATTGTTTGTAAATCAGAAATTTTCATGATATTGTGCATGTTGAAAAACGGTATGTGATAATGTCTTATGCATTTTTCTAAATTTACCTAGAAATAAAGAGGATTGAATTAATGCTATGTTGTACATGGTTGATATAGAAATACGAGAATTGTTTGCACCTGTGAAGGGTGAAAATTAAACATTTCTTCCTCCTACATCATATATTATTTCTAGGAATGAGGGATATCAATTTTAAAATATCATTAATGATGTAAAGGATCTAGAGGGTTATTCATCAAATATCATGAAAATAATGTCAATGAACGATTTAACGTAAATGGTTCTGAAATCACATGACGTCCATGTTTTTTTGGGAATATCTAATTCCTTTTGCTTTTTATTGAACTTTTCCAAGAATATATGTCATACATTAACCATGATTTGTTTCATATTCAATGTTATATGCTACAAAGTTATATACCTAGTGAAATTGCTGACTATGGGAAGTGAAATTTCCATCATATTATGTGAATATTAAATTTTTAACCCACTGGAAATATTTTATATAATGGTTCCTTTGATGGTTCACATGGTGAGATAGATTCAACAATGTGGTCATACACACTATATATGGATGTACCACAATGAATGATATGTGTTGTTTTTTAAAGGGTTTTTTCAAAAATCGATGTCGATTATAGGGTTGTATTGTAATAAATATATTAATAAGGAATATATTAAATGATTTAATGAATGCATGTCTCGTGTGGAACGAATTCGTCTAACGTAATCTCATCACACTGGGTAGCTTGTGGGTGTGGGAATTTCTGGATGAAAGGTTTTCAAAATCAATATTACAGATCAAGAGTAGGGCCACCGTTATCATTTGTATTACAGTTTGGAAGTTTAACCACATGTTTAAGACCAAAAATAACATCATAGAAATTTTAACAAATCAAGGGATGAATAATGGATATAAAATACACATAATCAATAGTTAATTGGACTGATTTAGGACCATATTTTTAAGGAGTCAAATGAAAAAACAAACTCAATATTAGAATGAATTCGATGGATAGCCAGAGAACTAAGGGGCTATGTTTTATCATACAATTAAAATGTAATTAATGGATATAAATTCTATAATAATGAACATGATGAATACAATAAAATTTATAATAGTGGAACTGCACTTGTGGCTGAACAGATTCATGTTTCTAGTTCTAATGTTACAAATTCAATTTATGTGAATATTTTTTACTTTGGCATTATCAAACAAATATGGGAGTTGGATTATATGACATTCCATGTCCATAATGTTCAATTAATGTTGGTTGATAAAAGGAGTTCAGTTAAAATTGTTGAATTCATATTCCTAAATGATAATTATGGTATTAAAGGGTATAAAGATGAAATGTTTATAATTTAATCAAAAGTAGTACAAGTATTTTATATTCTAGATCCAGAAAACTGAAACATGTCAATTGTTCTGTTATTGACCAACACAATAAAAGGGTCAGATATAAATTCAAATGAGGATAACCATTTGATTAAGATTTTGAAATCATTTCATTGTGGTTCCAATGTAGATGAAGTGTTGTATGTCAATAGAGACAACCATGATATTATTTGGATAGTTGTAAGTGGTGAAAAATCCCTTTACCCATTAGAAAAGATAGAGTTCAATAATCAAGTTATATTTTAAGTAATATACTATCATATAAACTTATGTTATTATTGGTTTACTCCGGATTTTATGTAATCTAAATTAAATGCTAAACCAATTATCTTGGTAATGACATATATACATGGTGATACTCTCTTTCCCAAGGCACAATGGGTCTCTCAACCTATTGCTACTCATTGTGCAGAGGAACAACATGATTCTCAACATGCTGCTGCTCTGAGTGTAGAGGTACAACATGTTTCTCAACCAATTAATGCTCCCAATGTAGATCTAAAACAACAATCTTCACATGATGATGATATAACATTGGTGAAACATTTTGATGATATTTAATAAGAGGAAATGGTAGGAGATGAAGCACTGAGGGAACAATAAATATAGCATCGTAGTCTGACGGTGTTAGAAAAAATCATTTAGATGAATGTTAAAGGTATCAAATACGAAGATGAATGGAATATGTGGGGCATGTATGATATCCCCTCCAAGGACATGTTCTGTTGTTACAGTTTAATCAATACTCAGAATCATGTTCCAATTGATGTACATTTGTGGCACCATGTCATCACTAGGCATAAGAACCTTATGTGTGGAGATATTTTGGTAACATTATAGTGTCATTTCATTTATATACTAAAAATGAAATGAATGAAACATTGAATTACTCTCCATATTCCCTTATAAATTTGATTTATAGTAGATTACTCTCCTATGGACTATATATTAAGGGTTTCTGGATGGATTCAAAGAGGCTTTCATGTAATTTTAATGTGATATCATCTTATTGATGTTTAAGGGAGAATAAACCTGAACCCACATTCTATTTATACATACTTCACAACCCATTCTTCATGGGATCCGTTTACTTGCCATCGTGCGGTACTATCATTTTATGTCCATTGTGTCTAGTAATACATTTTTTGATGATACATGTATTCATAAATTTTATTGGATTTATATTATTTATTAAACAAAAACATAGTTCAAAAAATAAGGAATGTATAGAAAAACTAGTATACCACTACCATAAATCAATGACGGGGTATGCTTCACTTGAAAAAAATTGGTATGTATGTTAAATCAACAAATATAATTATATATGAGATAAAAAACATCATAGATATGTTTCCCTATTTATATGCAGATTGATGAATCCAAATCAACTTCCATTTACATCCCATGACATGTTCTATGGAAGTAGGAATGTTTAAATAGAAATTGTATACAAATAGATCAAAACAAAAAATAAGTGTGGGAAACATGGTTACGTATTACATAAAAATCCTTGATTTTATTTAAATAAATATTAAATAACAATGATCATTTATTTAACAATATTTTCCCTCTGACATTTCCATAAGAATCAGCAACACCCACAACCTATTTATACATACATTATGTGGCTTTGAAGATACCAAAACATTATGACTATTTTATAGGTGCCAGTTTTGGGGTGACCCCCATGCATATTTTGATAAAATAATTAATAGGATGATCAACATGAATAAGAGAAAAAGATGATAGAAAGATGAGATATCATTGAATAATAATTCAAATAAAAGAGATTGATCCTGGAAACATTTATGGGGGAGGCATAGAGAAGAAACAACTCCTGAATAACCAACATGTGAAGATCCCTACCCAGCCCCATCATCTTTGAGGAGACAAAATCCCATCAAAAACCTATCTTAGATGAGTTAATCAATGTTTGATAATTTTTTCTGTGAAATTAGAATCAGTTAGACAATTAATGATTTCCTATAATTGTTTTATATTGGGTGAAAATAATAATGAACTATATCTATCAACACCCACCCATAATCTTATAGTGAAGGATGTGGTGTTCAATATCTAGAATGAGATGCCAATCAAAATTTCACTTCAAACAGGCCATGTAAGTGTGTGGATTAGTGAATCCCATGAGTCTATCACTGATCAACCTATTCCAATTTATGATGAAGATATTTATAAGGTCGAACAAGTTCTTGGATATTTTATCTCTTGGTCATCACATCTTGCTAAAAACATGTCAACAATGAGATATTCATTTCCAATTTATTTTTCAGGATAAACCATTTAAATTTAGTGAACATAGCTTTTAAACAATGATTGTTGTTATAGATAGACTATGCAAAGTGTTTGAAATGAAATAAAGGCTCAAAAAAATCTATGGGATCATCCAACCAATCGAAAAAATATACCAAAATCACCTTAACCCGTCTCATTTTATACCTGCATTTATTATCATTGCAGGCTCATGTAGATATGAATATTTAAAGTTGGTTGTAATCACACATTTTATCTTCATGAAAATATGTATGGATGGGGAGATCCAAATATTATTGGTGTTGAGAATATAAGTGAAATCGTCAATTATGATTGGCTAGGTGGCTCAGTTGAAAATGTATACATGAAGTATGTTTTCAATATTTGATTATAAAAAAACTTATACACTATGTTAATTATGACTAAATAAATTTCATATTTTTTGAAGGTTTATATATGAAAGAATAATTGGTTGGATTTTCCCATGAACAAAAATTTCGACTTGTTAGTCCTCACATCACCTCTAAAAAACAAAAAAAAATTGATTCAATAAAAGATACTCAAATTGTGGATGGCATTCCCAAATCATTTAAAAGAAGGAATATAGTTGATAAACCCATATTAATACAGACAATAATGGTGTAAAACAATTCAATTTAATCATACAAAATGTATTTTCATTTAATTCATTAATTATATGTATTTTGATTTTAAGGAAGCATTGGATGATGATTGTGGTCAATTTGGATACTAAAATGTTTTATTTACTTGAATCAATTAATTGATATCCAAAAAATCAACCACACATGAAGGTGTTTTCAATATTTAATACACAAAATTCAACATTTTGGAATTAAACATCTAGTTGTATATTTTACATTATATTTTAATGATAATTATATTATGATGGGGTGGTGCATCAATATCGTCTATATCATGGAATGATGCTAGGGGATAAGGTTGAGAAACCTGAAATGTACTATCAATGGAAAATTATCAGGGTATATATAATAATATTTCACTATCCAAACATATATCAAAACATATTATTTTTTTCCAATGATTCTGTAGTGTACAAAACAAACAATGAGAAATGACTGTAATTATTATTTTTGTAAATTCATAAAATATGTCATATTTAACAAACATTCTAACCTCAATGAAGAGGTATTTTTAAAGATAAATACTTTTTCATTTGAAATATTTTTTAATCATTTGTGTATTTATTATTTTCATGTACTTGTATGACTGAAGAAAAGAGTCATATTCACAAGATGATACAAATTTGTTTAAAATTGAATTGGCAACATACCTGATAGAAGCATGTATAGAAATAGCATGTAGATGTGACTTCCATTGAAGTAGTGGATTGTTTCATATTTATTATTAGTTTAATTCATTTTTATATTAGTCACATATGAATTTTTTTCATATACATGTTAATTCCTTTGTTCTAGTTGTGGCTCTTTGTTTAAAATAGATCATGCTCACGAGACATTGGACATCGAGGCTACAACTGATATTATGAAAACAATTAAATGTTTTTGGAATATATAATGGTGTATTCAGAATACATATTTTATCCTTATATATTAATTCAATTCTCCCTTGTTTACACTTATTGATTATCTATAATCCCCCACTATTGGGTTTCAAATCCCTAGGTTATGAATAATTGTATTTGAAATGATGTTTCTTTCTTGTAATGAAAAACAAAATGAGAGAATCTTATAAAAATTTTCTTTATGTTTCTTTGTTTCCAAATCACCAGGAACAAAATATTATGGAATGTATCATTATGTTATGTTATAAATATTAATATGCTATGATGTGATATCAATGTATGACATATTTTGGTCCATATAGTTTTTATTAGAGTAACTTACCTACACAAAATAGAGAAAACACATTCATCTATTTTAATAATTTGTTTAAATGATCCATATGTCTTTTGAGACATGTGGGAATCAACCCCACCTCAATACAATTCACGATGTGGCCGGTATGACACAAAGTGTCTCTTTATATTTAATATTTTCATTTTTTTCTTAAAAAGAACAAGTGAAATTTTGAGAACAGAGGAAAAACATTTGGATTGTTTGGATTATTTAGTACAATTATCCATAAGGAATTTATGACATGTGTGAATCCACCAAACCCAAATCTGATGCTTGGTGTGAATATTATGTCTTCAAATGTGAATTTTTATATTAAATTAGAAATAGATTTATCCAAAAGAACATGTAACACCCAAGAATTTTATGTTATATAAATCATCAAAGGAATATTTTTCTACACAACACTTGCTTGGCTTGCTTTACACGCAATCGCGACCTTCCTCGATAGCTTGCGTCGTACGCAATACCGAGTTTCACTAAACAACGATATGCTATTAAAATATTATTAAAACTAGCCGTTATGAATAGTAATAACCACTTTTTGAAATTTTAT
Source organism: Viscum album (assembly GCA_963277665.1). NCBI lineage: Eukaryota > Viridiplantae > Streptophyta > Magnoliopsida > Santalales > Viscaceae > Viscum > Viscum album. The sequence goes on from OY728157.1 coordinate 501,844,432, forward strand.
AAATTTTATTTTTCAAAATGGACTTCATTTTTGGATTCGGAATACCGAAATTAGCCTAGGGTGAAATTTTGGTATTTTTCTGAAAACTTTCAATTTTTCATGAATAGTGAAACCACTAAGTGGTAGGTTAAAAACTAAATTTTGCATAAAACTTAATTTTACCGCTTCTGTGAATGGAATTTCGAAAATACGAGAGACACGGTTAATATCAAGGACTAAAATGTGGTTCAATGAGGTGAAAATAATTTTTTGGTGAATAGTAACTTTTTACCTTTTTTACCGCAGTTAATAGTAAATAGGGTAACTAAGGGTAAATATGATATTACTATTACCCTAACACATGTCCTAATTCTATTGGACAAGTGTAATTCGACCAAAAACAAACTTAGGAATAAAATATGACCATTTAGGCCCACTTGGATTAGATTAGGACATTTATTATTAATTTATTTAAAGAATGGTTAAAATAGTTAAAATCAAAGTTTAATAAGTAAATCATTTTTAATATGGGGTTATACATAAGATAAATTCAATTGTAAATATTCATTAGAAAGATAAAACGCTTTCCTTCATTATGATATTTTATTTGTAATTTGTAGACATCAAATAATTTAATTTATTTATGACACAAAGATGATGCAGTAATTATCTTATTAATGAAATATTGACATAATTAATAATATAAATACCAAAATAAATGTAATTTAAGACTTTTTATGAATTCCAATAATTTTATAGGTTACTATGATATATTAGTGTTGATTTAATTAACTTGGTTCGAACATATAATTCTGTTATGACTTTCACAAAAATCATATATCAAATAGTGTCAAAATTGACACAAAATAGTTTTTAAATCAAATATTATATTACTAATTGTTATTTTATTCTTAAAAATCTAAGGTTCAGCCAAATGACTTAGATAAGGATATATATATTAATAATAAACAATTTGGGGTTCGTTTGGCATGTTATAGTAAGTGTATTAACCATATAGTGAAAGAAAACAAAAAGACACGGTAAAAGTTAAATTAATTAACTTAGAGTTAAATCTAATTGATAAGGTTTAAATAATACCCTAAACTTGTCTAAATCCTATTGGTTGATAGGATATCGACCCATCCCCACTTTAGCTTCGAAATAAGACTCTTTGGAACCATTATAAACCGATTTTGACTTTAATATAAAATAATATTTTGAGATATTCCTAAGGTGCCCCTCTCCTCCCTTATAAAAGGGCACCTCCTCCCCCTCCTCCTCACACCAATTTGAGCACTCAAGCTCGGCCAACCGCTGCCATTTTCTCCTCTCCTCTTCCCTAGAATAATCCTATAGGTCCTGGTCTTCTCCAAAGACCAATCTTAGTTCCTTAAGTGGAGGATTCAAAGAGGCGTTCCAAAGAAGAGGTAATATCCATTACCGATCTTTTCAATTTCTTTCTTCTTCAACTTCTTCTTCTTTAGTTGTTTCATGATAAAGTAATAACATCAGTATTACTTACATACTGATATGTTATTATAAATATGAAACAACCCTAATTCACCTTCTATCCATCCTACGGAAAAATGAAATCACCGCGCGTGCGTACGTACGGAATACCGTCTCCACGCCGTGGTGTAATCTATTTTCCACCATCACCTTACAAGGATGGGTATAATGGTGTAATGAGTAACTATATATGATTATTATGAAGTAATATTGATACTGAAATAATATATATATACTCCAATACAATTCCACGATCATAGGAACGATATCATCACTCGTGCGTACGTACGGAATACCGTCTCCACGATGTGATGCGACTCGTTCTACATGATCTTCATTTCATAATGATTATATAAATGAATTGAATGAATGAATATGGTATATACTACACTAATACCATTCTGTAAATGAATTATCTATAACCTAAAGATAAGAATAAGAATTTATTCGATAAAACACGCATAAGAACAAAAAGTTATAAAGACCCGAGTAACAAGTAACAATGAAATATTACTAACAAGAAGATAATAATATGACCATATATGATATCATATCAATATGTATGATTCTGGAATAAGTCAATAACATTATTTAAACCATTATACAGGAGCTTCAGACACGAACAAAGCAAATCGGATCTAAGGTAAGGGAAATATCACAATCTCATTTTTATCCGAGATTGTTTATTCGTAAGTATTTACTGGGGTGTATTTTATCATCCACATCCATGTTTCATCAATATGTAATATTATTTCCATCCACCTACAATTGTTTAAATCCATTTTTACCCTTCGGTGAGTTTTTAGTAATATGTATGAAAGGAATCTTTTGTCGTTTTTCGTACGAGGTACTTTTTGACTTTTCCGACAAAAGTACGAAGAATGTTTTTTTTAACTTATACGACATGAATGGATTTTTAAAACATTACTTCAAAGAAGATTCCTTTACAAGTTTTCAAGTTTATTTTTAATCAACTTCTTTTATTTTAAAGTTGTATGACATGTTATGAAAGGAAAAATGTTTTTGAAGAAGAAAGGATATTTTCCTCAAGAATGGAGTTCAAGTGTTTTATCAAAATTATTTTCCATCTAAGATAATAAAGGGTTATATTTTTATCCCTATTATTACATTGATTTGATCATATTTTTATGAATTCCTTTATCTTATATGAATTGATTTATATCCCATTTTTGTTACTTGTGTTATGCGATGATGTATGTTTTATGATTATGTGGCACACATAAGAAAGGATTCATTATAAGATGGGTGGGACCTATATCTCACTCCAATGCATTGGGTAAAGACTTTATATCTCATGAGATAGACATGGCTGGAACAGAAGGTTATTTCGGTTCAGTGATACAGGACTGAAACGAGGAGTGAACTCGGTTCAGAAAGGGACTTTGTCCACTAAGATAGTCTTGGCAATGAGTCATGACTAACAAGAAATGATTTTCCATGATTATGTGTGCATGCCACAAAGTTTCAAGTCTTATGTTATGATTATGGGGATCTCATTTTCACTTCTATGATTTATTACATGATAAGATATTATGATCTCTTTTGCAGGATTTGATTTTCAAAAAGATATGATATGATTTTTATTTCCTTTATTTGCCCTTGCTGAGCATTTGAGCTCACCCTTTTATGTTTTCTTTTCCCCAGGTCAGGAAGATGGATATTTAGTAGAATATGCTAAAAGGGACCCTAGATATGATGAAATAAATGGGAGACACTGTAGAAGATTTATGAACCAGTTGTTTATGTTTCCCAGTTTCTAAAGACACTATACCTATACGGTCCTTTGTGGTTTTGTCATATGTTGTAATAAGTGTGCTTCAATTTTGAAGTATTAACAATGTATGTAAAGTGTGGGTCGTTATAGTTGGTATCAGAGGGAGGTTATAGTCAACCTTTGGAAACTAGGATGTGAAAGCCTTAGTAAGAACCCTAAGGATAAGTCTAAGTATAGAACACAATCTTAGTGTTTTAGAAATGGCCTTGAATAACCTAGGATAAGACCTTAAGCATGAAAATTTTATTCTTGAATTATGTGGTTTCCTATTATAATTAGTGTTGCTCACACTATTCTTCTTGGTTTTAGTCAATGGCTGGAACCCGAAGGAACCGTGTTAATGCGGAATGCGATGGGCAATGAAATGATTGTCCCCCTGAGCAACCAAACGATATGGGAGCTGGAATGCAAAATCTTGTAGCCATGCTCACACAACTTTATCAAGCTATGAATCATGCAGGATTTCCAAACGAGCAAAGGAGGGAGCAACATTCTGTTGAATCCTTCATGAGGCAGCGTCCACCTTCTTTCAGCGGGTCTACTGATCCATTAGTTGCTGAACAATGGATTAGTACTACTGAAAAGATATTTTCAGTTCTTCAATGTTCTGAACATGATAAAGTCATCCTAGCAGTGTATCGTTTGGAAGGAGATACTGATCAATGGTGGAATCTTGTTAAGAATACGAGGCAAAGGGATGAAATTGAGTCTATGGAATGGGACGAGTTCAAGAACTTATTTTTCAATAAGTACTTCCTTCGTATTCTCCGAACAAAGATGGAGAAAGAGTTTCTTGAACTGAAGCAAAGGGATGATGAATCTGTTGGTACCTATGAAGCAAATTTTACAAGACTTGCAAGGTACGCTTCTGGTATTATTATCTAACCTGAGAGTAAGATCGATCGATTCTTTAGTGGCTTAAAACCAAGTCTTCGAAGGGCGTTAGCCATAAGGGACTTCAATAGCTACGAGGAAATCGTTCGATGTGCTCTCAAAGTCGAGATGGAGATTGGAGTAACCTATCAGTCACATGGGTTTGATAAGAAGAGGAAGATGGAATTCAAAGAAAAATCTAAAGAGCACACGGAAAAGAAGATGAGCTTTTCCTTATGCTCAAAGTGTGGAAAGAAACATGGAGGGAGTTGTCTTAAAGGGACAAGTAAATGTTTTAAATGTGGAAAAGAAGGTCATCGGGCATTTGAATGTCGTGATAATGGGAATAAGATGTCTAATGACGCAAACAAAGGAAGGGATACACAGAATGAACCTACTACACTTCAATGTTTCAAGTGCAAGGAGATGGGGCATTATGCCAATCAATGCCCAAATCCAAGGGTTGATGATGATGGTCAACATCAACAAAATCTTAAGGCTAAAGACAATGGAAAGTCACATGCAATTTCTATCAGCGATGTGGAGTACGATAACGAAGTGGTGAAAGGTACACTTACCATCCACTCTAAAGTAGCAAATGTTTTATTTGATTCTGGATCCACCCACTCTTTTATTTCTAAAGAATTTTCTAAGGGTATCATCGTATTACCTCAACAATTAGATGTTGAGTTAGCTGTGACAACACCTAATGGCACATCAATCGCATCAAAAGTTTATAATTCTTCTCCGATCGAAGTTTGTGGGAAAGTGATTCCTGCAAATCTTGTGATCCTTCCTTTAGTGGAATTTGATGTGATTATTGGTATGGATTGGCTTTCTCTACATGGAGCTCATATCAATTGCCAAAGAAGGGAAGTCACATTTCATATTCCAGATCAATCTATGATCGTCTATCAATGCAAGGATGAACATAACCTTCCAGTGGAAATTTCTTCCGTCTTATGGGTATTGATTCCACTAAATGAAGGTTATTTATCTCAAATAGTTGGTGAGAAACTCACGATTAAGAATATGCCCATTGTACGGGAGTTTGATGATGTCTTTCCGAAGGAATTACCGGGTCTTCCACCAAATCGTGAAGTTGAGTTTTCAATAGAACTCGTACCGGGTGCTTTGCCTATTTCAAAGACACCTTATAGAATGGCCCCAATTGAGTTGCAGGAATTGAAGAAGCAACTCCAAGAGAATCTTGATAAGGGATTCATACGCCCTAGTGCGTCACCTTGGGGAGCACCTGTTCTATTTGTTAAGAAGAAAGATGGATCAATGAGACTCTGCATTGATTATCGAGAACTTAACAAGATCACTATCAAGAACAAATATCCTCTCCCACGCATTGATGACTTATTTGACCAACTACGCGGAGCTCAATACTTTTCCAAGATTGATCTTCGTTCAGGGTATCATCAATTAAGGGTCAAAAGGGAGGATATACCAAAGACGGATTTCCGTACAAGGTATGGACACTATGAATTTATAGTGATTCCATTTGGTCTTACTAATGCCCCTGCTATCTTCATGGATCTAATGAATAGAGTCTTTAGAGACTATCTTGATCAAATTGTGGTAGTCTTTATAGACGATATTCTTGTCTATTCAAAGAGCAAGGAAGAGCATGAAGATCACTTGAGAATTATATTGAAAACCCTGAGAAAGGAGAAGCTTTATGCCAAATTTACCAAGTGTGAATTTTGGCTTCAAAAAGTTGCATTTTTGGGTCATATAATCTCAAAAGAGGGGATATCTGTGGATCCATCAAAAATAGAGGTTATCGAAAGATGGTCGAGACCAACAACAGTAACTGAGATCCGAAGTTTTCTTGGTTTGGCTGGATATTATCGACATTTTGTAAAAGATTTTTCACGATTATCTAATCCAATCACCAAGTTGACTCGGAAAGGAGTTAAGTTTGTCTGGACAGAGGAATGTGAAGAGAATTTCAAGGAGTTGAAAAGAAGGTTATCCAGTGCACCTGTGCTCACACTGCCTTGTAGTGGAGAAAGGTTTGTGATCTACAGTGATGCATCCAAGAAGGGATTGAGGTGTGTTCTTATGCAAAATGATATGGTGATAGCTTATGCCTCACGACAGTTGAAAATCCATGAGCAAAATTACCCAACACATGATTTGGAGTTGGCTGCGGTAATCTTTGCATTAAAGATTTGGAGGCATTACCTTTATGATGAAAGGTGTGATATTTATACTGATCATAAAAGTTTAAAGTATATTTTCACACAAAAGGAGTTGAATATGCGTCAAAGAAGATGGTTGGATCTGATTAAGGATTATGACTGCTCAATCCATTACCACCCTGGGAAAGCAAACAAGGTGGCAGATGCATTAAGTCGACAAGACCATGCTAGTTTATCCATGATGAGGATCACAAAAGATCCAATATTTATGGATTTACAAAGGATGGATCTTGGAATTATAATGGAAGGGGAAAAATCTTATCTTTCTCAAATGAATGTTCAACCATCTATACATGTGAAGATTAAAGAGGCACAGAAAGAAGATGTCGAGTTACAAAAGAAGGTGAGAAATGTTCCTGAATTCAACCTTGATTGATAATAATGTTCAGGAATCGGGTTTGCGTTCCTCCCATCCCCGAATTAAAGAATGAGCTGCTGGATGAGGCTCATAGTTCATCATTCTCTATTCGTCCTGGAAGCACGAAGATGTATAGGGACCTGAAAGAGTACTTCTGGTGGGATGGCATGAAAAGAGATGTTCCTGAATATGTCTCTCGATGCTTGGTTTGTCAACAAGTTAAAGCTGAGAGACAGAAGTCTAAGGGGATGTTACAACCATTACCCATACCCGAATGGAAATGGGAAAACATCACTATGGACTTTGTCACAGGACTTCCTAAAACATCCAAAGGCAATAATGCTATCTGGGTCATAGTTGATCGTCTTATAAAGTCTGCACACTTCATTGCTATTAGAGAGGATTTCTCTCTAGATCAGCTTGCCAGGATATATGTAAAGGAAGTGGTAAGATTGCATGGAGTACCACTTTCTATTATATCTGATCGAGATCCGAGATTTACCTCGAAGTTCTGGCGAAGTCTTCAGCATACTCTGGATACAGAGTTGAGTTTCAGCACCGCTTATCATCCCCATACAGACGGTCAGTCTGAGAGAACAATTCAAACCCTAGAAGATATGTTGAGAGCTTGCTCTATGGATTTCAAAGGAGGTTGGGATCAACACCTACCTTTGGTGGAATTTTCTTATAATAATAGCTTTCACTCCAGTATTCAGATGGCTCCTTATGAAGCTCTCTATGGAAAGAAATGCAGGAATCCAACTTGTTGGGATGAAGTTGGGGAAAGAAAGCTATTAGGACCTGATCTCGTTGATGAAATGGCAGAAAAGGTCAGATCTATTCAACAACACATAAGAGCAGCTCAGAGTCGACAGAAAAGTTATGCCGACAACCGAAGAAAAGACTTAGAGTTTGAAGTGGGCGATAAAGTGTTCTTACGAATATCTCCCTGGAAGAAGGTTATGAGATTTGGAAAGAAGGGGAAGTTGAGCCCTAGATATATCGGTCCTTTCGAAATACTGGATCGTGTTGGGAAGGTAGCTTACCGATTGGCGCTTCCACCGAATCTCTCTCAAGTTCACGATGTGTTCCATGTATCTCTCCTGAGAAAGTACATACCATATCCTTCACATGTACTCAGCTCAGAAGTTGTACCGCTGGAGCAAGATCTTTCTTATGAAGAACAGCCGATAGAGATTCTGGATCGTAGCGAAAAAGTCCTACGAAAAAAGACCACTCTCTTGGTGAAAGTTTTATGGAGGAACCACCAACTTGAAGAAGCTACATGGGAGATTGAGGATATGATGAGGGAGAAGTATCCTCATCTGTTTGTTACAAAGTGACGAATTTCGAGGGCGAAATTCTTTTTAAGGGGGGTAGAATGTAACACCCGAGACTTTTATGTTATATAAATCATCAAAGGAATATTTTTCTACACAACACTTGCTTGGCTTTCTTTACACGCAATCGCGACCTTCCTCGATAGCTTGCGTCGTACGCAATACCGAGTTTCACTAAACAACGATATGCTATTAAAATATTATTAAAACTAGCCATTATGAATAGTAATAACCACTTTTTGAAATTTTATAAATTTTATTTTTCAAAATGGACTTCATTTTTGGATTCGGAATACCGAAATTAGCCTAGGGTGAAATTTTGGTATTTTTCTGAAAACTTTCAATTTTTGATGAATAGTGAAACCACTAAGTGGTAGGTTAAAAACTGAATTTTGCATAAAACTTAATTTTACCGCTTCTGTGAATGGAATTTCGAAAATCCGAGAGACACGGTTAATATCAAGGACTAAAATGTGGTTCAATGAGATGAAAATAATTTTTTGGTGAATAGTAACTTTTTACCTTTTTTACCACAGTTAATAGTAAATAGGGTAACTAAGGGTAAATATGATATTACTATTACCCTAACACATGTCCTAATTCTATTTGACAAGTGTAATTCGACCAAAAACAAACTTAGGAATAAAATATGACCATTTAGGCCCACTTGGATTAGATTAGGACATTTATTATTAATTTATTTAAAGAAGGGTTAAAATAGTTAAAATCAAAGTTTAATAAGTAAATCATTTTTAATATGGGGTTATACATAAGATAAATTCAATTGTAAATATTCATTAGAAAGCTAAACAGATTTCCTACATGATGATATTTTATTTGTAATTTTTAGACATCAAATAATTTAATTTATTTATGACACAAAGATGATGCAGTAATTATCTTATTAATGAAATATTGACATAATTGATAATATAAATACCAAAATAAATGTAATTTAAGACTATTTATGAATTACACTAATTTTATAGGTTACTATGATATATTAGTGTTGATTTAATTAACTTTTTTCGAACATATAATTCTGTTATGACTTTCACAAAAATCATATATCAAATAGTGTCAAAATTGACACAAAATAGTTTTTAAATCAAATATTATATTACTAATTGTTATTTTATTCCTAAAAATCTAAGGTTCAGCCAAATGACTTAGATAAGGATATATATATTAATAATAAACAATTTGGGGTTCGTTTGGCATGTTATAGTAAGTGTATTAACCATATAGTGAAAGAAAACAAAAAGACACGGTAAAAGTTAAATTAATTAACTTAGAGTTAAATCTAATTGATAAGGTTAAAATAATACCCTAAACTTGTCTAAATCCTATTGGTTGATAGGATTTCGACCCATCCCCACTTTAGATTCGAAATAAGACCCTTTGGAACCATTATAAACCGATTTTGACTTTAATATAAAGTAATATTTTGAGATATTCCTAAGGTGCCCCTCTCCTCCCTTATAAAAGGGCACCTCCTCCCCCTCCTCCTCACACCAATTTGAGCACTCAAGCTCGGCCAACCCCTGCCATTTTCTCCTCTCCACGTCCCTAGAATAATCCTAGAGGTCCTGGTATTCTCCAAAGACCAATCTTAGTTCCTTAAGTGGAGGATTCAAAGAGGCGTTCCAAAGAAGAGGTAATATCCATTACCGATCTTTTCAATTTCTTTATTATTCAACTTCTTCTTATTTAGTTGTTTCATGATAAAGTAATAACATAAGTATTACTTACATACTGATATGTTATTATAAATATGAAACAACCCTAATTCACCTTCTATCCATCCTACTGAAAAATGAAATCACCGCGCGTGCGTACGTACGGAATACCGTCTCCACGCCGTGGTGTAATCTATTTTCCACCATCACCTTACAAGGATGGGTATAATGGTGTAATGAGTAACTATATATGATTATTATGAAGTAATATTGATACTTAAATAATATATATATACTCCAATACAATTCCACGATCATAGGAACGATATCATCACTCGTGCGTACGTACGGAATACCGTCTGCACGATGTGATGCGACTCGTTCTACATGATCTTCATTTCATAATGATTATATAAATGAATTGAATGAATGAATATGGTATATACTACACTAATACCATTCTGTAAATGAATTATCTATTACCTAAAGATAAGAATAAGAATTTATTCGACAAAACACGCATAAGAACAAAAAGTTATAAAGACCCGAGTAACAAGTAACAATGAAATATTACTAACAAGAAGCTAATAATATGACCATATATGATATCATATCAATATGTATGATTCAGGAATAAGTCAATAACATTATTTAAACCATTATACAGGTGCTTCGGACACGAACAAAGAAAATCGGACCTAAGGTAAGGGAAATATCACAATCTCATTTTTATCCGAGATTGTTTATTCGTATGTATTTACTGGGGTGTATTTTATCATCCACATCCATGTTTCATCAATATGTAATATTATTTCCATCCACCTACAATTGTTTAAATCCATTTTTACCCTTCGGTGAGTTTTTAGTAATATGTATGAAAGGAATCTTTTGTCGTTTTTCGTACGAGGTACTTTTTGACTTTTCCGACAAAAGTACGAAGAATGTTTTTTTAACTTATACGACATGAATGGATTTTTAAAACATTACTTCAAAGAAGCTTCCTTTACAAGTTTTCAAGTTTATTTTTAATCAACTTCTTTTATTTTAAAGTTGTATGACATGTTATGAAAGGAAAAATGTTTTTGAAGAAGAAAGGATATTTTCCTCAAGAATGGAGTTCAAGTGTTTTATCAAAATTATTTTCCATCTAAGATAATAAAGGGTTATATTTTTATCCCTATTATTACATTGATTTGATCATATTTTTATGAATTACTTTATCTTATATGAATTGATTTATATCCCATTTTTGTTACTTGTGTTATGCGATGATGTATGTTTTATGATTATGTGGCACACATAAGAAAGGATTCATTATAAGATGGGTGGGACCTATATCTCCCTCCAATGCATTGGGTAAAGACTTTATATCTCATGAGATAGACATGGCTGGAACGGAAGGTTATTTTTGTTCAGTGATACAGGACTGAAACGAGGAGTGAACTCGGTTCAGAAAGGGACTTTGTCCACTAAGATAGTCTTGGCAATGAGTCATGACTAACAAGAAATGATTTTCCATGATTATGTGTGCATGCCACAAAGTTTCAAGTCTTATGTTATGATTATGGGGATCTCATTTTCACTTCTATGATTTATTCCATGATAAGATATTATGATCTCTTTTGCAGGATTTGATTTTCAAAAAGATATGATATGATTTTTATTTCCTTTATTTGCCCTTGCTGAGCATTTGAGCTCACCCTTTTATGTTTTCTTTTCCCCAGGTCAGGAAGATGGATATTAAGTAGAATATGCTAAAAGGGACCCTAGATATGATGAAATAAATGGGAGACACTGTAGAAGATTTATGAACCAGTTGTTTATGTTTCCCAGTTTCTAAAGACACTATACCTATACGGTCCTTTGTGGTTTTGTCATATGTTGTAATAAGTGTGCTTCAATTTTGAAGTATTTACAATGTATGTAAAGTGTGGGTCGTTATAGAACAAGTGACATACTAAAAACATAGAAAACCCCTTTGGAATGTATTGATAGTTTTGTACAAAAATAGATCCGTCCTTTCTAATATATTGGAATCATACACACCACAATCTGATGAACGATTTGATCGGTATGACTAAAAGTGTCTATTATCAGTTTAAAATTCCCAATTTAGCTTAAAAGGTTTCACTAATTTAAAACCATGAAAACATGCTCCGATTGAAATTTTAATTCAAAAAAATGATTAATTACATTATTTTGACATATATAAAGAAATCTCATGTCAATACGATATATGATGCGACCGGTCTGAATCAAAAATCTTGTTTCCTTTTTGAAATTACATTTTCGTTAAAATAATTACAACTGAAATACTAAAAACATAGATAATGTATTCGGTTTGTTTTGATAATTTATGAAAATTATCTATAGGTAATCTTTTATGGATAAGAATAAACTACACCTAAATCTGATGCATGGTGTGATCGGTATGACTCAATGTCTCTCTTTTCAATTAAAAATGACATTATTTTTATTATAAACACAACTAGAATTCAGAAATCTGAGTAAACGCATTCAGATTGTTTTTATAATTTAGTAAAATGATCCATGAGTTATTTTTGATGTGTAGGAACCAACCCCACCTCAATAAATTGAATTATGTGAATGGTATAACTTCAAATGTGTATTATAATTTAAAAGAAACATTAATTTATAAAAAAACAAGTGGCATACTAATAAATGAGAAAACACATTCGTATTGTTTTGACAATTTAGGGGAATGATCCATGAGTCATTTTTGTTGTGTAGGAATAAACCTCATATCAATATGAGAATGGTGTGACCAGTAGGATTAAAATTGTCTATTATCAGTTTAAAATTGATGTTTTAGCTCAAAAATATGTCACTCACAAAAAATAAGGAAAAAATGCTTTGATTAAATCCATAATTTTGGACAACAAGTCATAAGTCCTTTGTGACATTTTTGATGTAGTCTCACATCAAACCAATGAATGATGAAAATTTTTTGACTCAAAATTAATTATTCTTGTTTTAAATGACATTTCATTAAAAACCCAACGGGCTTACTGAAAACTGAGAAAATTCATATAGACTATTTTTATAATTTATTCAAATGATACATGAGTCATTTATGATGTCTATGAATCATCCCCACCTCAATACAATGCATGGTGTGACTGATATAACCACAAATGTGTGTTTTTATTTAAAATTGACATTGATTTATGTAAAAAAGTATAAGTGGCATTCTGAAAACCACGAAAATGAATTCGTATTATACTGATACATTAGAACAATGATCTATTTGTCATTTGTGACATATATGAATCAACTTCACCTCAATCCAATGCACAATGTGACCAGTATGACTAAGAGTGTCTATTGGAAGTATAAAGTTTACATTTTAGTACAAAACATGTCACTCACTAAAAACCATTATAACAGCCTCTAATTATATTCACAATTTAGGAAAAAATTCATAACCCATGTTTGGCCTGTATGAAGCAGTGTCACATCAAACTGATGCATGATGAGACATGTATCACTCAAAATCTGTGTTTTTAGTTTTAAATGATATTTTATAAAAAAAACTGACATACTGCAAACCAATAAAATGCATTTTTTTGATACACTATAACAATTATTGAAGAGTCATTTTTTATTTGAAGGAATTAATAACAACTCAATATTCTAAACGATGTGACCCGTATAAATCTAAAATTTTCACGAAAATTTGATTTTAATTTTATTAACATTCTAAAAAATAATCAAACCCATTGAGATTGTCTTGATTTTTTAGGAAAATGATTCATAACTCATTTATGAACTATATGAATCAACCCCGCCTCAATATGATGCACGATGTGACTAGTATTACTCAAAACGTGTCTTTTTTTATTAAAAAATTACATTTTATTTATGTATTCTATCATATTAATGTTTAATTTTTTTGTTTGTTGTATTACTAAATCATAATTGTTTCCATATATTAGTGGAATTTTTTTCATCAGTTGCGATAATTTTTTCAGAAACTAATACCCTTGGAAGATTTTTTTTGAGGGGATAACTTATGTCAAAAGAGGAAACATTAATGTTTTTAACTATTTGTTGGATAATTTTAAATGTAATTATACCAAAAAATATTTTAAAGGTATATAGAATTTTTTTATATACCACGCTTGTATAATTTTTATTCATGATTAAAAATAAATGAATATTTCATTGTCTTCAATACCGTTGTGTGTGCGGCTTGTTTTGTCATATTTTATGTCATATCTGTTTTTTTTGTCCTACACTGTTCTTCTATTACATAAATTTTAATATTCATTATTCTTTATGGTGAAACCATATGAGAATTTCACTCGCATATATTGTTGTATTATCTACTATTTTTATGTTCTTTTTGAATGTGTTATTATATAAAGAGCACATCTGAGGGAGGTAATTTTTTTTAGCACTATTTCAAGCCCTCAAAATCCCCCTATCAATGCTAATTAAAGAACTAATAAAGTGTCCTTTAATCAACACACAAAAGAGAACTGATAAAGGGATTACATTACCTGTGAAAAATTAGCGCTCATATAGTGGGCCCATTATCAATGGTTTTTGTAGAATAGATAATGGACCCCATTTATTTTTGCTGAGATTAACATCATTTTTAGTGTAGTTAAAAGCTTTTTATAGGAATTTAAATCATGTTATCTGTAGTAGTGTACCTGAATACATCTAGGAATGTAATCACAACATACACCTTGTACATCACAACATCACATCATACCGTCCTTATATCCATATATAGTAACCGAGTTGACTATGGGATCCACCACGACCTTTATATTGTGTATCAAACATCAGGTATTATACATTGAACCATCATAGACCATCCACCGAGTAAGTACCTATAACCAACATAACTTATACATGTCATTCCTATAATAATAATTTGAATATTATATTTGCGGATAATAGCGTGTTAAGTTTTCAATATCCATAAAATCACTCTATACACTTATATGGGGAAACAAAAAATTGTACAATTAAAATGAAGTAGCTACCAAGAGAAGATAGCGGGGCTAAACTATGCCGTTATTCTTCTATCCCCAAATCAAGATATGGGAGAAAAAACTAACCCAAAGTCCACAAGGTGTTAGTCAACTGAACCAAAATGGGTGGGGTATAATATGAAATCAAAAAATATGCATGATATAATAAACCTCATAACCACAATAGGACTGAAAACTATTCATATAATCAATAACAGCTAATGTCACTCAGAATCCTTGCAGTTGTAGGTAATTCAAGATATCATATAAGCACAAAATCATTTGAAATTGCTATATTAGTTACTTTGTTCCATGATATAATTTCCATTATCATAATTAATTTATAATCTATAATATTATCAAATAATATTATTCCTAATTAAATTACATTATATAATCAGATTAATGTCAGTGACTGCTAGGCATAATCGAAATCATGTCCTTGATTTATCATGTTTATCATCTTTAAAACATTATCATTCCATCAAAAACAACCTCATGAGTTTATATTTAATTTTTAATTATTTGAACCCATCTATAATCTTGGAACACTAGGATAACCATCATATTCAACCACCAAAAGTAAACATGCAAAAAATAAGATGAATGTACTTCAATCTGTTGGGAAAGAATATATATATATATATATAATAAGAAACACCGTCATATATCATTAAATATATTCATCTCAAGAAATATTCCCACCTTATTAAATCTATTAGAAATACCATATTCAACCCATTCTATCATCTATTTTTCACAAACCCATCACCAATATGGATATCCAAAAACAACTCCTTGTCATATTTAACCACTCCTTCCAAATCATCTGAGTATCCCCACCCATATTACAGTAACCATTCAATGATAATGTATACTATGATCATATCATATTTATATAGAAAATATCACATATAGAGATATTAAAAAGGTTAAAAAATAGAAAATCATGGACAATGGGGAAATATTGTCCCTAAAATAAGGTTCCCAACCATATCACAAGAATGATCTCTCACAGATCAAAACTCAAAGAACTCAGGCCTCTCAAGAAAAATGGGATGTGATAATCATTGAAATTATATTTATAAAAAATATGTTTTATTCTATCATTAATTAACCTAACATTATTCATAGGTTCTATGTATGGGAAACTAAATGCAACATGTTATAATAAGATGTCAAAAGGTAAATATGTTTTTAGAATTAAAACAACTTTTAATAAACTATGAGAAATAATTACAAATTAAAATTCATTTTTATTTTAAAATTTTCAACAATAATTTTCATAAATATAATTCTTTAAAAATTACATTATCATATAAGAAGACTTTTAATTAATCTAGTTTATTTCATCGATTTCACTACCATCAAATTTTAAATAACAATATATTCAAACAAGCTTCTTATTTAATTCATAATCCAATTAGTCAACTAATTATGGATTTGATATCATTATCAATATCCAAAGATAACAACATGTAAATACATAGTATAACAATACATGATAATAAAAATAATATAGAAAATAGATTAGCACTGATATTAAGGGGAAACTATTATCATAGTAGAATGAAAAAAATGTGATAACTAAATAAATTTTTTTATTAATATATATCAATGATTATATGGAAAATAACATTTCAATAAATATTTGTAAGACATGATTACATTATGAATTCACATAAAAATAGCGGAGAAAATAATCACCTATATAGGATAAGAAGCTTCACATGAATTATTGCAAAAAATAGGTTGTGTACGATTGACGGGATCAGAATTAGAGAACATGAGAAACCAGTAGAAGTGTTACATGAATAAAAGGCATGGTTTCTATAATTTCTAATTTTGATTGATATAAAATTTTATGTAATTAATGGAAGAACCATTATTTGTTATTCTATAGATTGAGGTGAAAAAGATATTCCTGATTAAAAAATATTAGATTATTTCAAATGAATATCTCATTAAAAACACATAAAAAAAATTGTTACAATCTTGGATAACATATAAAATCATGGATATAGTTAAAAATTTTCAACATACTTTTAAGATCCTTTATTCTCACAACCAAAAAATGTGCATGGCGGTTTTCATGAAACTAGTCAAAATCTCCACATAGGAAATTTCATGTATCTGAAAGCACTATGTATCCAAAAACCACATGTAGCTATTTTCAAACATTGTAAAATACACATGTTGATGATTTTTTCATATATCAATATTACTCATATTTATGAATTCCCTAGTCAGTTGTTTTCACATATCAAATTTAGCCATATAGCTGATTCACATATTTGATCTCTCTATATAGCTGATCCACTCCTAGAGATATTCCATTAGTGAAATATTTCTAGTGATATATTCCCAGTGATCTACCACCATATATCTAATTATAGTGATATACCACTAATGATCAACCTTTAGTGATCTATAACTAGTTATCTAACACTAGTGATATACCACATGTGATCTATAACAAGTTATCTACCACCCAAGATCTAAGCTAGTGAAAATAGAGATCTACAAAAAAATATCTATCCCAAGAGATCTACTAAAATTTGTCTACCTATATAGATATTCTATAAGTGATCTTCCTCAATTGAACTACTGCAAGTTTATAAACCCCTCCAAAAATAATGTGTTACTCCCCTAAACAACTTTAGAATTTCCCCATAAATCATAACTACCATATTTTCTATTAGTTAACTAGTTGTAAGGTCCATGACATTGCAACATATACCTCATAAACTACTCTCATACATGATAATATAAAACCATAACATGAGATTAAAAGAAAAAATTACATATGAATTTCCACACATCATGATACCTAATAAGGTTCTTTCATTCACCGTTGATCAAAAACCTTGTTAGAGCCACATTTCAAAATCATATAATGTAACGCCCCAAGATTTTATGAAAAATATTCTTTTTAATTTCATTAATGTCTTGTGTTGTACGCTACAACAAAAGAAGCTTTCACAATACGCATCCTTGACTTTCCTTCCGTTACACGCAATCGCGACCTTCCTCGATAGCGTGTGTAGTACGCAATACTGAGTTTCACGAAACAACGATATGCTATTAAAATATTATTAAAACTAGCCGTTATGAATAGTAATAACCACTTTTTGGAAATTTTGGAAATTTTATTTTTCAAAATGGAATTCATTTTTGGATTCGGAGTATCGAATTTAGCCTAAGGTGAAATTTTGGTACTTTTCGGATAACTTTCATATTCTAATGAATAGTGAAAATTACTAAATTATAATTAAAAACAACTTTTTTTAATCGAAATAATTAATAGTGATAAATTATTAATTTGAGTGGTTTTAAAGTATATTTAGAATATATTTTTACAATTTAATACAATGTTGGTCATTGTTTGTAATTTCACATTTAAACCAGACATAATCAAGTGTCAATCTTTTGATAGATTTTGTTTCTTAAAAAACACGCTATTTGTTTTAACAGCGGGATTTAATTATAAAATTAATTAATGCAACTTCTATGTTATGAATTTGGTAAAATAGACTTCATTTTTGAATTCGGAATATGAAATATAGCTTAGGATGAAATTTTGGCATTTTTCTGAAAACTTTCAATTTTTGATGAATAGTGAAACCACTAAGTGGTAGGTTAAAAACGGAATTTTGCATAAAACTTAATTTTACCGCTTCTGTGAATGGAATTTCGAAAATCCGAGAGACACGGTTAATATCAAGGACTAAAATGTGGTTCAATAAGATGAAAATAATTTTTTGGTGAATAGTAACTTTTTACTTTTTTTACCACGGTTAATAGTAAATAGGGTAACTAAGGGTAAATATGATATTAATATTACCCTAACACATGTCCTAATTCTATTGGACAAGTGTAATTCGACCAAAAACAAACTTAGGAATAAAATATGACCATTTAGGCCCACTTGGATTAGATTAGGACATTTATTATTAATTTATTTAAAGAAGGGTTAAAATAGTTAAAATCAAAGTTTAATAAGTAAATCATTTTTAATATGGGGTTATACATAAGCTAAATTCGACTATAAATATTCATTAGAAAGCTAAAAAGATTTCCTACATGATGGTATTTTATTTGTAATTTTTAGACAGCATATAATATAATTTAGTTATGACACAAAGATGATGCAGTAATTATCTTATTAATGAAATATTGACATAATTGATAATATAAATACCAAAATAAATGTAATTTAAGACTTTTTATGAATTCCACTAATTTTCTAGGTTACTATGATATATTAGTGTTGAGTTAATCAACTTGTTTCGAATATATAATTCTGTTATGACTTTCAAAAAAATCATATATCAAATAGTGTCAAAATTGACACAAAATAGTTTTTAAATCAAATATTATATTATTAATTGTTATTTTATTCCTAAAAATCTAAGGTTCGGCCAAATGACTTAGATAAGGATATATGTATTAATAATATACAATTTGGGGTTCGTTTGGCATGTTATAGTAAGTGTATTAACCATATAGTGAAAGAAAACAAAAAGACACGGTAAAAGTTAAATTATTTAACTTAGAGTTAAATCTAATTGATAAGGTTTAAAATAAGATCCAAACATGTATAAATTTGATTGGTTGATGAGATTACAACCCTATCTCATCTAATATTCGAATATGAGTCATTTTTGGAGGTTTTTAAGTGGGGTTATATTTATTATAAATTAATATTTTTAAGAATTCCTAAGGTGCCCCTCTCCTCCCTTATAAAAGGACACCTCCTCCCCCTCCTCCTCACACCAATTTGAGCACTCAAGCTCGGTCAACCCCTGCCAAAATCCCTTCTCCACTTCCCTAGCAACATCCTAGAGGTTCTGGTCTTCCTCAAAGACCAATTCTAGTGCCCTAAGAGGAGGTCTCAAAGAGGCACTTCAAAGAAGAGGTAATTACCGTTACCAATTCTTTCATCTTTATTTCTTCTTCCACTTCTTCTTCTTAGGTTGTTTCATTATGAAGTAATAACATCAGTATCACTAATATACTGATATGTTATTATAAGTATGAAACAACCCTATTTCACCATCTATCCATCCTACGGAAAAAGAAATCACCGCGCGTGCGTACGTACGGAATACCGTCTCCACACCGTGGTGTAATCTATTTTCCACCACCACCTTACATGGATGGGTATAATGGTGTAAAGAATAACTATACATAGTTATTACAACATCATAATGATTCTGATATATTTTATAATCCACTCCAATTCAATTCAATATTTATAGAAATGATATCATCGCTCGTGCGTACGTACGGAATACCGTCTCCACGACGCGATGAGATTCATTCTCCATGTTAACCATTTAAGAATGATTATAATGTATATATAAGAAATAATAATGAAATACATGACATTATAAAGCTACTGGATTTATGTATATATATATACATATGTATGTCATCTACTTACTTCCATTTCAAGACAATAAGGAAAGAAAAACAGCGTTCATGCGTACGTACGGACTACCGTCTCCATGAACGGTGTTTTTCATTTTATTTATCTATCTATTATATATATATATATACTGAATATATATGATATATAAATCATATTTTATATTCTGGAAGTAAGTAAATCATGATATAAGTAATAATGATGTCAAGAACAACAAGTCAAAACACCTACGATAAATGAAACGATTTTACCCAAAACGCTTCTTTAACATGGAATTTACAAAAGAACGGGTAATATAATGTCATAAGTGAACCATATATGATATCATAACAATGAATATGATTCTGTAATAAGTCAATGACATTATTTAAATCATTATACAGGAGGTTCGGACACATACAAAGCAAATTGGACCTAAGGTAAGGGAAATATCACAATCTCATTTTTATCCGAGATTGTTTATTCGTAAGTATTTACTGGGGTGTATTTTATCATCCACATCCATGTTTCATCAAAATGTAATATTATTTCCATCCACCTACAATTGTTTAAATCCATTTTTACCCTTCGGTGAGTTTTTAGTAATATGTATGAAAGGAATCTTTTGTCGTACGAGGTACTTTTTGACTTTTCCGACAAAAGTACGAAGAATGTTTTTTTTAACTTATACGGCACGAACGGATTTCTACTGTTTTATAAAGCCTTATTTTCATGAAGCTTCCTCTAAAAGATTTCATGACTATTTTCAATAAAATATCTTTCTTTTAAAGTTGCATGATGTTTTGTGAAAAGAAATTGATTTTGAAGAAGAAAGGATATTTTCCTCAAGAATTCAATTCAAGTGTTTTATCAAAATTATTTTCCATCTAAGATAATAAAGAGTTCTGTTTCTATCCATATTTTTACATTGATTTGACTATGTTGTGATGGAATTATGTTTATGAATTCCTTTATCTTATATGAATGGTTTTATGATGTCATGTTGTTTAAGAATCCCATTTTTATTACATGGGTTATGAAATGATGTATTATTTATGATTTTGTGGCACACATAAGAAAGGATTCATTAAGAGATGGGTGGGACCTATATCTCCCTCCAATGCATTGGGTAAAGATTTTATATCTCATGAGATAGACATGGCTGGAATGGTAGGTTATACCGGTTCAGTGAAACAGGACTGAAACGAGGATTACTCGATTCAGAAAGGGACTTTGTCCACTAAGATAGTCTTGGCAATGAGTCTTGACTAACAAGAAATGATTCTCTATGATTATGTGTGTATGCCACAATGAGTAATGTTTTAAGTTATGATTTCATTTCACTACTATGATTTATCCCATGTTATGAAATTATGCTCTCTTTTGCAGGTTAAGATTTCCAAAAATGTTATGTTCTTATGAAAATTATGTGATTGATATTTCCTTTGTCTACCCTTACTGAGCATTTGAGCTCACCCTTTTATGTTTTCTTTTCCCCAGGATATAAAGAAAGGTTTTAGGTAGAAAAAATGGATGACCTTTATGGGAGATATTGAAGAACTTTCACCACGATTAGAAGATTACGTTCCGAGTTTCCAAAGACACTAAACTATTACGATCCTTTAGTGTGTGTTTTTGTTATGTACTAAGTATTCCGCAAATGTAATGTAATGTCCATGTACGTCAAGATACGGGTCTTTATAGTTGGTATCAGAGGAAAGGTTTAGTCAACCTTTGGAAACTAGGATGCGAGATCTTTAGTGAGATCCCTAGAGATATTTCTAAGGTATGTCTAGGGATGTCTCTAAGGTTAAGTATACGTATAGGTTATAGTCCTAGAATTACGCTAACGATCTTCGAATTTAACCTAAGATGTTAGATATTGAGGGTACTAACCCTTTATTATGTTGTTTTCCCTAGCATGATTTTTGCCTCTCACACAATTCTTTTGGGGTTTTAGACGATGGCTGGAACCCGAAGGAACCGTGTTAATGCGGAATGTGATGGGCAATGCAATGATTGTACCCCTGAGCAACCAAACGATATAGGAGCTGGAATGCAAAATCTTGTAGCCATGCTCACACAACTTTATCAAGCTATGAATCATGCAGGACTTCCAAACGAGCAAAGGAAGGAGCAACATTCTGTTGAATCCTTCATGAGGCAGCGTCCACCTTCTTTCAGTGGGTCTACTGATCCATTAGTTGCTGAACAATGGATTAGTACTACTGAAAAGATATTTTCAGTTCTTCAATGTTCTGAACATGATAAAGTCATCCTAGCAGTGTATCGTTTGGAAGGAGATGCTGATCAATGGTGGAATCTTATTAAGAATACAAGGCAAAGGGATGAAATTGAGTCTATGGAATGGGACGAGTTCAAGAACTTATTTTTCAATAAGTACTTCCCTCGTATTCTTCGAACAAAGATGGAGAAAGAGTTTCTTGAACTGAAGCAAAGGGACGATGAATCTGTTGGTACCTATGAAGCAAATTTTACAAGACTTGCAAGGTATGCTTCTGGAATTATCATCCAACCTGAAAGTAAAATTGATCGATTTTTCAGTGGCTTAAAACCAAGTCTTCGAAGGGCATTAGCTATAAGAGACTTCAGTAGCTATGAAGAAATTGTGCGTTGTGCTATCAAGGTAGAAATGGAAGTTGGTGTTACATATCCATCTCATGGTTTTGACAAGAAACGAAAGATGGAGTTCAAGGAGAAATCTCAGAATAATGGTGAAAAGAAGATGAATGTTTCCTTATGCACAAAGTGTGGAAAGAAGCATGGTGGAGATTGTCTAAAAGGGACTAGAAAATGTTTTAAGTGTGGAAAAGAAGGTCATCGAGCAGCTGAGTGTCGAAGTAATGGAAAAAGGGTTTCTAATGATAAAGCAAACACTGCAGAGAACGCACCGCCAACACTTCAATGCTTCAAGTGCAAGGAAATGGGGCATTATGCTAATAATTGCCCTAATCCAAGGGTTAGTGATGATCAACATGAGCAACCACTGAAGGCAAAGGACAAAGGGAAATCACATGCGATCACTATTGGCAATGTTGAATATGACAACGATGTGGTGGAATGATTAAGTGTTTATGTAATGGGATTCCAAAATAATGTTGTATCATTGAGTATTGCAATATTTATTGATGTGGTATTCAAAGTGATTGAGATATTTTTTTTGGAAATAAGATGATATGCGCATAATGAAGACGAGAAAATGAAATGTTTAATAGTATTCATGAGCTCATGATTGATATAAGGACTAAGTGATATCATGGTTTGAGTATATAGAATTTTGAGGATTTTGGTATGTGGAAAGTGTTAACTTTTAACTACACTCATGTTTTCACTAAGGTATTCAAGAGAATACACGATTAAGGACTTTGAATGTTTGGAATGTGACCAACAAGACATATCTTATGATATGTGGGGATCAACGACAGTATTAAATCTCTGGTAATCGATGTCACTATATTATGAGAGTGGACTGCAGTATTATGTATAAGCTTAAAGATTAGACTTGATTATGTTGGACATAAGTTAGTATTGTTTAAGGATAGAAGATTTTCGATATTATTGATGGGATGTTATAGTAGTTTTGGAAAAAGGACAACCTGCAGGACGGGCGACAACCCATCGCTTCGGACAAGGCTGTAGGAATCGAACCCACAACCGAAGTGCGACTGGCCTTTATCGCCTACCACTGACCTACAGGAAGTCCCTGTTTAGTAGAAACTAGTTTTATTATATTAAGCAGTATGATATATGAAGTATAAGTCCATTTTAGGAACCATATATGATTAATCTCACTATAGATCGACTTATGTATATAAGTTTTGCTAACCTTTTATTTGAGACAGATGGAATGACCTGTCATTCTATCACATGATCTGCTAACACATCACGAATAACAAATTCAACTTCATTTATTTAAGAGATGAAGTAGAAATTGTTCAAGGCACGAACAAAAGTGAGATTTTACCAAAATAAAGTAAGTATTTATTCTAAGAAAATTTTCAACTTTAGGGAAATGATCTTGAAAACCAAAAATGTTGTCCTAGTGATCTTATACCTGATGAATCAGATGGTACCTTATATCATCACAAATCTATGGATTTGTGATTACTGGCTTTTCCATAGCCATGTTCTCTACCACTCTCCATCAGAACATGATGGTTAGATTTTTCTTCCATATCCATATTTTCACCTATGTGGAAACCCAGTGATTAGTATATTTGGGTAATCGTTACATTTCATACTTTAGTTTTTAAAGCCATGTTTTAGTATTCCTTTTTACGATGTGGGTTTCTATCAAAGAAAATTTTGAATAGTAAACCATTTATAACCCCGACGAATTTCGAGGGCGAAATTCATTTTAAGGGGGGTAGAATGTAACGCCCCAAGATTTTATGAAAAATATTCTTTTTAATTTCATTAATGTCTTGTGTTGTACGCTACAACAAAAGAAGCTTTCACAATACGCATCCTTGACTTTCCTTCCGTTACACGCAATCGCGACCTTCCTCGATAGCGTGTGTAGTACGCAATACTGAGTTTCACGAAACAACGATATGCTATTAAAATATTATTAAAACTAGCCGTTATGAATAGTAATAACCACTTTTTGGAAATTTTGTAAATTTTATTTTTCAAAATGGAATTCATTTTTGGATTCGGAGTATCGAATTTAGCCTAAGGTGAAATTTTGGTACTTTTCGGATAACTTTCATATTCTAATGAATAGTGAAAATTACTAAATTATAATTAAAAACAACTTTTTTTAATCGAAATAATTAATAGTGATAAATTATTAATTTGAGTGGTTTTAAAGTATATTTAGAATATATTTTTACAATTTAATACAATGTTGGTCATTGTTTGTAATTTCACATTTAAACCAGACATAATCAAGTGTCAATCTTTTGATAGATTTTGTTTCTTAAAAAACACGCTATTTGTTTTAACAGCGGGATTTAATTATAAAATTAATTAATGCAACTTCTATGTTATGAATTTGGTAAAATAGACTTCATTTTTGAATTCGGAATATGAAATATAGCTTAGGATGAAATTTTGGCATTTTTCTGAAAACTTTCAATTTTTGATGAATAGTGAAACCACTAAGTGGTAGGTTAAAAACGGAATTTTGCATAAAACTTAATTTTACCGCTTCTGTGAATGGAATTTCGAAAATCCGAGAGACACGGTTAATATCAAGGACTAAAATGTGGTTCAATAAGATGAAAATAATTTTTTGGTGAATAGTAACTTTCTACTTTTTTTACCACGGTTAATAGTAAATAGGGTAACTAAGGGTAAATATGATATTAATATTACCCTAACACATGTCCTAATTCTATTGGACAAGTGTAATTCGACCAAAAACAAACTTAGGAATAAAATATGACCATTTAGGCCCACTTGGATTAGATTAGGACATTTATTATTAATTTATTTAAAGAAGGGTTAAAATAGTTAAAATCAAAGTTTAATAAGTAAATCATTTTTAATATGGGGTTATACATAAGCTAAATTCGACTATAAATATTCATTAGAAAGCTAAACAGATTTCCTACATGATGGTATTTTATTTGTAATTTTTAGACAGCATATAATATAATTTATTTATGACACAAAGATGATGCAGTAATTATCTTATTAATGAAATATTGACATAATTGATAATATAAATACCAAAATAAATGTAATTTAAGACTTTTTATGAATTCCACTAATTTTCTAGGTTACTATGATATATTAGTGTTGATTTAATCAACTTGGTTCTAATATATAATTCTGTTATGACTTTCAAAAAAATCATATATCAAATAGTGTCAAAATTGACACAAAATAGTTTTTAAATCAAATATTATATTATTAATTGTTATTTTATTCCTAAAAATCTAAGGTTCGGCCAAATGACTTAGATAAGGATATATGTATTAATAATATACAATTTGGGGTTCGTTTGGCATGTTATAGTAAGTGTATTAACAATATAGTGAAAGAAAACAAAAAGACACGGTAAAAGTTAAATTATTTAACTTAGCGTTAAATCTAATTGATAAGGTTTAAAATAAGATCCAAACATGTATAAATTTGATTGGTTGATGAGATTACAACCCTATATCATCTAAGCTTCGAATATGAGTCATTTTTGGAGGTTTTTAAGTGGGGTTATATTTATTATAAATTAATATTTTTAAGAATTCCTAAGGTGCCCCTCTCCTCCCTTATAAAAGGACACCTCCTCCCCCTCCTCCTCACACCAATTTGAGCACTCAAGCTCGGCCAACCCCTGCCAAAATCCCTTCTCCACTTCCCTAGAAACATCCTAGAGGTTCTGGTCTTCCTCAAAGACCAATTCTAGTGCCCTAAGAGGAGGTCTCAAAGAGGCACTTCAAAGAAGAGGTAATTACCGTTACCAATTCTTTCATCTTTATTTCTTCTTCCACTTCTTCTTCTTAGGTTGTTTCATTATGAAGTAATAACATCAGTATCACTCATATACTGATATGTTATTATAAGTATGAAACAACCCTATTTCACCATCTATCCATCCTACGGAAAAAGAAATCACCGCGCGTGCGTACGTACGGAATACCGTCTCCACGCCGTGGTGTAATCTATTTTCCACCACCACCTTACATGGATGGGTATAATGGTGTAAAGAATAACTATACATAGTTATTACAACATCATAATGATTCTGATATATTTTATAATCCACTACAATTCAATTCAATATTTATAGAAATGATATCATCGCTCGTGCGTACGTACGGAATACCGTCTCCACGACGCGATGAGATTCATTCTCCATGTTAACCATTTAAGAATGATTATAATGTATATATAAGAAATAATAATGAAATACATGACATTATAAAGCTACTGGATTTATGTATATATATATACATATGTATGTCATCTACTTACTTCCATTTCAAGACAATAAGGAAAGAAAAACAGCGTTCATGCGTACGTACGGACTACCGTCTCCATGAACGGTGTTTTTCATTTTATTTATCTATCTATTATATATATATATATACTGAATATATATGATATATAAATCATATTTTATATTCTGGAAGTAAGTAAATCATGATATAAGTAATAATGATGTCAAGAACAACAAGTCAAAACACCTACGATAAATGAAACGATTTTACCCAAAACGCTTCTTTAACATGGAATTTACAAAACAACGGGTAATATAATGTCATAAGTGAACCATATATGATATCATAACAATGAATATGATTCTGTAATAAGTCAATGACATTATTTAAATCATTATACAGGAGGTTCGGACACATACGAAGCAAATTGGACCTAAGGTAAGGGAAATATCACAATCTCATTTTTATCCGAGATTGTTTATTCGTAAGTATTTACTGGGGTGTATTTTATCATCCACATCCATGTTTCATCAAAATGTAATATTATTTCCATCCACCTACAATTGTTTAAATCCATTTTTACCCTTCGGTGAGTTTTTAGTAATATGTATGAAAGGAATCTTTTGTCGTACGAGGTACTTTTTGACTTTTCCGACAAAAGTACGAAGAATGTTTTTTTTAACTTATACGGCACGAACGGATTTCTACTGTTTTATAAAGCCTTATTTTCATGAAGCTTCCTCTAAAAGATTTCATGACTATTTTCAATAAAATCTCTTTCTTTTAAAGTTGCATGATGTTTTGTGAAAAGAAATTGATTTTGAAGAAGAAAGGATATTTTCCTCAAGAATTCAATTCAAGTGTTTTATCAAAATTATTTTCCATCTAAGATAATAAAGAGTTCTGTTTCTATCCATATTTTTACATTGATTTGACTATGTTGTGATGGAATTATGTTTATGAATTCCTTTATCTTATATGAATGGTTTTATAAAGTCATGTTGTTTAAGAATCCCATTTTTATTACATGGGTTATGAAATGATGTATGATTTATGATTTTGTGGCACACATAAGAAAGGATTCATTAAGAGATGGGTGGGACCTATATCTCCCTCCAATGCATTGGGTAAAGATTTTATATCTCATGAGATAGACATGGCTGGAATGGTAGGTTATACCGGTTCAGTGAAACAGGACTGAAACGAGGATTACTCGATTCAGAAAGGGACTTTGTCCACTAAGATAGTCTTGGCAATGAGTCTTGACTAACAAGAAATGATTCTCTATGATTATGTGTGTATGCCACAATGAGTAATGTTTTAAGTTATGATTTCATTTCACTACTATGATTTATCCCATGTTATGAAATTATGCTCTCTTTTGCAGGTTAAGATTTCCAAAAATGTTATGTTCTTATGAAAATTATGTGATTGATATTTCCTTTGTCTACCCTTACTGAGCATTTGAGCTCACCCTTTTATGTTTTCTTTTCCCCAGGATATAAAGAAAGGTTTTAGGTAGAAAAAAGGGATGACCTTTATGGGAGATATTGAAGAACTTTCACCACGATTAGAAGATTACGTTCCGAGTTTCCAAAGACACTAAACTATTACGATCCTTTAGTGTGTGTTTTTGTTATGTACTAAGTATTCCGCAAATGTAATGTAATGTCCATGTACGTCAAGATACGGGTCTTTACATATAATATCAAAAACTAAAATCTACACAGTCCCGAAAGGGATATAACTCTTTAATGAGGGTATATCCACAATAAGAAACAAGTGTAACATATCTCTCAAAACATAAAGGTCAACATGCAAAATATAATAGTTTTACAGTAGAAGATATAAACATAAAATAGCTCTTATTATTTAGTGAGATTATTTTGTTCACATTCCATGGGACTATCCTCCATACAATCAAGCCACCGTAAGACACACACAATGGAATATCATGCTCAGGAAAATCATTTTCTTGTAAATCATAGATATCAATAAGCTACTACTAAATTTTCCCCACATAACAAACATCAATCATGTCCCATTCATTGAAATGATTGTCATCATAAAAACAATAACGTAAATGAAACATGTGAAACAAATTTGGTATTATACTCTTATTTAGGGAATTATCTATTTGATATTCAATATCATTAATGAAATAAAGCACCACAAAAGTCCCATAAACTTTGGATAAATCTTATTCAAATGACCAAGCCTTAACTATCGATGAAGATAAGTCACGATTTGAAAAATTTGATATCCAATATCAAAATCAATAGGTATCCTACCATTATATGAATATGATTTATAATATTATTATACTACATTCATCCTCTCAGGAATTACATGAACTATCTCTTTCATATTATGTACTAGTTCCAACAATATAATTTCTACCTCTATAAACAAAATATATCAAAATATAAATTAAAAATATTATTTTTGCAATGATTAAAATGGAATCATATGAATGATGTAGTAGAAAATATTATTATAATAAAACTTAACCAAGGGTAGGTGCATCGTCCATGATGATCCAAAATCTTGTACACACTTGTGAAGCATAAATAAAATATTTTGGATTTCCCATTGGTTCTAAACATCCATCAACAAAGGAATTATTTTATAAGTGCATAACAATTTTACAAAATAATGTTAGTGATATCTCCACAACTTGGAGTATACATGAGGATATTTATCTAATATGTTCATCCTCGATACTTTGTAGAGTCCCACAAACTCCTCCATATACTACCTCAATAATAAATATACTAATCATGACTCCCTAATTTCTATAAAGTGTTTTGATTTTTCAAATGATCCACTATCACCCATATATATTGTTATAATCTTTAATATTGAGTTAATAATGAAATAATTTCTTTCAATATGGCATACCACTTATATTGGGGGATTTCTAATTGGTTGAGAAAATCACCAGGAACATGGCTAAGAGACATATCCTTTTAGAAGACAAATAATTTTAAAAATAAATCTGTAAATTTCTGTTTTATCTTAGGACAAAAAAACAAACTTCCTAAAATATGTTACATCATTTTCTTATTGGGATGTACCTCCAATAGTGAACTATGTAAATAATTTAGAGACACTATAACGAAACACCCTTTTCATTCCTTGGTATTATATCTAAATAGATGAATATTTATTACATATCATTTTAAAACCAATTTAGACCCACAACGATTTAAAATATTTGAATACTAAATATATAATAATCTTATTTTATGAATGATATTCAATATCACCCATATAAATATTCTCACAAAGTACACCTCATAGGAATAACCTACATAAATCATTATTCATCACACATAGAAGGAAAAATAAGAAATGATGGGATCAGATACTCAATAAATGAAAAATAAGGCATAACAATCAAGGATCACATAGAATAATAAAATAATATTAAGTTACTGTTATTATTAACATTAAACATGATGTTAATACCCAATGGTTCATAGATCATAAACATGATCCACGGAATACGGATCATCATTTATGAAATCATAGACTAGAATAGTGAGAAATCATCATAAGTCAATCATGAACCATAATGTACTATCATAATTTAGTGGAACTATCATATATATATATATATAAATATATCAAATTTAATGGTTATCTTACAAAACCTACAATATAGTGGATGTGGACACACATGTCTCCAATATAGGATCAGGATGAACTTATTTACCATAGTTGATCATGATTCCCATCTTTACCACAGTGGATCATTCCTGTAAACATGTTTTTTATTTTTATATCATGAAATATTATGTTTTACCTAACTCATTAGAGATATATATAGGTACAACCCATAACATAATGAAAAACATACATATGTCTTACATAATAACAGAAATAATTCTTTATATTAGAACCCTTGAAAAGAAATGGGTTTCATAAATTATAATTAATAATAAAAATAAACCAACCATAAAGAGAATAAATATATTTTAAATGATTAATATAATTATTAAATAATATGTAACATCAAATATTTTAATCTTACATGGAATATAATTTTGAAAGATTACATGAAATTATTCTTAAACAATTCCATTATTAAATTATTTATTTTTTATGGTCTAACAAACTATAAAAGAAGCCAGTTCCTGTGAAAACCTAAATTTAATCTTGTAATGGAGACATAAAATCATTAAATAATCAGGATTTTGGGAAAATCCAATACTTTTTATATGTTAAAAAAACAAAACATTCATTTTTTATTGGAAAATTCTGAAATAACGTCCTTTATAAAACTAAATAATAATAATAATATTTTCATCATGATTTTTATAAAGTCAACAATTTATAAAAATTAATTTAATATTGATAAGAAATTTGTAGAAAAATTTGGAAACAGTATCATAATTTATAGCCATGTTATAAAATTATATTTTTAAGGGAAATATAAAAAAGAAAATGTTTAAATGAAGAACCCTTATAAATGTCATATTATTTAAGTGAGAATCAATAAAATTAATTAATTATGTGTATCATCAATATATAAATATAAAACAAGTGGAAATATAATATATGAAATTCAATATTATTTTTAAATATAATCTTATCATAGAATAATTATGGAAGTATAAATTTAACCCAATGAAATAAAATTGATTAATGAATACCTAATTATAATTAGTCAAATCATAAGAACCATAAAAGTGATAAAAATAAAATTAGACAACAAATAACATTAAGATAATTTTATTCATGATAATATATATAAATTTTGATTACAAATATCACATAAAATAAATAAATGTTAAATAAGATATATATCTCACATAAGTAAAATGGATATGAGAACCATAAACCTCATGCTTCGTATTAGTTTTGAGTATTTTGAACTATTGTATACTGGTTTAAATTAATTTATTAATTAATAAATAGACTATAATCATATTAATAATACCTTATATGATCCATTTAAAATGTCAAACAATATTTTAAATATAATATTTCATTACTTTTATTATTGAAGGTCTCTTTGTTGCATGGTTTCATGGTCTTTCATTTGTGAATAATTATTGATATTCTTATCAAATGGAAATAAATATCCATATGTGAAATGAAAATAAAATATATAAATTAAAAAAAACATGTGGCTCTATATGTAATTTTTTTATTTTTATCATGAGGATGATTCATTTGTATAATTTTTAATGATTAATGTTTAGTTTCTTTTGGCAGCTCTTCTAACAATCACAAACTAGTTTCATTTTATTTAATATTATGTCCATATATGAGTTCTAGAAAATGATTTATGTTATTATATATATATATAAATATATAATTATGATTTACATAAATTTTTACTTTTTTTTCTTTACTATAATTTGGTAATGTAAATAAATCATTTTCCATATAGATTGTTAACCACAATAATATTGGCAATGGTTTCATTTTGATGAATAATATGGGATGTAAAAAGTGAAGGACATAATATATTACATTTAAAATGTAAAATTATAGTATATACATGATACACTAGTTATTATTTCATTTGGGTGATGGAGTTTAAGAGAAGGTAGAAAAAGAAAAACATGTTAAGATAGGTTGTTTGACAATGTACATAATAAATATCACCGCCTTGAATGACCCCTTAATAACCATGATAGGTATTTGGATGACAACGGCTGAACCTATACATGGTAAGATTGGATAATTTATTAATATATTTTAATATATTCAAGTATTTTTATGTGAAATTTTCTAGTGGGGTGGTATTTTTACTTGAGGATGGATGGATTTAATTTACAAAACATTAACTATTTTATATTAAAAGACTACCACATTTGGGTGGAAATAATTCTTGAATAATTCAGAAAATAATCAATTTTTTAATGTATGGTTAAGTTCCAGAAACACATAAACAACCAATTTAATTTTTTATTTTATAGGTATTTTATGATAATGTATTTAAATTGTTACCTGCTTCATTATTTTACATATATTATAATATATCTATTTTTACCACTCTAACATTATTATTCCTAAATATTAATATAAAATTATAATATAATTTTTACCACGTAATTCAAAATATCGAATCCATTTTTAAATATTTAAATAATTTATGTTAAATTATACGTTTAATATTGAAAAAAATGCAATGTGAAATGTTTTTTTAGAAAATGTTATTTTGACCCTAATACTCCTCTTCTAAAAAATAATGTATATTAATTTTTTAAATATAATTTATGAGATTATGTCTATATATAAAAACATAATATTATTTGATTTTATTTTAAAATCATAAAATCCTTTTATATATAAATAAAATCTTTTTTTATAAAAATATGTATTTCTTACAATTTACTATAAAATTATTCATTTTTGAAAATTGTCAAATATTCTTAATTTGATAATTTTGAATTGATAATTTTTTCTATTTTGTAAAATAAATATTATTACCCTATAAAAATTAATTATATTTATTTCCATATAAATATAAATAAGAATCACTTTTTAAAGGAAACATATATTTGAAGAATAAAATACTATTACAGAAAAGTATGTTCATATTCAAAAAACATTAATTTTTACATTAAAAATTAGTTTTAAAATTATATATTTCAAAATTATATTAATTATATTATATCCTAAAATTTTAATGGCTATGTTATTATGGTCTTTTGAAATAATTTTACTTTTTGGATTTTATTTAATGTTGGGGTTCTGTGATAAGTTTTATATCAAAGTGATTAACTTTATTTTAAAGGATACATACTATAAAATCTACATGTGTTACATTCTACCCATATTAAATTTAATTTAACCCTCCAAATTCATTACTTCGACAAATAAATATGATAATACAACTGCCTCAACAAATCCTTATATTCCCACATAGATTCCCCAAACTATTGGTTTCAATGGAAAACATTATATTGGGGAGCGGTATTATTTAATACATATTTATTCCTATGATCCTAATATGTACTAGTGATTACTCACCATAAATATATTTCTCCGTCAATATGAACAATGATTTTAGTCTATGTGAATGATTAGGTATTTAATTCCTTAGGAAAGATATGTGAAACTCATAAAGAACTTGAGAGAGATTCGGTGGAAGAGTAGATCGATAACATACCCTCCCAATACATTCATATATTTAAAAAAAATTGACTTCAAACAACTCAATAGATAATTTAAAATTAATGCAACATATTTTAAAATTTCATTATTGTAAATCGACACAGTAATGAGGGTTAGTCAAATATCCTCTTAAAATGAGAGAATCTATCTGTAAAAGGTAAAAACAAAACCATATTCCAATTTGGAGAATATTAGAGGAATGTGAAAATATGGTCATAGAATAGATGACAACTATCATGTTTTGATGGAAAATGATAGGTAATATTTTCATTATAATGATAATAACTACAATACCATAGACCAAATAGGTCTGAGAAAGTTCATTAAAATAATAATAAATGATGATAATAGGATAAAATTTTATTTCAAATTACATTGGTAATACATTATTACTTGATTTCATTTCATAACAACAATATCAATGTTTTTTTGTGATAAATTCCAACATTATATATTACTCCAAGAAAGGATGTTTAATTTACAATTCATAAAGAACTATTGGATCATAAGATCTGTAATGGGATGAAAATCAATTCATTATGTCTCAAAACATAATCATAATAAAATGATTTAATGAGTTTATCCAATTCAAAAAATCATCATGTGGTTAGCTATTAAATTAATCAAAAAAATATCATCCATTGTTCGACATTATAATTTTATAAATCGTTACCCTTATAACTTTTAAAAACATTATAATCCCAAAAAATCAAAAGAAGCACACATATGATTCGAAAATAACATTTCATTAATCCCCTAAACAACTTGATGTAGCTCTTAATACACACACACAAAACATGTTAAGATTGTTATCTTTTACTCTCCTGAAACAAGGTAATAACCTAAATTACCCTAAAAACAAATTGAAAACATACATGCTTTCAAAAATTATCTTTTCTCTCATACCATAAATCAATCAATTAAATCAATTCATTTCCGAATATTTTAAAATACATTGTTATATTATTATTATTTATTTAAAGAGTCATCAATACAATCAAATTTATATTATCATAATAACACATATATTTATCACACAATTATTCCAACATCATGCATACTATAAAGGTGGTATTTCAGTAAATTATGTCTTCTTCCACAAATATCACCTTACCATCATAGTCACTTTTCTTGATTACCAGTACCATTTAAAATGTTCATTCAAATCCATAAAGAAAAATATAGAAGAACAATCATTAGACATTTCATTATTACACAATATAATAAAAGTACCTAAAAACATTATTATTTAATTACAATGCATAAACATTCAATCATTCCACTTATTTATTAAATCATTAAACAAGTCTCATCCAATTATTAATTAAAAATTATTTAATCTCTTATGAAATTTTCACTTTACACACCATTATTAATATAACCATTACTCAACCAAATTATCTAATTATCTTCATGAGCCCCCCTAGGGAAATTATTTTAATAATTCTCAAATATTACACAATTAAAGAACTTATCTATCAATGATTCCTTGCTAATAATATTATTCTTTTTTATTGTGTTAACTTTGAATTTTAGTTTTGATTTGAAATTATATTATTTTTTCCCTTTCCATTCCACACCAAAATAATCTTATAGTTCCACTGAATCATTATTTTTTTCCCTCTTCTCAGATGATTTATGTAAGTAAATTTGATCATTATTTTTTCAATGGTAACCATGAAACTCCATCATTTATATGGGCCTGGAAACTCACCAATGAAATAGTATTGATCATATTGTGATATTTCTAATTAGAGTTAACAATAACGATTCACAATCACAATCTCATTTTATTTTTAACATGAAAATTATCATTCCATTATCCCTCACATTCACCATTAACTAGATTCCTCAAAGTTCCATATATTTTCTAAAACCTATAAAGAATATGGTGGGAAATAAAAATTATATGGGGGGAAACAAAAAATTATAAGAGATGTGGTATAAATCATGAAGCCTTATTTTTAATAAGTTAAACCATAAGATATACATTTTTAATTTGTAAATATTATTTAATATTTAGTACTTTATCTTATACACCATCTTATCCCTAGGGGTATAAAAATATTCTAACTATAATCTCAAATGATTGTCTAAACTCTTCCCTGATAATAATTATACTGACCAACTCCATTCATACACAAATAATACATATGAATAGATGATTATTCATTAAATAACATAACAAAACCAGAAAAAAAAACTACAATGGATTACATTTATTTAATATTAGATATACAATATAGTTTTTTTTGAAATATCTTCAACATCTCACACATTGATCTTCATATATAGTAAAGCTATTAGGAATAATCTACCAAAAACATTATTCATAACATTGGGAAGGGAACATAATAAAGTTAGATCTAAGACTATTAGTAAGGGTAAACATAGTATATATAAATCTATGTTCATATAGAATCATTAGATAGAAATATTTTTATGTTCTTATGAACATAACATATGAAGTTCATACCGATCCATTCATAGATTATAAAAATGATTCATGGAAAAACATTATCATATCAAAAAAATAAACAATAAGAGTGATAAATAATCATAATTCAATAATTGACAATAAGTTCATGTCATAAAAGTGTGAAAAATAAATTACTATAAAAAAATTTCATATGTCATGGTTAACTACCAAGGCAATCGACATAGTGGAACATGCCCCAACTATTTCCCTTAGAGGATATGGACTCACCCATTTCTTGTAATGGATTAGGGTGCACATATTTCCGATAGTGGATCACACACAAAAACATGTTTCCCACATTTATATAATTAGTTTTATTTATATAAATAATGAATTATAGGTCGATATAGGTCCCACAAATAATATATTGATAATTATAACTATTTTTTCAGAATGATCATAAATAACTCATCATATTGGGACCCATGAAAAGAAATGGGTTTCATAAATATTATGGCATCCTAAAAATAAGCCAACCATAAATATAATTTATATAGTATCCTTGAATAATATCCATATTGATGAATAAATAACATGAAATAATGTTTTTTTAATTTGAAAATAATTTTGTAATATTACATGATTTAATTATTAAGAGAAAAAATATTCTATTTTCAAATAATATATTTTTCAAGAGACACGAAATTATAAATGAAAAATATTTCATTGAAAAATAAATCAACCCATTTAAATGATAAATAAATGAATTAATTATTCAGGATGGAAGAAAAATATTCTCATTCTGAATAATTGGAAAACAAACTCCTTCTGTGTTTTTGATGAAAAATTCTCAAAGGACCATCTATAAAAAATTACAAAACAATTCTCTAAAAATAATTTTTAAAAATTCACAAATTCATGATAATTAATTTAATCTTTTATTATATAGTATTCAAAATATTTATAGAAAACATTATATAAACTAGGACATGATAGAGAATGAGAGTTTTATTGGAAAATATAAAAATATAATTTTAAATGATGGTTTCTTATAAATATCATATCATTGAAGTGATTATTAGTCCACAGAATAAATTATGTTAATTATATATAGATCCAAAAAAAATTATATATAAACATAAGTAAATAATAAATAATTTCAGACATAATATTAGCATGACATAATCAGTGAAGTAGAAGTTTATCCAATTGAATGTAATTTGAGTTATGAAATCTCGTACCACTTTATAATCAGTCGAATATTATGCCACATAAAAGTAATAATTATGAAATGAAACATTAAATAAAATGAATAAAATTATATTCATAATAAGATATATATAATGTAATTATACACATGATACAAAAGAAATAATGGGTGAATAAGTCACATATCTCGCGGAAGTAAATGTGAGACGAGTAACCCTTTCCTTATGCTTCCCTTAGTTTTGAATAAATTAAACTCTTGTATACAGGATTAAATAATGTTATTAATCCATTAAATGACAATAATCATATTTATAATTTCTTATATTATCCTTTAATTACATATCACCTCCTGTTCATTAATAATATTTATAACACCATGAAAATCTAAGAAAATAACATCATATTGGAGAGTGTGTATGACATGAAACACAAAGCAAGTGAGGTAATATAACATCCATATAACATATAACATATTTTTTATTTTAAATGAAATTAATCTATGATATACCATTCAATTGGAGTGACAATGAGGTAACATGTGTCACACAAAACAATTATTTCTTTCAATTTATTGTGTTTCATGCAAGAGAAAGTTTATAGAAACCATAACCTTTTACACATAACATGACATGATTATAAGAATATTTATAAATCAGAGTACAATCTAAGGATCACAATGTCTACTTTCTTTGAAAATGAGGTACATTAAAATAAAAAAATGTGACTAAAAAACTTCTTTATTTAATCATAATAAAGATCTCTTAACATCCATTGAGCACTAACATCTACAAAGGGAACCTTGGGGACCACATAAATGAAGGAGGGAGCTAAAATCCCCGCAATGGAAAAAACATGTGAATAAGGATTTAGAACATGGGTTTGAGATCATAACATAATGATGTAAAATGGGAGAGAAAATTATAACATATAAACATGGGATTATATAAATATAGAATCATAGAAATTTAGCAGCAACATAAATCATGACATTAGAACGATTCTATGATTTTTGCACATAGAGGAGCATAT
The DNA here is from genome assembly GCA_963277665.1 of Viscum album. Lineage (NCBI taxonomy): Eukaryota > Viridiplantae > Streptophyta > Magnoliopsida > Santalales > Viscaceae > Viscum > Viscum album. Next base: position 501,883,293 of record OY728157.1, read on the forward strand.
GTCCTGGTTAACTACAAAGATGTAGCACATGGTAGCATGAGTCAAGGCTAACAGCCAAGACCATTGAAAATAATATCTCATGAGACCTGATTTTACCAAATGCATTAGATAACTATTTGTCCAACCCATCATTAAATGTTTATGAATATTCTATCCACATATATAATTTAATATAAACAAGCATTAAAAAGGGATTCATAGAGAATGGTTTGGGCATCATAATCATGAAATATAGAATAACAAATGAACTTATCATAAATATTTCTATAATGGAAATAAAATAAAAAAATTCAGGAACTATCATATGGTACAATAGGAATAAATGATGATAATTGATGTAAAATTGATGTAATAACATTAAAAAATGTATTTGGAAACATTAGATTTTAATCATTTTTGTCCGGTTAAAGGAAAATATCATAGGTCGTTTAAAAAATAATAGGGGATGATCATTTATATAAAACAAGAAGTGAACAAGTAAGGTTTTCATAATAATAATTGTGGTTTTATATAAATAATGTTGGCTTAAATGCATCATACATTGTGTACTTGATGATGGGTAAGAATTCGGAAATTTCCCTTAAAACGCATTTTATTATCAAAAAGTATTATGAAGGGAATCATTTAAATACATGTATACCCCTGAAATAGAATGAGGGATAGATCTCCAAAAAAGGCTTTGGATAATATATGTAGTATTTAGAATTCATACATAAAAATTAAATACAACATTATTTGGTTGAAAAGATTGATAGTACAATCCGAAGGGATATAGGATGTCCGGGTAGAACCCCATATGGAATATCTTCATGGTATCACATATACATAGGAGCGAATAATTAGAGAGAAAAGGGATTCTCATCTATTATACATATTTATTGGAGTATGGGGTAGGTAAAAAATCATATGCAATCATTAGGAATTTAAAACAAAGGGACATAACATATAAGAGATTTTGGAATAAATGTGAGAATCAGATGATCCCTTAACATAAGTCCAATGATGTTATCAACATGATATTAACGAACTAAATATGAAAAGTATGTTCATTAGTTATTAATTCCAAAACATATTTTAGATGTAATTTATTTATTATAATCTTTTAATGTTCATTAATTATCTTTTTTGTTGGTTATGAGGTTCAATCTCTATGTTTGGTTCTGTTTGTATCATGTTCAGTTTAATTATATACATGAACATATAATCATGTAAAATGATGATGGTTTTCCAAAATTGATGTTTCATATTATTATTGAACATAATTATGGTTTAAGGGTTTTATATTTAATTTGGATTCTTAAAGTGAAGTACAATTTTAATATAAAACATTATGATAAATGCTAGGATAATTTTGGTGATTTTGTTCATAATTAACTTGTTTTGTATTATTATTTTACATCATGTTTAAATAATGATTTAATAAAAATACATAAGATAAAATACATAATAATTTTTTTTCATGACCATAATTAACGATTGTAATATAAATTGATAAACTGTATTCATTGAAGTGATAAACTACTACATCTCAGTCAGTGTTATCATTTATTTCATATAGGAGGGGAAAAAAGAGATGATAATAAATTATCCAATCAGTATAACAAAATTAAAGTAAAAGTATGGTATTATATTTTTCAATCCATTTGGATGAGGATAGTATCGGAAAGAAAAGATAACAAAATAACATGAAAAGAAAATGAAAGAAAATAAAAGATGAAATTTCCTATTGATTTAATCTTCCATGAGAGACTCTTAAGTGGAGAGGATTTAGTCTTTTGAGGAAACCAAGGGATGATGGATGTTTGGAGAATCTTGCGGATATATTTTTGGGTAATTTAGGGAAGGAACAAGGCTTAAGAGGAGTGAAGATAAGAGAGGAGTGTTTGTGGTTTTCATAGTGGAGGGGAGGAGGGTTTTCTTAATATTTTAATCATTAGTTTATTAATTATCCATAAGACAACCAGTAGTGATGATTCCATAAAAAATAGTAATATGTGAATGTGAATTCAAAATATGTTTTTGGACATCATTGATGATGCTAGGAATAGTCCATTTAGATTATAATTTATACATATGGTAAATTACTGTATTTCACTATTCATAAAAAAAATCATGTATTTTAGAAAAAACCCAAATCAATCACCCTAACCAAATTTAAATGATGAGAGTAAAAAATTGAAATAAATTTTTCAAATATAAATTTTAATATATTGTAAATTTAATTTTTAATTAAAATCAAAATTTAATTGATAAATAAATATTTTTAAACTATGACTAATTTTATAATGTTTTCAAAAATTACATAAGGACTAATAAAATAATCATAAATCCAAAAGGTATAAATTTTTTATTTAATGAAAAACTTTTAGGAAAATCCATTTTATTTTATGTTAATTATTTATTTATAATTATTCCTTTATTACTTTAAAAAATACAAATATTTTTACAATTGTCATATTTTCACTTATAAAATTCTTTTGTGTTTTTTATGCACTCATGGGTGATTTTACTATTATTTTAGATGATTTAATATGCATAAGTATAAAATTACTATTCATAATGGTAAAATTACTATTCATAAGGGTCAGTTACTAATAATAAAAATTTAAGTATGTCTTATTGAACATTAAATATCTTACTGATTGCAAATGTGTAGTTCATATTATCTAAATTCAATTCATATAAGTGATAATATTATGTTTAAATTTCACAAATTACTTATTATTTTATTGATTTTTGATTTCATGTGATTATATAACATAATTATAATAATGAAATTTTCATTGATAAAACATTGGGTCATTTTAGAGTTTTACCAAAAAACAATATATTAATAAAAAATTGTTATTTAGTATAATAATATATAATCTATATTCTAACTTATGGGTTATGAATAATATTAACTATCTCATAAATATATAATGCCAACTAAAATATATTATCAATTCATTGGTCACCAAGGAATTTGAAATGAAAATATAAACTGATTGACTATAAAAGAAAATATTTTCATGATCCCTAAAAAATATTATAATAAATAAATAATTTTATTACAATTAGATAATTATATAAATTAAAAATATTTTTTATATATACAATAAATTTCACTTACATGAATCCAAATCATTTTGATGGGAATTAATTTAGAACAAACATAATTTTATGCATATAAAAGAATATTTTACTAAATATATTTTTACCAACAATTAATGGGGAATCTCTTTAAAATATAAATATTTTATCTTTTATATAATTTTAATGATAAAATAAACATCAATTTCTTATTCAAAAATAAAAATTATGTTAGGGTTAATTTTCAGAATTTTTCTTTGAAGATTAATTTTTTATTAATAGTGAAAAATATTAAATATTAATTTCAAACTAATCTCTCACCTAATTTATTTATAAGTATAAATTATAATTTTTATTTGTTTTATAGTATAATTAGATATTTCACTTTTCAATTACTCTAATTTAGGTCATTTGAATCAATTGTTTTCAAAATTTAATATCAAACCATGTTTAAATTTTGAATAACTAACATTAAAACCCCACATTTCCCTCCCAACTATGGGATTAAATTTAAAATAAAATTTTCAATTTAAGTGTTTATAATTTAGAAAAATAGATAAATTATTTGGTATAAGAATAATTTCTTATTTCTAAAAATGAGAACATATTTTTTCACAAAAATCATTACTGATACTGATGTAAATTAATTATTGTGATTAAAAGACAAATTATCCTAAAAATGGAATGATCTATAAACATTAGATCCCAAATGAACTAGGATCTTGACCAAAATTCAACTATCGTTCATATTTACATCCTATACTCCCTTCTCTCAAATTTGGTTGATTATTTTATCTCCATATCTTACTGATAATTTTTATTGAATTACCTTTTCAAAAATTTACAAGATTGTCACTCCTTTACCACTATAAAAAGATACTCACCCATCAAACATATCAAAAAACGTCAATCTATTTATCAAACCCAAACGATGCCCAAATAAGCTATCAAAATTCATCCCCTCATCCTAAAAAACTAACTATACACATAAATAAAACCATGTAAGTCTTTTGGTATAAATCCAAAAGAGTTTTCTGAAAAAAGGTCTCATCCTTCTAGAAGTTCCAATATTTTATTTTCATTCCCCACACATTAAACAACTCTTATTCAATTATTATATAATAACATAAATCAACAAAATATACCAATTTTTTTTTACGTTTTATACCTATACACTACTAGAAAACTAACCTTTACCAACGGTTTGGAACCGTTGGTATAGGCCTCCAAACCGTTGGTATAGCCTATACCAACGGTTTGGAGAACCGTAGCCAAGTAAGCCGTTGGGATAGGTCTATACCAACGGTTTTCCAAAAACCATTGGTATAGACCTATACCAACGATTTTGGAAACCGTTTGTATAGGTAATATGGAATCTATACCAACGGTAATGGAACCGTTGGTATATAAATTTTAAAAATAAAACATCCGCTGGGATTTGATCACAGGACCCCTCGTTTATAATCGAATGACTTAACCACTAAGCTAACATCACGTTTGTAAACATAATTTCATAAATATATATATGTATTATCATAATTATTTAAAATTTTGATTTATATAATGTTCTCGGTTAGTAGGTCTAGAAAAAAATTAAAGAACCTATCCCAACGGTTTTGAAAACCATTGGGGTAGGACTATCCCAAAGGTTTTCAAAACCATTGGGATAGGTTCTGGGTGCTTTTTCCCAACGGTTCTTGAGAACCGTTGGGAAAGAGTAACCTTTCCCAACGGTTCACCAAAACCGTTGGGAAAGGGCCTAAAAACACACCCTTTCCCAACGGTTTTGGTGAACCGTTGGGAAAGGTCACTCTTTCCCAACGGTTCACCAAAACCGTTGGGAAAGGGTGTGTTTTTTAGACCCTTTCCCAACGGTTTTGGTGAACCATTGGGAAATGGTAGCTATACCAACGGTTTTTACAGACCGTTGGTATATAAGTGTTGGGAAAGATCATGTTTCCAGTAGTGATAGTTACACATACTTTCATCTAATGGGTATTGAACATTCCATTTATCTGTACATAGAACTACCGCCTCATGAAATGATGACATTTTGTTTTTCCTACAACACCCCTCATGGAGGAAATTGTTATGTAAAAATTGGTTTTATATTATATATATGATATTTATTGTATTTATGATTTTTAAATTTTTATATAAGATATAATTTCATGCATTTAATATTATAGGGACATGATAAAATGATTTGTGGATGTGTGCACTACCATTTCCCCGAATGGATGTGATTTGTTAACACTATACAAGAGTCATATACAAGATGGTTTTAAAAAACAAATGGGACATATATGAAATTCATATTCTAATTTAATTATTTTAAAAATTATATCATTTAGTTTTCTTCCTTTTTATTAGGAAAAAAATTAAAATAGTGTTTATGTGTATGTATGATCTACAATCTCATTAAAGGGTTCATTTCATTTCCAATCTGCATATTTTTTGGATTATTAAAAATTGATATATAATAGATATAAATTGAATTTAAATCATAGAAAAATTTATTGAGGTGATTAAATCATGATATATTTAATAATAACCACAAAAAAACAGGTTAAATCATACTCAACAAACAAGGAAATTAACACCCAAAATAATGAAAATGATTAAATATTATTAAAAAATGGTAATAAGAAAATATATAACATTAATATGTTATAATATAAATATAATTAAGGTTATTATATAAGTTGTTAATTTTTTTAAAACCATTATAAATGTGTTTAAAATTTGGTCACCCAAAAGGAAATGCAAGGTAATGGATTTTTGTCTCACTTTTCCTACTATGAGGCTAACATCATTTTCAGTAATTATTTATTTTTAGTTTTATGAATAATTCCACAGTTTTATTTTATATAATGATTATTTTTATCATAATGGTGTTTATTATTTTTTCAGAATTATTTCATTCATGGGTATTGTAATTTAAAATCCATTAAGTAGTAAGGTACTTAGTCTTATTATATATTCATTGATTCATATTTTATTTTTGTGCACATTATTTCTTTTAAACTGTGATTATATATAAATTTTGACATATAATATCACAATCCATTAATTATTAAATATATTTTTTGTTTCAAATCAAATTATTTCATCATATTAGATTTTAATTAAGCATTAACATGTAGAAAAAAATTTACAACACGCTTCCTTTTAATTAGGTTATATTAAATACTCATTTACATTAATATAAAATGATTATATAAGTACATAATTTTCAAAATCAATAAATGTAATTAGATAGTTTTCATGTGTATATATTTTTGAAACACATAATGTATTCATTGATTTATTCTCATATCAATGTAATGGTCTTTTCAAGGGTTTACTTCAAAATATTATTTTGTTCGGGATTATTTAGACGTGAATTTCCATGAGAGGGAATTAAGGTATCAGTCATTAATAAATTCGTTAATTTTTGTCTTATTTATTTATTAATTATGTTTTTTCATGTAATTGAACCATTTTATAACTCTTTGGTACATGAATTATTTTAAAATGTATATTCACGAATATCAGACTTCATTTCTATCTTATCTCAGAGAACATTTTTTCTTTATAACAATATTTTCTGAAACGTTTTTCAAGAATATTTTACCCATTATAGAATTATTTATTACATAAATATATACCCTTATGTATTTTAAAAATTTTTTCTACGTAACCAACATGTCACTTTCTCAACATGGAATGTTTCTAAAAATTTTACCATACAAAGGGAATGTTTTTTTATCATCATTATCATGTATGGATTTACCAATCATAATATTTTTAAATATTCTATTTCTTTATTAAAAGGCAAATTTTTAAAGAAAATGTTTTCAAAATTGAATTTCAAAGAAATTTATTTTCAGTTTTTTTAAAAACATTATTGGTATATTTTCCCCAATAATGTTTTAAAATAAAATTATATTGTATTTTTATTCATCAAGGGCAAACACCCTTTTCTTTTACTCCACATAGAATATGATGTATTGATACAAACACTATTATTTCAATAGATTGTTTATTACGTATGTGGCCAAGGATAGTATTGACATTCACTTCCTTGATTCCTTTTGTTCCCATTGAAATATTTAATTTCATATGATCCTCGGGCATTGAATATTCTCTAGTTATCCATATCACTAATCATGCATATTTATATTTCCTAAACAATAATCTATTATTTTTTGTGTTTATTTTTTTAGTTATTTCTATATCTATATAAATATAGATAAATACATATTCTTTATTAAATATGGATATTTGATAAGTCATATTTTTTTCAATTAAATAAATTACTAAATATAATGAATTCTTTTGATAGGCAATGACTGGTGGGGCCAAAAATATTTATATCCCCTTCATGTATTCATAGGATCTCATGAAAAAAATTATATTCTCACATTAGATATTTTTATATATGTTGTTTTAATTTATCTAGAGGATAGATCTTGATAGTAGTGGTTTTCATCTTCCTGAGACATCACATTCAATAATTAATCAATGCCTTTCCTTATATTTAGGTATTTATTATCCAAAAGCCTTTCACTATGAAAAAGTCTATGGATTAATTTAATTCGATGTTATTTTTATTACTGGGAATGTGTTTTTAGTTATTCACCTTGCCATATTATTTAAGCACTTCCATCTCGGTTTATTGATTATATGGCATATGTATTAAATTATTACCTTTCTTTATTAACTATTATCCTTGATTCATTATTTATTATAATGTACATTACCAATATTGAGGAATTGATCTCACCCTTATATTGTTTCATTTCCTCATGTTTTCATGAATAGTACAAAGAATGAAATGCAAGGATATTCTAGATCTAATAAATATATTATCCTTGAATGAGAGAAATTATTTTTTATTTTATTTATTCTATTTTAATAAAATAATCATATATATGACTAGATTACAAAGACAACTAACCTACTCGGTACTTTTGGACATGACTTAATTGTTACTTATTCCAATCTAGTGGTAGCGTGATACTAGTTCTGAACATGCTGTGGTCAGGGAACTATAGTTGGTGTATAAGAATGTTTAGTAGATTAATTGATTAATAGATTTATTAAATACTATATTATATATAGTTACCCAAATATATAATCTGAGGATAAGTATAGACAAACATGGGAGAATCTTTTGAATTTAGATATTATGGGGGAATATCCTATCAATACATACCTAACTGGATACTACAAGTGTAATTGTTTTTTAATAGATTTACCTAATGGTAACAACTATGAAATAGTGAGTTTGGATTAACTCAAGTGTAACCTGTTTCAAGACAACGTGTATTTTTCACACTATTATTTCAAGTTTTAGTCAACGGATAAAACCCAAAAGGGTTATGTTATCATTGAATGTGAAGTACATTACGGAGACAATGAGAAACTAAATGAGCATTAGATATGTGTGTATGATATTTTGTTTATTCCTAATCATTTGTCATAAAATATGATTAACAACACATACCCTGAACAAATCCACAACTCACCAAGAAAAAGAATAATTGATGTTTCAAAGATCTCAATTGGAAGAAATTGTAGAGTAATAAAGGATCGATTTACATAATACAATAAATGTGTAAGGAAGAACCTAGGAATTTTTTTTCAATATAAAAGATAAATTCATAATGTGTCGAAAGGAAGGACATGAGTTATAGAATTTCTTTGTAAAAATGATGAGAATGATGGAGGGAAATAAATATCTTCCTAAGGATTTATTTATGGTTAATTCCCATAAATTAGTGGAACCTCATAATTACCTTTGTTATTGTCCCCATATAAATGATAAAATATAGACCATGGAAGGAAATATGTAAAAATAAATTAATTATGTATTTCTGTATTGGGGTTGTATTGAAACCCATACATAAATGGATATTTAGATACTAAATTTCAAAGATGTATTTTACAATTATTTACAAATTTTATTAATATTGTTTTAGAATAAGATAAATTGTGTGTTAGGGGACAACTCATCATGTCTATAAAGGCCATGGGACTTGAACCCAAGTCTAAAGGATGATAAGGGTGTAATGTCAACCATTCTTTTATGCAAAGTCCATGTTAAAATTCGTAGAGACCCAACCTCATAAATACTTGATGCAATGTAATTCTACCATTACACCAGCGTAAGATAATATAAATTTACATACCAAAGTACTAAACAGTTTTGTAGTCTTGTAAAATTAGATATATACATATATATTCTTTTAAAATTGAATATAGTAATTTCATAATAATTTTTAACTTCTTTTGAGGTTAATAACTCTATTCAATATCATTTATCCATTGATTTAATTCTTATTTCAGTCCATGAAATCCAAGGTAAATGCATCATAATATGGGTGAGATCCAATTCCCATTAGGTATAAATATAGTGGAAGAAAAAATTAGTCAATTAGAATAATCAATATGGAATTGTAATAACAAATGATAGAGACCATAAAATCCACAGTCTGAGAAGGAAATTTCTACATAATATGTATTGGTAAATGAATATAATTTCATACCTTTTAAAAAACTAGATATGGAAAAACATCTATATGGAATGTTATGAAACTAAAAACACATAATGAACAATAAATAATCATAGAATAAAATTAATCCGAAGACATTGTTATAGTCAAAAACCATTGGATAATAAATAATAAATCAAAATTAATGAAAATATTAATTATTAAAAATTATGTATGAGGTATATTAAAACCTATACCATCAATACCATTCATAAAATGTTTTAAAACTATAGGTGTATACATGTCTAATTTGAGAAACCATTTTCTCTCATAAGAATCCGTAGATTCATCGATGAGCTATAAAATTTCTGGTCCTAACCCAATATTTTCATTCCAAATCATTCCTTATATCAAACAATCAAACTAAATAGTATACACTATCAAATATCTATATAGAATAAATAATATGTAATTATCAATATTTCCCATTATAAAAAATATACTATAAAAAAAATATCATTTGTTTAATTAGTATATAGTTTAGTAAATAAACATATCCATGATAAATGATAGAGAGAATTTGGGGGAATTCAATGTCTCATGATTATAAGAACATAATATTTCAGGGGGAATAATAAAGGAATAAATAAAGTGAATTTCAATATTATCCTTGTCCAAATAAATCTTAAACATTTATAGTAATAATAGGAATTTAACAATAGAAGATATCCCAAGTGTATATAAAATAAACAATTGTAGTCATTGATGAATTGAAACACAAAAAAAAATATCTTCTAAAAAAATTCGTGAGGAAAAGTACCATTTAGTTTAAAAAAAAATTTAAAATACATTTCATTGAAAATAAATTTCGAAAATAATAATTCATTAAAAATTACCCATTTAAACGTGAATGGTAAGTATCTATGGGATAATAATAGGTAAATTTTTACATGTCATACTAGGTAAAATGAGCTCTACTTTTACGTGGTAAAATGTTAAAATAATGAATTTATCAAAAATCATCAAGAATATTTCATTGAAAAAATTTGAAAAAACAAAATTAAAAAAATGAATTTAATAATCATTTCTACGGTATTAAAAATTAAAAACTTTTTACATAACATGTTTTTAGAAGAAAATAGGTTCTCTGACTAAAATATTATTGAAGTCAGGTTTTCATAAAAACATTTTTTAAACCATTTTGAGTACCAAAGAGTATAAAAATTGAACTATTTCTTGGATTGTTATGTGAATAATTATTTTATAATAAAATGAATGGATTAATTAGATAGGGATTCAATAATTTCATATTATGGATATTCAAGTGTAAACATTCCCAATCAAAATGAGATTCTGATATAAACCCTTGAGAAGACCATAACATTAACTTCATATTCCATAAATGATTAGATTATGTATTTCAAATATAAATAAAAATTAAAAATATGAAATAAATAAATAGATAGTAAAAATTTATTACTCAGATAATCTTGTAATATTAATGAAAATGAGGATGTAATACAACCCAATGTAATGGAATTGGGATATTAATTTTTTTTTTCAATTTGTAATTCTTAATTAAAATCATATTTTATGAAATAATTCTACAAGAAACTTATAAAATCATGAATAATTAATTAATCAATATATTAAATGTAAAATATAAGTATTATCACTATATATAAGAAATTAGGTGCAGAATAATATATTATGACCCTAATAATGGATATTGAGACAAAGTCCCTTACTACATGGTAAATTTATTTCTATAATTCCCCAAAAAGAAAAAAATTCAAATGAGACTCAAAATAACGTTAAAATAAATTTATTCATTATATAAAAAACCACAGGGGAAAAATATACATCACAAAATAGAAATAAGTGGGGAAAATTTTATATGCCTCATAGAAAGAAATGTGACATAGAGATCAGTTATATTGTATGTCCTTTTGGATGAAAATACATTAACATCATATATTATGGATTTATAATTGATACATAATTATATAAAACCATATTAATTTGTATTATATAAAATATTACCTTCTTATAAAATCTTATTACTTATTTATTTGTAATATTTTATTATTTTTACTATTTTAGGTGTTAATTGCCTAGTTATTCAAGTATGTTTTGACCTGTATCTTGTTGTTATTATCAAGAATTGATTTTATCAAGAATTTAAATCATGATTTAAATATAATATATATTAATTAAAATTTCATTTATAATAGTTAAAACTATTTTGAGATATGAAATGAAATTCATACTTTATGGAGACGGTAGGCTGTACAAACGCATAAATGCTGCTTTCATTTCTTTTTCATATTTAAAAAATGAAAATTTCATTATATATAAGTATAGTATAATAGTAGTATCATATTTATGTCATATATTTTATATATTTATTATAATTACATCATTTTAATATTCTATTTTTAGCCTGTATGAATTGCATCTCATTAAGGAGTTGGTAATCCACACTTCCATAAACAATGTTATCGTAATTACCAAAAATGTAAAGCATAAGGGTATGCGTTATATAAAATCTGTGGAATAATAAATACATTATAAATAAAATTGAAATCCTATTTAAATTTGATGTCCAAAATATTTACCAACCATTATAGGTGGTAATGGGAAAATGTGAAGAACATCATTTTTTAGGCGGTATTTCAGAATATACAAAATTGATATGTTTGTTTCCAATTTGATGGAAATGTGTGTAACTGTAGATAAGAATCAAATAATTAAAACTTCTTAGTATATTTAGGTTACATTTTTTATTATATATTAATGTAATAAAATGATTTAATGGGCCTATAGAATGAAAATAAAGTAAAATAGATTGAGGATGGATGTTACCTCTTATTCGGGTAAATCCATTGTGTTTTCACCGAAGGGATTCCAAGGATTTCATTTTTTCCCAAGGTGATACATATAGAATTATGGGAGTTATTTTTAAGAGATATGTAAAAAAATATTTTTTTGAGCCATAGTTTCTTGATAGGTGTGTGGAAGTGGCAGTGTTGAGATATTTTTATAGTGGAGGAAGAGTGGATTTTTTGAAAAAAAATTAAAAGGGAATTCCACTCATGTTTTCCCATTTCATGTGGATCAAATAATGAAACAGTTGATATAAAATGCATTATATAGTATATATATGGCCATAAAATGGCTTCTTGACAACTTTCTATATCAAATTGGGACTTGTGTTAAAGGTTTACTCCCTCGTTAAACCAATTTTATCTTAATTGATGTAATTAGTTATAATAACATTCACTAATATTTTTTGTAACAAAATAATTGGAACTTTTTAGAAATTATAAATTATGATTATTTCAAATATATAATTAATTATTCAAATATATAATGACAAAACTCATAGAAATTAATTTAAATTTATTTATGCGAATATGGCGACATAGTGGATTTTTGATGTAAAATGTTCAATAGATTGTTAAGTCTTTATATAAAATTTTAATATGAAATTGATTCTAATAACCAAAATTGGATTAATTATTTTAAAATTTTTATAATTATACTTTAAACACAATTTAAAATATTATTTCTCCATATAAGTAAATTAGATGAAAATGATCTTTTGAATTAAAATTATGTATATTTTTACTCTTCATCAAAAAATGAAACATTAGAGAAAAATAACAAAAATTCACCCTAATATATTTTTTATTTATCTATTTCAAAATAAAATATTTTTATGACATATAAAATTTATAAATGTTTTGAAATTTGATTTAAAATATTTTCACTTCTAAAAGGCAAAAAATGTACCTGTATAAAAATGTAATTTTTTTTGTGTGATATTGTGTTCGTTCTTATATTTTGAATATAAAATATTTAGGATGAATGTAAACATAACTTATTAGATGTATAATATGTATTCTCATAATTTATTTAATTTTATACATAAATTTAATTTTAAGGGCGAGGTTTTTATTTACTATATGAATTAATAATAAGTAAAATAATATATTGATGCTTGATAAAAAATGATCTTATGTGTAACATACGAAATCGAGGAAGTTATTTGTTTTATGTAATTAAACATAACAGAAAATTATTTGAATTTGAAGATATATATATATACTTAATTTAAAATATTACTTATATTATAAAGCCTTTCGAAATTATATTCCCTTACATGCTTTGTGTTGTATGTCATACATTATATTAGATACAGTGTTTTTATTTTAGAATTCCAGGGATTTATATTCTCTTTACATTAATTAAATTGTATCCTTGTAATTTACACTTATCTGTGGTAATATATTATTTGATATTTGATATGATAAAATCCCACATAATGAGAAGTTTTCATAAAACATGATCTAGAAATGTGTGAATTGGATATAGGAAGGTCACAGATATTAAAAAATAACTATGTCACTATGTAGGTGAATATTAGTCGAAATTTTATATATAAATGGAGGAAAACAATAAATATTAATTTGGAGTTATTAAGGTTATCAATAAAAAAATTGATTGATCAATGGAATGTTAGAGGCCTCAAATCCGTAAATCAAGGTTGATTTAAAATACAAATAGTTTATCAAAAAACTAGTTATTAGTTCAACATTATTTTGATCATTTTCCTAATGTTGTGTAATTATTTTAATGCCAATGAATATATGTAAATTTACTTATATAAAAATTTTCATTAAACACAATTATCATTTTTCTAATTATTTTATAGATTTCTAATCAATCTATTACATCATGAAATTTGTAATCAAAAATTATCATTGAAGCATAAAGTACTAATATTAACTTTTAATAGATATGATGGCCCATAAAAGAGTGAAAAGTCAAACTATTTTTATCTAACTATTATCTAAAGCAAAAATTGATCATACATTAATAAAAAATCCTAAATATTAATAATTCTAGTTCATAATTATTATTTATTCATTAAATTTTCTAAAAATAAATAATTACATATTAATAATGACATTATGTAGATGAGTGGTTGGTGTTAAACCCTTATCATCCATTGGTCAGGTGTTCAGTCACATTTTATTTCAAGATTTGATGGGTTGTATCCCAACAAACATGTTGTCCTTTTCAAAAACCATATTAAAGTAATTCTAAAAATAAATATGATGTAAATCATTGAATTTTTTTCATTTAATTACCTTTGAACTATGGTTTTCTATAATAACATTATAAAAAATCACATCATCCATTAATTCCCACATATCTTATTTGTTAGGGGTTTATCATTATGAAGAGTGAATTGACTTAGGTAATTCAAAATTTCCCTACATTTAAGGAAATTAACACTAAATGTATCATTAGGATAAAATTTATTTCCTTCCACAACAATAATCATTTTTTCTCCTAAATTATTTTATTATTTCCCTTATTTCTAAAAATGTAATGTATTTCTATATGTCATTGAGACACTATGATGGGGTTATCATTCCACATTTCTTTCATTGTGGAAATAATTACTTTTTTCTCTATTCTATGCACCACTCAAGATCTTATAAATCTCCATACTTATCTTCTTTTTTTAAGACCACGAGTTTGTTATATTATGTATCTTTAATTGTATTTTAATATAAATAATATGGAATAATAATGTTATCAATCACTAATATTGACACCTCATTTGGTTTCTCATTGTCACTACCTTGTCATTTATATTCAATGTTGACAATGATCCTTTAGGTTGCATCAGTTAAACAAACTAATAATGAAAGTGTATTTAACAATAGTCATTGTGAGAAATGAATACAATCATTTATATGATATCAAAATCATGAAACCTTATATACAATTTGAAAAACATTCGGTACAATCTATGTTATTCAATATCATCACATATTCAATTCCTTCAAAATGATAAGTAAAGAAAAATTGAAATATACTAAGAATATCCCCTCGGAGGGTCAAACTAGAGGCATAGTAAGGAATGATATCATGTGTAATATTATGCTTATGTCATGATCAATACATATTGAAAATGTTATTACCGATAGGTATATCTATTTCAGAACCACATCCACTTGTATTATTTAAATAGGGATGTATTTCAATGAAATCACATATAATCTATATCTTACCTAAATTCATGGATGTTCTTAAAAACTTATCATAAAATAATAACTTAGGATTATATTATATAATATAGGATTTCCAAAATATTTTCCCATGTTTTTACAAATAATTATCAGATACCAAATATAGAGACCTGACCCCATAAATCTCAAGTCTGATCCCATGCTACAATTATATTAGCATAAGAATGATGTAAATCATGTACCAAATTACTGAACGTTTTATTAGTATTAGTAAACTACATAAATTAATGAGGGTTTTTTTACAAATTAATAAACTATATGGACTATAATTTTTTCATTATTCAAGTATAATAACTATATTCCATCGAACATATCCTTACATAACGTTCTTTATACACTTCAGTGAATCTCCGGGAAAGGTAACATAATAATTTTAATCTCAAGTACTCGGTAATGGTAATTACATTAGATGAAATAATGTATCAATGAGAATAATCAATATGGAAAGATAATAATAGAATACATGTGACATAAAATTAATATACTGAGAATGAAGCGTTTAAACAATATAACATTGAAAATAATGGGTAATGCATGCCAACCAAATTACTAGATTATAAAAAATTAAATATAGAAAGGTAGGAAAATTAAAACACATACCATTATATCAACAAACTAAGTATGAAATTAATCCATATACATTTTCGTATTGAAAATATAATGGATTATAAATACTGAATCAAAATTAAGGCAATTATAAATAATGGGAAGTCGTGTTTGAGGCACATGGAAACCTATACGGTCATCACATGCCACAACACTGTTTAAAACTATAGGTAGAAACATATTAAATTTTTCCAACTAATTTACCTTATGGGAACCTGTAAAATACATCAAGGGGGAATATAAATTTTGTGCCCTACTCGTCTTTTCCAATCCCAGTCATTACCAATATTGAATATAATAATTACATAATATTATTTATCAAATATCCATATTGAATAAATAATATGGTTTAGTCAGTATTTCTCTAGATAATCAAATAACAGTTAATGTAAATTCCATTTGTAGAAATGGAATGTGGTGTATAAAATAAACATATTCTAGAGCACTGATGTATATAATTATGATAAATTCAATGTCTAATTATCATTGGAAAATGAATATTTTAATATGATAAAAAGTTTTGATGGAAATGAATGTCAATATTATCATAGTAAATATCAATCAAATACCATATAGAGGAAGAGTAAGGATGTAATCAATACTTCATATTGTAATTTGTGTAAAAATAAAGGGTTTTTATCATTAATGAATGTAATTACTCATAAAATAACAATTAAAAAATTAATTATGAAAATAACCTTTATATATTAAAAAATGAAAATAATTTTCTTCAATAATAACATTTGATAAACTTTTAATTCAAAATACCCTTTTAAACATGAAAACGAGGTTTTTAAGTGATAACAACGAGTAAATCTATGCATGTCGTATAAGGTAAAAATAACATTTTTTTTGCATGGTAAAATTTTAAGAAATTGTTTTACTATGAAAGTGACAAGAATATTTAGTAACCAAATATAATATATAAAGGCTAAAAAGAAATATAAATAATCATTTTTTAGTTATTAAAAACTTTTTTTAAAACTATTTTAGAAAATAGTTTTTTATTAGAAAGCAGGTTCTCCTACCAAAGGTTAATTGTTGTTGTGTTTTCTTAAGAACATATTAGAAACCATTTAAGTTAAAAATAAGGGAAATTTTACTATTAATTGGATCAAAATTGTTAATTAACAAAGTGTAATAATTTTATAGTATTTATTTACAAAATTATAGAAAAATTTCATCAGATGGAAATTCACATGTATACAATATCAAAAAAAATTAGATTATGAAGTAAACCCTTGAAAAGAACCATAACATTAATTTAATAAAAAATTAAGGAATATATTTTGGGTTTCCAATTTAAATAAACATTAAATAAGTGTAAATACAAAAACAATTATAGTAAAAAGTGATTTCCCACATAATATTTTAATATAAACCATAATGAAGATGTATTGTTACTCAGTGAAATAGAATAGTCTTATAATTTTTTCCAATACGGTAATGCTTAATTCAAATAAACATTTCTTAAATAGATTAATTTTAACCCAAAATATCATTAATAATGAATTAATATTGATTTAATATTTCATAGTAGTAGTAGACACAACATACATAATAAGTTAGGTGCACAATAATAAAAAATGTATCACATAATGGAAAATAATTTGAAGTCCCTTAATACTTAAAAACATTTGAATTATAATCCCCATGAAAGAAATAATTTCAAATTAAAGTATAAGTATCATTAAGATAAATTTATTCATTATATAAAATATAATATAGGAAATGTATACAACACACGAAACAAATAACTGGTAAAAATGGTGTATGACTCAGGAAAAGAAAATGGGAAAAAGAATCCTTTTCCTTGCATTTCATTTCGATTGAACATAAAACATCCTCATATAAAATGAATTTAAACAAGTTAATTACTTATTAAATAATCATTATATAATTTTTATATCATTTATTATATTCTTATAATATATCATTACTCATTTATTAGTAATCTGTCTTTGTTTTCCCTCTTTTGGATATTATTTACCTACTTTTTCAAGTATGTTTGGACATTTTACCTTATGTTCCTATCCATTATTCTTCATATTTGAAATTTAAACCATGATTTAAAACTCTTATATATTCAGTATATATGAATTTATAATAATCCATAATATTTGACGATAATAAAAAAAATTCATCATTCGTTGAGAAGGTAGGCCATATGTACGCATGAATTCTACATTCATTTCATTTTCATACTAAACGAATGAAACATATATTATATATATATTTATTATAATTAAATAGTAATATGAATTTCATATATTTGAATTTTTTTATTAAAACTATCAATTACGCAATCTATTTATAGCGTGAATGAATCACATTGCTTTGAGGAGGTAGTGGTCCACACTTCCACAAACAATGTTATCATATTTATGTAAATTATAAAGAATAAATATATATGTAATATAAAAATTAAAAAGGAACAATGACATTATAAATATCATATATATCATATATAAATAGTGTCTCTATAAGAATTATGATCTATTATATGTGTTAAAGGGAAAACAAACGACATCATTTTTGATATGGTTGTACACCATGCACACAAACGATAAATTTATTACAAATTAAATAGATGTATTTAAATGTTTAGGCATATAAAAAAATAAGAAAATAAAAATTATATTTATTATATTGTTTCTACTATATAATTTTGGAATTTTATGAGTTTAGGGGGTGGATATCGAAAATAATGCAAAAGGGATTGAGGAAGTATGTTTCCTCTTATTTTGGTAACTCTTTATTGATTGCGCAAAATGGATTCGTTGGTGTTCTTTCATCCCATATTGAGGCTTCAATGATAATTGGATTTATTATAAGGATTTATTTTTGTCAATTTTGGTCAAGACATAGTATCTAGAGAGTTGTATGGAAGTGGGAGGGGAGAGTTTCTTTTTATAGTAGAGGCGAAGTGACATTCTTTTAAAAAATTTATATGTGAATTCCACCCACGATTTTCCCATGTAATGTGGATCCATAAGTAAAACATTTTAATAAATGGTATGATAGGGTCAATATATGTCCATTTAATGGATTTTTGACAATTTTCTATGATATTTACTCCCTTTTGTTTAAGGTTTAGTCCCTTGTTAAACTAATTTTTCACTTAATGGATGTTATTAATTTTATTCATGTATAATATTTTTTTTTCAAAACCTAATTTGACCATATATTACATTATATGTTATTTATTTTGAATAATTATCCCATTTTTCAGAATAATAATCACATAAGTGGCATAAATTAATATATATTCAATCTTGCAAATGGGATGACAAAGCTGGATTTTAAGTAAAAGGATATAATGTTTTCAAAGTCTCTATTTCCAATTACAATGTGATGTTTCTTCCAATGACAAAAATTGGATTAATTTTTGAATAATGTATATAAATTTCCATTATAAACAATTTATAATTTAATTTTAACTTATAAATAAATTAGTCAAAAACAATGTTTTGAATTAAAATATATTATTTTTCACAATTAAAAATAAATGAAATTTCACAGAAAAATACTAAAAATTAAACCTCACCTATTATTTATGTATATATTTAAAAAAATAATTTTATTTTGACATATAAAAAGTATTAATGTTCTCTAAATTTAATTTAAAATAGGATCTCAAATAAATGGTATAAAAGGTGCATCTATAAAAATATAGGATTTTGTGCGTATGATGGTTTCATTATTATCTTATAAATATATAATATATTGGATGAATGTAAAAATTTATTATTAGAAATATATATATATTTATATTTCTATGTTCGTCAATACTATTCATGACCACTAATTTAACTTCTACGAAATGTATTATTATATTAAATAATAATAATTTTAATAATATATTGTAGCTTGGTAAAAATCGGTCGTGCGCGTAATGAAAGCAATAAAATAATGACTTTTTGTGTGTAATGAATGTAAACTCTAAATTTTGTACATTTAGTGATATAATTTAAATTTATTTAAAATTGTAATTATATTTTAATATCATGGAATACTATATTTTCTTACATTCTTCATTAGTGTGTCATACATGCTTTCTAATATATTTTTCTTAATTTATTATTTGGGGGAAATACAAAATGCTATTTTTTAGGTAAAATATGTGATGAATCAATTTTAATAATGAAATAGTAGTGTTACTTATTTAGGTTTAGAGGTCAATGTATTAAACATATTTGACTTGGATAATAGTAATTGATAAATAAAAGATATGTCACTCTTTTATAATCCTTACAACCCGTTAAACATGTATTATAGTGCTTCAGGCATCAATAGGGGATGGATTCGAATTTGATCAAATAAAAACTAAAGTAATGAATTTTTTATATGAAATTAAATTGTATCAATTAAATATATATCCTAATATTGTTAGACAGTAGAATAATTACTCACTATTACAAAAATAATAAAAAATGTTGTCATAATAACATAATTTTTGTTGGACTGTTGGTCTTCCAAATCATCAAAGACTTAAAACATTTAGACCCCAAAATCTCCATTGATCATACAGTTTTTTGTGATCTATAAACTCAATCAATCCATATATTTATTTACTATTTCATTCATTGAATGTATTACCACTATCCACTAATATATTTTTATTTTGACGCCCAGTTACATGTATTTCCATGTAAACTTTGCAATTCACATTCTCTATTTTCAAGATAATTTTATAATAATATTCACATAATGTAGGATTTAATTAACGGATATATAAAATATTCTATTACCAAGATCATATTTAAATAGAAAGGAATAAATTTATTTAGGTAGGAATCTCATAACAATATGAAATTCTAATGTAAGAACATTGTATTCGATGGTTGGTATAACATGCAACAAGAATAACAGAACGGAACATATTATTATGAGAAATTATAATATATTTATTAATTTAAATAAAATTAATAATTTTTTTGACTTAAATCAATGTTATATTATGTTTGCGTTTGATGCACTAGACAATAAGACTATTCAATCGTAGCGTTACACGCAAGACTGAGTTTTACCAAAATGAAATATATTAAAAAAAATTGAAATATAGTTTAATAAGATATAACCTTGACATTAAATTTTAGATTATTTATAATATTAAATAACTTATGGAAATAAATTTTCCATAAAAATATAATAATAATTATATTGTTGAAAATTATTTTTAAATGAAAATATAATCTGATTGAATATAAAAGAAATATTTTAATTCTATTAAAGCTGTGTTGTAAAATTAAATTAAATTTATTAAAAATAAGTAATGATATTAATACTATATATATATATATATTATATTCAATTAAAGAAAAATATTCATATAGTAGATTTTATTGGATTGAAATAATATCAAACCCAATTTTTGGAATAACAACCTATATTTTTTAAATAATAGATTTATCTCCTTTTAATGGAGAATATATTTTAAATCCAATTTTAGGATAATTTATAATTTTTATAATTCAAAAAAACAAAAATTTTAAAATTGAATAATAAAAATTATGTTATGGTGAATTTTGTGTATTTTTATATGATGTTTCATGTTTCTAAGAAAAGTGATAAATAGTAGGCTTTAATTCCAAACTTATTTCACATATAGTTTATTTATAAATATAAATTATATTTTTGATTGGTTTAAAAGTTTAATTATATAAATTTTTAATAATTTAATCCAATTTATTTCCTTGGAATATATTTCACATTGAAATTCGCTATAAAAAATTAGAAATATTTTGAACATCTTACTTTTTAAATCTACTTTTCCATCATGTCTATAATATTACATTTAAATTAATTCCATGCACTTATTTGTTTATAATTTTGAATAATGGAATGAATATTTTTAAACATTCAAATTTATAATTCCGAATATATACAAATTTTTTATTGAATAAACAAATTATTTACAATCATTAAAATTAACTAGAGCCATTGAGAGAGAACACATATTAAAAAGGGACTAAAGCTTAAAATGAGGGGAAAATTAAATATAAACTAGTCCAAAATGAATTTTTTCTTATTTGGACCCTAAATTCTCTATAATGAAATTATCACCATTATAGTTGCTACATTTGATAGGAAAACGTGGCAATAATTCCTTTTTAAAAAATTTACAAGAATACCACTCCCCCACCACATTAAAATGGAACTAACCCCCTTGAATTATTAACACATATAACTCCCTTTTTCCCTCCCAAAATCAACCCAAATAATATTAAAATAACCCTACCGTAAAAATATATTCCTCAAATTTGGAATAATGAAAACTAAGGATGTATTTTGTTATAAATCATAATTAGTCACCCAAAAAAGAGGTAACATCCTTCCACAAGATCCTATATTTTATTTTACATCTCCAAAAATTAAACATTTATTATTCATGATTTTATAATAACAATATTATCCTCAATTTACTGATTTTTTATGCTTATATTTATACCTACACTTTCTCACACT
Source organism: Viscum album (assembly GCA_963277665.1). Lineage (NCBI taxonomy): Eukaryota > Viridiplantae > Streptophyta > Magnoliopsida > Santalales > Viscaceae > Viscum > Viscum album. The sequence continues at coordinate 501,906,025 of OY728157.1, forward strand.
TTCATGTAATGGGTAATTAACATAATGTTTATGTGTACTGTGAATAACCACCTCACGAAATGATGTCATTCGTTTTTCCTATAACACCCATCATGGAGGGGTATAGGGAGGAATATATATATATATATATATATTATTTATTATCTCATTGTTCTTACGGAATTACATATAACCCATAAAATCATGTTTTACATTTTGGGGGGATATGATAACATCATTGGGGAACGTGTGGACTATCGCATCCTCAAAGCCTTGTGATTTGTTCACACAATATGTGGGATGTATAAAAGATGGTTTTAATAAATTTATGTGGAAAATATTGAATACAAATTTCACTATAATTATAATATTTATATACATCATTTACATTTAATTATTTTAAATATGAATAATAAATGAATGCAATGTTCATGTGTACGTACGACCAACCATCTCTACGAATGGTGCATTTCATTTCCAACATCCAAATTTTATGGATTACTATAAATTAATATATACAAGATATATATGAAATATATAACTTTTTTTAAATTCTAGATATTATTAAATCATGATGTAATTAATAAGAAAACAATGTAACCAGTCAACACATACTCAGCTAACAAGGAAATTAACACACTAAATAGAGAAAATTAAAATGATTAACAACAAAAATTTATTAAGTTTTTATAAGAAGTTAATATGTGATTTTATAAATATGATAATGGTTCTAAAGTAAGTGATATACATGTTTAAAATCCTTATACATGTCGTCAAATGACATTCACTCAATATGAAATACAAGGTAAGAGATTCTTGTCTCACTTTTTCTTCTGTTGGGTTTTCCACATTTTCACCTCTTAATTATTTTCATTGTGGTTTATAATACCTCTATTTGAATTTATATCAGGAATAATTATTTATTTACTTAATTTATATTTTAATATGAAATTATTTCTTTTATAGAGATTAAAATTAAAAAAAAACTAATTAGTAAGGGTCTTCAACTCAATTTCCATTAATTGAGGCCTGTTATATTGTTGTCCATGAAATTTAATATATAAAATTTACACAATACCACATTGAATGTAATATCCTGGTTCAGTAATTATTAATTATATTTTTAGTCCCAATTTGAATTATTTCATCCAAGTGGATTTTAATAATGTGTTTCTAATTAAAAAATAATTTCGTAACACAATTTCTTTTATTTTGGATATATTTCATCCTTATGTCGTTAATATTAAATTCTTCTATGTTTAATTATTTTTTACTAACTATTGATGTATTTGTACTTTTTTCAAGTGGATTTAAATTTTTCACACATGATATAAATTTTTATTGATTCTCATATCAACATTAAGGTCTTTTTCGGTGTTTTCAATTCAATCTCATTTTGTTATTGATTATTTACAAATGAATTTACCTTAGATGGAATTATTGGATCATTTCTTAATGAGTCCATTCATTTTTATATCATCTAGTTAATCACTAAAATTTTCAAGTAGTATTTCTATTCTCACAGCCTTTGATAAATAATTTTTTAAAAAATATTTAATAAAAAACTCAACTCCATTTCTCATTAGATTGAGTAACTATTTTCTTAGAAAACCTATTTTATAATTTTTTTTTAATATATAGTTTCACATCTACAATTTTATTTATTAAATACATTATTACACAATTTTGTTAATTTTTTTTGAACCAATATTCTTATCATTTATCAGAAAAATATTATTTATAATTTTTTTTTCATGAAAAATGAATTTTCATTTTACCTTATATGGAATTTTTGGATTTACCTACCATCATTTCTTTATAACATAATCTTATTTTTTAAAAGACTAATTATTAAAGAAAATATTTAAAAGATTAATTTCCAAATAAAAGGATTTTGAAAAAAAATATTTACTCAAAATGGTTTTTAAATATCATTTTAGAATATTTATATTCAACAATGACTAAAACCATTTCCTATTATTCTAGTATAGACATGTTTTATTGAAACCATCTTTATTATTCCTCTAGATTATTTATGAATTATTTGTATAAGGATAGTATTGGTGTTCACTTCCTTGATTTCTTTTGGTTCCCTTGAAATATTATATTTTCTATTATCATTAAGAAATGAATTTAATGTAATTGTCCATATAATTTATCATGGATATGTTCATTACCTAGACTATATACTATTTTTATAGGATTTTTACTTTTGCAGTTATTTGATTATATAGAAAAATATTGATAAGTATATATTCTTTATTCAGTGAAAATATTTGATATTTAATATAGTTATTAATTAAATATACTACTCAATATGTGAAATTATTTAGACATTAAGTGATGGTTGTGTCCATGAATTTATATATCCACTTGAATCATTTATATATTCTCATGAGATAAATTAGTTGCACAAATTAAACAAGTTTCTAATTGTATTTTTTATCTGGATGGAGGGTAGATCATTACATTAGAGGATTCATTTTCTTTAGATGGGATGTAAAATTATTAATCATTTCCATAATTTATAATAATTGGCTTTTTATCCATTAGTTTTTATCTATGAAAAAAATCTATAGATGCATTTCATTCTAATTTTATTGATTACATGGATTGTGTTTCTAGTTATTTACCCTTCCATATTTTTATGTACTTATTAGTTTATTTATAATATGGAGTGTGTCTTTAGTTTTTATCTTTCCATATTGACTATTATAAAATATTAATTATTTATTCCTATATACATTCCCCACTCTAGGATTTTGATCTTACTCTTGTTTTTTTGGTTCCCTAGGATTCCATGAAGTGTGATAAGATATATATGAAAGTATATAATAGATGGAATAAATATATTATCCTAGATTATAAAAAATTATGTTGTAATTTTATATTCATTTGTAATACAAGACTCATATATTAATCATGTTCACCAGGATTATTAAAATATTTATTCCATTAGAACATGATTTACTTGTTTATTAACACAATTTTTTTATATCAAGACACCATCTTTAGGATTGCTGGGGTTATGTAACTTTAGTTAGAATCATATAATGTTTAGTAGCATCCATGGGTACTATATTTGGGAACCATATTATTAGCAAACATAGACTTAATATATAATTTGAGGATAAGTATATAATAACATCATATAATTTAAGTAAAGTGGCTATTATTTATGTCTTTCCTATCAATACATTCCATTGTAGATACCACAAGGGGATAGGGTTTATGCACAGATGTACCTTGGGGTAAAAACCCCAAAAATGTGTGTTTCCCTTGACTTGAATCTGTCCTAGTACATGACAACATGCCTTACTTTGAAACTAGTTTGACACTCCCATGGGACATGCATATGAAGATTCATATTTTCTCTACAAACCATTATAATGTATTGGGATATATAAATAAATAACCTAGGATAAAACATTGGTGATTTAGATTTAAAATAATGTTTCCTCTTTTAGATATATATTAAAAGATCATATTTTTTTGTCACTATAACTATTATTAATCACTCAATTATTTCTGATTTTATTCATTAGATGGAACGCAAAGGATAAAATTTAACATTAAAGAAGAAGGAAAAAGTAATGATAGTGAGTAACGAAATGATGTGTTTATATGAGTGATATATATCATCTTTATTAATCATTGGTTTTCTCAAAATATTTTTAACAATCATATACCTTAACCAACTCCCAAATGCACAATATAATAAGTGGATGTATGTTTATAAGAGATTAAGTGGTGGATTCCATAAAAGAAATAGGGGTCAATTTACATCGTGAATGAAATGTGTAAGGATACTCATAGGAAAATATAACAATGAAATATGGAAATGCTTTATGTTTGGGATTGAAGGACATAATGCAATTAATTTCTGATCAAAATGAATAATATAATGGATGAAAATAATTATCATCCTAAGGATGCATCTATATTTCATTGCCTTAAATGTGCGGAACATGGGAATTACCCAATCCAATTTCAACATCTAAAAGATTAAATTTTGACCATTGAATTAAATATATTTAAATTAACGGAAGAATTATTTATGTATTGTGGTTGTATTAAAAAAATTAGTCAAAAATATATTTAGTTAAAAAATATTAAGGATGAAAATCATATTTATTTTCTAAATTATGTTAATATGGTATTAGAAAAGTACATCTTGTATTCTTGGTGAAAACACATCAAGTCCAGCAAGACCATAAGGATTAAACCCTTGCTAAAAGGATTATAAGGGTTTAATTCCAACCATTCTCCTCAACAATGTATTGGCCAAAATTTCAATTACTTAAGTTAAAAATATGATGAACAATTATTAATGATGATCTTGTATTGTTACTTTTTTAGGTTTAGTGAATAATTTATTTACCATGTTTTCTTTAGTGAATAGTCCAAGGCAATTGGAAATATATTTCACTCATTTGTGGGACATATGATCCATCAAATGTGTATGTTATTGATTTAATCATCAATGTTAAATATTGGATATCAATTTTATGTACAAAGGGATAAAATCAAATTTGATCCGAAAACAAAAAAATATAGAATTGGTAATATAAAATTAGAATGTATTGAGTGACTATACTTCCTAATATTCATATGTTGTTAAATAATTTCTCACTATCTGAAAAATTTTCAAAAAAATGTTCTCCCAATACCTTACATATAATATAAATAATTTCCTTCTAATGTATCAATGATTTAATACTTTGATACCCTAAATTTTCCATTTATTGTTCACTTGATATTGATCGATAACCTCAATCACTCACTATAAATATTGATGCATTTCATCCATGTATGAATCTCTACATTCCACTAATGTTCTCCGACTATGATACATTATTACATGTTAGTCCATGTGACATTTGTAATTCAAATTCATTATTCTATAGAGGATTATTTATGAACCCCTCTAGTGAAGTTTGAGTGAAACATAATAAATACCAATCAATATATTACCAAAATTGAGTTTAAATTGTGAGGATAAAATTTAGATAAGATGGAGAGAATGTAACACAACATAAATATAACATTACTCAGACTCCCAACTGCCACTACTAAAAGTATGAATCCCATAATCACACAATAATACAAAATAAAAATTGTAATTCATTTATTTTATTTACTTTCCATCCATAAATGATATCATTATCCATTAAATAATAATTAAAAATAATCCACATTACAATAAATTATATCATTTAAGTAAAATCCACACCCTCCATGCATAATCCAAATATAGTCCATTGTTTCTCTAGATTAACATAAATTGATCATTTTCATTCATCAATACCAAACCCATTAATTAAGAATGATTTTATAATTATTAACATCCTTCCATAATCCATGTACTCTAGGATTACCAGCCTAAGATACCTCCCAAACAAAACATATAACTAAGACATATTACTATCATAGGTAGTGTGGAAAGGAAATTAAATAAAATAAGAAACATGAGGATCATCCATTAAAAATATTCACTTAAAGAAGGCATCTATCTTTTCCACATAAATTGATAAGCCTAGAATCTAACCATTCCATCATTTCAGGTTTCATCCATTAGACCCACATGTGTATGTTAATAGATTTTTCTGTCATATAAATCACTTTCTTCCATATCATTTGTTCCTCCCGACCCACATCATATCATCTTTCCCAGGCTATGCCATATTAGGCTCATAAACGTATCTCATATCATATATAACATCTCTATATCATCACAAGGTAGATAGAAACAAATAATAATAGTCAAAAAGGAAATTTATGCCTAAAAATAAGGCATCCACAATTCAATTATTAAATATCGTCCATGGCTCCCTTCTCAAGGAACTCATCCTTCTAAAGCATATGGGAAACTATTGATAGAGATATTATCGTTATCGAATATCCAGTTTTTATACCACATTTAATTATACAATAAATTATTTTCGTTTCCTACTATGGGAAACATAAGGCATCAAGGAATAACAAGATCTCAAAAAGTTATACATTATTCTAGTATGAAAACTAATTTCAAAAAATTGAGATATGAACCATTCTAAATTAACATTACTTTTTAATATAATCATTTTTAAATTGAATTTTCATTAATCACATTCCTTTAAAATTCCATTATAATATATGAAAACAATACATTTAACTGTCACATTACATACATATGATTACCATCCAATTATAAGAAACACACTTGGGATTTTGTATAAAATGATTGGTGTCATGAGAGAGAAAATTGTTGTCTTGGTGGTTCTGGGGGATGGTTCATCTCTGGTGATCTTTGATCCAAGATCTTTGGAAATTTGGTTTTCTCTATTTGTAATTGATCTGGGGTCATTACCAATTGTTATGCCTTCCCCTAATTCTTTTAGATATGTTCATTACAGCGGGGTTCTATAGACCTTTATTCCATATTTTCTATATATTTTTTGATGTAGCCAAATATTTCCCGTAAAGGGTCCCGAATCTGTTTGAGAATTTTCTACATCGACATTTGGAGAGGCTTCATATTTCTGGTGAGGGAATTTGATTTCCCAATTGGGGGTACATAGGCACCACCGTCTTTTTCAAATGAATTGTCAATTCTTGGAGAATAATATTTAGGGTGAATATTACTTCAATACCTTACCTCATTTTGTCTCTTCTTAGGTTTTATAGATGATTTTTTAAGAATTTTGTTTTACACCTCGTTCTATTTTCCTATAGAACATCATCATATCTTGATTGTCTTTGGATTCTCATCATGGAAAGGAGAGCTCAATGGAGGAATTATGCGTCAATCACCCATTTCATCCCCTTTTTTCAATAATAAATGTTATCTAAATATTATTTGAGACATTATTGGATGTTTCTTAGGCTCGGATATTAAGGAATAAATCATGTGTGGATATCTATGTGGCCACAATTTCTGTGTAAATGAATTTTTCTCAGCCGGTCCTTGAAAAACATGTCATACGGGTGAAAGATTCCTTTTCATATAACCATGATATAGTGTATCATGTTTTTCCAATAATATATTCTATATTAATTATATAAGGTAAATATTTGTAGACGTGCCACTAAAATCATCTAGGATAGAAGAAAAAGGCATGATAAGTGTGTTAGGACTAGGGAATATAAAAAATATTTTGATATTGATCTCTCCTCTAGAGGGATTTTAGAAGATAATAATGTACTCAGTGAAGTGGCTCTTACCTCTCTGTTTGTGCTATCAATTGATCTGTTGGAAGTGGTTGGGATGTCCTGTCAAGAGATTGTACCATATATTCAATTACTGGTGACTCAATTTCAGGTTCATGATTTTTTCTCTATTATTTTCATGTGTATTTTATCTATCAATTTTTGTTATATTGATTTAGTTATGACATATCATTATTCTAGTACTCAATTATAATGACATATTGAGTCCCAAGGTTATTATTTTAAGTAAGATCAAAATTCATATCTAGTTTTTTTTCAGTTGTCTTTTCTTCGGATGATATTCCTTCTTCTCTAACTGCTTCTTGTTTTAAGGGAATTATGGTCTTCTCTTATTATAATATAAAATATGTAGTTTCTTCATTTACCCCATATAGGGGGGAACTAATAACCTTACTTTATCCCCTCGTTAAAATGTTTCCATCCTAAAGCTAATTGATTTTAAACCAATTTTCATTCTAATATCCAAAAGGTGGGGCTTATATCCCATTTTGAGAAGGTGACTAGATCTGGATAACATACAAGATAAATTTCTTATCAATGTTTATTGTGTTCATTTGTAATTCATGGGGTATTGGAAACACTATTATGACATATTTCACTAGTGTTGATGTGACTAGACACATGATTGTTATGGTTGGTATTCTTGAACACAAGAAGAACCATGATAGAGTTGGTGATCTTTATAGACAAATTAAAATGCATGGATACATGCTTGCCGACCTGGTTAATTAATATATATGTATTTTTTGAATAGAAGTCTAAAATTGGATCATGTTCAAGCAGGTGATAAATTTATCACTATCGATATAACTCGAGATAAACACACTATCACTATTCCTTTCATTTTTGGGAGTTGTGATTCTCAAAACATGTTGATGTTATGGAATAATATCAAATATTTTGATCTTAGTAATATACCTGGTCTTATTTGAAGTAATTTTAATATTATTTCAAACCCAGATGAGAATAAGGGGAGAGAGAAATTTCTTAAACAGGATAGTAATGGCTCAAATCAATTTATGATTGGGGAAGGGTTGCTGGATATTGGATATTATGGAGACAAGATTGCATGGTATAATAATCAAATGGGAGCGAATGGATCGAAGTGTCTCTTAGACATCAGTTTGGGAAATATATATATGATATCTCTACTTATTCTAAAACTAATTCTAAACATTTGATGTGAGGGGTTTTGGATAATTCTTATCTTCTAATCTATATATCTTCTAAAAGTGATTACTATTAAAGATTTAGATATTATATCCATTGAAATAATGATCCGACCATCCATGATTTGGTAAGGAAATATTGGGAGGAACCTATTCTAGACCACACATGGATTGTAGTCCATAATATACATAGTCGCCTTAGGAAGAAATTAATGGTAGGATCAAATAATCACCTTCCATCGGAATGAAACTTTCATGACATCATACAAGAGGTTGATCGTCTTGAATTCTATTTAGAGGAGGAAATGGATGCGCAAGTCTTTGAGGACATAAATATAAAAAATATATTTTTTAAATATTTTCTTATTAATAATATTGTATGGTAGAGATAAATCAAGGGTGAAATGGTTAAAATAGGGAGAAAAAAAGAGAGAATATTTTCAAGCCAGTATCCAGGAAAGAGAAATGTTTATTAAACTAAACATTCTTCATGAGAATGGCTAATTGAGAGATGATAGAGAAATTGTGGGGATTTGAATTATTCCCATATTAGTTACCTTAATTTTGGCCATAATGTAAATATTTATTATGTATATATGAGGGTGCCCAGAGACCTTTGGGATGTCATACCACATTGTGTTATGGTCAGTGATAATGATCAATCAGGATCCCTTCCACAATAAAGAGATATTTTTTCTGCTATGATGATGCTCAATCGGGATAGTGTTGCTAGGCTCGTTTGATTTCCAACTGATTTCTATAAATCTTCAAGAGATATAATTACGGGTGACCTAATTAATGAAATACATTATTTTTTCATGGCTGGGAAATTGTGTTGTGCGACATCTGCTACCACTGTTCTACTTATTCCCAAGACCAGGAATCCTACTTCTATCCACCATTATCTCCCTATAAGCATTTGAATTGTTTTTAGGATTCATTCAAGTATCATTAATGCGAGCTTTTCCATTCATCTACCATGTGGAGATCTATTAAAAAACATGGTTTTGGTAGGGATGTATTGTTTAGTGTGGTATAACATTTTATCGAGAAATAGTTTAGGACATTAATCTTAATGTGTTCATTAATAATGATATGAGTAAAGCTTACGATCATGTGGAATGGGGATTTAACAATAATGTTTTGGATGTTATGGTATTTTCTTCTTGGAAAATTGGTTTATTCATTTATCTGTTAATGTTATTCATGGATGGAAATATCATTTATAGGTAAATAATATATTTTCTTTAAATCTAAAAGATGACCTTAATAGGGAGATCTAATATCTCTGTCAATTTTCATTATTATTCATGATATTCTTAGTCTAATGATTCATATGATACAGAAACATGGTTTTGTTATTCCTTTTTAGCATAAGATGAGATCCCCTTCAAGGTCTCATCTTATTTTTTTGATGACACCATTATTTTCATGAATGAATCTAGTAGTTTTAAACATGATTTGAATATGTTCTTGGATGAGTATTGATTTTGAAGTGGTCGAGTCATTAATATGAGAAAGATCTATTTTTATATATCCAGTACATGCGCATGATGACGTGTTTCTTCTATGGGTCACATTCTGGACATACAGTTGGGGGAATTCCATATGGACAATCTATAAGAACCTCTATATTCTTGGAGACATTAGATTCCTCCTTTGGATACTGTGATCAGTAGCCTGATGGCCTAGATTAATAACTATTAAAATATTTATTTATCATTTGGGGGAAGAATTACCTTGTTTAATAGTGTTCTTCTTGATACCCCCATTCAATAATTATCTTCCATCAGGGTTTCTAATGCAGAGATAAAAAATATTTAAATAATTATTGATAATTATATAATGGATCCTAAGGCTTAGTGTAATAGAAAATCAGTGTCATGGAATAAAATTACCCTCCCTATGCATGATGGTGGTATTAATGTTTGAGGCCATGAAGACACTCTTAGATGCATGCATGAAATGCTGGCATGGGAGTTTTTGGAATGTGACATTCTATGGGGTCGAACTAAACCTAGTAACACAATGGGAGATAGAATTGTAATGGATAGACAAGGAACTCTATTCTAGTCTGTTATTGGATGTATTTTTAATGCCCTTAGACGTTATTCTCTATAACTAGTTGGGAATGGTGATATATTGTGTAGACATCATAACTATTGTGGTGAGTTAATTTGGTATTCATGATGTCCTACTACGAAAATATAATTCAAGGAATCCTTTCAGTACGCAGCTTTTACTAGTGTCATTTTGGACAGTAATCAACAGTACTTTTTCAACCTCATTCGGTTATCCTCAGATTCTAATAAGTGTTTTTTTATTCATTCACCCTCTCGTTCTTTCACAATGAAGGACTACTGCAAGATCCTAATCACCTAGTTTCTAGTGAATAAATGGAATAATATTTTTATGATTAAGGATATTCCCATAAAATATAACACCATATTTTGGAGGATTGGTAATGGATATGTTTCTATTCATGAAAATGTTAAATTTTGTGGGATTTATATTGTTTCTTGATGTGTTTGGTGTGAGAGACATACATAAGTGATATTTGACAATCTTTTCTTTGATAGTTAAAGGGATCATGAAGTAGAGTGTTCTTTTGGTGAGTTCACGACTTCTTATGTTCCAGAAATGTCCAATCAATCTTCCATTGATCATTGTTTCCATGGATCAGGTGTGGGGAGTATTGAATGAATAATAGGTTCAATAATTTTATAGGCATAATGGTTGGTGCCTTTTCCATGCATGACATAATTATCTTTATAAGGGTATAGTTTCAGATTGCTAGATGATTATTTTCAATGTTAAAAAACTACTAATTGATTATATCTTGCCTTTAGGTGATTGGAGGGAGGCTTCAACCATTCATTGACTTATTAATTCTTGGACTCCAGGATCAGCTTCTCATCATCATGGAAAATGGGTATGATGGTTTTATCCTTCTAGGGGTCTGAAACATAACAATTATGGATCATCTATTTTAGGATGGAGTAGTGGAGGAGGTATTGTATGTGCCAGTTTTGGTATGAAGATCATGGCCTTTTCAATCAGGATGGTTCAAGGTAACTCGATGTATGCTGAGTCAATGGCCATGTTTACTAGACTGTACATTTACATGCAATATAATTTGGAGATTAGTATTTCTGAAATTGGTTCTATGATTTTATATATTGTTACTCATGGGAATGGTACAGTTCCTTGTCCTATTTATTATATTATTATAATGTGTAGAGGCATAATGTGTGTTGAAATCAAAGTTCCTCATATCTGGAAGGAGGGAAATAAGGTTGTGCTCTACCTTGCCGCAATTGAAATTCTTCGTACTCAGATTTTTTTATGATTTTTATATTCTGTAAGGAGATGGTGCTAACATCACAATAGGATATTTCCTTAGTCTCTAATATTTTATACCCCTTTATTCTTCCCCATCTCTTGGTTTCTCTAAATAAACCATTGAATTATTGTACTATTTTTTTCATTGAATAATAATTACATGTTCTGGGTCAGTAAGAATCACCATATTCTAACATTATACGTCTTAAATTATTAGTCCAATTAATAAATTAATGTCAATTTTACATTATATATCAATTTCAATCAATAATAGTAGGATATTTCACATCATAATAAAAATTTCTACCAATAATTATATAGATATAACTATATCTACCAAATAAATAGGGAAACCATTATCATGGTAGAATGAAACAACTAGAGATATATAGAACAAATTATTTATTAATTTCGTTCACTAATTATTAAGTTAATTTAATTTCAAATTAATGGGATAAACCATTCATTATTTATGATTTCTCTTTAATAAATATGAGAAAAAATTATTCCCCTACCTGAAATAAGAATCTTATAGAAACTCACTACACTAAAACCAGGGGTTTGGGCTAGATGGGATCAATACTACAAAACATGATACATTGAATAAGTATTCCATGAATCCATGGGATGGTTTTTGGAAATTATATTCTCAATAGAATGAAAATAATATGGTATCAATGGAAGGAACTTTTTTCATGTCCACAGATATTGGACCAATAGATTTTCCATATCTGAAACGATTTATCTTTAACCATTGCAAATCTCATTAAACTGCACAAAAAAATTTACAATATTGACCAATATATTAATTCAAGGAAATAATCATCCTTAACCAAAGGCCTTTCAAGGATATTGATTCATGACGCTAGATGACACACATTTTCATTTCCATGATGCTATTAAAAATCATCATTTCAAGAAATCTCAGGTATCTGAAATCACCATAAAACCAAAATACACAGATAGAAATTTTCCACATATAGCCAGTTTCCCACATAATCCAATTCACCATATATCGAAATCCCCATGTGGAAAAATTTCCCACATAGATTTTTTCACACAACCAATTCACTATGATGATCTCTTCACATAGAAGATCACATATAGTGATCTACCACCATTTGTTAGAAACCAAATATCTACCATCATTACTCAATTCTTGTTGATCTAAATCTACTGATAACTATCATAGATCTACCACCTGGGATATTTTTTAAAATTTATTCTACCTGTGATTTTTTGCTACATATCTTTTGCCATTACACTACCACTATTGAACTACCACCAAATATCGACCACATGTGATATACCACAAGAGATATACATGGAATGTTATTCCACTAGTGATCTACAACCATTTATATAACAATATTAATCAAATTCTACTGATCTATCACTGATTACCTTCTCTATATGATCTACCACATGACTCTTAAACACTACCCCGCCTAAAAATTATTTTCCTTCCCCGAACATCTCAGTCACTGCATATTGGGAATTGAAAAATGGATGGATGGTTCAATCAATTAAAAGATTCATCATTGAATTTATAATTTCACTATTATCTTATGATTTTTTTATTAACTTTTTAAAAGTTCATAATTTTTAATAAATAACAAATAATACTTTTTTATTGAATATTTTATTTTATTTTAAACACCTAAAAAAATAAAACATTATTTTCGAGAAACATAAACATGTAATTAGATATTTTTTATTTAATATTTTATAATTATTTTTTTTGAAATAAAAAATTTTTCTTGAATTTAGTGAAAAAATATTTTATACATAAACGTGACATTTATCCAGAAAAAACATGTTTTTTCATAGTGTTTTTATATTCTAAATTTAAATTTTATTACAAAAAATCTATATTTGAAATTAAGAAAAATAGAATCCTTATTTGGAATCATGATGTATAAATTTGGTAAATATTTACTTTCTTTTTTTAATCAATATTAATATTACTCATGTTAATATTTTCTACCAGGATAAAGGGTATATCATGTAATTAATTTAAGAATGAAATTTATAAAGACTATAAAAAACCTAAAAATTCCATTAATTTTATTTTTTTATTATATATCACCCATAATTTTCCCATATTTGAATATATAGACTTTTCCAATTTTACATGATTATGACCATTATAACATGTATTATAATAAAAAATAAAAAATTCCACACTCTTGATTTTAATAAATTTTATATATTTAAAATAGGGATAATCAAAGGATATATAATGATAGAAATAAATATTTTTAATCAGAATAACTTCTCTATATCAAGATAATTTATTTTTACTTTTAGGTGCAAATATAATTACACTAAAATATTATGCGACAATGATAAAGATATTATTCAATTAATATATAATAAAATAAAATATTTTGAAAATGTCAACAAAATATGACATATATGAATCCTTATTTTCCAATTTTTTTAGATAAACATGTAATATTATAAAGTCTTGGATACATTATATTCAAATTTAGTTATTGTCTTATAGTTTTAAAAGTAAAAAAATGAATAGATCTAAAATTGAGTATAATTATATTTTACAATAAATAATATTTAATTAAATGATATTAAACTCTTCAAAATCATATCTTTAGAAAGAAATCATTAGATTTTAAATATTAACCCTGGAATATCCATAATTAATTTTTCTTTTTATAGTATTATCCCCTTTGAGTAAAAGTTTTTCATATCATCGATATTCAAAATAGGGTTACAATAGAAATGATATGGGTAAAAATGTTATCCAAAATTTCATAATTTTTATTTGATGAAAGTATTTGGAAACATTCTAAATTTATATTTCTATATTATTAATATGGGTCAATTTTTACATTAAACTTAATTTATATTAATTTAATATTTTAAGACATTCCAAGATTTCCCCTCCCCTCTCTCATGTGTTGGTAATTATTCTTCTCATTTCATCACATATCAAAAACAAGTTGGTTCATCTGAAAACTACTAAATTTATTTCCCTAAACCCATACCAATATCATTGAGTAATTGATTTGACCAAAAAACAAATAGAGGAAATATTTAGTGTAAACCTAATGAAGTTGTTTAAAGAAGAGGTATTGTTCATAACCAAATGTTTTTGTTTTATTTCTTCTTCCATATCTATCAAATATTCCTTACCATAATGGTAATGTAAAATATTCCTCTCCCATGTAAAACCTGGAAAATTGCATGTAATATTTTTCTTAATTATTTGGAATTTTTATGAGTCAATAAAAATTGGCGGCGCGTGATTATGAGGCCCGATTAGTCCGAAATAAATTTCAAAACCTATTTGAGGTACATTATGTAAACACGCAGTTGTAATTTTATATATTTCAAACTGGTTTATGGTTAAAAAATATGAGGCCACAGTTGAATCCGCAGGACCGACATTTTTTGAAAGAAGATTCACTTCGACCACAATGGGTCGGGATAAATAGATAGTTTTTAGAGTTTTTAAAGAAAAGTAAAAAACATGTAATTGTTATTTTATATAATTTTTCTCCAATGGATGAGTGGTGATTGCGGGATAGATGACTTTTCAATCCATTTTTTGGCTTCACCCTTAAATTGTGTAACTCCACCATTGTGAAGTAAAAGAGGTTAATTAATTCATTTAAATAACCTCATTAAATCATCAACGCATTACTCACATTTCCCCCTATTATTTAAATAGATCTCGGGTGGGGATTCGGCACAGCTTTTCCAATCATGGAAACTCTATAGAAGTTATGTTGCAACACCCACCTAGAGGACGAGACATGATTCAGCTGGCGATGATGAGCGCCACTGAATCCTGGACTAATGAAAACGATGTAGGAGGGTCTTTCGATCGTCGTTAGTGAACGTCTGATCTAGGTAAGGGATTTCGTTTTTGATATTGTAATATCCATTCATCCCATTTCTTTTTTCATATGAAGAATGAAGATCAACCGACGAACAGGTTGATCCACGTATCATTATTTAAACATGGTAGGTTGATGCGGGTTTACAAGTATGGTGTAGTTTATAAATTCGCTTATTGTTGCTAACACCCCTTGTAAAAATGTTGAAGTAGAGGGTGTGGGCCAATCAGAACAACGGACATACCCTTTAATAATCTTTTCGTTCTTGTGTTTCTCATGTGCATCTGGGAAATGTGACGACAAGGCGGTGATGGGGGTCATGTAGAGGCAGTCGTTACCAGAGAGGCTTGTAGGTGCAAATAGCTCTAATAAAGGACAACCATAGCATGATCGGTGACCCTAGGAAACAACTTCCACGACGTAATGCTGGTGGCGGCAGGAGGTGGCCTGAGGAGGTACACGACCACCATCTACAGGCGATGGGAATGCGGAGTTCCATCTCATTCCATGGTGGCCGGCCTGAGCCAGCCACACGGGATAAGGGTGGAGCCTAAAGGCGTCGATGATAATAACAGCCACGAGGGGAGGGAGCTGCGAGGCCCCGCACCGTGCCACATCATCTATAGACTGGTCGTCCAATTGGACGACCATTGACTGTGGTGGGGAAGCACCCCACATGGCCATATGATATGGCCCTTCTTCCTCGGGCCAGCTGGAGAGACGGTCTGCCATCAGGTAGACCGGGCCAGACGCGGGCCAACCGAACATGCTAAACACGCAGCCCAGTGGTCAAGCATGGGTGGGCTGAGCCCCACTCGACAGGCCTGGCCAAACGCAGCCCATACCCATGAACTAGTAGGGATGAACCCAACAGGATGAACCCCATGAATTGGGCTGACAGTTATTGGGCCAACCCCAAGCTGGGTCAGTTAGACCCCAGGACCCGTTGTGTTGTTCATACCTGACCGTGTTGGACTAGACCCAGAAAGAACTAGACCCCAAATAAATAAACACCCACAATTAACTAACTAGTTTTCAGTATGACATGTTGTTAGTGGAGTCGAGAACCCTTTTGGAAAGAGGTCACTTTTGCATATTCCAGAAGGCCCGACCGATCCTGGCCAAACTGAGGTGCGATCACCATCGTTTTACTGAAAGGGGTGTAACTAACAGACTAAGTGTCCGTTCAAAGTGACCTCTTTGTCTTAATGGCCCTTTCTATCAGGATTTCCTTTAGAGATACTCGTAATGTGTTTTGAAAGATTTTGACGAGCGACCTAGGATGGATCATACTAGAATTTAAACGGTCCCTTTTTACAAAAGAGCCTATATCTCACCGACAGGGCATTCGATTGATTAGTCGTTTGTCGCGTTGGGACCCCTATGACGGGGCGGTAACTTGGGTACAATTTTTCAAGACTTCATAATAGTTTATATATGGGTGATTTATTGAAGACCAGAGTCTTCCATAGATTAGGCATGCTTCGTGTGGGAATCTAGTTTTAGGCTTTGACTTGAAGAATAAGAAGAGTGACCAATACGGGTCAGCATCAGAAACTCCAGATTGGGATGATCTAACTATATGACTAATCATCCCTACCTCTATACCAGTACCCAATACAGGTTAGCAATAGTGACCAAAACGGGTCACCACCCACGACCAATATGGATCAGTACCAGCAACCAATACCGGTTAGAAATAGTTACCAATACGTGTCACCATCTAGCGACCAATACGGATCAAGATAGAGTGACCTATACAGGTTAGTAGTGTATTTACTATGGATATGATGATATGGTTTTATGACTAGTCATCCCTATCCCTGCATCCTTGATGATATACTATTAGAGTGATCTATCTCTTTTCCTTTATGCTTAATGATTTAGATCATGCTTGTGATATTAACATTATGATATTTATTTTAATTTTTTCCACTGTGCATTACTGAAAGACCATCGGGGGTCTCGGGGTCCCCTATTGAGTTGTTATACTCACCCTTGCATAGGCTTTGCCTGCACATGTCTGTCTGGTGCAGACTTCTAATGCTCTGAGGCATACTTTGGAGGTTCGGGACATGGTAGAGCTTGTTGCTACTAGAACAGTCGGGATCCTCTTCTTAGACTTCATACATACAGCTACTACCTTCTTGGTTTAGATCTAGGGAAGTTGCAATAGCAGTTTACATATTTTTCTGTTTCAAGGGCATTTATTCTAGATCACTATTTTCAGTTTACAGTTGTATTTGTGGTTTAAAACTAATCACATGGTTATAGCATAATTATGAGGTTTATTTCCCTCATTTTCCCTTTTTGGGTTTGTATAGATCTCTATGTAAATGCATTCCCTGTTCGGGATAAGCTTTTAGGTTCTAGTCACCAACCCATGGCCAATGGAATAAAGGTTTGGGATAGTCACGTCCAGGCCCCATGGGATGGGTCATGAAAAAGTGGTATTAGTGGGTGGTCGGTTCTACCAGAAGAATTGAGTATCCACTCTTTATGAGGCAATGGTGTAAATTTTCTTCAGTTTTTTTTTCAGTAGAGGGAGTCTAGTGTTTGTGCAGTAGCCAGCGTATCCATACACTGGGACCCTGAATTCTATTTTTTGTCTTATATGGAATGACCAGTAGCTTGTATTTTGAAATGTTATCTTGATATTTCTGAAGTTTCCTCAGTAGGTACAACTTATTGACTATGGATCATATTTTTCTTACCGGATGCCTCCACATAGACAGCCATCCAGGATTCCTATTATCGATTGTGGAAGTTGGCCACCGAGCGACGAGGCGTCAGTGTAGGGACCACTCATAGTGATGGAACCTTCAGGTGGTGTACCAGCAGCACCTCCACCTATTAGGCAGCAGATTCTACCAATGGATCATGCATGTTAGCTGAGCGCATTTCATGAGTTTCATAGATAGAGGACATCGAGGATTGAGGTGAGACGGACCCCCAGGTAGCATAGGACTGGCTTGAGGTGGTTTCGTGGGTATTTCAATTAGTAGAGAAAAATTTCGTGAAGATGGAGATCTTGGACTCTAGACTACTTCAGGGCACGACAGGAAGATGATGGAGCTCAACAGTCAAGGTTTATGAGGAGTTAACCCTCACATGGATGGAATTTCAGAGAATTTTCAGGGGTAGTGTTCTTTCCAGTGACAGTATGCTCTGTAAGTATTCAAGAGTTGCTTCATATATAGCTGGGTAGCCAGACAGTAGCTCAGTACTCAGCATGATTTTATGACGACTCCCAATACTCCACCAACATGGTAAGAGACCCTTACATCAAGGCCCGAACCTTAGAGCATGGGCTACGCTAAGATATCCGAGCTGCGAAAGTTTCTCTCAGCATCCTAATGTAGGCTAGGGCACTAGAGTGAGCATTGATTATGGAGAGCTCATTTGTTGAGGGGGCACTGATAGTGAGAGCCCCAAACAAATGATAGGTAGTATAGTCATCTACAACTGATTGTAGAAAGAGGATACAGAAGCGAAAATGGGCTATACCTTTGAGAGGGTTAACCCAGGATGCATGATCAGATGTGCAAGGCTTGAGAGGACAAGAGAGCCACCCGCAAGGAATTATTTGTTTTTCCTATGGTGGAAAGGTCCACATATCTCTTAAATATATAATTCCCCGCATGGATTATTAGTAGACGGTGGAGGGGCCGCCGTGGTAGTGGCAGGGGTCTGAACTTCAGCTAGGTAGAGGATGATGTAGGGTAGTAGGACGTGTAGCAGGAGGCGGTCGGGATCACCTATGACAACCACCACCACCCCAGGCGGTCTACCATGAGCTTCAAGAGGTTATGGATGGGGACAGGCCCAATGAAATATAGTGGAGGCTCGTAATCCTCACGTCCCTGAAATGATATGTGGTACAATCTGTATCTTATCTACTTTAGCAGCATTTCTTATCGACACATGTGTTATCCATTATTTTTTTGTCGCTGACTTAGTTCGGGACTCTGAGATTCTGACTGAGGTTTTAGCTTGACCATTGCATTTGGATACTCATACAGGAGGAGATTCAGTGGTCACACATAAGTGTCGATACTGTGATATTATTCTCGAAAGAGATAGTTTGATATGAGATCTTTTAGTAGCGGCATTAAAGCCCCACGACATCATTCTAGGAATGGACTGGTAATCAAAAGATCATGCACAGATTTAATGCTTGTGATGTACAAAGTGATGTATGTGTAGAGATGGAGTCTAAATTTACTTTGATGGTGATAAGGAAAATAGATAATCCCAAGATGGAATTAAGCTCAGGAGGGTGAAGTAGATTACATATCAGTTGGCTTGTATGAGTGTTGACATGGTGGATGTGGAGATTCGATAGTTCGCAGCAGTGGTGGACGAGTCTTAGGACGTCATTATAGAAAATTTCCTAGGACTAACTCCTTTTATAGATTTATAATTCCACGTTGAGTTGTACCCAGGAACAACACCGATATCTACAGCAGCATATCTCATGTCCCTTTCCGATCTCTAGGATCTGAGTTTATAGTCGGAGGACTTACAGATGAAATAATTTGTAAGGCCCAGTGTTTCTCCATGGGAATACTCAGTGTTGTTTTCCATAAAGACAGATAGAATTTTTAAGTTGTGCATGGACTTATAGAACCTAAACCAAGTGACTGTAATGAACATGTGTCCTCTACTGATGATTGATGATATGTTTTTTCTTGTTGAAAAGAGAGAAGTGGTTATTGAATATAGGCCTTTGATTAGCTTATCACCAGCTTCATGTGTTGGATGTAGACATCCCAAAGAGGGCCTTCAGATATCAGTATGGATAATATGAATACCTAATGATGTCATTCAGTGTGAAGAATTCCCCTTCAGTGTTCATGGGTCTCATGAACAGAAGCTTCCAGACATGCTTAGACCGGTTTTAGTGGTCTTCATCGATGAAATCATGGTGTACTCAACGACATAGGAAGAGCACATTGTACTCTCGAGGATAGTTATTGAAACACTCTGGGAGAACTAGTTATATGGGAATCTCTCGTAGTCTGAGTTCTGGATATGGTAGGTCAACTTATTGAGACACGTCTTCTAAGAGGATGAAGATGTTGTAGATATAGTGAATGTCGAGGGTGTAATTTATGGGGAGCCACTAAGGTGAGTTACTATGTTGCAGATCTTCCTTGGGTTAGCAGGATAATATTGGTAGTTCGTACCTAATTTCTCAATGGTAGAATCACCAATGTTTTCCTTGAAGAATGAGGGTAAACCATTCATGTGGTTAGAGACATGCCTGTAGAGCATTCAACTACTTAGGTAGAGCTTGACAAGCACTCCCATTCTGAGGTTGCCGGAGGAGGGCACTAACTATGTGGTTTACTCTGATGTATCAAGGGATGGACTTTGTTTCATCTTAATACAGGGTGATGCAGTGTTTTCTTATGTCTCACTACATCTATGGACTAATGAGATAAATTATGTGTCTTACAACTTGGATTTGGAACCAGTTGTCTTTGCACTGAAGATGTCGTGACACTGCATGATGGGTGAGAGGTTAATTGTTGAAAAAGTCAAAAAAAGTCTTATATATATATTTACAAAGAATGATCTGAATCTGAGATATATACCTTGTCTAGAGTTCCTCCAGGACTATGACTTTGTGGTCTTCTATACTCATAGGAATTGGAACATCGTGGCAGATGAACATAGTAGGAGATAGAGATCGCAGGTACTAAACGAGGCTTCAAAGCATTTATACTCGCTTCAGATATCCTAAGTGGATAAAGATGAGAGATTCTAAATACCTTCGATATTTGTTGACCCACTACTCCTTCAGCATGTTAGGGAGGCACAACTCAGAGACAGCAGTTACGAGACTACACGTGCACAAATATCCTCAGGCTATGCACTTGATATATATTTTTATGGTGGGAAGCACACTAACTTTTTTAGAAGACGTACAGTTGTATAAGTGGAGCTACAAGAGGTGGTGCTGAGGGAGTTCCACACATCACCCTTGATAGTAAATCCTGGTGGGATGAAGATGTATGAGGTCCTCTGGCGTCAGTACTGGTGGCTAGGGATGAAAAAGTTGTGGCAGAGTCAGATTCTAGATGCCTCATTTGACAGAAAGTGAAGGCCTTGCACCAGGTAGCAGCTTGATTGACCTAACCCCTCAAGATGCCAGAGTATAAGTGAGAAGTGATATTGATAGACATTGTGACCGGGCTACTGCATATGTCTAGAGGACATGATATCATTTGGGTAATCATTGACGTACTAACCTTGTCCGACCACTTCCTTTCTAATTAAGAGTAAGGTTCGTTAGAGATCACAGGTCGTCTCTATGTTCAAGAGATCGTTCTACTTCACGGGGTGTCATTGATGATAGTCTCAAACTGTGACTCATGCTTCACATCCAGGTTTTTGGAATGAATTAAAGTAGGATTTCGATACTCATCATCACTTGATCATAGATTTTCACCCACAAACAGATGGTCAGACTGAGCAGACCATCCATACCATGGATTACATGCTTTGTGCATGAGTCCTAGATTTTGTCCACAGTTGTAAGGACAACATAACTTTGGTGTATCTCATGTACAATAATATTTGTCAGTACACCATTGGTATGGCCCCTTTTGAGGCTTTTTATGGATGGAAATTCAGATATACCTTGTGCTGGATGGATCTCAGAGAGCCAACACTCATGGGCCCAGAGAAGGTACATGATACCACTAAGAAGGTGCAGGTCATCTGAGAGAGGATGAAGACTACACATAGCAGAACAATGTCCTAGGATTATAGGCGATGGAGACCACTGGGGTTTCAGGAGGGTGAAAATGTATTCTTGCACGTATCCCCTCGAACGGGACGACATAGATTTGGATGAGGCAGAAAACTCTAACTAAGCTTTATCGAACCATTCCTGATACTTCGGATGATTGGAATGGTGGAATACCGCTTGGAACATCCACCGTATTTGGAGAGGGTTCCCAACGTCTTCCATGTATCCCAACTGAGGAGATACATGCATGAAAAATATCATATCATTGACCATGGTGAGATGAAGGTTTATGATGGGCTGAATTTTGCGGAGTACCTGGTGGAGATGGTGGATCGACCGGACAAAATGCTATGTGGGCAGTCGATACCGCTTTTGTGCGTTATGTGGCAACAGAAGAATCTCCAGGAAAGCACATGTGAGCGATATGATCATATAATTTCCTAGTAACCCTTTTTTTTGTGTAGCCTTGTTTGGAATTTGGGGACATAAATTCTCCAATGTGGGGATGATTTATGACCCAGAAAATTCAATGTAATTTTTTTTTATTTATTTAGAATTTTTATGAGTCTGTGAAAATTGAAAGCGTGTGACTATGAGGCCCAGTGCGCTTGAAATGAATGATTTAACTATTCTTATGTTGCATTCATCAAACATGTTGGTGAAATATTCTATCTTTTGAACAGGTTCTTGGATTAAAAATATGAATGCACTATTGAAACCGATGTGTGGAGTTTTGCTTTAAGGAAACTTCACTTCAACCATAGTGAGTCAAGAGAAAAAGTTAATTTTATGACTATCTAAAGAAAATAAAGAGAACATGTAATTGTTATTTTATTTTATTTTTCTCCAACGGATGAGTGGTGGTGGTGGTACATGTGACTTGTCATGCCCTTTAATGGATTGACACATAAACTATGTAACTCTACCTTTGTTAATTAAAAGAGGTTCATTAATTCATATAATAAACATCATTAATTTTTCAATGTGTTACTCACCTTCCCCCCTCCTACATAAATGCAGCTCAGGGTGGGGCTTTGGAATGTCTTATTCAAGTGAGGAAACACTGGGTATGTCTAGTGGAAACATCTGTCTGGAGGACAATACTGGATTCAATGAGTAGTGATGAGCACCACCAAATCACGAACTGACAACAATGATGAAGGAGGTTTCGTCAATCATCGTCAGCAGATTTCTAATCCATGTAGGGTTTTTTGTTTCTTATAATGTATTTTTCCTTCTTCCCCATTATTTCTATATATGAAAAACATGTATCAACTAACCAGCAATTTGATCCGCAAATTGTTCTTTAAACAAGGGAGGTTGATGTGGCCTAAAGAGTTATGAGTTATTTCTAAATTATCGGATTATTGCTAACAATCATTATTAAAACGCTAACCTAGAGGGGGTGGGCCAATACGAACAAGGTCCAAACCCTCCGGTGATCTTATTATTCTTGTGTTTCCTAGGCGCAACCAGTAAATGTGATGGAAATGAATAGATTGGGGTCACACATAGTTGGCAGTGACCTGAGAGGCTCATATTCATAGACAACATCAGGAACTGAACACCAGAACATGTCCAATGTTTCCTGGAAAGAACTACTGACGTGCCATGCCGGTGGTGGCCAACGATGGTCAGAGGAGGCCCAAGGCAATTAGACACAGGAGTTGGGATTGTGGTGCCTGTCACGCACTGCAGGGGCTAGAGGTGGCTGGAAAGAGTCGGATGTAAGAGAAAAACGCAACACCCATAGGCACAGATGGTAGATGCAGCTGGGCCAGTGGGCCCCGGAAGGAGGTGGCACGCGACCCTACGCTCTAACACATCGGCTGGAGAATGATCAACCATTTGGCCGATTATTTCATGCGGTGGGTTAAAACCCCACCAGCCAGACGAAACTACCCTGCGCCCGTGGGGCCACCTAGAGAAACGATAATCCATCAGGCGGATGCAGGTCGATGGAACATGCCAGACCCGCGGCCCAGTGGGCAAGCGTGGGTGGGCCGAGCCCCAATCGGCAGAATGGGACAATTATGGCCTAGGCCTGCGAACCAACCAGCCGACCCCAATGGTTCGGGCACAGTGAACAGGGCCGACCCATAACAGGCCAGACCTAAGAGGGGTCCGGTAGACCCTGGGACCCGTTGCGTTGGTCCGACCTAACCGAGTC
The DNA here is from genome assembly GCA_963277665.1 of Viscum album. Classification (NCBI taxonomy): domain Eukaryota; kingdom Viridiplantae; phylum Streptophyta; class Magnoliopsida; order Santalales; family Viscaceae; genus Viscum; species Viscum album. The sequence goes on from OY728157.1 coordinate 501,930,517, forward strand.
GGACCAGGCCCAGGCCCAACCCAACCCTAAATAAAGAAACACCCATAACTGGTGAAAAAGGTGTCCATTTTAAACACCATTAGTGGCATTGGGAATCCTTTTGGTAAGTGATCCCTCGGTCATATTTCAGTGGGCCTGATCGAGCCAAGACAAACAGAGGTTCCATCACCCCATTATACCAAAAGGGGTGTAACTGATAGACCAAGCATGTGATCGAAGCGATGTCTATGGCATAAGGAACCTTGTGACAAGGCGGTCCATTAGAGATATTATAAGTTAGTTTTTATGTAGTTCTAAATGAGAAATAGGTCGGATCATACTTGAATCCAACTGAGCCATTTTTAAAAAAGATCTCATATCTCACAGACCGGGCGTATGATCGACACTCCGTCTGTCACGTTGGGACCCCTATGATGGGGTGGTCCCTTGGTTATACATTTTGTGGGACTTTGTACCAGTTTAAAATGACATATTTATTGAGGAGTAGAGTCTTCTGGAGATCAAGTGTGCTTCGTCTGGGAATCCAGTGGCTGGATGTGACATGATAAAGAAGAGTGACCAATACGGGTCAACACCATAAACTCTAGAGTGGGATGATATATCTATATGACTAATCATCCCTACCTCTGTACCAGTGACCGATATAGGTCAGAAACATAGACCAATATGGGTCATAATCTAGTGACTAATATGGATCAGCATATAGTGACATATACTGGTCATCAGTAGAGTTCCTATAGATCGGATGATCTAGCATTAAGTCTAGTCAACCCAATCGTAGTAACGTAGTAGTCATACCATTATAGTGAGTTGTCTATTTTTATTTCTAGTTCATGGTTTAAATAATTCTTGTGATATTACCATTATGTTATTTCTTGTGATGTTTTACATTGTGTATTACTGAGAGACCATCGAGGGTATCGAGGTCCACTACCGAGTTTTTATACTCACCCCTGCATGGGCTGATCCTGTATGTGTGTGTCTTGTGAAGACTATAGAAACTTTGAGGAAATATATCGAGGTTAGAGACTTGGTGGATATTGGTGCGACACGAACAATCAAGATCCTCTTCATAGACTTTAGAATTATAGATATTACACTACAAGTATAGCTCCAAGGTAGATGCGACAATTTTATACTTTCTTTTCTGTTTCCAAGGATTTTATTCTGGCCCACTGTTGTCAGTTTTATAGTTGTACATGTGGTTGTACATTACTCTGATGGTTATACCATACTTTTGTTTATTTTTTTACTTCGGTTTCCCTTTTTGGGTGTGTACAAATCTCTAAGGAAAAGCCTTTCCTGGTATGGAAAAGCCTTTGGGTTTCATTATTCTACCCCTGGCCAATGGAAGACGTGCATGGGGTAGTCTTGGCTGGGCCCCATGGGACGGATCGTGTCATCCCATATATTGATTATGTGACTATGTTAATGGATTTACCATTATCCATCTCCATCCCTTAACAAATTTAAATAGAATACGTCATTTAATTGTAAAGAAGACTACCACCTCGTGAACTGATGTGAATATGTTTCAATCACATCCCTTAAAATATATTTTATATTTTAATATTTATTATATATATATGATTTAAAATTAATTTTTATCATTTTAATGTTAATAAAACATAACTTTTCTTAACCTTCCCTTCATTAATGATAATAACATCATTCATGAGTACGTGAGGAATACCACCTCCACAAATAGATGTAATTCATTTTTCTTCACCACATCACATGAATAATATATATATTTATAAAAAATAAATAATATGGAAATTATTATCCTTATATAAATATAATATAACACATACCTTCTTTTAATAAGTATCTTTGAAAAATGGAATCAACAATCATGCGTACATATAGCCAATCATCTCCATGATTATAACATAGTAAATTATTCATAACCATATTTCATTATTATTTATAAAAGTAGAACCGATTCAAAAAAAATGAAAATTGTTTATTGATTATTAATTATGATATTATATAATAAGAACCACATTTACCAGAGTCAACCTTCAAATCTCATTTTTGAAATATAAGACAAATAACCTCAAAACATTCGATGGAATATAAATTTGAAAACTAATTAAATATAATGATGTAATAAATTAAATAAATGTAATTAATAACAAGAACAATATTTATAATCAAATAAAATTAACATAACTATAATATTCACGAAGATAAATATTTCGTGAGGTAATACAAATTCAAGGTAAAAAAATTTCTTTTAAAAATCATCTTTTAATGTTTCCTATAAAACCAACATTTTCATCCATGTGAAAATTTTAAAAATTATTTTATAGTGGTATTTATATGGAAATGAAATATTTAGAAAGGATATTTTATGTCTCTTTTGATCCCTTTCACTGTATTTCAAAATGGATATTTTTTTGTAATGTTTAGACATTCTTAATAATTGAAAAAACTTATATTTATATTTTAATGTATATGATGATAATGAATTTTTCTGCCATCATAATAGTTTTTTTTATTTTTTGGATAAAATTATAGTATTTCATGTTTTCATCAAATAATAACCATTATACCCTTCCATTTATTTATTTATTTGAAATGCATTTTCAAATGAAATGTTATTTAAATATCTTAATGTGTTTTGAATATGTGTTTAAAAGAGTATTCCATGTATTTTCTGATGAAATGGTGATACATTAATTTTTTTTATTCATTATTAGGTCCTTAGCAATTGATTATGATAATGGGTATGTCGGATATAACTTATATAATATTTTCTCATATATAGTTCCCAAATGCATTGGGATTGAAGGATGATTGTATAGTTATTCTAATTACTAAGGGTTCGATGAGGGTTCTATAAGGGTTCTATGAAGATGATGTCCCAAGAAACCAATATGACATATCAATTCATTCTTAGGTGTTTTTATGGAAATAAGTTCATTTCAATGTTAATGCTAAATATTTTTCTTGAGAAGTGGTTCTCCCATTTTATGTAATAATTTTTGTTTTAAAGAATATTTCATTCATTGGTTCAAACGATTTCTATGAAGCCCTCATGGTGTTTATTTTAAATTTTAAATGTTTTAATATAATCTGTTTTATGAAAATATTAGGGTAGAAAATATTATTTCATGATTGACGTAATGATTATTGGAGGTCAATGTCTATTTATTTTATGGTAAATATATTTTTGAGATTTCATAGATTTATGATATAATAACATTCTTATTTCTTATTTTTTATTTCCCTTGTTAATATTTTTGTGCTCATAAATGTTGTAAAATGTTTTACATGGGGTTTATGGAAGGGAAATGGAAAAACTTAATTAAATTTGAAAGTGATGAACACTTTCAATGAAAATAAATCAAGTTTAAATTTAAATGTTTTATGTTTTTAAAAAATTGATGCTGAATAGAACTATATACATTGAAATATGAAGTATTATTATTTAATATATATTATATAATGACCAAAAAAGTAAACATAAATCATCATTAGAAAAGAAAGAAAATTAAATCAAATCAATAGACACTGAGATATTTAATTATTAAGTATTGTTCCATTCTATTCATAGAATAGTAAAAGTTTACATAATTATAGAGGTTAGGATAATGTAATTATATACCCTTAAGAGATTATAATTTATGTTTATAATGATATATAATATAAAAATTACCACATTGCTTCATCTAAATTATGTCTATTCGGAATGGGGTTCTGTTGTGGAAATAAGGAAGTTTATGTAAGAAGGAAAAAAGGTTATGATATCCCCCAAAATAAACTAACTGGAATGGTTAGAATTGGAATGATTTAGTATTTTGAAATGATGATTCAGTTGAAATTGGCTATTAATATTTTTGGTTTCTCTATGATGTGGAATCTAGATACCCCACATAGAAACATGATGATATTAAATCATTTTATAAGGAAAAATCTTCCATTAATCAAGGTATCATATGATCCTATAATAGCTGAAGGATTGATTAAATCCAAATAGTAGTTATTTGAAATTATAATATGTTCAAATAATAAAAACGTAAGTATGTTTATTTACCTATCAGAAAGCGAATTTGAATGATAGTGGATAATGGTTAAGAAAACTAGATTTACTGAAGAGATTGATATCATGGAATAAGATTAAACTATGAATATTTTCAATGAAAATCAATTTATTAAGGATTATTAACCTAGGATGTAAAAAAAATTCATGTAATTTATAGGTGGGTAATACTATTTCATGGATATGTTTGAAGGAAACATCACTCAGTTATTGACATAAGAAAAAAAATTTATTCAAGGTCATGATAATATAATCATTAAATTTAACTAATGATTGAATCTAAGATATCAACGGTTTTTGGATAAACGAGATTTATAAAAATATGATATGATATTTCACTTTTTTATAATGTATAAATGGAGTTTTCAAATGATTATCCATTGTTTGACATCAAGCAGAAGAAAAAGTCTACATCGATTGAAATGGGGAAGCATTCATCAATGAAACATGCAGGAATGAAAATAATGTTCCCATATTTTGGTATTTTATTTATCCAAGAGAATGTATTATAAAACATGATAAGTGTTTTCAATGTCTAATACTTGGACTAGAGACCTATTAGAATAAGAAAAATGATAAAAAAATAAGGAAAAGTTGGTGGAATAATATTTTAATAGAAAATAGTTGGGTAATTAAGCTAATGAGTGTCTGATATTAGTTAGTGAGGGGTGAAATCTTCATGAGTAGACACAAAAAGGGTTTTAAAATTAATTTTTACTAATGTGAATTATTTTTTGTCAACAAATTAAATAGTGACATTTGTGTTACTTTTTTTGACTGGATTATGTCGATAACCTGTTTTGATCATGACATTCACATTCATTGAGTTATAATAATTTTGAATGTAAATTTGTAATATCACTTAATTAATATAATATATAATATTTAATTAAATATCTATGCCATGTTATTAAAGAAACCATGATTTATATGGAGTAAACTATAACTTGTATAATGATCAAAAAAATTTATTGTATATACTCTTTCAATAAGAGTTGAATGTTAGGTTTAAATGATCACTATAACAGATTAATGGTTATATATATAAAATCCACTCTAAACATGTTAATGTAAAGAAATTATTTGATATAGAAAAATAATACTACATTAACCATGTAACATTTGGAACATGACCCTTTTGTTGTGGATTGGATGAATTTTATCATAGATGTTTTGTATTAGAGAACTTTCTCTATATTATTAATGCTTTTAGTGTATTGAAGATTTAAAAATATATTTAATAAATAATAAAAGATATATATTTTTTTACATGAAATGTTAGAATCAATCATTAATTATATGTTTCTAAATATTAATGTTGATAAAAGTTACTTTTTATATTTGAAAAATGTTTATTTGTGACTTGTGATTATTATCTAAAGAGATAATTACTTATTGAAGATCATAGTTCCTCATATTAATTTCATCCTAGTTATACTTAGATGTAAAAAGAAATTCATGAGTATTGCTGGTGATATGAAATGAAAAGAGATATTCCTAACATTACAATGGAATTTCTGAATTGAGAGAAGGTTAATGCATATTGATAATTACTAAGGGGGTGACTTGCCATTTTTTTAGTGTTAATAATGAAATGGGAAAATTTATCCTGAGATTTCACTATGTGATTTATAAATACATCTCAATGTAATAATGTGATTTGGGATAATTTTTATGGATTAAATAACTCTGCACATTTCATTCGTATTCGAGATACTATGTATTTATGTCATCATTCCAAACTATATGTTAAAGATATATTTAATATTCATAGAGTCAATCTCTTTATTATATTTGATCAGGATCCCAAGGTCAGTTATAATTTTTATAAATCACTTATTAATTATTTTGGTGTTTAATTATATTTCTTGTATATATTTTCACTCTCAAATTGATGAACCACTTGAGAGAATAAGTCATACATTCATATACATTCATTTTTCTTATTCAAGGAATTACCAAGGATTTTTGGATAATAATATTTTTTATGTTTTTTCTTCTTATAATAACAATTTTAATTATATTATAAGGACATAACAATTGATAGGATTATAAGTAATGTGTTGTCGGATAGTATCTTGTAGTGATGAAATAGGAGAGAGGAAGTTGATGGAACTATATATGGTCGAATAAATGGTTTATAAGGTAAATATAAATTAGTAGTATATAAATATATCTTAGTGTAGGTATAAATGTAATGTGAAAAATTGATGAAAATATATCTATTTTGAAGTGGATGATCTTGAATTTCATAAACAATCTTCATGAGAAAAGTGTTATTAATTTTGGTGAAAATGGAATCATGTTCTGTGGTTTATTTGAAAATATGAAATCTTTGATAATGTTGTATATGTTTCTTACTTAGAAGCCTTTCCACCCATGTTATCCCAAGTAAACAACATTTTTAATGTTTTGTTATTATGAATGTATATGTCAGATTCATTTCATGTATTGAATCCTATATTGATTCAGTTGGAAAACAACCATTATTATGAGGAAAAACTCATTCATATTACTAACCACAAATAGAATATGTTGTGAAATAATTTAATTCATCAAGTTAATTTTCTATATAAAACTCATAGGGTTGATGAAGCAACATGGGAATCTGAAAATTATATGAGGTAATAAAATCCCTACTTGTTTAATAAGAGAATAAAATTTTAAGAAAAAAATTTATATCATTGGGGATTAATGTTACAATATAGATAATGTTAGGATTAATCATCTTTTTATTTATTATTATTCATGACCGGGGTATTAAAATTTGTTATAAAAATATTAATTATGTTATAAATTAAAAAATAAAAAGTTTATTAAACTCTTTTCTTATAAGTTTTTATTTATAGTATAGTATTTGATTAATATATGTTTCATTTTAAAAACTTAATACCATTAGTGAATTCAACATGTAAAAATTATCTTTAGGTGAATTTTTTAGAATTTTATAAAAATGTTGATTTCTTAATGAATTGTATAAATTATGATTTCTATCAAAAAATTATTTTCATTCAATTATCTACAACGTAAAATTCTATTTTTGATTATTTTTAAATAAAAAATTGTTGTTTTTATTTTAAAATACAAAAAATTAGGGTTTTTAAATTAAATTTATAACTAATTTGGTAAAAAAATTATTTACATAGAAAATTGGCATTTTTTGGAAAAATAGTTTTTCATCAATTTTTTAGGATTAATATTAGAAAACATTATGCTAATTTCATGATTTGAATCATAAAAATTTGATTCCATATTTGGAACCATGAGGACTATATTTTTTAAACTTTTACATTTTATATTAATTCAATATGAATAAAATTATAAGTAATATTTTTACCTTGGTGAAGGGTAAATCATGTAGTTATTACTGATAATAAATAGACAAGGACTGAGAAATATCCCTAACACTTGATTTAATTTTGTTAGATTAGTATATATTGTCCATAATCTTATGAAATACTAATATATGGTTATTTGGCCATTTGAAAAAGATATTGACAATTAAAATATTTGTGTAAATATAAGTCCCAAAAATTCACTTTTCTTTTTAATAACGACACTATTTATGACACCTAGATACATAAAGGATATGTTGGGTTATAAATACTAATTTTAAATATAAATGAATTTATTATCATGTTAATTTATTTTAAATTGTAACAGATTTAATAATTACCTTAAATGCTTGCACAATGTATATGTGGTAATTAGTCAAATAATAGATAAATAAAATAAATTATAGTAAAAATCATAAAAATTATATGATTTAAATTAGTCATAATGTTCAATGATTTATAGATAAAATGAAATACTAAAGAGTTTTTTATTCATATTTACTAATTTAACTATTTTAATTATATTTTTTTAGTCATATTCATTTAAAAATTTAAAAATTGGAATAAATGTTATCATATAATAAATTATGTTTTATTAAATGATAATAAATTTCTAAAAATCCTATCATCATAAAATTAAATATTGTATTGTTTAAAATATTAATAATTTTCCAATCATGGGTTTTTTTTGCTATTATAGTACCTATATAATTTTTTTAATATTAAGAAACATGATATAATATTAATTGGGAAATGGGTTAATGAAAGTTTAAAGATGATGTAAATACTAGTAAATTACATGTAAATTTTGTTAAATTAATTGCGATTATTTGGAGTCTGTGAAAAATTATGGCATGTGACACTGAGGCTTGGTGTTCCCAGAATATATTTCTGAATTTTATTTAATGTACATTTAGTAAACATACGAGTTCCATTTTCTAACTTTTGAACCGGTGCTTAGAATTGAAATCTGAGGACAACTTTGAATCTACAACTCCAGGATTCTCTTATGGGAGTTTTTACTTAGACAACAGTGGGTCAGAGAAAAAGATAATTTTATAATTATTAAAGGAAAAATAATATAACATGTAATTGTTATTCTATTTTCTCCAACATTTTAGTGACAATGGTAGGATCTTTGTTTTGTCATGAAAATTAATGTCTTGTCTTTTTTTAACCACGACATTAGAACATTAATTTTTATTCATAAATAAACAACATTAATGTTGGGAAACCGAGTTGTCTCTTCCTTCTATTTAATTGTGTCTCATGGTTTGGTTTTTGGGAGGAATGTGAGGAACCTCTAACCAAGTAATGCGACGACTTTCACTGAAGGAATGGAAGAAAAGAAGTCATTGTAGGGATAAAACTAGAATGACTAATGTAAATTGGCTTCATCAATTCATGGATTCTTTGTCCACCACAGCAACGACCCTAAAATGATGAAGGTATGTGGATTTTGTCAGGGTTAAATTATTTTTTGTTTATCATTGTAGATTAAATTTCTTGCTCCTCTAATTATGTTAACACAGAGGGAGTGATCCAAACTAACAGGGCTTGAACCCTCCACTGCTTGGTTATTGTAGTTTTTTTTAGTGGAGGATCATTCAACACAGCAGAACCCTGGAACTGGGAGGCACGTAGTGATAGTGGCATCTTGAGAGGAACTTACGTGTTAGAGGAAGGAAAAATAGACCATTGGATCTCACCTAATGGCCCATAGATTTTCCACTGGCGAGGCACTGGTGGCTGGTGCTCGCTGGCCATGGAAGAGAGTCGGCACCCAAATGCGATGTGGTGGACCGAAGGGGTGGCAGGCATGGGCCAGCTAGGACGAAGGTGAGGTGATGCATCGTTGTGTGCCACGGTGAGGTAAGTTGCATCATCAAAGCCTCAGTGAAGGGGGGTGACCCGGTCCTTGTAGGTCTCACAGAAAACTCAGTGGCACCACCAGGAACTACCAATCCAGATTCAAAAGGCACTTTGAGCAATTCAGGAGGCAGATCACGTGGGTCACGCAAGCCGGAGGGCTGCACCATTGCGGTCCGACCCAGTATGGGCGGGCCGCTCCGGTTTGCGATCCAGTGGGTTAAAGCCAAGCCAGCCTAGGTTGGTTTCAGCCAGGCTAGACCGGACTAGGACCGGGTATGGTTAGACCTGAACTAGGCTGGGTCAACACATGTCGGGTCAGATGGGTCTGTCCGACTAGGTGGACTCGACCCAAACCCCTTTCAGGCTGAGATTCACATAAAGTGTTATAACCTACGAAGCAGATGTCTATTTGACGAACTGTCTATTGTGTTGGAATACATAAAGAGATATGGTCCTTTTGAGATATTGTACTTTTGTTTTGGAGATTGTTGGATTATGGTTGGGTTGGATCTTACCTGACTCCAACCGGGCCCTCGACTCTAAAATTCTTATAACTCATATACTAGGCGTCAAATTGACGTGACTTCTATTGCATTTAAAACCGTAGGACATGATGGTCCTTTGGGATACTCCTTTATGGAACATATTAGTAGTTGATTCATGACCGATATGTGGAGGGGTAGATACTACAGAACTCAAGCGCACCAGGTGCATGGAATCCTATGGTTGGCTATAATTTGAGTAGAGATCCTATGTGGATCAGTGTCTACCGTCCCTTTGAGGATTAGCTTCATAGTGACCATGTGCAGATCAGCATCTAGAAAACCTATGTGGCTCATCATCATAGTGACCATGGGTGGTACATCATCACAGCAACCCTGTTTGGATTAGTATCTATCTACCTAGTGTGGATTAACATCATAGAGGCCCTATGTGGATCAGTATTATTGTAACTCTGTGTGGATTAGTAGTGTGCGACCCAATGAGAACCATCCATAGAGCGGCCAGTTGTGGATCAGTTATATATGACCCTTTTTGGATCGACATTGGTGCAAATCCATTATGGTTTAGTTATGGAAACCTCATAAGGGAATAAAATGATATATCATAAGATAAAGCATCTTTATTCTGAAACTCTGATTTGTATACATAGTTTGAGATGAGTCTTTTTTCATTGTGCTTTGTAATTGAGATCATTCTTTGTGATTTTCCTCTGTAGAATTCTTAGAGACATTTGGGGGTCTCTGAGTACCTACTGGGTATTGTAATACTCACCCCTGCAGAGGATTCACCTGCACCTTGTTGTGTCTAGTGTAGAAGAGGAGCAGCTCATCTGAGACTCGGGGAGGTCGGACCTATCAGTGGGTGGCGATGATGGTTGATGTGGAGAGTTATGGATATGTGTTGTACTAACCCTTCTGGTAGGATACTTGGTGGAAAATATTAGGAGATGATTAATATTTTCTATTTTTGTTTTATCTTTACAGTTGGGCATGTATTCCGACCCCCTTTACTTTTGGTACACACTCTTACTACTATAGTTTTACTTTATGATTTCATCTTGTTGTGTTCCTGCACTATTTTTTTATATAGGATTAGGGTAAATGCCATACCCGTTTGTGATATGCATTTCCATTTCTAGTCGCCAACCCCTGTCCTATTGAAGGCGGCGTTGGGATAGTCATAGCATGAGCCCTGGGGGACGGGTCGTGACAAAGTTGCATTATAGGAGTCATTTCTACTACCGAACATGGTCTCTGATCTTTCCAATGGAGCAATATTTTTGTGTTTAATGATTTTGGTTTTTAGTTTGGAGATTCCAGTGTGGGTGATGTGGTCGATGTATCCATACAACAGGACCCTAAATTCTGATTTTCGACTCAATGCACAAAAACACTGATTGCATGTGTTTTGGATAAGTTTTACTTGATCTCTTTTGAGTCAACTCACCAGGTAAAACCTATTGATAGCGGAGAACCTGTTTGTTTTCTGGATTCCACTATGTAGACAACCATCTAGGATTTCTGATAGTGATCATGATGATGTCCCACCAATCAAGAAGGCTTTCTTATAGGGCCCTCTTACTATGTTGGCACCTTATGGTGGTGTACCACAAGCAACACCACTAATAGTGCTACAGTTTATACCATCCCCACTAGTGTACCATGCACGCTGACTGAGTGTGTTGCACGAGTTCCAAAAACTGAGGCCTTAGAGGTTTCAAGGTGAGACAGATCCCCATGGAATTGAGGACTAGCTGGGGGTTGTGGCACAAGTGTTTCTTTTAGTTGTGTCCCAATCTGATCAGATGGTGGTCCATGCTAGTAGCCTCTTCATAGCCCAACAGGGATATGGTGGACTCTGAAACTCCAGACACATGAGGAGGAGACGCTCTCTCAGATGGGATTTGAGACCAACTTCAGGGCAGAGTTCATACTAGTGTCATTACTATCAGTGTGTATCAAGGTGCTACTACACTTACTAGAGGGCAACCTATCTATTTCCCAGTACATGGTGAGATTCACTAACCTCTCACGCTACTCTATTGACATAGTATGAGACCAATTCTAAAAGTCCAAGATCTTTGATCTAGGTATCCAGTGGGAGATCATAGCGTCAATGATATCACTCAATGTACAGACATAGGCTGGAGTGATCGAACGAGCATTATCAGTGGAGAGCTTCTTAGCTGAGCCAGAACAAACAATGAGACCCACCACCACAAGATATGTGGTTGAGTCATCTATATTAGGATATAGGTAGATGACATAGAGGTCAATGTGGGCCATACCATTAGGTGGACGACCCCAGGACACATGGTCATAGGTGCGGAGATCACGAGGCAGTAGAGATCATCTAAGGACTAAATCTTATTAATCTTGTGGAAGACATAGACACATGGCTCAATACTATTAATCCCCCTCATAAATGATCAGTAAATGATCGAGGGACCACCGAGGCATTTTCCAAGGTTAGAGAAAGGGGGTCTATAGGGTGGAAGACATGGAAAACGATCAGGTCGTGCAGTTGGAGGTGGATGAAGGTTTGAGGTTCTACCACCACCACCACTAGGTTTTCCACCCCAACCACTGCAGGCAAGTTGACATAGGTGAGCTCGGATTCCAGAAGCATAGTCCTATAACCACAGTCCTCTAGAGAAAATTAGAGGTATGATCTTTTTCTATTCCACACTTGTTGTAGTTCTTATAGGTACATGTGCAAGCCATTATTTTATTTCCATGACACACTTTTAAAGCACATATATTCTAATAGAGTCGTTGGATCGATTCTTATGATAAGAGACTCATACGGGAGATGATTCGATGATTAAACACTGGTGAAGACAGTGTGAGCTCACACTAGGAGACGAGAGCTTCAGCTTGGATTTCCTAGTAGAAGCATTGAGGCCTTATGATGTCATCATGGGTTTGCAATTTCTCTCCACGATCAATGCCTAGATTGACTATTTTTTATGCAAAGTGCGGTGATTCCACAAGGATGGGATCAGGTTTTCCTTCACTAGAGAGAGGGGAACCTTTGATGCATAGGATAGAATTATATGGAGGATGGATAAGAAAATCACTCACTAGTTGGATGGACTTACCCTCATAGAAGTTAATGTAAGGAGTCTGAGTTATCCTATAGTGGTGGACCCGTTTGTGGATGTCTTTCTTGATGATGTTTTGAACTACCTCCTCATATAGAGGTAGACTTCTACATAGACCTATACCCCAGGACGACACTGATATCTATTCCAGAATACCTGATTACCCCCTGTGGAGTTTTTTGAGTTACAGATATAGTTGGAGGACTTTCAGTTGAAGGGGTTCATAAGGACTAGTGTTTCTCCAAGGGACTCCCTGAATTTTTTTATCCAAGAAGGAAGAAGAGAGTCTGAGGCATTGTGTGGACTATCGGTGCCTAAACGGGGTGATAGGAAAGAACAAATATATTTTCCCAAGGATTGATGATCTATTCGACCAACTGATGTGAGATCGATGGTTTTAAATGATAGTCCTCTAATCAAGCTATCATCAGCTCAGGGTACGGGACAAGGATGTACCGAAGACATCCTGAATATATTTGTATGTCCCATAAGAGTTTTCAATGATGCACTTCGGTGTGACCAACTCTCGGACATTGTTAATGGGGATCAGGAATAGGATCTAGTATCCTTACCTAGATTTCTTCACGGTAGTCTTCATAAACGACATCTTGATATAATCAGTGTTGAAGGTGGAGCATGCCATGCACCTACAAATAGTTCTGGAAACAATCTGAGAGCACCACCATTATGAAAATATCTTGATTTTCTTGTTTTGGATAAGGGAAGTCCACATCCTAGGGAATGCTATCTCGGAGGTTGGAGTTGTAGTTGATATGGAAAAAATAAAGTCAGTGGTTGCTTTGGAGCCACCTTGAATTGTGACTGAGATGCAGAGTTTCCTGGAATTGGCTGGGTAATATATGAGATTTGTAAGCAACATTTATAGAGTTGCGACACCCTTAACATCTTTGACAGTTAAGGGATATCCATTTGTGTTGATGGAGAGATGTCAGCTGTGTTTTTTGGAGATGAGGCAATGACTGATGAGTGCACCAATCTTGAGGATACCTGAAGAGGGCGTTGGGTACTAAGTTTACTACGACGAATAAAGGACCAGACTAGGTTATTTCTTAATGCAGGAGCGATCAGTGATCACCTACATCTCACATCTACTGAGATATAATTATTAGAACTACTCTACCCATGACATTGATTTAACATTAGTGGTTTTTGCACTGAAGATGTGGAAACACTAATTGATGGTTGAATGGATTACTATTTAATTTTATCACAATAATATCAATAATATATTCTCATAGAAGGACTAGAACCTATGACAATGATGATGGATAGAGTTCCCCTAGGACAATGAAATTGAGATAGTCAACACTCCTGGGAAGGAGAAAATAGTTGCAGACCCACTCATCCAAAGGTCTGGTCTACAGTTTCTGTGTGAGGTGAAAGAGAATCTAGCCGCATTGTAGATATCCTTTGGGGATAGAGATGGAGAAGCTTATCTACAGTCTATGACTGTCACACCCCTACTTCATCAGCGAGTTTTTGAGGCTCATCTTGTGGATATAGACTATAAGGTCAAATATGCTCATATTTCTTCAAGAGAGGCTCTTGATGGAGTTTCTGAATGTGGGGAGCACTTCATCCTCTTTATAGGGTGCACCATGGTACCAGTGATTCTACAAGGGTAGATATTGAGGGAGTTCCACACATCCCCCTTTGTCAGTACATCTTGGAGTGGAAAAGATGTACCAAGACCCCCGGCATCAGTATTGGTGGATTGGGATGAAGAAATCAATGGAAGAATTTGTATCTCGATGCCTCACTTGTCAGCAAGTGAATATCGAGAATCATGTACAAGCCAGCTTAGCTCTACCACTTAAAGAACCAGAGTGGAAGTGGGATGGTATATACTTGGACTTCATGACAGGGCTACCACATACATCCAGGGGCCACAATTCCATCTAAGTGATTGATGAACGACTCACCATGTCGTCCCACATCATACCCATTCATGAGTAGGGATCAGTAGAGGGCTTGTGACGTCTCTACACGTCAGAAATTGTGAGACTTCATGGTGTGACATCAATGATCGTCTCAGATCGCAATGCACATTTTGCATCCCATTTGTGGAAGGAATTGTATGAGGAGTTCGGGAGTCAGCTACGCTTGAACCCTACCTTCGAGCCTCAGATAGATGGTTAGATGGCGCAGACCATACGAACACTCGAGGAAATTCTTCGTGCTTATGTCCTCAATTCTGTTCATTGTTGGGAGGACCACCTGCCCCAAGGAGAGATTTCATACAGAAATAGTTAACATTCCACTATTGCCATGGCTCCATTTGAGGCCTTGTATGGGTGACCAGGAGGATCACCTATTTCTGGACAGACCGAGGGGTGTCAAGAACTTATTGGTCCAGAGTAGGTATAGGATACCACATAGAAGGTGCAGATCATCCAGGATTAGATTAAGACTGCAAAGAGCTGGTACAAGTATTATGCCGATAGGAGGCAATAACCCTTTGAGTTTAAAGAGGGTCACCATGTCTTCCTATTGGTCTCACCCTGACGTTGACAACAGAGGTTTGGACATGGTGGAAAAAAATTCTTTGAGGTTCATCTGACCCTTCCATATCCTCATAAGAGTAGGGGAGGTGGTGCACCATCTAGCTCTTCCCCTACATATGCACCAGGTGCATAATGTATTCCATGTGTCGCAGTTGAGGATTTATGTTCATGACATATCCCATGTTATTGACCAGGGAGAGATGTAAATCGATGATGGGGTGACGTTTGTGTAGTCCCCGGTGGAGATAGAGGATCGACAAGAGCATATACTACATGGATGGTTGATCCAACTAGTCCGAGTTCATCGGCAGCATGAGACTCTCCAGGAGAGCACATGGGAGTGGGAGTCTCATATATATGCTCAATAGACCCATTTTCACATTATTTTATTGTAGATGTAAGGGATAAAAATCCCTAAGGTGTGGAGAATGTAATGACCTAGAAATTACAAGTAATTGTTTTAAATTAATTGGGATTATTAAATGTCTATGATAATTTGAGGTTCTTGATTCTGAGGCCCTATGTGCTCGGAATGGATTTTGAAAAATTATTTAGAGTATGCTCAGTCAATGTATGAGCGACATTATCTAACATTTGATCCGGGGCTCAAAATTGAAACTTGAGGAAACCAATGAATCTGTAGCACTGGGATTCCCTTAAGAAAGGCTTTACAATGGCCATAATGGTTCGAGAAAAAACTTAATATTTTGACTATTAAAAGAATAATAAAATAGCATGTAATTGTTATTTTATTTTTCTTCAGTGGTTGAGTAGTGGTGATGTGACCATTACGTGGTTAATCCATTTAATGGATTCACTCATTGTATCTGTAACCTCAATGTTGGAATGTTAAATGCGGATCATAAATGAATTGTATTAACGTTGTGAAACTCAATTTTCTCTTTTCTCTATTTAAGTAAGGCACATGGTTAGGTTTTTTGGAAGGAATGTAAGGAACCTCTGATGAAGTGAAATGATGACTTCCATTGATGGAAGGTAAGCTTGGACGTCGTTCAATAGATCTAACTGAGAATGATGAAAGTCAGGGCCTCATCAAAGTGCAGATTATCCTTCCACCACTGCGATGACCCGATCATGTTTATGATAGGGATATTTTGTTTTGGTTTTATTATTTAATGTTTATATTTTGGATTAAATTTCTACCATCTATTATGATGTTAATGTAGAGGGTGTGGGCCAAATGAATAAGGCTCATGCATATCACTACTTTATTCTGGTAACATTCTTCAGGGGATAATCTTACAACAAGGGAGAACCTTAGAACTGGGAGGTACAATGCCAGGAAGAGATCCTGGGAGGCCCATATGCATGAGCGGAAGGAAAAACAGACCATCATAGCTCACTTGGAGGCCCATGGAGGTTCTACCGGCGTGGCAGCCCCATCGACTGGCGCCAATGAAGATTGAAGTGGCCGGTGGTCACTGGAACCAGAAGAGATCTGGCACCTGAATTTGTTGTGGTGAACTGAAGGGTCGGCTGGAATGGGCCGACCGTGGTAAAGGAGAGTCGATGCACCATCACGTGTTGCAGTGAGGCATGTCACAGCTTTCAAGCTGTAATGAATGGAGGGGACATACTCCCTAAGGGTCCCACAGAAAACCAGATGGCGCCACCTTATGCCATCAACCATGATATGAACTACTCTTTGAGCCACTCAATAGGTGGACCACGTAACGCCCAAGTGGGTCCCACCAGCCAGTGAGCCTCGCCCCCATGGCCAAGCCAAGCCGTGGCGAGCCGGGCCGGTTTGCGGCCCAACCCATATAGGTCATCCCTGGATGGTTCAAGCTAGGATGGACTGGACCTCGACCTGGCAGGAAAACCCTGACCAGGCCGGTTCGGCCCATGCTAGGTTGGGCCGGGGTGGACCAGACCAAGACCCATTTCGGGGCAATGTTTCTCTTAAAATGCTGCATCATGCGAACTAGGTGTCTATTGGATGAACCGTATATGGATCTAGGATCCTTAGAGCATTAAATTATTTTTGGGATAGTACAAATCAGTTTTGGAGAATATTGGAATATAGCTGGGTTGGATTGTACCTGAATCCAACGTGGCCCTCAGCACAAAAATGACTATAACTCACATACTGGGCATCCAATTAACGCACTGTTTGTTGCGTTGGAACACATATGACATGGATGTCCTTTGGGTTTCTCTATTTTAGAACATTGTAGAAATTATGTCATGACTAATATCCAGAGGAGAAGATTGTATGGAACTCAAGTGCATCAGGTGCGGGGAATCCAGTGGCTTTCCGTCATCTGAGTAGCAACCCTGTGTGGATCAACATCTAGTGACCCTCTGTGGATTAACATCCTAGGGACCCTATGTGGATCAACATCTAGTGACCATGTATCGATTAGAATAATAGAGTACTTGTATGGACCACCATCCTAGAATCCCTATGTGGATCATCATCTAGCGACCCTGTGTGGATCGACATCATTGCGACCCTGTATGGATCAGCATTCTCGTGACCCTGTGTAGATCAGCAATGCACGACCCGATGAGGTCCATCCATAGAGCAGTCTTCCATGGATCAGTGATATACAACCATGTATGTATCAACATTGGAACAAATCCATTGTGGTTTTGTTGTGGATACTTCCTAATAGAATAAAATAATATAGAATAAGACTAACAATATTTTTTCCTAAACTCTGAGTTGTGTACCTAGTTTGAGGTGAGTTGTTTTCACTGTGATTTTTGATTTGCATCGGGATTTGTAATTTTTTTATTGGTAATTATAAGTGACTTTCGAGGGTCTCAGGGTCCACACTTGGTATTATTATACTCACCCCAACATAGGCTTCACTTGCAACTTATTGTGTCTTATGCAGAAAATGGGCCGCTTGGCTGATACTTGGGGACCTAGGACCTATCGGTGGACGGTGGTGACGGTTGACGTGGAGACATGTAGAGACAGGTTGTTAATAACATTCTACTAGGATTCTTTGAGGATGATCTAATGAGTTTATTTTTATTTACTCTTGTAGTTTTATCTTTTCAATTGATCTTATATTCTGCCCTCCTTTATTTTCAATAAAAACTTTTACTACTATAGATTTAAATCATGGTTAAATATTATTATGTTCTTGTAATATGTGTTTTTATAGGTTTAATGGAAATTTTATCTCATTATAGGGATACACCAATTTGTTGCTAGCCTCCAACCCCTTGCCTATGGAAGGCGGGTGTGGGGTTGCCCCAGTAGGGGCCCCAAGGGATGGGTTGTGACTGATGATATCAGTTAAAATGGGATCCAAACATTCCCAAATATAATCATATAAGTTATTTTAGACACATACTTGTATGATATCTTACTATTATTAAATTAATTCCATTTGGATAAAAAAATTAATTTATATTCATTAAATATTTTATGAAATTCCAAGAGTTCCCTCTACTCAATTATAAAAGGGCCCCACTTCTTCTCAATTCATCACACTTCAACAACCATTAGAATCATCCAAACCTAAAAAAAACCATTATTTATATTCCTCTAATCATCCTATAGCTGTTTTAACAATAAACCTTCATATAAATGTTTTTCTGTAAACCATATGAGGTTTTTTCGAAGAAGTTGATATGTTTTGAATCATATGGTATTGTTTTATTTTTTAATAAACCTCCATAAAATATTTACATAAACATTATGATAAATAAATTATGTATAAAAAATATACTAATACATAATTATGTTAATTTAATATCCTATATCTGTCTCCTTCCCACCATTATATCAGATTGCAATTCATTATTCATGTGTATAATGGGCTGCTGCCTCGTGAACCGATGTAGCTCATTTTCCAACACCACCTCACATAGATATTTATATTGAGGGATTTATCTTATGTAAATCATATTAATTAGATATTTAAAATTATATAAATATAACATATCAAATATTTTCCTACAATTTCCTTCATTGAAAAGTGCTAATTTTGTTCGGATGTATTTGTTGACTACAACATATACGAAGTAATGTGATACATTTTTCATCATCATACCATGTAAATCCTATATATATATATATAAGTATATTGAAATAAATAATATTCTATTTATTATCATTATAGTTATATATAAAAATAATTACCTTATTTCTATAATGATCATTAAAACTAGAAAATGTAACCAATGTGTGCATATGACCTCACTTATCCATGATTTAATTTTAGTTCATTTTTTATAACAATATTTCATAGTAAATTTTCAATGAATATTTAATTCCCAAAAATATAAAATATTTCATGAAAATTATTTTCCTAATTATAGAATAATTACCTTTTTTAAACATAGTTTAACTACCGTGGTCATTATGGAAATATAAGCTGAATATCATCGAAACATATGATATATTCTCAATTAACTATGTAATTATATATAACATGATAACAATTAATTTAAAATGAAAAAGGAACATGACAATGATTATAAAGTTATTAAAATTACCTAATTTTAATATTCTATAATATAATTAATATTTGAGATGAGTCAGACTCAAGGTAGGGGCTATCTTTTGAAAATCAACTTTTAATGATTCCATAATAAATAAAATTCTCTCTAATGTGAAAATGTCGTAAATTAATTTATATATGTATTTATATTTAAATTAAATAATTATAAAGAAAAATATTTATAGATTTTTAATTTTTTAGTTTTTTACCATCATAATCATTATTTAATTTTTAAATTCCATTACATTTTTCATGTTTTCTTCCAATAAATCCCATTTAATCTTAATTTTAGGTTATTTAGTTTGCAAAATTGGTCTTTATAATAAATTGTATTTCAATATTTTAAAGTGTTTTCCATCTATGTTCAAAATATGTGTTCAAGTTTTTATGATGAAAATGTGAATGATTATAACATTTTTTCTATATATTTTCCTTGGAATTTTTTTATAAAATATATTCCCTCTACAGCTTATATGAATGGTGTACCCATATATTACTCCAATTCATTTTTTATTATTAGATTCCATCATTATTGAAATTCCAATTTATTAAGGTTCTGTAAGGTCACTAAATATATGATTTTCATTAAAACATTCATCACTTCTCTATTAATACTTATTAGTTTTCATAGAATTATTTTAATGTCAAGTGGAATGAAAAAGAATCTTTTTAAATAAATTTTTATTAGTTTTTTTGGGTAAATATTTTTATTTTTAATATATATTTTTCATGGTATCTAGCATTATCTAATAAACCAACAAGATTATAATTTTTCCATTACAAAATATTCCAGAAAAATTGTTTTATTAATATGTTTTGGATGTAAATAAGATTTAATGAGTAATTAGTTGATTACCAGAGATAAAATTTTATTTAATTAATTAAAAAATAGTTTTAGAAATTCATTCTTTTTAAAATATACTAATGAGTTTAGTTCATATTTTTATGTCTCTTATTGAGATTATTTTCTCATATCACATTTTAAATTTTATCAGAGGGAATAAGGATGTGTACGGTAAAGTAAAATGTAAATTAGAAAATCAAAAATAATTTTCAGGAAAAGATATGAATTTTTTACATTAAAGGTTTTATATAGTGAGAAATGTTAATTCTTTAGAAGTATCCATTTTATAATATATGGGATTTTTTGTAATAGTTTTTACCAAACTCTATACAAATATAAACCTAAAGAATCATTTGGTATTAGATAAAATAAAATATTTTCTAAAGTAATAAGATTATATAATGTTTACTAATTGGTCCTTACACCTAGTTAATTGAGACAATTTCCTTGGAGATTTATTATAGTGACCCAAGACATCTAAGAATATTTTTACATGATTTTTCATTTAAATAACCAATAAACACAAATAATGATCTAGAATCATAGAGTATTATGATGAATAGGTTCAAAATACATTAAAATGAAAATAAAAATAAATAACATCATTTTAATATCCATAATGCCTCTTAACTAAATTTGAGCTCATGCAACTACATAAGATATCCAAGGGTGTATATAAACAAAATGTGTAAGAAAAAAATTTATACATGGAAATAAATATGATAAGGAAAAATAATATTTGTGTTAAAAAGAACAACATGATATCATGATAGATGATGCTCATCAATAATGATATTGGAGAATAAAATTAAGAATATTGAATCATATGATCCTGGATAAGTGGGAATGTGAAAATATCATAAAACATGACATTAGTATTATTCAAGGATAACTTCCAAGAAAAAATCACATAGTAGAGATTTTCCCACCATGTTTTAGCCTGACTCTATAATTACCCACATAGATATCCTCAGAAAATTTTCTTAATGAATTCTTTTACAATCTATGTGCACCAATTATAGTAGGTAAATTATTATGCATTCCATAAATGGATATTAACTGTAATGAATAAGTATATTAATTACCCATGGAAATGAATGGGCTTGATAACCATGTTAAAAATAATAACTAATTTAAATATTATAATGTTATTAATAAAATATGTAATTTTGGAATTATTTTAATTTCATAAACACAGTTCCTATGAATCTATTTCCATATTAGCAGAATACATTAAAATAAGTTGAGAAATTCTGTCAGAAATATACCTCTTATGTTGGGATTTATGAAAAAGGGTAATGATTCCATATAGCATGTAATAGATTTGTAACATCCAAAAAATAAAAAATTGTATAAAATTATTTCTAAGATAAAATTATATATTTTTTAATCCATGGGTGGTTTAAAACAATTTATGCATGGGTACTTGTAATAGGGTAGGAAACTATAAACTTTCATTTTTTTACATTTTATAATCAACAGAAACTGATATGATAACCCTTTAAAAAATGAATGTAATGATCAAGGAAAGATAAAATAAGATAGGATTATATTATTGGTAGATATTAATTAATTAAATAATAATTATATAAGAATACTATAGTGATAAAGTGAACTATGATAGAGAAATCATAACCCGAATTAAAATAGGGTGTTTCGAAGAAATCCATTATATTATGATCTAGAATAGATAATCACATTAACATAATGTCATGAATAATAAAATTAAATACATTAATTACCTAATTAAAAATAAATCCAACAATTTTGATTTTTTTTTGAATTATATTACATTCAATTACAACTTGTTCATTGTGATATGATGACTATTTTTGTGTGTGAGGTATTTCATTACATAGTTCCATGGTCAGATAAGTAATGTATAATTATTTAAATTATATTAAAATGTGACTAAAAATGTTGTAGTTAAATGAAATTATATTAATTGACATAAAAAAATAAATGTTCCTAGTTACCCACATGTCTTCTGAAATTGGAGGGATTCTTTTAGTAAAAATGATCACATTATATATTTACTTCATTTCAGTCATTTTCTAGAACTCCATGAACATAATTAATTTTGTTTCATTGAATTATTTTTAAAAAACTATTGTACTAATATAAATATTATAATGATATTTACACATACTATTTTTCAATATTTATCATTTATGGTGATGTAGAAAAATGATGCATGTTTTATAGGGATGTGGTGAACAAACAATACTTTAAAAAACATTTTAATTTTATAATTTAAAGAGGGTTAGATGATATATATTTTCTTATAATAATATAATATCAATATATTTAGATACTAATATTAATATTTCTAGGTTAATAGAGATAATATACGGTGGAATAAAAAGAATAAAATTAATAGAATTTTAGTTTAGTGTTTACCTCACCCTTGGAATGACTCAATTGTACTATCTATTATGGATCCTTGGAATTTGTATATAGATGAGGCCAAAAGAACTTGTATGTGGTATAGATAATTTGGAAGAATGTTGGATATAAATTTGAAAATATAAAATTATTATAATTAATGAAGAAAAGGGGATACGATAAGTTGTTTTTAAAAGGGGAGGAGCGGGGTGATTTAGAATTTTATAGTCATTAGTTTTTTTGTTTCATCAATATTACATATAGCATTGATTCTTATGACTATATATTGTAAATTGTTCATTTTTTTGAAATAATGGGATCTGAAATCATCAATGACCCAAAAAATCATGTATTTAGCTTATTATTTTCAAAAACGTATTTTATTGTCTTTCACTAATCACAAAAAATTTAACCATGTTAAAGAATACCAAAAATTCATTCTAATCACATTACAAGGTTTATTTTACCAAAAAATAAATAATTTTTATGAAATTTACATTCTAAATATCAGAATGTTAATTGTTAAATAAAACACTCATTTATTTCAAAATTTTTAATTTTATTATTTTGGTCAATATGATGAACCATTTAAAAAATTATATAGTATTATTAAAGTTAATTATATTTATTATAAAACATATTATTTATTTATAAACCCATTTATGAAAATACTTGTTCTTTTTAATAATTAATTTTTTATGAATTTAAAAATTAAACATATATGTTTTTTAAAAATAAGAGCACTTATTTTATCATTTTTAAAATATTTATTTACATGAATCATTATATAAATATACCATATTGTTTATAATATACCTATGTATTATTTTTAACATCCATAAGTGAGGATATTATTATAGTAGTTTTTTTACTATTCCTAATGGTCATATTACTATTCCAATGGTTAAGTTAATATTCGAATAGTCATATTACTATTCCAATGGTCAAATTTGTAATCGTCATTTGGGTTCCATGCATTATATAAAAACATTATATTTTATTCATTTTAAATTACTTATTATTTTCTTTATTGATTATAAATTTTAATTTTCAAATTTTATATTGCATTACTAATATTATACTTCATTTGTACATTATTTTACACGAGTGTAATTATTTTGGGGGATCATGTAGATCTAAATTTTTGTATTATTTTTATCTTATTTTCCATTATTTTATCCCATTGTAATACATTAAATTCTTATACAATGTTTATAACTACATCTAAATTCCAAGATAGTATAATAAAATGTTTCTAGTTTCCTTTATATTTTTCATGTGCATTATATAATACTAAATTACTAAATATGATACAATTATTATAAGGGAACTTTCATTGATAACATTATGTATTGTTATATTTTTTCCACCATAATAAATTGTATCATCATTATTTTTTAGGTGACTGATCATTTATTTCGTCACATACTCCAATTCCCTTGTAGTCTCCTCGAAATTATGGTTTCCCCATATTACTTTGACTAGGAGATTTTTCTTTTTCTGTAAAACAATTTCTCAAAATTCCTTGATATTCATATAATAATCTTCCAAATAGTGATCACTTATTTGCCATACCACCTCTTAATTTAGTTCATTTTATGTATCGAGTTTTTACTTCCTTATAATAACCCATACATTTCAAACATACATATTACTTACAATTAGAAGAAGATTCATCACATAACCTAACAAAACCATTAAATAACTATATTTTTTAATTACCTTTGGATGCGTTTGAACCTAAAAAATGCTTCATAAAAAGTCTACATCAACACTAACTTATACTCTGTTATCTAGAACCCTATTTAATAGATATTATTTATTAACATTGTTTATATCCAAGGGAAATAAAATATAAGAAAATGTTGAGATCAGATACATAATATGTGTAATCGGGGGACATTAAAAATTGTAAGGGTATAAGAACCTTAAAATAACTTTTGAAAAGTTTGTCTTCTATACCACAGATCAGGATGTTGATTTATAGTCTAAATCATATAATTTCATAATAACTGATATATAAGGGACATAATTCATCAGTTAATATTATAATAAATTATTTTTTTTCATAAAAAGAAGCATAGATAATAATTTTCATATTTCTCAATAATAACTTCAATGATAGTCATGGCAGATAATGTCCCTTACTAAACTTATTTCACTCTTTTTTCCTCCCCTATATTAATGAACTAAGATAACATCCTATTCCATTTTTATGGATCTTAAGAGATATAAATACTTACATAATTCATTTGGGGTAGATATGTTTCCAACCAGACACATAATTAATACCATACATATGTGTTATATATGAAAATAAATCACTTTCACATCTCAACTAATGAAAAAATGGGGTTCATAAAAATCTCTTCACCACATAACCCATGGAAATGAAATGGGTTTCACAAATATCATTCCAAAACATATATTATCAAACAAAAAAATCATAAGGATATTATTATTGAAAATATCCTCATTTAAGCTTATGTATCATCAAATAATGTTATCTTAGATGGAAAATATTTTTGAGAGACGACATGAAATAATTACTGATGAAAATATGTTTTCCATTTTTTAAAAATAATTTATTTTATATGTGCAATTAAAGATTGAAAAAATTTCATTACAAAACAACATATAATAATTTAAAGGATTACTTAATAGATATTGTTTTCATGAATTCATGGAAAACTATTTGTGTTTTATAAGTTATAAAAACATTTTTTCCATACTTTTTCCTGAAAAATCACAATGAACCTATTTATAAAAAAATGATTTTGTTCAATTTGTTTTGTAAAATTATAAAAATATGTAAATGTGAAATTAATTAATTGTAAAACACTAGTCAAAAAACAGATGAAACATTTTTAGGACACATGTACTTGTAAGATAAATATCCAATGGTAGATATCTAAATAAAACAATCCATCATATTAATGATAATATAAAATAATCCCTTACCAAAGGACTTATTTAATTCATATCTATCCAAAACTCATGTTAAATCTTTTAAATAATTTTAATAAATTATTCCATATCCATATTAATATTTATGATATCATATATGACCCTTTAATAAAATCTTATAAGCCATTTGTTAACAATATTTATTATAACCTTACTATCGGGTGAAAACTGCTTTATTTTCCAATACGTGATTTATAATATATGTCTCTCGTCATTGGAATATGATATAGTTACATAATTTCCAAATTGGTATTAAGGTAATACATATCATATTTAATCATTACATAAAAATATTTATGATTAATAATGATATTACGAAATTAACCCTTACCACCTGTCTTATTTCCATCGTACATATCTATAAATCATATATAATGATTTATATATTTTTAATAAATTTTTCTAGAAACATATTAACACTTATGATATCATTAATTATCGTATTATATAATATTATCAATTATTCCTTTATAATATTTCCATTTCACCCTACTTTCATGTGGAATCTACTTTATTTTCCTGTGCCTGTTTTATCATATATGTCCCAACTAATGTGAATAGGATACAATTGATCATTTCCAAAATAATTTTAGAGTAATATATATCATATTTATTCATTAAATACATTTATACAATCCTTATTAATGGGTGAACATGGAATATGAACTACATCATGTAGTGGGGATGTTAGGATGTACATATAGACCAGTGATGGTATCGTTCACTAAATAGTGAAATGGTAAGGAAGTGGATGGTATATTAAAATATTTTTATTATCATAATATATATATTTATATATTATTCTGATCATTTTACCCATCTAAATAATGTCATTTTGGAAAACTGATTACACAATGGCATGGGGACACTATGTCGTCCATACACTTTCAAGATGCTTTTGCATTTTATAGGATGGAAAAAATGTGGAATATGGTTGTTCCATAATCATAATAAAATCATAGTATTTAATTTTTTTATTTATTATTATATAATAGAAACATTATCTAGATCTCCGATTAGGTAAACTAGGGATTTTATATTGAGAATACAAAAAACATATAGAATGTGTCTAGATATGTTCATAAGTGCACTTTTGGGGATTATTGACCTTGATAGATAAATGAAATGTGAAGAGGTGTAGGAGGATGTGCCCTTTTATAATTGAGGTGAGGACAATATTTAGAATTTCTAAAATTTATTCACTTATAAAAAAATCAATCTCCATCCATATACATCCAAAATTTAAATGATTCAAATCAAAATTTAGACAATATTTTATTCTCAAAAAAATAGATTTTAGAACTGTTTTACAATAAATTTAAACCTTATAATTTTTATTCACCCTTAGTTGTCCTATTTTAATTTTAACTAATATATCTATTTTATTATTAAATGGTTGTTATTATTAATTTTTTAATGTTAATTATATCATAAATAAACAATTTATATTATTTTATAGCATGTTATAATTATTCGTTATTATTAACATTGTTTAATTATTTTTAAATAATTTAATAAAATATTATTTTGATAAAATATCATTAGTGTAAAATTTTAAAATATTACTTAACTGGAATATTAAAAAAATATACCAAGATAACAAGTTATCACATAATAAAAAAAGTTTAACATCCAAAAAGGTTAAATTATTGTATAAAATTCATGGATTTCTTTAATTGTCTTTGATTAAATTCATTCAAATATTTTTAGTAAATATTATTTGATATTTCCATTAATAAAATAATTATCGCATCACTATTTTATAATTATTTTATATAAATGTATCATTATAAAATGATAAATAAGATACTTTGAGAAATATATATATTCAACATTTTAATGTAATATTTATAGTCGAATTTATATTTTAAGTAACACTATATTAAAAATTAAATATTATTTAAAAAATGAATGTGACATCTTTGAATTTTTGATTAATAAAATTTTATAAATATCATAATGTCATCTAAGTCAGACAAAAAGTAAAATATAAATCAGTATTGAAAACTAGGTTTATTACATTTAATATATACATTTATATTCATTCATCACATACCTTTTCTCCACGTAGAAACATAAGGGATAATAAATGGAAGGAAAGTAACAATTTGTGACTTTCATTGATTAAAAAAATATATAAGTCATATTCAAAAATATGTGTGTATTAAAAAACTGAATTTTATTCCTTAGGTGTATAGGTTGAATTATCATCATCTAATTGAAAAGGAATATTATAAAAGTTTTCATCTGTCTGGGACATTTTATAGTATATATCATTTTATTTTTAACCTAAATTTTCATGTTTACCCATTACAATGGTTAGAAAATTTACCAAGGTACATTATATATTTTATAAAATAAGTGTCTATGTTTATTAAATTTGGAACTAATTTATAAAAAGTATTTAATCCAGTTTGAAAAAAATGAAAAAACAGAACTTACTGCATTTAATTTGAAATAAAACTTGTAAAATGACATGAAAATACAGTTTTTCATAAAAATGACCTTTAAAAAAATATTATTATAATTAATTCTATTATAAATTACATTTTACAAACAAAAAATTTAATATTTTAAATTTAATTTAACTAATTAAAATATAATACAAATTCAAAAGAAACATTACCTTGAAAATACATTAATAAAAATTACAATTGCAAATAAAAATCATTAATTTCAAAATTATATTTGAAAAATAAGGTTTTCAAAAATTTATAAAAAAAATCAAAGAAAATTATTAATTGATAAACCAAATATGAAAATAATTTTTTTAAAAAAAATCTTCATATAACTTCTATATACAAATTTTAACTCATAAATATTAGTTAAAAATTTTTTTTTGACGAAATTGTAATTTTGATGAATAAAGTGACTATATTAATTTTTTTTGATTATTTTCTAAAAATTTACCAATAAATTAATATAGTGTTGGAAAATATATATATTTTAAAAATTATTTATTCATCATTATTTCTACCTATTTAATGGATACGTTATTACAGTCATTATATAATAATAGTGTCATGAAATTTGTTTGAACGGAATGTTGCATGAAACACAAGCGATAAAAATATTTATGGAAGAAAAATTCATAAAAATATTGGGGTATTAAATTTAAACCCACATAAAATAATTTTATCCCT
This sequence comes from Viscum album, assembly GCA_963277665.1. Taxonomy (NCBI): domain Eukaryota; kingdom Viridiplantae; phylum Streptophyta; class Magnoliopsida; order Santalales; family Viscaceae; genus Viscum; species Viscum album. The sequence continues at coordinate 501,959,727 of OY728157.1, forward strand.
CTAATTTTATCACTCTCATGAAAATTGATTAGGAAACCACTTCCTCATCAAATCCTTAGGTTCCCACATAACCTCCTCAAATTGATGGTTTCTCCTTAAAATATTTAACAAGATAATGGTCATGTTTAATTGAACGATTTCCCTATGATCCAAAATCCATTTTTGTTTATCTTCAAAAGGTCAATATTTCATAGGTGGTAGTAATTATCAGTTTAGTATATGTGAAGGATCATGTATTAACATTATCAGGAGTGATTTGTGGAACACTTCATGATCTTGAGAAAGAATCAATGGAAGCACAAATGTATAAGTTACCATAACAACATGACAAATAATTTCAAAATTTCTAATATACCAAGGGATTATCTTGTCCTTATTATCATATATAATTTCTCTTTTCCAGGATGAAATATATAGAAATACCTTTTCACAAACTTCAAACTCTAAGTATTTTCAATGATCTTTAACATAAGTTTTTTTTGTAAACTATCGAATTCTCTTATGTGATATAGAGTAGATCTAAAATTATCTTCCCAAACCTCAAGTAGTTTAGGTCCTAATATATTTTTTACCTAACATCATTATGGAATGATGTATTTTTTCACTTACTACCAAATAGTTATTCATAAGGATCCATCTGAATACTGGAGTGAAATCTATAATGGTAAGAAATTTATACCAAATGTTGGTCTTAATACCAACTACCATTAAATTACATAGAGACATATCTAAAATTATAATCTACACTTAGGATTGGCCTCTCAAATTGACCATCTATCTCTGAATGATAAGAAATACTAAAATATTACTCTAAATCTAGATCCAACTGAAGGCTTTTGCAGAACACTGAGGTAAACCTTAAATATCAATAATATATAATCTAAAGTGGTACTCCATGAAATATAAACTCATCCTTAATATATATTTTGAAAAAATAATCAATGATAAATCATCTCTTATATCAATGAAGTCTTCCAACATTAAAATGTGGTCATTGATAATAAATAGAGAAATATGGGTTTTAGATGTTTTTTATGTAAGAAGATAGAATCTATAGTTATGTTTTTGTATTTCAATTATTGTATAATAATGGTTGTAACATAACATTGTAATTTTTTTCTCACATATTTAACATGAAGACAATCCAAACATCGAAAAACAGATTCTCCAATATCATTATTCATGCCTCACTACCATCAATTCTCTTTCTGGTCCATATTCATTTTTAACATCTAGGATTAATAGATAATGGTGAACTGTAATAATTCTCCCAAAAATCATTTTTTAATTCTTCTATTGAAGATATAAAAACACCATTTTTTAGCCATATTATTATATCACAGACAAATATGATCTAATGAATAGTTCTCACCATGTTTTGCAACTCTACATCAATTATTTGTGCCTCTATAATATAAACTTGTATAGGTGGTTGATTTTTTTTAAGAAACATAATATTTCTTCCATTCCATTAAAATTTAGAAATATATCCTTTATATATCCATAAATATTTGATCATGTTTTATCCTCATCATATATTGGAAATAATGGTCCCTTGAACTCAGAGAATCTTCCCCCCAATTTAATTTCATTCGGTGGTAATGTATTGATATATTTTAATATTTAATCAACTTCATTAATCTTAATTGTTTCATATTAATCTTGTATTTAGTGAAAACATAGTTTAGACATTCATGATCTATATATATGTCACACGTTTCTTTGTAGAAGCTTGTTAATGATATCTTTAATGAAAAATTTACCCAAGAAAACTCAAAATCATGAGTTGGGTAATTTTTCTAAGGTATATTCCATTTTCACGAGGCATTAGATATCACTATAAATAAATAACATGAGAATGCATCCCTAGACCTTATTGGATGAATCATAGTATATCTCAAAAAATTCTACACTTTAGAGTAGTGTGATCAATGTTACATTGAATTACCTTCTTTTCATATCATTTAAGTTAACATAGATTCATCCATCTATGAGAACATAAATCATCTCCAAGTTAATGTGATGAGTGGGTTAGATAATCATGATAAATCATTCCCAAAAAGTCGATAATTTCCATCCATTCAAAGAAAACCACATATCACAGAAATCACTATTTTCTTAGGACAACATTATTTAACATCCATCTTTACTAAATCCATAGATACACCCTCTTTTATGATAATATGAGACAAAAATGAATATTTTTTAATCCTAATTTCACAATTTAAAAATTCTTCATTAATATTCTCTTTTCTTAAGGTCTTTAGTATAATCCTTAGGTAATCATATTATTCTCCCATGATCACTGAATATACCATAATATAATCAACAGATACTACCACAAACTAATAAAGATAGTATCTGAAGACACTAATCATTAAATCCATGAAGATAATGGGGAAATATGTAGTACCAAAAGGATTCATTATAAATTCATGGTGTCAATACCTATTATACAATAAAATATTTAATATATCTTGCTACATGACACAAAATTGAAGATATGTAAAACAAAGATAAATCATAGAAAATTATTGAGCTAATAGTTGTCAAACAAATAATTCATTAATGTGGTGAAGAGGTTATTTGAAATCGACTCTGATATAGTTATGTTCATAGTAATAAATTTAGAGTATTGTTGAACCATATTTCTTCTTAAAAAATTGAATATGTGATCCCCAAGATGATTTAATAGTGTGTTTGGATCACTTATTAATAATCTCTTGATGATTATTCTTGAATTATGAAAACGCAAATGGGTCCTTTATATAATGTGTCTTTGAAACAATCATGACACTCGTTATGAGTTCTATTGAAGATTCAACTTCATGATTTGATAGGATACCTTGTATTTCATCCAAAAAGGCATCAATAATCTCTTAAAAATTTGTTTAAACCTTTATGATGAGATTCTTCCTAACAATATGAGATATATAAACTTCATTTATAAGATATAATACTCACAAGATAGATGTAATTTCCACTGGAATATCATATAAATCCTTATATTAATAGATAATCAAGGATTCATTCATAATAGGAAATGTGATTTACTTTCCTACAAAATTGATATGAGCACAACAGAGAGAAATCCAATCCATGGAATGAATAACATAGAATCCAAAAGAAATGATAAAAATACTTGAAATAATAAATTTCCCCAAAACATCAACCAGAATTGAATTATAAATCTAAGCTATGACCATTATTCCATTAAAATATTTCACATCTAACTCAACATAAAATTATTGATGTAATACAATCGTACAATTTGGAAATAATTTTAGAAATAAAAGTGTCGGTGGATCTAGATTCTTTTAAAACATTATCTTCTTTAGAGTGTATGGCAAATGTTCCATTCACCATATCATTCTCATAATCCACATCACCAGAAGTTGTTAGATAAAATTTAACTATATCATTAGTGTTAATATGTCAGAAATATTGATCATCATTGGAATCCCTTGTAGTTGGGAATTGGATAGAATAATGGAAATTTTCAATTCACTTGAAGCATTAATATGTGGGAAGTTAATTCTATGTTTCCTTTTCTCAATTCTCATAATTATATATATTTTTCCCAAACAATAGGTTGTAAATTTTTGGATGGCCTTTTTTCCCATTTTTATAACATTTAATAGTACTCTTAAGATAGTTTCCTCTATTTTTCATTCCATACTTTTATCATAATGACAATATCATCTTCCATTCAATATTGTTTTTATATTTTGGATTGAAATCAAATTTTCTCTTCTTATTAAACCCATAAGATAGATTTGTAACTCCAATATCCATCATTAAAATGAGATAACATTGAAATATTTCCTCATAAAAAATAATTTTTTTAATGTATAAATCTCTGTAGAGACTGTATTTTATTCCACTAAAGAATCAATCAACCTTACCCTTATGTTTGATGATAATTCTAGAATAGTGTCATGCAAGTCTGGTAAAATATCACTCATATGTTCCAATGTATTCAGAATAATTTTTCCTAATCTCAATAAACTTTTGTCTCCATCTTCATTTGAAGAATATGAGTAATAAAAATGATGAAAAATGTGTTATTAAATTCTTCCTATTCGATAAATTAAATATCATCCTGTTCATTTGTATTTTTAATAAATTTTTGTCGTTGATCTACTTCAACATCCATGATACTGGCCGCTAGACTGTATTTATCATGTTCTTAACATTTTGGAACAAAATATATATTTTCTAGGTTTTTGATCTATTTCTCATCAATGAGTGGAACAAAAGACCCACTAAAAGAAGTTGGGAATAGCCTCATGTAGGATGCAATTGAATATTATTCCCTCCTTTTAATGTTTGGATGTCATTCATGATTCATTACATTGGAACGTTGTGTGATAATAGAAACATGATTTTTTATTCCAAATACCTTGAAATTTTGTTAGGCGGGAGGAAAATCATTGAATTTACCATAAAATTATGTATTAATACGGTTCGTTCGGGTTCCAGCCATTAAATAAAATGAAAAATAATATTCTTAGAAACACTAATCTTATTTGTAAAACTGAATAATCATGAGGAAATACTTATAAAATTTTAATTTAAGAAAACAAAATTATACATATATTTATTTATGATCTTCAACAAAACACTATTATTGAATTTTATACATATACTTGTCCTTATGATTCTTACTAAGGTTTTGTCTTCTTAAATTCCAATGGTTAACAAAAACATTTAATGAAAATAACTATAATGGAAACGTTTTTTATAAATAGATATTACATCTAAATATAATTATATTCATTACATATCATATCAATAGCAAATCATAACTATCTATATTATGTTTCATTGGAAACATTTAAGCATTATAAACTGAATCATCAAACATTTACATTATCTCTTGCCTAAGCCTTTATAACCAGATCCCTTATGAAACATCTTACTTAATATATTTTTTATATCCTAGGGAAATGTAAGGTAATAAAAGGGTGATATTATATGCTTAGTAAGGGTAATACTGGGAGATAACATAAGAATAAAGGGATAAAAACAAGATAATTCCTTTTAAAACGTATATCTTACATATTAGTGATCATGATATTGAGTTATGGACAAAATCTTTAATGTTCATATGATATGAATTATAAAGAACATAATTTACAGGATTATAACATAATAAAAGAAATTGAGGCATATACATAAGAATAGACACCCATTTTAATATTAGTCAAGTCTAACTGTAAAGACCATCGTAGGAGACAATGTCCCTTAATGAACTAAGTTCACTCCTTATTCTAGCCATATATTACTAAACATAGTTTTCATTCCATTCTAGTTTTTTCCATATCATGAGAAATAAATCTTTACCCTATGAATTTAATTAATGTAGAGCTATCAACCATCAAATAATGAAATCTATACATATGTATTTTATAGGAACACAAATCATATACATATGAGAATCCACAAAAATAAAATGAACATTTCTACATAGCATAACACATGAAAAAAATGTGTTGAATATATATATATTTTTCAAATATATAATGAAACAAAAAAAATGATAATTATATTATTAATTAAAAATATCAACATTAAAGAATATGTATGATCAAATAATGACACCGTAGATTGAAAAACTATTGAGGTATGACGTGAAATAATTCAAGATGGAAAGTCCCTTTCCTTTCTGGAAACATATTATATTATTTATACTCTATTACAATGGAATGAATATTCATTTTGAAAAAACATGTAATCATTTAATGGTTTCTTCAAGACATTAAGGAATCATAAAATCGCAAAAAACCATTTATCCCTTATATATTAATCAACATCGAATGCCTACTTTAGTAGAGAAGTCAAAAAGAACCTCATTTGGATAACAAACCAAAAAATATTTTAGAATAGTTTAGTAAAACATAAGTGATGTGTAGAATTACCTTTAAATAGTTATAGATGAATAGAAAAAAAATATTCTTGAGTTTTTTTAATAAAAATTGATACAGAAGATAAATATTCCTCAGATGATACATGCATACAAATAATCCCAAATAATAATTATATTTTACAATTAACCCAAAACTTTGGTCTCGTTTCCTTAATATGTTTATAAAACTATTATATAATGGTTTAAAGAACATATTTAACTTAATAAAAAACCAAATATATATTTATGATATCTTATATACTCCAAAAATATTATATTATTGTAGGTTTGTTAAAAATATTATATTATTACCCATCCTTCAGGTATTAACTGCCTCCTTTTCCTATGCATGTCTTAACATATAAGAATTTCTTCATAAGCATATGATATTATTACATATTTTACATAATTTTATTAATTGCATATACATAAGATAATTTTTTAATTAAATATATGTATATAATCATTATATAATGGTGAACATATTAAATGAATCTCATTGCATCCTGGATATGGTATGTTGTTTTTACGCAATGGCGATGATATCATTACATTAATGGAGAGAGGATGAAGAAGTGGATTATATATTAATATAATGATAAATTTATCAGAGATATATATATATTATTTTAATCATTAAATCCCTCAAAATAATGTGGTGATTGAACATAGAGTACACCATGGTGTGGAGATCGTAAGTCGTACATACGCATGTGCAGATTTTTTTTTATTAAGATGGAAAAAAGGGGAATATGGTTTTTCATAATCATAAAAAAATTATATAAATTATAATGGATTTAATAATTTATAATCAGAAAAAATAAATTATGATGAAGTGTGAGAAAAAATAATCTTTAGAGATTCTATAAAGATGATTACCTCTTCTTTGGCAAACTTCCTTTAGATCTCTAGTTAGGGACCTTGGGGTTGGTTTTCTGAGAAGACTGAATCATTTATAATGTGGATTTATATTCTTAAAAGATAAAAAATAAGGTTATGGTATATATTAAAATACAATAGTGATTTGAATGAGTTAGATAATTGGTTCGCATTTATAATTTAGAAGATGGGTACTTTTAGAGTTTTATTTAAAAATAAACTATATTGAATTCAATCTCAATAAATATAACAAAAAATGAACGTGGATTAGAATATAATATCAAGATACCATTACTATCATTTTTGATGCAATTCATTTTCAATATTCTAAAACTAATATAAATATAACAAGTTGAATTTGAAAAAAAATTTATATCCCTAATAGGTCGAGGTAATATTTAAAAATAATTTATTACATTAATTATCTCAAATTATATTTATTTTAATATTTTTAGTAACATTTATTTGATATGTCATTTAAAAAAATTATTTTTCCATCAGTGCTATGAAATTATTTAATATACATATATTATTACTAAATATTAAAAAAATACCATGATGACGATAAATATTCTAAATTTCATTACAATATTTATAATTGAATATATATTTTTGATAAACCTATATTAAAAATAATATATTATTTTAAACATGATTATGACATATTTATATTTTTAATAAATAAAATATTATAAATATCATCATCTCATATAATGACCAATATAATAAAAAAAATATTTATAATAAAAAAAATTTATTGAGTGAAAATGTTTAGGTTTATATTCAGTCAAAACAAAACAATTTCCCCATGAAGAATCATATGGGCTATTTAGGACAAATAATTTGATTTTTTTTTACATAATTAGATTTAAATATTATATTAATCATTTATATGTTCATGTTTCCATTAACAATATAATTTAAATAATTAGGTGTTACAGTATTATTTATCTTCATCCTACAAAATTGGCATATGTTTGTTTCATTTTAATGTCTTTATCGAATTATTTTTAACCTAAATTAAAAAATTTATACTTTACCATCAAAAGAAAATTTCACAAGGTTAATATTCATTTTAGAAAAAAAAACGTAAATATCCAATAAATTTTGACCCTAAGAATCTAAATTTTTTATGATGTTTTATAAATTAAAAAAATTAAAATATATAGATTTTTTTTAAATAAAATAGTTAAAACTCAATGAAAAACAATATTTCTAAAAAGTGACATTTTGAAACATAAAATGTATTTATAATAAATTCATGTAAAAATAGATTTAAAACACATTAAAATAATAATTTTACGTTAAAACAATATAAATAAAAATTATAACTAAAACATAACATAATTTGACCTTGTTAATATTTTAAATGAAAATATAGTTTTCAAATAATTTTTTTATTTTAATAATTCCTCATAAAATTAAATGTTTTCAAAAAATTATAAAAAAATTATGATAATATTGGAAATATGTATCAAAAACTGAATTATGTTTTTCAAATCCCTATTATATAACTTCTTAAAATTAATTTTCACTCATAAAAAATTAGAACTTTTTTTAAGAATAATTTGATTTCACTAGATTTTGTTAGATTATTTTTTAAGAACTTATCAAAAAATTAATATGGATTTGGATCGTTATATTTCTTTAATAAATTATAAATTCATATTTATTCTTTATTATTAAACAAGTGTTTTATATTTTTAATGTTATATTAATACTGTCTCGTGGTTTTTTTAAACTCAGTGTTACATGAAACACAAACTATCAAATTATTTACAAGTAAACATTGCATAAAAATTTTCAGGTGTTACAATCCTCAATATCTATATGTAAATCATTTATTTTACTTGAGATATTATTGGTGGGAGTTATATTGGATAGTCCATATATGTGATGTAATGAAGAATCTCGAAGGGCATAATGTACTTAGGATATATATTAACCTTCTTTCAAAATCTTATGAGTCCCTTTCATTGAGATGTGTGGATGAACACTTTATATTCAAACTCAAACTCCAGGTCTCATTGATGGCTGTCATCATATCTCTTCTATATAATTTTAACAGCCCATATTTGAAACCAAATAGTAATGACATTTTCTACCGAATCGTCAATCATTTCAGGTACCAACAACTTGAATTTCCCAACATCATGCCAACATAATGATGTTCTATATATTTTCCAAAAAATGATTCATATAGAGACATTTGGATTCATGAGATAAAAATATTATTGTATACAAAATTAATCAAAGGAACATGTTGACAAAAAAACCTTTGAAAAATATCATTCATGATTTGAACATTTATTCAAGTCTCTAGATGGTCTACTAAGATTGGACATTTGTTTAGGGGTGATAAGTAATAATAAATTTCAAATGAATTTTTAATGAATGTTAGGGTCCTTATCTGAATGTGGAGGTACATCTCTGGTATTGAATGGATATACATTTATAATGGTGTTCTATATAGACTCATTAATTATTGATGTATATCAAAACACGTTAATTTCATGATAAGCCCTCATGAATAGTAATGAAATGAAATGTTTTTGTTAGAAAGTCCACTACAGACCATATATAATTATTTCCTCTTATAAAATTTAATTTACATTGAAAAATCTCAGGATGATGTTATCCCATTTCAATTGAGTTGTGAATAATGGTTTCATTATCCTAATGAACATATGATCTATAGACTTTACCTACTGATATACCTGGAATATGGGAGTTTATTCTGTGATCTGCTTCTTTATTTTTCCCCTATAATAGTTCTCTATGAGAGATTTATATATCTTTATGCTCTAGGGGAGGATTGAGATGGTCAATCTACATGTATCTTTCAATATCTTCTTCATTATCACATGAATTGAGGGTACTCAAAATCATGAAAATAAAAATACAACTCATTCTTATCCAATTTTATACACTTAGAATTTACACATTTTTAGATTTTCCCCTTTCATTTGTATTTTAACATATACTCTTTAGGTGTCCTTTATCATCTCTATAAGGGTTTTTGAGAAATAATTTGACAAAATAAAATGATCTTCCATTATTTTTATTCCCATGTCCATCTGTTTCATGTTTGTCAATATTTGAAACTTCTCAATTCTAGTCACCAATAAGGTTACATGATAATTTATACATAGGGAGATTGCTACATTTTCACCTTACTAGGATGGTATTGGAATGAGTGGCCATAATTGTTTGTAAAATTTAAATATTATATATAGATAATATTATTCCCTTTATATTTGAATATATAATTTTGGCACTTATGATATATAAATATTTCACATAACTCTTCATGGAGATAATGTTACTAGATTTTCAACATGATGGTCATTATTACAAAATCCAGATCATGTATTGGATTTTTCTCCTCATGAACCATCAACACCCATATGTCATAGCCTCTGAATTTTACATTTTTAATCAATATACAAGTCTGTGCACTAAATTAAATAAATTTTCTATACAAAAAAAATGATCCACAGTTAATGGTGTCGGGTGGATTAGTGAAATGAAAAACATATTTTTCAACTATTTTATGATCATTTCTCACTCATTATTCTAAAAAAACATCACTCCCTTGCACGGAATCATAAAAAATGGGTTTTATAATCATGATATTTTCCACACCAATCATTAATAATACATACCTTATCCATGGATCATGGAATTTTTGTTTTTAAAGTTATTCTTATCCACTCATCAATTTCCCTTATCATAGACATGTATACAGATATCCCATTAATGAAGATAACATAAAATATGGATGATACATCCTCTATCTCGAACACACAATTAATATAATTTTTATATATTACCTTATATAAGTGCATTATCATTATATTTAAATTACCCCTTTCTAATCTTACTTTTTATCTATATCAAAATATCATATATAAAGACCACCTAAATTTTTATGTAGTAATCTCTAAATCCCCTATTCATTACACCAATATGGAATGATTGGACATTAGTGATTCTAAATTGAGTCACTCTGAACATATAGTTTCAATTAATTAATTGAAATTATGGCTTGGTGATATATTACTTCTTCACCTATAATTTTTTATTTCTAGACCAATGGTTTACCAAAAAGATATATTAGGGCCAATGTATTTTATTGAGCTATTTATTAATAATTGAAAGGTAAAACAGGTTCTTTATTATGTATTTTATTTTATAATAATTAATTAATAGTTAAATTCACCCATCCTTCTTCCGGATTAATAGTACATGATCTCTCCTTGGTGAAGAACATGGGTTTATAAAACTCATTATATCGATTCCCTTATAATTTCTTCTTTAGTTATTTTAATGTTATGGTGACCACTCAGCAAGGAGTATGTGATGTGGGATGTGATCCTATTATAAATTCTATTGGAAACTCAACCTCTCAATCATGTGGTAGACTAGAAAGCTCTTTAAAAAATATATCACTATAATCCAACAAAATGGGAACACCATCGAGCATTATTTTATAATTTGTCTCAATCATTTGTGGTATACTTTTTTTAATTATAAGGAAATAATTTCCACACATGAAATAAAAAATCCAACAACGATTAATCCTCTTTATTACACTTTTATAAAATTAATGGGTGAATTATGATGTGAATAGTGATCTATCCGTCTAAAAATAGGATGTTATTAATATATAAGAAAAGGTATTCTATTCATTATATAGAATCAATCTCTACTAAATGATGTATGATATGATTTTCTAGAAGAATAATTATACAAACATTAAATGGGGAGATGTATTATACATGAGATACAATAATTGACCCATTTTCTATTCTTATAGATTACTCAACCTTAAAGTTATGAGTTGGGTTTTTAATAGTTCTATATAACATTTACATATGATTGAATTTTTATAAGAATAATCAAATGTTAATGTTTCAATTCTTAAATAAAAACTCAGTATATTTGTCACTACATCATTTTTTGTATCTACTTCAATCGTAGAAATAAAAATTTACAATCCATTCGTTCTAGGATATATAGGTAGTTATCATTGATTATCCTAAAAAACCCATGCCTTAGTTTATTGGTTTTCATAATTTATTTGTCCCTTTTTTTAGTACTATATAATAGGATGTGTATTAATATGAAAATTATTTTCATTAATATCATTAGTGGGATTATTAAAATACATTTTATATTAATTAGATGGATCCTTTTTTTCCACACATGAATCACATCCTAGTTCCCATTAAATAGTTTCCATGATTATTCATTGTACTATTTTGAAAAGTGAGACCGTGGGTTTTATTTCTTGCATAATATTTGTCATTATATCATAATTAATTCAACAACAATGTATTAGTTTTTTATCGGCCCCATTGACAACATAGAGAGTCACCAAATCTCCATTTTGAACATAGGGTAAATTTATAAAATCCCTCCAAGGAAATAAAATTCACAAATCACTAAATCATTTTATAAACTCATATTTAACCCACTAATGAAATGATCCACCTTATATTCATTGTTATTTTAAAATATGGAGGAGTTAAATGAATTCCTTATAATGTTCTCCTAGTATTACCCAAAAATCAACATCATTTTTCTTTTATTCAAGGAACTCACTCCCCATTTATATGTAGGGGGTTATGGTAAAATAATTATTAAAACTTATTTTATCCAATAAGTATCATTATATGGAATCAATTTATTTTTTTGGGAATTCATGTTCTTGATCAGTGTCCAATAGTGATTGACTTCCCCTTCAAGATGATAGACACCTAACACAACATTCTCTTATTTTGAGAATTACAGGTTAGAAAATAACTTCTCAATGGAGTTAACATATTGTTCCCCGATGAGGGGATTAAATGATTCACCAGAGGTATGAGTCTTTTTTCACATAAAGGGATCTACCACAAATATCTCTTCCTTAATTAATGTATTGAATGCATCACATTTCATGTTATTATTCATAGAATGAGTTATATGATCTAGAATTTCAGTGATATTCATATATCCTACCATTATATTGTTAAATATATAATTTGGAAAATCATTAAATTTCCTATCATTGTGGTCATTAGAATAATACTTCCTATTTATCACCATTAGATAAAAAAAGTATTACAATACTCAAAATAAATTAATTATAATGGAATACTATAAGAATATATGGATTAAATTATAAATGAAAATAATATCATAACATATGAGTCAATTGGTATAAATATAGGATGTCTATATTAGTTTTTTATATTAGGTTTTCCTAACAAAACAATCCATTAATATCCTTCTTAACTGTCTGTAATGAGATTTTGAATTTTCCAAAGAATTCCCCTTAGGATTTTCATACATCGTTTGCAGTAAGGCCAAATTTTTCAGAACATGGTGATAGTGGATTTAATTCTGAATGTTATCTAATTTATTTTTATTACCCCTATGTGTAACTATTATATGCTTTTTATCATAAAATAATAATAAATTCATCCCAAAGATTTAAGGACCCAATTTCATTGCATGATTAGGTTCATAATAAGTCAAAATGAAAATAAAATAAAATACATTTAATTAAATCTAAAAAATTACCACCAAAATTATTTTGATATGATAAATCAATATAGGATTACTTGGGTAATACATGAACAAAATGGGTGACCTAAAACTCTGTGTACGAGACGAAACAAGATAACAAAGTGTAGTATATGATTCAAAAGGAAGAATGTGATATCAGTAATGAATATTATTGTTAATAATAATATGTTATAATAAAATATATAAAATGGAATCAAGTTCATATAAACCTATAAATGTGGAAACAAAATAAAATTAGGAATATTAACAAGTCATGGATAACTTCCAAGACAACATCCCTTGTTAGAAAAAGACTCATTATGGAGTATGCTTACTCCCTCTTCCCATACATAACATCTCTTGAGACAAAAACATTACCCAAATCATTAGTAACGAATCTATTAGAAACCATAAAAACATGTAATATCTTATGTGTGACAGAATGGGAAATTATTCATAAGGCATAAAAATAAAAATTACCCATAGTAAGAAATGGGTTTCATAACCATTTTATAAAGAATATCCACATAAAATATCATAAGGATTCTATTGAATGAAGGTATTTAATATTTATTGGAAGGTTATAATAATATTTCATGAGAGTTATGTGAAAATTAATGGTAGACATGAAAAATATTGGATAAGTCACATTGGAAATGTGGAAATTATTTTGGGATATATGAAAGAGGGTAACAATTCATTAAAGAGGGTATGGGAATAATAATTTCCATAAAAAATTATAAGAAAATAGTTAGCTCGATAAAATGAAAAAATTTATAAAAAAAATATGTTTCTTCAAACATTTCATGGTGGGGTACTAGAAATGGAATAAGAAACAAATAAGTTCCCATTAATTTGGATTGTTTGTTATGAAAATTTGAGAATTGAGACTTTTAAATCATTTACATATCCAACAAGGAAAGATGAAATAATAATCATTTTAATAAATAGACATATCAATAATATATATATATATATATTAGAATTAAATAATAACAATAATAATTGAGTTATGTAGTGTTTCAATATAGGGAAATTGTCACCCCAATTAAAATATGATGGTTTGGAGAGATCGCTTACCTTGTGTTCAGAATAATTTTTCTAAAAACATTAATTTCATGAATAGTAAAATTAATGTGATTAATTAACTAATTAAATAAAATTTCAATGTATATATGATTTATTATAATTATATTACATATAAATAAAACTATTTCTTTGAGATATAAAGACTATTTTCTCATTTTTTGACTGGGTTTTTTTCAGGGTTCCATAGTGGGGTTAGTTGTGTATAATTAGTGATGTTATTATCAAATTGGAAAATAACTCCCTATGTAAAATTAAATGGTAACGGTACCAAATAACCATATGTGTTTTACTTTAGGGACAATTTTCTTATTAAAAATGCTAATATTATATTTTTAAGTCATTTTTAACTTTATACAGACCACTATGAACTATATTGATTTTATTTAGAGAAATTATTAACAATATGTGACATAACATGAAATAATTTATAATTTAAATATTATAACCATATTAATATAGTATTTTTTCTATAACCATCCAAGAAGGTTGTCGATAAAAATGATGTATGATGTTCATTGGGGCGTGAACCAACCATATTCTAGACAAGGTTTTCAACAAAGAATATAAGGGAGGGTATAATATAGATGATATAAAAGAATAAAAATATATTAGTATATTTAGGCTATTCATGTTACCTTTTATAGGTGTGTAGAGATCATATGGGGCGTTAAAGAAGAATAAATTAAAATAACATTACCTTTGTCTTTATCACACTCTTCAATTGCCTCTATTTAAGCAGCACCATAAGGGTCCTTGGAATGGTTTCTAGATGAGACAAAAAGAACTAATAATTTTAAGAGTTAATTATAAATGTAATTATTTGTAAATTATTAATTCTCCAAGGATTATAATATGGGAGAAGAAGTTGTTGTGTTGGTGGTATATATAAAGGGAGGAAAGAGGTATTTTTAATATTTTAATTAATGGTTTATTAATATTTCTAAAGAATACAATTAATATTCATTATTCTTACAATATCATGTAAATGGTTCATATTATATCAAATATATAGGTACTTACATCATTCATAAATCAAAAATTCATCTATTTATCATAAATTGTCAAATACGCTAATTTATTGTATTTTGATTCGCACAAAAAATTAATAAACATTATAAAAATAAAATAAAATTATGCCAATCCATTTTTCAAAATTTTTTTTACAAAAATAAAATCAATTTCAACAAAACTAATTTTCTATGTTTTTATGCTAAATTTGTATATAAAATCTACATTTATTAGAAAAAATATAAATTTAAATCTAAAAAAAATTATGAAACACTAAAAATAATTATAGAATCATAAAAGTATATTACCATTATAATTGAACATAATTTTAATTTAAAAACCCATTTCTATAAATAATATTTCATTTAAATAAATTATATATTTTATAATAATAAAAATAAAGTGGATATTTTTACCAAAAATATAAATACTTATTTTATCATTTTGTGAATTATTTATATTACTGTATCATGATATAAATATGAAATATTTTCATTTCATAAGATATCTAATTGATATTTAAATCCGTAATAGATTAATATACTATTCTTATAGTCATGTTGGTTTTCTTAATAGTTCATTTATTGTTCAGATTCCCACGTTTTTATTTCTATGGTCAAATTATTATTCCAATGCTCAGATTTCTAACAGTTATATGGGATCCATACATCCTATAAAACCCCCATAATTCATTAAATATCCATTATATTATATTTTTTGACAGTGTAATATATTTTAATTTTCATATTTCATAATTCATTACTAACATTCATTTTCATTTCTACCACATTGTTCATGAGTGCAATTATTTTACGTTAACCAGAAGATCCAAATTTACCAATAATGGTTTTTTATAATTTATTTTGTGTCCCATTATAATAATTTCTATCATTATGGACAGATTTTTTCCCAAAATGTAAATTTAACTCAATACAATTTTTTTAATTATATTTTACATGTGCTTTAAATAATACTAAATTACTATATATGATTCATTTATAATAATAGAAATTTCATTGATAAAATTATGGTTCGTTACATTTTTCCCACATTTATTAAAAGTAGAAAATCGGTCTTTATCCCATAATGTGTGTTATTATCAGTACTTATAATATATTACACTTTCATTTTATTTTCCCCCTAATAATTTGGAGGTTATAATTTCCATCTCATTCATAAGAGCATATTGAACAGGCTCTTCAGATATTCAAAAGTTTCTCAGGGATAACTCCCTTTGACAACTATGCAATTTACTATAAATAAATTGTATTTTTAATTCTTAGTATAACATATAAACCCATATGAATACCGCTAATTTGTTAGGGAAATTACATCATATGACTCTAAATACACATCTATGTTTTTCATCAATTCAATGAATTTTCAATCTATTATTTTGTGAAAAGTCCACAGAAAATACATAGTGAAAAATATCTTCATAAACTATTCCCAATCCATAGATTCTATTACCTCTTTTATTATTTCGATCTTAATGAGACTCCACCATCAGTTAGATTCACCTTTTAAATGATAGGTGTCCAAAACAGGCTTCTCAAGGATTATGCACTAGTGAATGGAAAATATCCTTTGCATTTAATTAACCCACTACTCATCCACAAACAAATTATAAGACCCACTAAAAGTTGGTTTCTAGTTTCAATTAAATTACACCATAGCATGATTTATTCTCCGTAGTTAATTTGAGTGCTCAATATGATATGGTTTATTTACAAAAGTTTATGATAGTTGGATGACCATCACCTAATAGTTTTACATTAAATCAATAATATCAATAGGTTTCCCAATGGAATAATCTATACATTTTACATCAAACCCACTATGAACTTGTTTTATTTGTATTCCCATGACTAGATAGAATATATAATAAATAATAATGAGTACACATAAATTATTTATTTTTTATGAAAGTGAAAAATTAAATATAGAACATGGATTTCATAAATTGCGTGCATAAATTAGCATATAAATATCTATGTTTCAATGATGGTTATCCATAATTGTTTTTCTAACATAACATGATATATATGGTCTAACCATTCATAATATTTAACAAAGATAATGTTTTAAACAAATAATATCCATCATTTGATCTAAACTAAGTGTGTTGTAAGGTCTCATTCACTATGCATTAGAATGATGGCCAATATATGCTCAACTAACCATATTCAGGGTTATAACCCCAATATTCATCTATTATAAAATAATGTCCACATTTATTATCTTTATAAGGATATATATCTTTGAATAACACATAATATGTACTTTATAAAAACATTATGATTTATCCAAAACATATCCTTCTGTTTTTTATAATTATCTCTAAATTGATATCAAAAAATTACAAAAACCTATACTAATTACAAATATTGTGACCTAGGATTAACATTCATTAAACAATACATTAATCACATTATTTTAAGAAGACATGACACACCATTTACTAAATACAAGGATTTAATGAATTTGAATCATGGATATTAGCTATATAATCATCTTATTTTATTACATTTGCAAACATTTCTCCATAATCATGATCCTCTAGACCATTTTATAAATATGTTACATTATATAATCCACTTAATAATAAGTCTAATTTATGAAATATTAATGTAGTGAGATTAAAATAATTGTATGTGATTAATATATCATAACATGAAGGAAAAAATGAGGAAGACATAATTTTCATTATTTATGATCAATATAATTTAAATGATAATCAATAAAAGTAAAGAGTAAAATATGATCATTAAAAATTCATTATGGAATTATGTAAGATATTTCTTAACTTGTAACACATATAAATAGTCATATAATATGTTATCATGAAAAAAAATTGTGGAATACCTTGAAAAACTGGCAGATTCTTGAAAACATATCATTGACGGGAAATAAAATATATCTTAAAATTTAAATATAACATTAAGAATAATGTAAAATTTTAGATCCAACAAATGCATTGGAAAATCACTTTGGGAAAACATTTTATGACCATCCTTATGTGGACTAACTCAATATTTTCATGCCTATAAATGGGAGAAAACCCATCATTCCCACACCTTTTCCAAAAAATAATTATGTTAATTGTTGAATATCTCAACATATATAAAAATAAACTGATGCATTAGAGAGTGATATAAGTCCATACCTAGTATCATCCATACATATTTGGGCTACTTAAAGTCATGTATCGTCATATATTAAATAGCCAATGGAAAAAATAATGGATTCCATAAACATATCACATAACATGAAATTAAGAAAACATAGGATATCATAATATGATTCATAACATATTAAAATTTAATTTAAGATAAATAATAACTTCATGAGAGGTAAATAAATTTATGATAATAATAAATTAATTATAAAAATTTATTTTTGATAAAATTTTGTATTCATCAGTTTAAAAGGAACTGTTATGAGTACCTTTTTAAAAGGTTTCCTCTATTTATAAGAAAAATGACAATAACATAATGCCCCAACCCCAGAATCCCATAATCAGTTCATTATTAAATTAAATTTGAATTATTAAAAGGATGAAAATCATGAATAAATGTTTACTTTATTAATATT
The DNA here is from genome assembly GCA_963277665.1 of Viscum album. Classification (NCBI taxonomy): domain Eukaryota; kingdom Viridiplantae; phylum Streptophyta; class Magnoliopsida; order Santalales; family Viscaceae; genus Viscum; species Viscum album. The sequence goes on from OY728157.1 coordinate 501,978,760, forward strand.
ATAAATTCAGATTTCATACATGATACCCATAATTCATAGGGAAAAGAAAATAAAACATGCTACACAATAACCAAAATAAACTACATCCTTGATATCCTAATAAAATTTCTCTTCATCATAACATGGGGAGATAAACCTAATAAGGGTGAGATAAAATTCCTTGTAAGGTTATACATAATGGAATAAATAATGAATCAATCTATATGGAATGGTAAACAACTGAGAAAAACTTTCATTTACAAAAATACATAATCCATAAATATTATGGAATGTAAGAAACTAAAAAACATGACATAAATAAATTATATGATAATTAAATTCATCCATATGTTTTTTTATAAAAAATAACACTGATAAAAAATTTCTAATAATAATGAGGGAAATTTATTTCTTATCAGCCATCATGTCTCAAGAATAAGAAAACCAATTACCATCAAGACCTTTCAAAAGACAGTTTAAAACTCAGATATAAAACCCATTTAATTTTCCCATCTTGTTTGTCTCATGAGAACCTATCGATGAATCGATGAGATATATAATGTCTCAGATTTAAAGTCATTAATAGTCAAAATCATTCCCCATATTTAATAAAAAAATACCTAATATTATTTTATCAAAAAACCATATTGATTGAGAAATACATATTTATCAATAAGTCACCCTATTAATGAAATAATTTACAATGTAACCACCATATGAATACTGGTATAAGGATTAGGAAATACCAATACCCATTGTATGACAGTATGGATATTAAATAAAATATTCAATTAAAAATAATTACAATAATTTTATTTATTCATGGTAAAGTTATCAATCACAAAAGATAGCGAGATTAAGAACATTTTGGAGTAGAATAATCTTTAAACAATGTAAAGTGTCGCATACCACTTTGAAAAAAATAAATTGTAATCACTAGAAAGATATGAAATTAAATGAATCTTATAATATAATGAGAAAAATAGGATTCATGATATAACATATCAAAATTGGACGTAGTTTTTCACACCAAAAAAAGTAAGTAGTGAATATGACATCAATCTCATATATTTGAAATGTGAGATGAAAATACCTTACCATATCCGTCCTTTTGTTGTGTGGTCCTAATCCACTTGTATAGTTGTTCGAAATATGTTACTAAATTAATCCAGAACAAAATAATGTTTTTATTATTTTGTATCACCTTATTAAAATATTTATTACTCATTTGTTAACACCATTTCATTATTTTAACAGTTTTGGGTGTTAATTACCTATTTTTTTGTAAGTACGTTTTGACTAGTTATTTATTGTTATTATTAAATATATCATGGTTTTATCATATATATAATATAATACATGAATAAATTATTCGCTAAATTATGTACATATGAATTTAGAATTGTCCATAACATTTGGATATTAGAAATGAAGTGCATCATTCATGGAGATGGTAGGCCATATGTATGCATTACAACTACTTCAATTTAACTATTGAATTAAAATAATTAAACCTAAATAATAAATATATATTTAATAATTTCTTGTATCATATGTACGTAATATATGTTTCATATGTTTATTATAACCATCCTTTACTTGTTTTATGTATGGCCTGAATGAGTCATATTACTTTGAGGGGGTGGTAGTCAACACTTCCTCACTTGAAATTATCATATTTTCAAATTACGAAAGCATGAAGAAATGATATAAATAAATATCACATAATCATGATGACTTTTTAAATTACATATATATTTTATATAAATTTTTTTTCCATCCTAACGACCACCATTAGTGGCGGTAACGAATGTTGAATAATAATCATTTTATGAGGCAGTAGTTTTTTTACACAGAAACATTATGTTCATTAACCATTCCATGTAGGTGTGGGTAAGTGAATTTTTAACCCATATAATGACAACATAATAGTATATTTAGGATACTTTTTTGTTTATTTAATAATATAATGAGAATATCAATGGTAGTGGAGAATGGATATGTAATTAGATGGTTTGAGAAAATGTGTTATCTCTTTATCAGGTAACCTCATTTGGTTTATACAAAAATAATACATTAATTGATATACTACCATATATAGGCAACTAGGTTGAGGGTAGGGATGTTGGTATACTATTTGGTTAGGGATTCTCCAAACATAGGGTATTTTAAATGTGTTAGGAAAGGGGAGAGGTGGGGTCCTTTTATAGGGAAGGGGGAGTGTCACTTTTTTAAATACAAAATTGTATTCAATAATAGGTTGAATATCATACCTAAATATCCTAAAAAATGGAAAAGTTATTTAGTAATTTAAATGTATTATCCTGAAAAATATCCTACACATAGAAATATGTGCATTTTAATAAGTTTTTTCTTTAACTTCTATGATTCTGCAATTTTATCATTTTGGTTTTTATTAAATAAACATGTTTTCAAATCAAATTAATTAGAAAGTTAAGAATATATTAAAGTTATATTTTCAATAAAATATATATCCTCAAAATTATTATTATTTTATCTAATTTATTGAGTAAAATAAAAAAAAAATTTATGGAAATTAATTTTTAAACAAGCGCATGTGATGCGTTAAAACACTATTGGAACTTGTACCATGTTAACAACATTTTCATAAAATATGGTTCAATATATTTATTATAAATGATTAATTGATATATTAATATAATTTTTTTAATATTTATTAAAACAAAAAAATATCTTTGAAAAATAGAGAATTTTTATTGATTTTAAATCATTTAATATGATTCATTTTTTGTAAAATTTCAATAACGTCCAGTTTAAAATAATTTATTAAATGTTAATTGTAAAATATAAATCATATAAGAGAATAAAAATAAATTAGTTTTAAATATGTTTAAAGTCATATATTAATGTAACAAATAAATAAATAATATATCTCAGTCAATTATCATTATTTTTATTATTTTTATTATCAGTTTTTTGGTTAATTATTATCTAAATAATCACTACATTGACGTTTGTTAAGAATTTTAAGTACCTATAAAATCTAAAATAATTATTGATAATTTATTATGATAAAAATTAACTATTTATAAAAATAAATGGTGTGTATAAAGAAAAATTTGAATATTTTTAAAAATATGAAATTTTTTTAAATGTTAAATGTAAAGAAATTTCTCATTTCGACATTTATACTTTTATAAATTTTTATATTGGGAACTTAAACTTATTCATATCCGTATAAAAATTTATTTGAATACAAGTGTGTACATGGTCAAATTATTGGAGCTAATGGATTTTGGAAAAGATTCCAAGTCATTTTGGTTTGTAATATTAAGGATTAGTCCCTTATTAAGCTTAAGCATAACTTAATCAACGTAATTAATCTTCACCACGTTCACATATCATTTTGGAAAAAAAAAATTAAGTTGATCTTGTTAGAACACAAATATTATACTAATTATAAAGGTGTATTCAAGATTTTCAAAATTCAAATCGCAGATGTAGGAAAATTAAGATGAACGCAAATCCTGAAAATGAGATGAAATAACAGGTTTTCATAGTGGGAAACTGTTCAAAAATATTGTTATGTTTTTTATTAAGTATAAAAATAAAATTAATTCTAATTATGTTAAATATATATATTGTGGTCCTATTGATCTACTTTTGACTCGAAAAAATATAAAATATAATTTATCATTAATAAATATTTATACTAAAGGGTTATTTTGAAAAAAAATTCAATAATTTTCACTATTAAAAAAATGAGGTTTCTCAGAAAAATCCCAAAAAATCACCGTATATTAATTATGACATTTTCAATTTAAAAAATGGTGTTTATTTTTAAAAATGAAATTCATGATAGTGTCTAAATTTTGTTTTAAAAGGTCTTCTCCATTAAAAAAAATTAAAACTTGATCATGTATATAACACAAGTGTATTCAGTCTTGTGTATAGTGTATTCATATATTTATGTATAAGGCATCCTGACCAAAAAGATTATATTTATTTTAAAATTAAAATGTTTTAAATTTTCTAGGTGTCAAATTCCACCAACCGTAATTGTATTTCATTATCTCAATTAAATATTAACCTTAGCAATCTAGGGATTGAAAAAAAATATTATTTTCTAAAGATCCCCATTGTAAAAAGCGTGAAAATAATATTTTCATAATAAAAGAGAATGGAATGTACAAAGGTCACATATCTGTATTCCCTTGTAGTATAACATATGTAGAAAATGGAAACACTTATATGATATAAAAATCTAACCATGTAGTCTGATGGATAGTATATGAGCACATGTTTATATGATGTTTTTTACTACAAAAACCTAAATCATATATGTGAATAAATTTCTTTAATATCATCAAAAATGAATTTAATTTGACAAAAAAAATTCAGAACCATTTTTTTCTATAGTTATGAGATTCTTTCACTGTATAAGAATATAAGTAAATATATGTTTCTATAAACATAGTCTTTTCTATTTATTACACCAAGAAATTTCTACACTTCATCTATTAGAAGATTATACCACATATTGTGAAGTATTACATTACTCTCTATAATAACATCCAATGATCATCATAAACCTATTTTTTAATAACTTTCATTTCCATCATAATATGATCCAATATATTTTTAATGAATGTCACTATATTTTATAGAATGAAATATTCCATATCCTTTAAACAACATGAAGTAGCCCTATATTTTCACATTCCAATCTTGTGAAAAAAATCATCATGAATCCTCTTAAAATATGGTAATCAATCAATTCCATAAAAAAAATATTGGAAACATGAATTTTTTCTTATGCCTTATATAATATATATGTTATTAGATATATTCCTTAAATCCAAAAGAGTTTTAAACTCCCTCAATGATATGATAGACCACATATCAAAAAGTATATAATCAGTTCCATGGTTGTCAATACTTATCCAAATTTTTCGTTTCCTCCTAAATATATTACCATAATGAATATATTAAGGGTTTTTCATTCCTAAAACCATGTGTTTCCCAATAATTGTAACTATTTACTAAATAATTTTTCTTATAACCATTCAACATATGATCTCAAATTCAGAATGAAAATGTACTACAATAAAATACTCATATATTTCATAATTCATATAAGAAAAGTTGATAACAAAATATTCAAATTAATTAAAAATTGAACAAGCATATTAAATATTCCACATCATTTGTGGTTATATAAAAATGCTATCACAATTCAATTGAATCATCTAGGGTATATTCTTTTGACTCTTGGGAGATTAATATACATAGTGTCTCTTCTAAATATAGTGGAAGCATCAAGAATTGGAATCATTTTTATTAACCCTACAGTCACGAACATGGTGTCATTTCTTCCAGACTTATAAAAAATTCCATTCCCTTCAAGCATTTACCAGGGTGAATCATTCCACACTTATCACACTTGAGAAAAACCTTCATTCCCTTCTTCCCATTATCCATATTTTTGTCTACCATCCTTTTCTTCCCATAAAATCAATTGGACTAAGAGAGTAATTTATAAATCTCGTTAACACATGATACTATTTCCCCATATGATGAGAGTACTTAGGAGACTATCTTTTTTCGGAATGATGGATTAATACCATGACTGATATGATCCTTATTACCTTTTAAATCACATACATTGGTGGAGTTCACATTCCTTATACTAGGAATCATTTCTAAAAATGAAATTTATTAGATTAGATTATAAGGCTATAAACCGTTTATAACTATAAATATGGTTTAACACATAACATAAATTAATGCATTAAAAATCCTTAAAATGACAAGCATTGGCTACTTTGGGTAAATCATTAAATATTAATCTATCATAATTTAATGTAACTAAAATGTGAATCATCCTCAGCATATGCCATGTGAGTGTAAATATTTGTGCATAGTAAGGCTCATTTATTTGTACCATCTTACCTCCATTCAAGCCTGTGACACCTTGTCAGAGTTGTTACTCTTAAGTACATCTATTCTAGAACCATGTCCACTTGTAGTATCTAAATAGAGTTAAATTTCTTAGAATACACATATAATCCCAAAATTTCCAAAATTCATTGATCAACTTCTACTATTATCCTCAATTAATATATTAGGTTTTTTATCCCTAATTTATGATTTATAATATAGTCTCAATGGTTAATGTTAAACTTCCATTAATACCAGCTGTAACATCCCAACCCAAGAAGATTGCAGCTAGTGCAACATAACATTAAATTGCAATTATTACAAGGAATAAAATCTGGAAGTATCATTCAGTTTATATTTTATAGAAATATTGACTACATAAATGATTCCCATAATAAATTTTGAAAACAAAATAAAACTTGGTAAATTGTAACCGAAATAAATTGCATCCTTGAATGCTTTATCAAAGTTTTCTTCTTCATAACCTAGGGAGGAAAACATAATAAAAATTATTTAAAAATATCTATAAGGGTTAGTAAAATGAAATAAATACTTAATAAATATATATTGAAAATTATATAACTGAGCACACTTTCTAATTGTAAATTTATATAAGGAACAAATAATATGGTATGTATGAAACTGAAACACATTTCATAAATAAATTAAATGGGAATGAAATACAACAATAGATATGATGATGAAAAATCTCATGGATAAAAATGAATGAATAATAATTGGGTAACTTCATTTCGTATTTCACATGATGCCTCTAGCACACGAAAACATATTACTATCAAGAAAAATTACTAGACTGATTAAAATGTTGATAGAAAACTATTTAATTTTGATAACATCTTTATATCATGAGGATATGTCAATGCATCAAAGAGCTATACAATGTTTGGGTTCCACCCATCATTGAAAATACAAAACACTCCTAAAAATTGAATAATAAAAATTTCTAATATTCCTTATCAAATAACTACATTGAATGAGAAATACAGATTTTTCAATAATTCTCCCAATTAATCAAATAGTTTTCAATATAATCATCGTATTACTAATAGTGTATGATTTAGAAAATACCAATAAACAAATTATGAGATTATGAATATTAAATTAAATGATTATTGAAAAATTATTACAATATCAATATTTCTTCAAGGGGAAGTTATAAATTTCTAAAAGGTAGTGGTATTAAATTAATTATTGAGGAGAATAATATTTAATCTTTCCAAAGTGTCACATACCACATCAAAACATATAAATACTAATAACTAGTAATGTATGATATTAAATGAATATTATAATATAATAAGAATAATATTATTCATGATAAAATATATCATAATGTTCTATAGGTATGACACAAAAAATAAGTAAGTAATGAATATGAAATTAAGCACACAAATTAAAAAACTGAGTTGAAAATCCTTTACTTTATCCTTATATTTTTTTGTGCGGTCTTTAGCCTCATTTTTAGTGGTTATAAATATGTTATTAACTAATAAAAGAAAAAAACTCATGTTTATAATAACATATATTATGTTATTATAACATTTTAATACCTTTTTGTTAATAATATTTCAATATTTTAACTGTTTTTGGTGTTAATTGCATAGTTTTCTCAAGTATATTTTGACTTATTATTTGTAGATAATATTGAATATATCAAGGTTATAGTATAAAATAAATGTAAACCATTAATAACGAATCATATATATTCATAAACTATGTATTTATAATAGTCTATAACATTTGGATATTAGAAATGATGTGCACCATTTATGGAGATGGTAGATAGTGTGTAACAATGAATGCTACATCCACGTCATTATTGAATTAACATAATTAAAACAAAATGATAAATATGTATTTTATAATTTCCATTATCATATATATGTTATATATTTTCCATTTTTTTTATAATCATCCTTTATACATTATATTAATGGAATGAATGTGTCATGTCTCTTTGAGAGGTGCAGGAGTCCACACATCCTCAAAACAATTACCGTATTTACACATGATGGAAGCATAAACATATCTTATAAAAAATTAAATAATCATAAATAAATTATAAATTACATATATATTTTATATAAATATATTTTCCATCATAATTTTCACATTAAAAGGATGTAGAGAAAGATGAACAATCATCGTTTCATGTGGTAGAAGTTCACCGTATCCAGAAAAAGTATGATTGTTCCCATTAGATAGAGGTTTTTATAAGAATAGTTTGAAACATTATCATTAAAATTGTACTATGATTATGATAAATGGGTTTTTATTTAGTCATATAATAACAATTTTATAGAGTGTGGAGAATGGAAATGAAACTAGGCGACATGAGAGAATTTGTTACTTCTTAATCAGGTATCCTCTTTTGGTTTGTTCCAAAAGCATGCGTGAATTTATTTATGAACAAGGGAGACTTATAGGTTTATGGGAGGGATTTTGGGAGACAATTATTTCCGTTATTTTCCATGCTTAGTTGTTTTTAAATTTGTTAGGAATGGGGATATTTGGAATCCTTTTATAAGGAATTTGTAGTGACAATTTTCTAAATACAAAATGGTATTCAATAATGGGATGTATATCTTTCCTAAAAATCTAAAAAATGGAAAAATAAAAGAGTAATGTATAATCCTGGTCGATTCATACCATAAACACACAAAAATTTCATCATTTTAATAATTTGGTTTCTTAACATCTATGATTCCCCAATTTAATCATTTTGGTTTTTATTTAAGCATATAGTTTTCTAAGCTAATTAATATAACCATTATGAAAGTATTAAAGTGAGATTTAATATGAAATATTGAGACACTAAATTAGTAATATTATAAAAAAATTATATAATAAAATACCCAAGTGTTTTGGAAATAAATTTTAAAACATGCTTATGTGACGTACTAAATGACTACATAAACCCGTACTGTATTATCAACGTTTTTCCAATATATGGTTCAATATGTTAATTATAAGAGATTAATTAGTTTATTAAAATAAATTTTTTAAAATTTATTAACATAGAAAAATAACTTGGAATAATATATGTTTAGTATTGTTTTTAAATCATTTAATAAGACTCATTTATTGTAAACTAACAATAACATAAATATACATATTATTTATTTATTGTCAATTTTAATAAATAAATATAAAATTAAAATTCTAAAAAATTATGTTTAAATGTGTTAAAAATGATATATTTATATAAAAAATAAATAAAGACAATAATTAAATCTATTCACTTCATTTTTACTATTAATGTTGTCATTCATTTTAGATAATTATTAAACGAATAATTACCACATTGAAATTTCTTAAGCATTTTAGATACCTAAAACATAACTAAAAATTATTTATAATTTTTTATTTAAAAATAAACTAATTATCATAAAAATGGGTATGTTAAATCTAAAATATTATTTGTTTTACATATCTCAAAATTTTATTAATGTTAACGGGAAGGAATGATCCCTTTTGTCTTTTTATTCACTTATCCATTTATATAGGGAACTTTCATTTAATAATATCCCAATAACCATATATTGCAGACCTAGTGGGGACATGGTAAAATTATTCGTATCCAATGAATTTTGGGAATGTTTATACGTCATTTTGGTCTTTAATAATAAGGTTTATCCCCTTATTTAGCTTAATGATACCTTAATAAATGTAATTAATCATAATCACATTCAGTAATCATTTTGTTCAGAGAGTTATGTTCATCTCATTAGACCACAAATATCATACTAATTACATCAATTATGTCAGATTTTGAAAATTCAAATCACATAAATGGAAAATTAAGTTTAAGGCTAATCTCGTAGGTGGGTTGAAATAGCCTTTTTTTATATTAGAAAAATGTTGAAAAGTTGGGTATGTTTTTATATAGAATTTGGAAATAAAATTATTTATAATGAAACTAACTGTATATATTGATGCATAATTGATCTAATTTGACTCCGAATCAAATATAAAATATATTTCTTCAGTAATAATTATTAACGAATTTTTTTAACTAAATTGCATTAATTTTTACTATTCACATAAAATTGAAGTTTCATAGATAATACCAAATATTCTCTTGAATCTAATTTCGATAGTCTAAATTAAAAAATTATTTTTATTTTTAAAGAGAAAATTCATCATTGTGTTAAATTTTATTTTTAATATTGGTTCTCTTTTAAAAGGTGTTAAAAATATCTCATCCATATAACACATTTTAATTCAATATTGTCTGTAGTGTAATCTTAAATATGTTTATAAGGCATGATAATAACATATTATATTTATTAAAATAGGAAAATATTGAAAATTATTATGGTGTCACAAATAAACCCTTTGATGAAAATAAATTTAATTATAAAATTATTGTTCACCAGAAATAACAAGATAATGTTATTCCAAATATTTTTTCTTTGAGGAATGAAATTTTTTAAAATATTTTATAACTCATAGACAAATTTTTTAGTTACAGAATACCTTACCTTTAACAAGGATTCCCATATAGATTTTTCATCCTCATGTATCATAATGAAAAAAAATATTTACTAAATAATTTATATGCTTATTCATATATATATATATATATATTTCCTTTATTACTTATAGTTATATTCAGGTTTAATATTTGAATAATCATTTTTTTAAATATTTGTTGTTAATAGTTTCAATTATTTGTCCACTATTTATAAGATCGATATCATTACTTATTATTTGAAGTAGTTTTCATAATAAATATATATTTAAATATACTAAAATATAAAACATATAAGGATTTTTAAAATCTCCTACCCTTACATAAGTGTTTTTATTTTTATTCTTGAAAATGCAATTACTGTCATTTTATTATGGTGATTTTATCTCACAGAAAAGATAATTGATTAATAAATTAAATAATTATTAAAATATTTATAGAACTATTAAAAAATAAATTATTTATAATTATATTATTATAATATTTTTTTTCATGTTCTAATATTCATTTTTATATAGGTTTATGTAATCATTCATGTAGCTGGTTAAACTGACAAAAAATTGAGGGCATTTTAACTCAAAAGGGGAGATTGGTTAAAGGTGTGTTTATTTTGAAATGATATCATTATAATATAAAAATAGTGATATTATTTTTATTTTATTTATGATATTGAACCATATTTTTCTATAATTGTATAAATAATTAAAACCTTTATAAATAATGAAAAAAGTTCTCCATAGAGACGGTAGTCCTCCCAGACGTATGATAAACAATCCATTGTTTTTCTAAGTGGATGGAAATGAATAAAAAGGGTAATATCATTATTAAAAATATATATAAACATGTTAATGATATTAAATTTGTCATATTATTATATTCCTATGATATTTGGAAGAGTAATATTAAGAAAATACGTAAGAATGATATAACACAATAGTTGGGTACTTGACTTTTCTTTTGAAAACTCTTTAGAATTGAAGGGATTATGCATAATATGATTTATGAGGGGATTTTTTTATGTTATATTATGTTATTTTGGGATAAAAATATAATTATTTCAGCGAAGGATTTAATTTTTAAGTGTTACTTTTATTGATGTATGTGGTATCTATTTCTTATGTGGTGAAATGGGGAACTTTTGAAAACACAACACAATTTCGACATTATCCGGACACTATTCTAGGGTCAATGGATAAAGAGATAATTAGTTATAGAATAGCTTATGTTTGGGTTGAGAAATTATCAAAAAATTATTTCCCAATATTTTTTAAGCATTTTTCAAAACATTTAACCTTTATTTGTTTAATTTTAAAAAAAATCAATGTATCAAATTTTCAAATATGTTATTGAATTTAATTCTTTAAAACTAAAATTACAAATATTATAAAATTTTTAACTAATTATAATAAATATATGATCAAATTTATCAAATAAAATTCATATTTTTAGTGAAATCAATCTTAACACATGTTCAATTAATGCACAAAAACACAATTTTTGAAAAAAAAATATTTTTAAACAAAACAATATATGATTCAGATATAATTATCAGACCCATTGATTATAAAAAAATAAGATAATTATAGTAGTTCAATGTTTTTTTATTTAATATAATGAAATCATAAAAATCATTACAACTTGTTATAATTAATTAAAAATATGAAAAAAACGTTTTTATTAAAATATAAATTAAATTTTCAAAATTTTTCGCATTGTTTTACAATCACAATATACTGTTATTCATTCTACATTATAAAAAATTATTTTATTGTAATAGGATTAAAACATTAAATTCATTATTTTATTAGGATAATTTCATAACAGTGATATCATTAATAAATTTTGAATTTTAATTATTTACCTGAAAATTGATTATTTTAAAGAAATCCCAAAAATTCATCATAATATAATATAAAGATGATAAATTTAGAAAAGATTATTTTTTCAAATTCACATGCTAAAATTTATAAATATTATTTTTCTTTAAAAATATTAAATATAGTGAAAAAATTATTTATTTTAAAGTGGCATATTAAACTAATATAATCAATTTATTCAAACAAATATATATTATGACTAATATAAAGTGAATTTCAGAAAAGATATTTTATCATTTAATTAGATTCACATGATGATTCAATATTAAATGTGAAAATTATTATGTATGTATTTGTATATTTATATTTATGTTACCTCTAATTATACTTTCTAGATCTATAGGTATCTTACAGAAGTTAATATTTGTTTTGTTTTTTTGTGTATTGTGGAGTAATCCATTAAACTCAGTCATTAATTTTGGATGAAAAAATGGGTTGTTATAACCTAGGAAAAACTCCATTTATGTTGAATGGAAAAATCATGATCTATATGATCACTTAGAGGGGGTGGTGTTAATTAGTGGCCTTTTTGTTTATTTTTTATTACCTTTCAAATAACCTTAACCTTCGATTAGTGATATATGACTATACTTAAAAAAATAAAAACCTACACAAATAGTTTTATTTACACTATTCAGAACTCAATATGAGTATCTAGTCCGTTGTGTGGATTTTTAGTAATCAAAGACAACCAAACAATTTGAAAATATCCATTTTGGGGGTTACAGTATGTATGGAATGTCAATCACTTTAATATTACTATAACCATTTGATAGTGCATGGTTTGAGTGCATAAATAGTATTGTTTAAAAAAATTCTCAATAATAAAAGGAACTACACCATGAAGAATCAATGTTTTCATTGTGATGATTCAACATTATTAACACCTTATGGGTGTCATGTTATTCTTCTTCCTCTTTACTTTCTCATATATCATTGAGTATGAACGTATTTTCCTAGAAAAATACTCTTTGATAATCTCTATATTTTTTATATAATTTGGTATAGTTTAGCCCGGTGGTCTTTGTTGCATAATACTAGTTTATTACATATTCATATTATTGTATTTTCACAATGTTTTCAAGATACAAAGTGATATGATGACTCTATTTTACATCACATTTCCTGGTGCTACAGCTTATAATGAAACAAAAAAATATCTATCAATATTATTCCATGAAAACACACATATTAAATAATATAGACATTACAAAAAAATGTAAAATGTGATCTAAGTTTTTTTAATTTATATAGGAAACAATTATTTAAAAACATGGGGATAAGAATTAACATAGAATCGAATTTCAAGCTTCCAAATTTAAATATCCCATTTGAATATTTCAATATTTGACTGCCATAAATTTTATTAAATAATAGGTGTCAACATTTATTAAAAATAATTTCTTAATATCTCAACAAAATATTATTAAATATTTTCTAAAATTGCTTCTATAATCATGATTCTAGCTTCATTATTAATGGTGTATTCAATGACCATCTCGACATTGTTATAATTAATAACATCAAAAACATCATGAAGTCTTCCAAACATCCTCTACCATTTTCATATAAACTTCATTATCAGGTGAAACAATATTTGGTAAGATCATCAGGTTCATCACCCATTATATTATAGCTCAATGCATTAATCATTTTCTATTGGAATTAATCCCAAACCTCTTTCTGTAGTAACAACTCCAAACCACCTCTCAAATTATTATTCTTGAAAAATATTTAATTTATTATTATAACTAACTTTATGATAGAGCTATTCTACTAATATATAATCCTATAACTATGAATTTCCCCTAAATCCTCTAATTATATTAATTGAGCAGATATACTCAAATAGATTTCCTTAAAAACATCATAATAATTTTATCTTCACACAACATGAACAATAACTTTAGAACTTCACATATTAATCATTTTACATATCCTTTTAGTAGATCTCATACATACTTCCCTCCAAAAAAACATCTACAAAATGTTTCTTTTTGAGGTAACCCTAGTTCCCCCAAAATTCATTCTATGAACCCGTTTATCACGAATCGTGAATACCATCCTAGAACTATCATTTTCATGTTAAATGATTATTTTAAAATAATTTTTTGAGTTTAATTTTTGGAAATCTCTGTCCATATTTTCTGTTATAGTATTCAAGTAAATATTTAGTGTGACACTCCCTCTAGTCAGTTCTATTGATTAGACTCAATATAATTTACTCCATATATTGTAAACTCCTTTGATTTTACATTGTATGGAATGTTAAAAAATTTAAATTGATTATATTTTAGACAAAACAATAAACATAATTAATCCTTCTTCTATATCAATCAGTCTCTTTATAATTTAAAAACACAAAATCTTATGGGCCTTAGAAATCTTTCCCTTTTTTTGGAAATAAAGGAATATAAATCAATCATTTAAACTACATAAATTGATAACTTATCTGACAATTCTAAGAAAATGTGAGTTATCTTAGTTTTAGAAACAAGGATCATAAACCATAAATATAATTTTTTCCATTATGTAGTAATTAAATATGTTTTCAAACATTGTATTTTTCTTTAACTAATTAGAAAAAATATTATTCTCACTAAATTCACCTAATACAAAACAACTTCCTACATCTACTATAAAAAATATTAAAATATTTCTCACTCACTAAAATAATAACTTTCCCCTATTAAATATTATTCTTAAATATATGATCTCATAATAGGTAATGAACATACCACTGGATATATTTATCTTACATATCCCTAAAAACATATTAAAATCGCAATGTATGATATGTTATGGATATCACATACATTATCCTGTGATTTACTGGTATTTTACACCCATAATCAACCTCAATTTTTTAAATATACCATTTGAAAATAGTTTATTGAATATATAAAAAATATAGGTTTTGATGGAACAATATCCAACATTAGTTTATTTATTTCCACATACTAATTTATGAACGGATATTCAGAATCACTATTCAATAATAATGAATGATACTATAAATTCTTAGTGATAATTATAGTATTATGATTATCAAAACCCAAGATAAGGGGAACATTACATAAACAAAAAAATATTCCAGTTGTGTCTCCATCTAAATTAACTATCTTACAAATTTAGTGTAATCTACATAATCCGTTTAAAAAATGCTTAGATTCATTAATTTTATTCCTTCCAAATCACATATATTTATCTTATAAAGAAAACACTACCAGATATAGATATTCATTCACTAACAAAAAAACTACACAATTAACATCTATATAACCAAACATATCAAATTATACAATGTTTTCATATTTTTTTTCTAAAAAAATTATGCATCTAATATTTTTGAGAATTTTTTCTCCAGCCATAAAATGTGATGTCATTAGTGCACTTTGATAATTGTCACAATGGGTAACAACAAACATTATATATATCCTTAAATTTATTAGATATAGATAGACCCAACCGAAATCTAGGATTATTTTAGATAAATCTCTTTCCTTGACCATCTTTTAAAAATGTTCTTCAATTTAAAATATGTTTGGAAATAATCATTGAATATTCCATTCCAATCGTCTTTAGGATTTCTTTAGCATACATCTCTATATATAAGATAATGTGTTCTTTATTTTGAGATATTTTTAATCTAATACAATATTTAAATTCTTCAAACATGGTGAATTAAAATAAAGAATACATCTACTTGTAAAAAACAACACATGTTTCATCATAATTCCCATGAGTATTACATCTAAAATATAAAAGATCCCAATTATGTAAACCTATTCATTTTATTATATGTATAGATTTGTATCAACTATAATTTACATGAAATTCAACTGTACTAAGAATGTATATATTTTTGAATACCAAGGTCTATGAGTATGATAAAAAAATATAAATGATTCTTCAAGATGTACACATAGTTTTCAAATTGTCCATGAATGATGAAACATGATTGATTAATATTAACTACCCCATTCTAGTCTCCGTTATTAAAAGGTAACATTGAATCCATCTGCAATATCTATTTTTTTGTACTGATATAAATAACGATTCAAATGATTTGGTTCCATGATAGTGGAGAAAATTTTTCATGAACATCAATACATTGAACTTATGACTGCCTTATATAAACTAGTCATTTATTATTTCTTAACACATAAAATTTTAATTAATATTGTTTAAAAAAAAACATTTTTTAAGCAAATCTGATTGTTATTTTTTTATTTTCACATGTCTAATTATTACAATTTTTATCCATCTCGTTATTCGTCGAATTAAATAACTCAAGATTGTCTAAATCTTATTCATTTTATCTTTGATCAAAAATTGTAAAAAATAAGTTTGTATTACTAAAATCTATATTATTCTAGTTTTTACCGGTTTCCATTTAATAAAAATGTTTTTTTGGAAAAACACTTTTTTTTATCCATGGATGAGATAGATGAAATTTTCCATCATCAAATAATATAGCTATGTCAGAATATTAATTATTTACATATTCAATATAATTACTATTTTAATAACTTTTCCATGACATTTAATATAAAATACATCATAATCATTTCCTCTCATTACTTTAATTTTCTATCCAATTTTTTTTATAATATTACTATTGAAAATTGAAATATTTAGATTAAAAATAACATTTTTTATATAAATTTTATACACTATTATTATGATGGTATCCATAATGATACCATAAACACCCATTTTATTAATTTTATATTGATTCTCACCCTTAAAATTGATATTGCAAGTAATCTAATCCACCATTGCGTATCTAATTCAAGGGATCCCTTTATAATATATCTTTTATGTTATAATATCATAGTTTTTCCCATAGAATCATAAAATCAAAATGCGAAATTTCCACCAATATATTTTTTTAAAAAAAATTAAAAAATATCATGATCAATCATTATTGATCATTCATTTTTTGGTAATCTTATATTTCTTCAATCAATAACACTATTCAATGTTGTTTTGGTTCATTTTATTCATGATGAATTATATGATTATGAAATTGAATTTAAATATAAACATTGTATATTTGGAACCATTTTAAATATATATTTTTTTCACCGAATATTAACATTCATTTTCAGCATTTCTCTTGAAACTGCTATTCATTTTGTGGGACACAAGTTTATTATTCCAAACATAATATATGTAAAGTAATAAAAAAACATTACTGAAGGAAAGAAATTAATTTTCGTTGTTTGTTAGTTTCTTTATCCTCGTCTCATATATAGTAGAATGTAAGATCCCAAAGGTGCGAGTTGAATGAATGTCAACATTATTATGTACCGGTTTCCTAATTTTCCCATCACATCTTATCAAAAAACACAAATTTATTAATATTTTCATTTAAAATATTAGGAATATATTTTCCCTTTCGAATAGAATGTATTACTTTAGAATATATTTCCAAAACTATTATACCGTAACATATTTTCTAAGATCATTCTTAGATATCATGAACCCTTTACATATACAAATTAATGCACGTTTTTATTAGTTAATTGAACACTCAAAAAAATTTCCGCAACATTAAAAACTTTTATAATAAATAAATATTTTGAAATACCAATTTTTTTTTCTTAACCTAGAGCTATGAAACACTCCAAAATTTATGGTTCATCCAATAAATAAATTGGGATGGTTTATATTCGTTTTTATTTGAAAATGATATAGTATTCAATTCCCTTAATTCTTTAGGACTCATCAATTAAAAAATTTTATATTCCTTCATTTTAGTCATTCACATTATTAAATAGAAATTTATCTCTTCTCATATGTGATAAAAAATCACAATTTGATATAAATTTTTTTATCATTTTATTACGTTGAGATTATTCTAAAAAGTTGTTTCATTTTATATGAATATTATCTTACACAACATTTATCTTATTATAATTTTTATATAATGCTAGTTAATATGGAATCATAATATAACCTCCATAATTATGATTTATTTGATGATAAATAATTTCATTAATACATTCTAGAGGTTGAAATCAATTTTTAGTTTACAAGCTATATTTTCTGGAATCCTTCATTAAGTCTATTCAATACCCCTCCAAATCTACATACAATTCCTCCTTGTGTTATTATAGTTTTATTGACTGAACCTACACATTTTTTTATTTATTGAATAATCCTCCAAATTACCCATAGTAACCATTTAATGAATATTTTCCTTTATAACATTCATCTTATCCAAAACTATGTATCACCTTTCAATTATCTTTATTAAAATCCATTATGGAACCTTATTTTGGACCAATATTTTCCTATCCTCATGAGAGATTATTCTGTAACTTCTATATCATTACATTTTAATGAAGCCTCAACCTTTCTATTTTGACATTGATAGCTTAGAAATTTTATTTCTTTACACTTATTTTGTATTGGATGGATTTAAGGGCCTCTTGACATGATTATTATCCTAAATGTATTTTATTAATTTTTTTATGATGATGATTATTTTTATTTTTCATTCTCTGATTTTCATTTCATAGATCATTAACCATCTTCAGAAACATAGTTCTTGATGTTACTATTATTTTCTCATCTTCAACCAGCATTTTCATAACCATATCATGTTCTTTCTACATCACCATTATCTTTTCATCGTTAGTAATGTTGTTATTCATTTTATAATCATTCTACTAATTTATATCAATGATCTATTTTTTGAAACATTTTTTTTCATTAAAGATAGAATCCTTAATATTTTCTAATATATCATCTTTCATCAATTTTTCATTCTCCCTTTCATTTTTAAGAATCATTTATGGAATTTTTCTCAACAATATCTAAATAATAAACTCTATATGAGTATAATATTGTTCATATTCTGATATAGTTCATTTAAAACACGTAAAATTATCATCATTCACTTTTTTAATAGTCAACATTTTACCAACATCATAACTATAGTTTATAGATACATTATCATGATCTTCCCCATCTCTAGTCTAAAACTTATATTAAATATTTAAATAAATAATTTTCAGTTAAATTTGATATGTGATTTTATTTTTCAATATTTTTATTTATAGATATTCAAGACATTTTATCTAATTCATCACAATCATAATATTTTTTAGTCGTTGTTAATTTTTTGTAATGTATGAAATGGCTCCACATAAAATTCAATTCAAATATATCTTTATTTTAGACTTCCCTATCCCTCATTTATCCTTTTTAGAAATTTTTTTTTAAATTTATGAAATTTTTTACATTTTTATTCATGAATGTCATAGTCACTATATTCATATTTGAGAACCTCAGTGGATATTATATTGTTAGATGTAATGAAATAAATTTCACAAAAAATTCTTATTTCATCTTGATAATCTCTTATCTTCTAATTTCATTTGTGATGAGAATATTATCTTAATCATCTAGAGAAATATGTTCATGATAAATATCTTCTAAATATGATACCATGGCATAAAATTTATCGATAAATTCTTTTTTATCATTTAAAAAAAAATATGAATCTTCTAATTTCTCACCAAAATATCTATTTTTTATTAAAATGTCATTGACACTTCCAATAATGTCACTCCTATAAAATGTCATCTTGTCCCTTGCTTATAAAAGGCCTCCTCCTCTCCCCCTTCATCACTCCTATAAAATCACTTTGGCTCAGAAAATACCTACCCAAATCCTTCCACTGCATATCAAAACCCGCCTTCAAATCCTTATATTTTTAATATATCTATCATAATATGTCCTTAGTAAAAACCTAAGGAGCATACACCAAGAAGATTTAACATTTCTCTAAAAATATTTTTAATTTATTTCATTCTCCACGTTCATCAACTATTATTATAACAAGATTATATAATAACATAAATATATTAAATATGGTGGTGAATTTTTTATTATATGGGTAATTCCTAAAACAAAATGCATTTGCATAAAATGTGATACACAATCATCCTTTATGTGTACAACACACTATCACCTCACGAACTGATGTCACTGGTTCAACCATTAAAACTCTAAAAGATTGGGTGTAGTGATAGATTTATAGTTTATATATGATATGTATTATAATTATAATTTATTTAATATTATTTAATTATTATTCAGCACATATCTTTAGTCATTCCATTTTTGGGAATATGAAAACGTTGTTCATGTGTATGATGGACTATAGACTCGCAAAGAGATGTGATTTGTTCAAATTTCATATGGAATGTATTACTTATGGGATCATTAAATATATTTGATATATATAACATATACAGTATAGAGGAATTATAATATTTATATATATTCCTTTTTATTTTATTTCTTGTATTATTACAAAAAAAATTATTGTTCATCTGTATGTATGGAATATCGTCTATAAACTGTGCATTACATTTCCAATCATCAAATTTAATGTACTAATATAAATACATATATAAAGAATATATATATTATTTACACCATAATATAAATTCTAAATATGATAAAATCATGATCAGTATAAGTGGAACAAAAAACAACATGACAAATCATACTTGAAAATTAAGGAAATTAACACCAAAAACAGAAAAAATAATAAATGATTTTTAACAAAGATATGATATAGTATTATAAAAGGAATAAATATGATATCATTAATATTAATATTACTTTATAATATATTATTATCATCTTCAAAACAACTATACCAGAGGTTATATCAAGTACAACAAAAAGAAAAATGTGAGGTATGGTATTTAATCTCAATTTCTTATAATTGAGGGAAATTGTTTATTTACAAACCTATTTTTTGTTGTA
This sequence comes from Viscum album, assembly GCA_963277665.1. Classification (NCBI taxonomy): domain Eukaryota; kingdom Viridiplantae; phylum Streptophyta; class Magnoliopsida; order Santalales; family Viscaceae; genus Viscum; species Viscum album. The sequence continues at coordinate 501,999,826 of OY728157.1, forward strand.
TTATAAAACATCAGGATCATGTTGAGGTTTTTTCACAAGTAATGGGATCATTTTTTATGTACGGATCATGTTAGTAATGTTTGTATGAGAATGAATACCCAACAAATGATTTGGTGTTAGCAGTTGTGGTGCATGCTTTGAAAACATGGCGTCATTATCTTTTTAGTGAAATATTTACATTTTTTATTGACCAATGAAGCATAAAAACTATTTTATCATTGAGAAATTTGAACCTGATGCAAATCAGATGGATGGATTGCCTCCATATGATTGAAATTGACTTTATATAAACAATAGGTGACACAAAATTTTATGACAGATTCATTAAATAATAATTCATATGTTTATATGGAAAAAATATATTTGATCAGTGGCATTTTATGTTAGTCATAGCTGACATGCCATTGAAATGTGATGATCAAGGTGATGTAGTTGTTTTATTTGTGGTTTCAATAGTATCTAATTTGGTTTAATTGGTTAGAGAGGTATAGGTTCATGAATTAGAATGTGTGGCTATGAGGTCAAAACAAAATAGTGGGAGGTCATTGAGGGTAGGAAACTTGATGGAAATTTAGTGTTGTGGTTTCAAAATAAGATGGATGTAGCATTAGTTTATTTGGAATAACTTCATAGTGCACACCATTATTCTATATGGGTGGTTTATTTGGTAATCCCTAAAATGTAAAAATTATTGAAAACATAGTTTCTATTGGTGGGTGTGAAAGGAACTGGTTCCAAGTATGTTTTGAGGTGTTTGACTTGTCAGCGGGTGAAAGAAGAGTATCCAGTGTCAAAAAGAATGTTTTTTACTTAACCTATCCTACATTAGAAATGGGAGAAATATTTATAGATTTTGTTATAGGTCTCCAATGACCTTTGGGAAACATGATTCGATACAAGTTAATGTGGATTGGCTCAAAAATCAAACCATTTCATACCTATTTGTGAATCTCATATCATAGAAGAGTTATCCAAAATCTATATCTATGAATTGGTAAATAGTGATGGGGTTCGAGTATTTATTGTATTAGATTAAGACCCCTAGTTCATTTCTTCTTTCCACAAATCATTAGAACAATCCCATGGGACATAGTTTACCATGATTATGGTGTATCACCCTCATATGGATGGGAAATATGAGAGGGTGATAAAAATATTGTACGATATTATGTGGGCCCGTGAAATGGATTTTTATGGACAATATGAGGTATCCTTACAATTAATATAATTCACATATAATAACAGTTAATATGACTAAATAGATATGGCTCTGTTTGAATCATTTTATGGTTATCTGTTTTATTGTCCACTTTGTTAGGGAGGAAACATGTAAGATGTATATGGTTGGATTATTTACCATTCTTGAGAATAATATTTATTCAATTATTGAAATTGAAATAGAACTTGTTTGCGACCACTTTAAACACATAGTCGGTTACCCTCTTGGATTATTTCTCATTGGTGTTAGGAAGGATTGCCCGATGTCCATGATTAATATCTTGAAATGGGATAACGAAACTAAGGGAATGAACGTAAAGTCACAATGAATAAATCCATATATGAATTCCTACCGTGTAATATAATCCTTTTTTTAACAATATCTAAAAAAGAAGGTTTCATGATAGTGTAATCAGCCTATCTTCTTGATACATCATTTTTTGACTTCCTAAAGTAAACTCATCGTTACACCATGGCGATGGAATTTAGGGTAAAGGTTCTATTTGAATCCAAGGGTTGAGATATCAACTTCCATAAATCAGAGGGGCCTATATTTCATCAACCTATACATTAATATCATGCCATTAGCGATGCAGCAAACATACCCTACTTCCCAGCAACATATATCATGACCGTTTTCATCAACAAATCAAACTAAATAACTCATAAAATGTATTAATTAAAATATTAAATTATATGGACCATTAAACATGCTCGCATATAAGAATATCTAATGACACCAAATCATGTAGAATCCCTATTGGGTAGTTTGATCTAATAATCTAATGTCTTTGGTATAACCAATTTAAAACATCATGAGAAGAAGTGTCATCTACTTATGAGTACTTGTACCTAATCGTATGTATACTATGTGTCCCATTATAGTATGTCATCTGACCACTGAACTATATTAAAGAATAATTCCATATAAATTCTTGGTTCTCATCATAACGGACTACTATTAGAATATTGAAAGAGTTAGTGGCCTAGAACCAACTAATTAGTACTTTTTTGGTTAATAAATACCTCATTACATCTTGATTGTTCTTCTGCGTGAAAATTCATGGGATAATGTCCTAAAGATGTTTATTTCTCCAATGAATCTAGAGGATCCCTGCTATTATGAGAACTTAGAAATTCCATAACACTATTCATGAATATATGTTCTATGGCTGGATGTTTTTATTTGAGGGAGACAAACAATAAAGACCATTAGGGGTGAGGACTTATAAAACATTGAAGAACATTCTAATGGTGTGATCCATTGGTAATATCCTGGAGGATATTATGAGAACAAGACCCACTAGTTGGAAATCTACATTTCATAGTGTAATTGGATATTCCTATCTATATAGGTTTGTATTGGTCCTTATACTTTAAGATAATTATTAATGGGTATTAAAACTCACAAAATTTGATATATTGATGAAAAATGTGATGACATACTACTCAAAATGAGTTAGGATATATTGGTCATGTCTTGAGTAACAATGAAATTATGGAAAATGTGAGAAAGGATTTGTATCTTCTGTTCCATAACAGAAGTTTATATCTCATGACCTTTTATGGAATTGATATAGCCTAAATAAATTCATATCCATGGTGAGGAATGTGAATGTTCAATTAAAATAAATCAATGAAATAATAATTGAGCACATGACTTGGTGTAGGAAACATGAAACCCACTTTATTTTTGATATCGAGACAAAGGGATTACATTACATGGTAAGAGTTCGTAGTAGACGACATGTCATTGTGGCATTCAATTCTATATCTATGGGTTCCTGGGCATGTTTGTAGATTCTATCCTTGTACCTATTGGAGGCTTTTCCGAATTCCCCTAAGAAATAGGCCTCGTGGGTCAAACATTATGTGTGTCCATGTATCTCAGTTAAATATCCATTTAACAAGTTGAATAAACATTATTCTTGATTGAGTTTTAACATTTATTCTTGTATTATTAATGGAATTTATTTCAAAAGTAGTTATTAGTGGGAATATATTTTTGGTGGAAATATATATTGATTTGTAGGTAATTTAGTGATATTTATTTAAGAAATAAATATTCATTATTCTTGGTCTAATAAATGTGGTGGAAGAAACAAATCAAACGGAAAAAAAAATTACACACCATGTATTTTAATATATAGACTATGTGTAGTTTTTCATGGGATTTTGAGAAATAATATTATTTATTTAATTAAATAATATTATGTTTAATTCACAAGGCACATGTTAATTTATAATAATAGTCAATTGTAATTATTAGACATTGGTCCTTACTAAGTTTAAAATTAAATGAATAAATTCTTTCTAGTAATTAATTCATTTTATTATTCTAAATAATAAAATATAAAATAAATTATTATCTTTATATCAAGTAGTCCTATATGGTTGTGGACAATGGATATAGGAAAAATAACTTAATCCAAGAGAGAATTATTTTCCCTCTAAAAATAATCTCAACATACGAGAGAGATCCTCCTCCACCAGATCAACGAGACTACATTGGAGTGGATCTCAATACGATCAAAGGTGAAAATTACAAGAAAAGGGACTTCCACTATAGCACCTAAAGATCCCTTCGGTGACGTCTACAGATATGTGGAGCACATGCGAATCACAACAAGGGGAACCCTACACATGGATTCTACGATGTAGTGACAGATCACATTAGACTGTGATAGGAAGAATTAGTGAATAGAGAATTCTATAAAGGTAAATTTTGTATTTAAATTAAATTAATTATAAAAACCACATGATGATCCTCTATATGGTTCTGGGACTCCCCTCTTTTCTTTAATTATTCATTCTATTCTGATGATCTAACATTTTATCATTGTGACAGATCTTGGATTGATCATTGTTAACAGAATAATTAAATTTGGGTACACTCATCGAGGAGAATCAACTGTTCTTAGAACCTATAAGTTGTATTATTGGTGTCATATTCTGGATTATAATTATTTAGTTTTTCATTGATGATTAATGCATATAATAATTTAGTTGTTTCAATTAATGTTAATTTTTCTAAAAAACTGAATCTTGAGATCTGTTCCTCCTCTTTTTTTCCTAGTTCACCTTACTAAAATGATCATTTTTGTTCAATATTGATTAAAGTAAAATTGAGGATCTCATCTAGAGGTTCCAAATCATCCTAACCATACAACACTAGAACAGACGGTTTGTATTCGACAGTACATGTCATGTAGTTAATGTTCTCTACACCGATACTCTCACCCCAAGCCAAGATATGTGTTGGAATCTATCTAAGTCGTAACTGAATTCATGTGTTGAACAGGATTATGTGGAACGTGGTTTCAAGATTACATGCCATGTGGCATATAGGACACGGTGTGTAGTCCCTCCAGGTTAGGGTTGGACAATGTAACTCTTACATGTCTTGCCCGACTAGATTCTATATAACGTGTGCACTACATGGTTTGTGGCCTATTGGATTCATCGTGTACTTCAAAGATTTCTTAAGTACATTTTCATGTTGTATCCCTGGGCATGTACTTCAGATAGATGGTTAATGGTAGTTCACCCCAATTATTCACAACTAAACATCATATACTCGTCCAAATTATGATAATTTATTAACATTTATTATTATATTATATACACACTTGAGATGTGTACCATGGCATGAAAAAAACTAATACAAAACACATGATTGGTGTTTTATAAATATATGTTTAATTTATCATCTGTGTAATATTGATTTCTACTCATTCGGTTGTTATGAATGAGAATTCACTAAGATTCCTCCAACGTACAAGTTATATACAAAGATAACATTAAATGATTTTGTTTGTTTAAAATTATGATGGATGAGAATAGCAATAAAATTCATATTAGGGATTAATATAAAAGTATTGATTAATTAAATATATTTAATTTATTTGAGCATAATTTATCTTAAATAAAAACAATTAAATATTTGAATGCTATTTTGACTTATGCATTAATACCGTTGGATGAATGTATGATCATGAGCTAGACTATGACCTTTTTATATGTATGATTTATTTTAGTTTATTTATTTAAATTAAATTTTATATCCTGTAATCCTTCTCCTCATTAATATGTACATCCTACTTTCCAAATGTCTCATTTTGGTAAAACTATGTTTACCCTTCACATGTAAGTGAGAAAATATCAGATGTAATGGATGGATCACCAAAGCTAGTGGAGGCGGCTCATGTTAGGAGACAAGGTGAAACCAATTCTAGGAGATACAAATTTGGATAGGTGGAAGGCTATAAACACAAACCCAAAAGGTTCAATGTGTTTCTCCATTGGTCTTGAGTTTTTTTATCAACCACTAGATAAACTAACCAATAGAACAACCTCATGATCATAGCATTTATTTTCTTTCTATTAGTTTTATGGTTTATTTATTGTGGGTGTGTTTTGGGGATCACAAAATTACTAAATTAAACATGCATGCAAGATAGAACAAAAATAAAACTGTCTTATGTGTAAATATTATGTTATACATGGTAAATCACTTAATTATATCCCACATAATATTTACAAGTATTTTATAAAAGATAAATAAATGGAAATTAGGTATAAGGATATAATCCCTCAAATAAATATTAGTTCAGTATAGCCTTCTATAATTGTTGTTAGAATTGAACCATAGTTCAAAGCGCTTGTCCAACCATAGTTGGGGTGATTTCAATTATCAGGGAATTGTAATTCAATTTTCTGGGTAGAATTGACTTGGTTCACATCAAGGGATAACATTCATAGTAGTAAATGGTGTGACCAAGAGGCAATGGTTGAGGAAATCCAAAAATAAAAGGATTTGAGGATTGGGGAGTCCACTCAACGGATCATGGAACTATGAGGTAATGATGTTAGTGGTCGGAATGCCAATATAAAACACATCAAGTTTTTTAATCAACACTAGTTGGTGTAATTCAATGGAAAAAATGGATCTTTTTCACTAGAATATTCTGGAAATAGAATATTCATAAGTCAATGGATTGGCTACTCGATTTCGGTATAATAGGGGTAAACTAATGAATATTAATATATTTATTTGTGTCAGTTTTATCATGAAAAAATTCATAAATATTTTCTCATTTTAATTTTAATAAATGATAAGAAAAATGACTTCAAAAATGTCATTGTGAACCAAAACCATGAATGAAAAACCATCCCACTACCAACAATTTATGGAGTGGTAGATGTGTTTACATGTCATCCTTCACCACGAGAGAAAATTGTATGTACTGGAGGAGCCTATTCCAGTTTCACCTAGAAAAGATGACAATGGTGAGGAACAATATCTCTATATAAAACCAATGGATGGTTCCATAGATGTCCAATGTTTTATGCTATCGTCTATGTATAAAGACCACATAAAGAAACATGAAAACATGGATGCATATAGCGTGATGTCTCAACATAAGGATCTTTATCATGAAAAGGTGAGATAGGAGAGATATGAGATCATCAATGATTAGTCCACATCAATGCATGGAGAGTCTGTGACATCAAGGCCTCATGTAGTCAGGCTTATTGGCTACATTGAATGCCAAGATATTTTAGGGATTCAGTTCTTAGAAGATTTGTGCACAGATCTCATACTATCATCACTACCCAAGACCGTGTCTAGATTTATTGTCAACTACCACATGAGAAATAATGAGAAGATCATGTTAGAAAATATAAACTTAATTATCTAGGTAAATAAGGACATGGGGCGTGACAAACCCATAGTCCTTAAGGGGAATATGAAAATGAAGGAAAATGAAAAGTGGCCAATGATTTATAAACAGTCTGAAGCCCCTGAGTAACATCCCTCCAAGAAGGGAAAGATCTAAAGGCAAGGAAAGGAACGAGATGTGGTGTGTTTTGAGTTTGGAAAGCTCGGCCAATGGAAGAGGAACCACACCCAGAAACATGGCCATTCTAAAGGACCATTCATTATCAAGTGTAATCTTTAAATTTATAAAATTTGGCTAATATATATAGATGTGGGGCTCACATCTGTATTCAAATGTTGGAACCAATAATATTTATAATGATTAACAGAGGATATTTAGTTCTTAGAGCTATCAATGTTGCGATTATGGATGTATTTTCCATTTGGGATCACCATCTCTCATTTCCAATTAGTAATCTTTTGGTTTTACAAAAATATTATTACGTTTCTAGTGTTACCATGAACATAATCTCTGTATCATGTTTGGATATGGATGGATTTATTTTCATGTTTGTAAATATGTGTTTTTTCTTTTATAAAAACAACATAGGCTATTGTATGGTTCATTTAAATAATGTGATTTGTGTATTAAATTTTGAAATCCATGTTTTGGAAATCGATAATGAAACATACTCACCTGACTCATACAACACCCAGTTGTGGCATCACCGTCTAGGACATGAAAACGAGAAGCACCAGACAAAGCTCTCCCAAGATGGTTATTTAGTGTCTAATGATCTAAATCCACTCAATAGATGTCACAATTGTTTACAAGGTTAAATTACCAAGCCACCTTTCAGTGGATAGGGTTAAAGGGCCACATAGCATTGTGGATTGGTACACATGGATATGTGTGGACCATTTCTAGTAAAAGCTAGAGGTGGGTATTTTTACTTCATTACTTTTAATGATGATTTGAGAATATATGGCTATATATACATAATAAAATATAAATAAATGTCCTTATATAAATTTAACGAATTCTAGAGTACAATAGATAATCAACATGGTAAGAAGATAAAAAAGCATCAATCAGATTGAGGTACAGAATATCTGAACCATGAATTCATCGACCTTTTACCGGAGTCTAGGATTCTATATCAACTCATCCTCATTATACACCGAAGTGGAATAGTGTTAGTGAAATGAAGAACCACAACATGTTGGAATTAGTGAGATCAATGATGAGTCATTCAGATATTCCATTAGCCTTTTAGGGATAATCATTACAAACTACAGCATAAACATTAAACTGAGTACCCACTAAGGCAGAAAATGGAATTCCCTATGAGTTATGGAATGAAAATAAATCCATTTTGTCACACATATGTTTATGTGGATGTGAGGTTTTTGTTAAGTCCTTATTAGGCAAGAAACTATCACTTCATGGCATGTGGTTTATCTTTATGGATATCTCAAGGAAATGAAAGGATGTTACATATATAACCCTTCAGACAAGAAAGTGACTATATCCAGACAAGCCGTCCTTCTTGATAGGTAGATCACCCTCAAAGTGGATATTGGGAGCAATATTGACTTTGGAAAATTTAATGCTCAAGTTACATCGGAGTGGGTACTAGAACAAGTTCCTCCGGTCCCCATGGAAGAAGTTCCAGAAACACAAGTACTGCGTAGGAACTCAAGAGATGTAATGGAACCAGAAAGATGTGTTTTCCATGTCACCAAGGCTGGTGAATCATTATTGTTGGACAATAAAGAACATATCCCCTACATGGAATTATTTTAGAGATATGAAGATACAAGGTGTCCAGTGGATATTAATTCTGAGATGGATTACTTGTATCAGACCAAGTTTGGGTTCTGGTCAATGAGCCAGTTGACGTAAAGCATGTTGGATGTAAATGGGTATTCAAGAGAATTCATGACACTCAAGGTCATGTTAACACATATAAAGACTGGCTAGTGGCTAAAGGATTTAGGCAGTTTTGGGGAATTGACAATGATGAAAACTTCTAATTGGTTTCCTTGTTTATGTCTAAAAGAATCATACTTTACAAAGAAGCATTTCATGAGTATGATAGTTTTTAAAATGGATATAAAAATATAATTCCTTAATGGGAAAATTTATAATGATTTCTATATAACACATCAATAAGTGTTTTTGACACCAAATAAATCCAAATGGGTTTTAATGATTCAACACTTAATGTATGGATTAATGAAAGAATTCAGGTCATAAAACATTCGATTTGATGAAGCCATAAAAGAATTTGGTTTCATTAAGAATAAATGTGAGCCATGTGTTTAAAATAGGTTTAATGGAAATCCAATAAGTATCAAAATATATATGTTGATAACATATTACATATTGGATACAATATACTATTATTATAGTCAGTTATGGACTTGTTGAATAAGTGTTTATCCATATAGGAATTGGATGAAGCAGCCTACATTTGAGGGATCAAGATCAATCATGATAGAATCAAGAGGCTTCTTGGACTAATTAAAGTTGCATAAATTGATTAGATAATAAATATATTTAGTATATAACAATCCAAGAAGGGGTTGGTTCTAGTGTCACATGGCCCACATCTTTCTAGGAGAATGTTTCCTCGGATATAGAAAGAGAAAGATAGGATGACTAATATCTCATATGCTTCAGCTATAGGATCCATCATGTATGCCATTTAATTTACCATGATTGATGTTACCTATGCACTAAGAATGGTAGGATGTTATTATGAAGTTCGAGGATAACATCATTAGACTATTATTAAGATTAACCTCAATTATCTGATATGAACTAAGGATATGTTCCAGGTGTATGGAGGAGACGATGAGATTTTCATTAGAGGGTCTACTGATGATGGTATTTAGACAGATCTGAGCGATCTAAAGTAACCATAACGTTATGTTTTATGTCTCAATGGAGGATCTGAGAGCTAGAAGTGTTCAAAGTAGCCAGTTGTCACTGATTCTACAATGGAGTCCGAATATATAGCATCTTATGATGTAGTCACGGAAACATTCTAGATTTGGAACATTATCTAGGATATTGATTCGATGCCTTGCAATAGAGACCATGTTATATTGTATAGTATTAATACTATAGCGTTTGATCTTAAAAAATAACCAAGGTCACATCAACAGACAAAGCATGATCTCTAGAAGTATCAAATCTTGAGGAATTTCTATCAAAGGTGTGACGTTGCAGTGAGCAGAGTGTCCACAGAAAAGAACATGGTAGACCTTGATAATAAAGTCGTGTCTCCATAGAATCATGAATCTCATGTTAGAGCTAAAGGGTTAATGGTTGTTAGTAGTTGTATCTAGTCCAAGAGGGAGTCTGTTAGAGTTGGTGTCCTTGAAAAAACTACATTGTTCTTTATTCTATAATAAATACCTTATCACATATTGATTGTTCTTCTGTTTGAAAATTCACATTATTGTGTCCTAAATATAGTTGTTACACAAAAGGGTCAATGTGGATCGCTATTACGATGAGAACTTGGAAGTGCCATAACACAATTCAGGAATATATGTTCTATGTCCAGATGATGTTATTTGAGAGAGACAACTAATATGGTCCATTAGGGTGAGGGCTCATAAATATTTGAGGCACCTTCTCATGGTGTGTGACCATCGTAATATCCACGAGGATGTTACGATAACAATACTCACCAGTGGGAAATACACATTTCATAGTGTCATTGGAGGTTCTTATCTACGATCATTTTTTTAGGTCCTTAGACTTAAATATTTTTATTGATGGGTATGAAAACTAGCACACTATGATTTATTGACTGATACTGTAACAAAACATTTTTCACAGTAAGGTTGGATATTTTGGGTACATCATGAGTAATACTACATTAATAGATAATTAAAGAAAGTATGTGTCTATTCTATTCAATAATGGAAGTTGATATCTCAGACCTTTTATAGAATTGATATAGCCTATAAAAATTCATGGGAATGGTGTGGGATGGGGTATCCCAATTCGAGAATGTAATAGAAATAATAATTGAGCACATGGGTTGATGGCACTAACATGTGACCCACTTGATTCGATATATTGATTCAAAAGGATTATATTACACCATAAGTGTTCGTAGGAGGTGACACGTCGTTAGAGAATTAACTTCCTTCTCTATGGGTGTGTTGGAATGTTTCTAGATTCTAACCATGGAATTTATGTAGGATCTGCCTAATGCCACTGAGAAAGAGGCCTAGAGGGCCACAGACTAAGTGTGTCACTGTATCTCAATTAAATATAAATTTTACATGTTAAATAATAATTATTCTTGATTGTGGTTTAATAATTAATCAAGGATGCATGATTTCTTTAATATCAAGACTAGTTATTCGAGAGAATAAATTGATGCACAAAAATATTTAATTTTTATTGAGTAATGTAGTGATATTTATTTATGAAATAAATAGTCATTATTCAAGGTCTAATAATTGTGGTATAGGAAATGAAGAAAATGGAAATACAAAAGTACTTATCGTGTAAATTAATATATACATGTTGTGATATTTTTTTGTGATTTTTCAGAATTAATATGGATTATTTAATTAAATAATATTCATTTTGATTCATTGGGTGCATGTCAAATAATAATAATATTCATCTATTATTATTATACTTGGGGTGTTACTAATAATTAAATGAAATGAATAAATGCTTTCAGGTAATTAATTTATTTTATTATTCTAAGTAAAAAAATACCAATTACATTACTCTCATTAGATCTACACATCCTCTATGGTTGTGAACAATGGATTTAGAAAAATATCTCATGCCAAGAGATAATTATTTTTCCTCCAATAATGCTCTCAAGTTATGAGACAGATCCTCCTCCATCAGATAAAGAAAATCACTTTGTAAGTGGCTCCCAAGGTGATCAATTGTGAGAATCATAAGAGAAGGAGCATCCACACTAGCACCTAGATATACCTTTGGCAACATCTAGAGAAAATAGAAGCACATGTGGATCATTATTAGAGGAATCCAACACTAGGATTATATGATGCGATGACACATCACATTGGGTCATGAACATAATCATCAATGAAGAGAGAATTCCATCAAGGTAATTTCTTAATTTTAATTAAATTAATTATAACCAGCATATTTGGATCCCCTATAGGGTTCTGGGACTCCCTATTTTTTTCATTCTTCATTCTATTCCAAAGATATTGAATTTTATCATTGTGATGTATCTCATATTGATCATTTTTATTGACAAAATTAATGTTGGGTTCACCTTTCCAGGAGCATCCGTAGCACCCGGAACCTACACTTATCAATGAGACATATACTCTTGGACATTATTAAATTACTTTCATATAGAACAATGAACAATATTTAATAAGATATTTAGTATTGAAATATTTTAAATATTCATTTAATCAATGTAAAAATTGGTTTCTTCTAAGACACCAACTCCAATAGTATTGGGCCTAAGATCTATTCTGATATTAATGTTGATTTTGAATATTTAATGAATTGGGTATGAATAGTGTGTTTTCTTTTCAGTTCATTATATTAAATCACATTCAGAATCATATTATATAAATTTAAATGTGTAATGTGAAGCTGGTTGGAGTGGTTGATGGTATTTGGAAAAGATTTTGAATGATTTCACTGAAATTTTGAATTATGTAATGCAATTTTGGAATTTTTATATGTGAACATAAAATTTGGATGAGTCTTTCTTTAAGAATATTTCTTATGATCTCTATATTATTTCCAAGAAGTATGAATTTTTATATCTATATAAAACTATTATAGTGAATTGTATAAATTTTTATAGGGGGTAATATTTTGTCAGTAACTCATTTTGTGTCGGTTGTAATGGATTTACAACTATAAGATATTTTTCAGATTTTTTATGACATTCTAAATCATGTATTATTTTAGGGGATCACATATGATTTATAGGAAATGTAAGAATTTTTTGTGAGTTATGTTTATTTTTTCTCTATATGAATATTAATTTACAATATTTTGGACATTCTATGAGAGTTATATTCATGTTTCTAGATATATTTTTCATGTAAATACTCATTAATGTTGGGTGATTAAAAGTGAATTATTATTTATTGAAATAAATATCACAATAATTTATTTTCATTCGTATAGTTATTCTAAGACTCTTCATCATAAGAAGGGATGATGTGTCATGAATGTTGATGACTTTATAAAAACATGGATTGTTTTATGAAATATTGTTTCTATAGTGGTTTATATGTGATTTTATGAATTGAAGAAGGAATTTACATATATGGTCGAGTAAAAGGAGAATATTATGGGACATTAATGGTGGTAATTATAAATTATATATTCTAAATTAAATTATGTACAAAATGGAGTCATCCTGGAATTGATGACTTGATTTCGTTGAGAGAATGAAGTTAATTGGGATTTCCATATTTACTTTTGGAAATTTTATAGACCTATATTAAGTAAATATATAATACAAAAATGATTAGGAAGAATTGTGTATGAAATTTTTATTTGGAACTAGCACACTAGATCATGGGTTGTATTAATAAGAGAGATATCCAAAAAGAATGAGAAATAGGCCTTGTTTGATGTTGTTCATGAAATAGAAGAAGAAGAAGAATAGTAGACTTATGATAGTGATATTTGGGAAGAATAAAGTAGCACATTGAAAACATACTCATAAATAATAGTAGTGGAAGAATTTATTTTCATTAAAAAATATCAATATATTTATTTTTTCTTTGATGTAAAAACACTACAGAGGAAAATATTGTATCAAAAGATCATGGCCATCTATATCATTCTATAAACAATTGGATTTTCTCAAAAGGACTATGTATTCTGGATTGTTTATATATCACATTTATGATTATATACTCTTATTGGTTAATGATCCTTGTAAATGTGTATGTTCTTTACAAGTTTGTGAATGTGGGATTGTTTAAATAGCTATGTATTATTACCCTAACTGGAATTTAAGCATGATTAAAGGAAAATTATAAAATAATTTTTAATTAACTATTCTACCCACAAACTAGATTCAATGATTTCACTATTCCTATGTGTGTTTTTTCAATTGTTATCAGAGATAGGTTTTCATCATGTGAACCATTAAAATTTAGAGTCCAATGTGTCATGTTTTTCTCTTGTTCTTGATTTACTAACTAAATTTTATGCCCTGAATTATAGAAAACTAAAATTTAGTAAATAGAAAGAAGATGTTCTTAATTATTTGAATGAATTATCACATTTATAAGGATCTGATGTTTCCATAACTCTAATATTTATCTATGGGTATTTTTGTGGCTACAACGGATGGATTCACTCCACATTTAAATGGTTCTTCTATGGAAGAAAATTATAATCACAATCATCTGAATTATCGAAGGATTTTAAATTCCATATTGATTTCATTTTAGTAGAAGTAGTTATTAAATTTAATAGAGATACTAAAATATAGAGCCTTCTACAATAAATATTAATTTTTTTAATAAACACTAGATGAAATTGTGAAAATCATAGATTTCAATATTAAAATATTATAATCTGAAGATAGAAGATGATGGATATACAAATAAATTTTTAATAATAGATAATTAAATAGTGATCACTATCAAGGGAATTTATGGGAAGTTATATGATACAAAATTTTTGTAAAAATTATGATATAGTCAATACAGACAAGGGGGAAATAATTTTTGGTTCCATTTCAAATAAATTTATACGTTAATATTTTTTCACTAAATAATATCATGATTCAATTTTTCTATTCACTCACCATCATTATCAAAATCAAAAAAAATTATAGGATATTTACAAGGTTTAATTTTTAATAATAAAGCTTATATAATGTAATCAATAAAATATCCTTGATCACATAGAAAATAGGAATGAGAATGTATATATAGTCGGTTGACAAGAAAAAATAATAATCATACTATTTTGTACCCTACACTCTAGAGGGGAGATAATGAATAATCATGAGTCCTAGAGCTAGTGATATCCTAATTCAAAATGGATCTTCATTTTGGATATGTAAATTAATGTGCAGATATTTTTATACATCATCATGTCTATTGAATCATCAACAGATTCCTTCCCACATGTATCTTTTATTTAATTTCACGGTGTTTCATTGTTCTTATCCTCATTATTTGTATATTATATCTTTTATATCATAATGAATGAACTTCCTTTATTATATTATAATTACACTAAATCTATTGAAATTCTCTTTGTTATTAATATAAATAAGACTATATATTTCCTTCTTCTTCTTCTGAGATTCAGGGAAAACTAAACCAAATCATATTTTTATTCCTACGAAATAGAACTACATATCACAATTTTCTTCTTTTTTATTATTCCATTTTTCTATTTTATAGTTATCAATAAATATATATGATTATAAGAAGTCTTATTCTTCATGTATTTGACTCATAGTTTTTGACCTCTTCCTCTTGAAATAAAAATATTTTTCTTCAATCACTATTCTGAACCCCTCTAATAATAATTAATTTTTTGATGTCCAATAATAAAAATTATAATAAATATACATAGGATGGTTTACTTAATCCATTATTTCATCTCTTCCATTTCATCATACAACTATTTATGTTTCAATTAAAAAATCTTTTTATTGAATCACTATGATTTTTGTAAATCAAAATAATTGTCGACATTTTTTAAAGAGTAACTATTGATAATTTCCATGATAATCGATTTTAATTTTATAGTATCTTAAATCATTCCCCAAAGTCTCAGTTCATACTTATTCACTTATCTCCATGATATATGGAAATTTCACACACTTTTACAATACATTATTTCTTTAAAATGAAATTATGTCCCCAATTTCTTGAATCACAATTAACACATTATGATATTATATCATTGAATAATCGTCTTAACTAAATTTTAACACTTAATTATATTTTTCATTTTCATATAATAATTTTGTATATTTCTGGTCTTCCAAATTTGTATGTTCTTTAGATAGTTATTGAAATAGCTATACAACATGGATTTAAATATTAATACTCTACTTCATCAAGAATACTCATAACTTATGTATGCTGTATTTTGAAGCCAATTAGATTATAATCATCATTTTATGTTAGGTGATTTAGGAAATTCTTTTTTCTCATGAATGACATATATTTGATGAATTCATCATGTTTCCCTATAGTAAAACACTAAACTAGTTTATTCTATGCACATAATTGATTTCCATGGATTACATGGATTCCCCTAAAGTAGAATTCATATACACATTGACACTATCTCTCGAATACTGTAGCACTTCACGCGAACCATATACCCATGAAATTCACTTCATTTGAAGGAAAATAAATGATTTTAATGTTAAGGAATGTGCTTACTCATATGTTTTTTCTTGTTCAAGGTTGATGGAATTCTTCCCATATAAGGTCTATGTAAGCCTCATTCTTGTATAATTTATTTGATAATGATCTTTCCTCATCAAAAATTGACGCTAAAAGAATTTTCAAACACTTCCTTTAGAGTCTCCCTATAGTCTTCATAAAATTTATATGCTATCATATTGAAACATGGTAGAATATTCACCAATATTTTGTAATGGAAATAAATTCAGATGACATATATAATCTTTATTAGAATATTTCCTTGAAGGAGGTCCTTTTATGATCAGAGGATGGTTATGCAACTTGGTTGATAGCTCAGTCAGTTCTCATGGGATCATTCATAAAAAAAGTTTCTTGCGTATAACATATCTAAAAATTGGACTTCTCTTGATGCAAGGAGAAATTGTATGATGAGATTTAATGGCCAATACCAGCCTGATCAGATGGTTTTTATAGTATCCTAGACGTAATATACATGCATATAACTTCATTTTATAATAATATTCAGTAAATTACAAGAATACATTCCCAAGGATCATAATATTTTAGTGACATTGGAATATTTGAAACATGAACTTCTATCTTGGTTAAAGATCTTCATCATCTACTTTAATGATCCTCCCCATTATTACCCCTACATAAAACCATTCTTTATTAATTGGGGGGAGGAAATATAAGAAATGTGTGATCTTATATGCTCCGTAAGGGTATACAAAGGAGATATTTAATCTTAACATGAGTGTAAGTGTTTGAGAACATTATCATAATAATAATAGATCGTACCAAACATATAGAAGATCATAATCTAGAGACAGGGCATAATTATTGGTAGTTCATAATACATGAATAAAAAGGGAATAAAATAACATGAGATGTGAGAAAATAATATAGGAATAAGACAAGAAACTATGGAATATACATAATCATAAGAAATTTTATGTCCATATTACCTGTCAAGACCTTCATAACATGAATGGTTTGGGATAATCACCCATGTACCTACTTTGGGATTGGTATGTGCTCCCATATACCCTCTTATTTCGGGATTCAGATTCCTTCCCACGTACCCTCTTATGGTGGGGTTGTGATTCCCTCTTTTGTACAATCTAGTTATGGTCTTGGTATTGCCTCATGTATTTCCTTCGAATATGGGATTTGTATTCCCTCCCCTTTACCTTATTGTTATATTCATGTGATGTCCTCTCATGTACCCTCTTTTTATGGGATTTTTATTCCATACCATGTTCCCTCTTGTTACGGGATTTTGATTCCCTCCCATATACCATCTTATTATGTCCTTGGGATGCCCTCCCATATTCCCTTTGACATCAAAGAACATTTATCATTACTCAATTCATCATAGGGAGATATATGTTACACCCATCACCTAATAAAATCACACACCGATGTTCTTTAACATAGTGAAACATACATCATAACATGACCCATAAAAATCGATTGGTTTCATAAGCATCATATAATAACCCATGAAATGAAATGGGTATAATAAAACTTTTATCATATCATAACTGGTAGAGAATATACAAGTTTCATAATTATCTCATCATATAATAACCTAAGAAATTAAGTGCGTTTTGTAAGAATTTAACGTATCAAAAAGAAATAGGTTTCATAATCATTATTCCAACAAAACATAATCCATTTATAGAAATAATATGAATGATACCTTTGGATAATATCACTAATAAGGCATGATTAACATTAATTGATGTCATCATTTATGAGAAATAAATTTAAAAGATCGTTTAAAACATTTCATGTGGAAACTAACATTTCTTCTTTACAAAAAATTTAAAACATAATTTTTTTAAATACTTTTCATAGATAATAACATTGAAAAATTATATAATAATATTGAAACCATTTTCATAATTTTTAATATGTAAATATTCTTAAATACTAGTAAATTAATATTCTATGTAATTATTGGCCTTGGAAGTGGATATTTCCATACAAATCATGCATGTTAAAACAAATGTTCCTTTCATATTGTATTTATAAATAAAAAAGATCCTTGATCATACGAAGAGAAGTAGATTCCTTTAAAAATCCTTGAAAAAAAATAAATACGTGGGTAAAAAATTATTTTAAAAATCATGGTAGGACATATTCAAAATTTTATTTACAAAATGTCATTATATAGATTACAACTTTTCAACCAATGAGAGAAACATGGTTGGATTTTAGTAAAAACAATCATAGTCATATTAAGTACCAAGGAATATAGAAATGGTACAATGACATGGATTTAAAATGAATATCAAAAGGAGAACAAAAGAAAATATAATTCATTAATATTGGAATCAAAAAATCATATGTATATTAATGTTTCCCATTAAGCCAAACTCACATGGAACCTGCTTTACAATAAATTTGATTCTATCCCTTTTATAAAAAATATATTTGATGATAAAATTAAGAAATACGGCTCTAATTCCCTCTACCCATCTATAATTCCATCCACTAAGAAATATTTTTCCAATATTATGAAAAATTTTAGATGGATGATTTCTAGGGATTCCTTCATAAATATCTAGTTTGAAAATTAGACTAACCCTTCCTTAATATCTATGATTTGTTTTGATCAAAAATTAGAGAGTAATAACTATTCAAATTGAGATATGTTAAATTCTAAAAATTATCATCCCCCTAATACCATGATGCATGTCATTTCAACTATAACTTTTCAAATAATGACGACTTATTAATTTGTTAACCGACTCACAATTGTATACTTAACTCAAAAAATATTTATAATCATTATTTTGGTAATTATAAAAGTGATTTGGGTTGGATAAATATTTTTTTTGGAAAGCCTTAGATATATTTTACAAGATTAACTCTTAGGAGGGTCCTTCCTCACAATAGGGTTCCTACAAACATGATCCTTCAAACATTTGAAATTAAACTCTTCTCTAAATGTTAACTCTGTAATCAAAACCGAGAATTTTATATTCATCTCAATCTTTTCTATGCTACTACTTATGGTCATTAGAAAAATATTTTTGAAATTTTGTGACATTAAATTTTTGATTATCGACTTTATCAATTTTCAAAAAAAGTTATGTGTGAAAATAAAAATCTCTCCAAAATTCAGAACCTTATCCTTGCTACTGTTGCAGAGCTTCATCATGTCATCTAGTATGATAGAAAGGCTATTAGTCATAAAAATTTATCACTCAAGCATAATGTATGTTGGATAGATATCCTTACTGCCAAATGTGAAGTTGCATCGATTCAAATAGGCCATTTTAACAACATAGTAAATGACAATGGATTATTTAATGCCTTCGGATTGATGTTATTTTATTCCAACTTCGACGCACTTTTGAAGGGTATTGGCATGAGACTTTTCTGGTTAGATTATTGTAAATGTGGATCAAGCCTATAAAGGAAACCCAGGTCCCAAAAATTGTGATGTTATCTTAATGAATCATCGTGGTAAGATCCTTGGATGATTTTTTGGTAGTTGTGACATTACCTCTTCCCTGTAGGCTGAAATGATGAGTATGATACATGCTATTTCATTCGCTAAGAACTATGGTTAGAACAATATCAATATTGGATATGATTCAACTACCACTATATAGTGATTTTTAATGGTGTGACATATCTTATGTGGCCTATTACTACCCTTTGGATGGATTGCATGTGCTCACTTCTTGACATATAGTGCATCATCACACTTTTTTATCATGAATCAAACACAGTTATAGATGACCTCCCTAATAAGGTAGTAAACCAAAATATTTCAATGCAAGATGATCTCCCTGATGATTAACATCCCCTTCAAATATGTATTGTAATATGATTCCTTCTTTTAGAACCATGTTGCCGCTTTCTTTTATAATACTTATGCATTGGTATTTTAGTTATGGAACCATCTTACAAAAATCATAACCCTGAAAATATGTATTAATGGTAATATTATAGTAATAAACTCTCACCACCTTGGAAAAATTAATTCTTAATCCCTTTTAATTATTACTATTAAATGAATAATTATATATCATAATGATAATTATATTCTTGATATAATTTTATAAATGGAATTATATATTCCTCATAAAATAATGAAGGTACATATAATAACATCAATCTCAAAAAATGGAAATTTCAAACCAAATTACCTTACGAATTTAGATAACTTTCAAACATAAACCCTATGATATATAGATCATAAAATGGATATATATATATTTCAATAAACAAAACATTATGAAACATATCATATATTTTTTTGGAAGTATATACCCCTCAAAAAATAAATGAATGGTGAATATGGAATAATTCTTGTAGAAATTAATGTGATACTAAAAATACACTTACTACTTGAGAAACATTTGACTAATAAAATACATGAATGAATAAAATAAATTGAATATTAAATATCATAAAATAAATTAAATTCATTATATAAAATTTAAAATGGAATATTATACACCATAAAAAATGAGAAAGTGGTGAATATAGCATATATCACACAAAAATAAATGTGAGACGAGAAATATCTTACCTTATGTATTGAATTTCTATGCACATGTTCAAAACCCTTATATAATAAATATAAGATTATTATAAATATACCAAATAAAAATGCACTTATAAATTATTCAATATGTGGTTTTATTATTACTCTATATTTCCAATTTATAAAAAATCACATTTAAAGATTATATTTCATGTAATATCTACTTTGTTTTTAGTATATTTTTAAACTTTTTATTTTTTAACCGTTTAATTTATTCAATATTTTAATATATAAAACATAAAAAAGATATAATTATAATTTTTATTCATTATATACGTATTTTTAATAATATATATCATATAGAATTAGAAAATAAGATACAAAAATCATGGAGATGATGGGTGTATATACACATGAATTATATCCCTATCTTTTTATCACATGGAATGAAATAATGTAAATGACACACACAAACACACACACACACCCATAAATTAAAAAAATTAAAATTATTTCATATATATCACACATTATTATTAAATCCTTTATTAATAAATTATATTTAATTTGTGAATGAGTTACATCACTTTGAGGAGATGGTATTCTATAATCCCACAAATGATGTTATTGTCATTTTTGAAAATGGAAGTCATAATGGTATGGAATCTATAATTATTAAACAATCATAAAACCATTAAAAATATTATATTTATTATATATAAATTCTAATTTTATCATTATCTCCAATCATGAGAGATGATAACAGAATAACGAATGACAACAGTTCATGAGGCGGTAGTCCAATGTACACAAGAATGTTGATTGTGTGTCCCATTTGAAGGAAGTTTGTTAAGGTGTATATCATAACAATATTCAAAGGAAATCTATGTATAATTGTCATACTGATATTATTATATAATATTTATATTAGAAGAATTTATTGGGTGAATAATTAAATAATAAAAATGTTCTCATTGATTGACATTACCTCTTCTTTGGGTAAGTCCTTTGGGTTTACACGAATAGCCTTCATTGGTTATTTTATAAGTTTTAGGAAGTTAGAATGATATTATAAAATGTATGATATATTTTTTTATAGATTTTTATCATCTAATGTGATTTATATGAGGCAATAAGTGAGGGGCTGAGTTCCCTTTTATAGTAGATGAGGTGTGGATTCATGAAAATACAAAAAGGTAACCATTATAGAGAGGTCTCCCTTACATCATGTGTTCCCAATAAAGAAACAATTTTTGATAAAATAGAGTAAATTTTAGGATTATTTCCATAAAGATGAGTTTTTACATTTTATTTGGTCAATTTGATACCATATGTTAATGTTTAGTCTTTAGTTAACTCGTTTTCTCTTAATCACAATAATTATTTGTAATTTTTTCACGAATAATTTTGAATAATTGTTAACTTAAAATTATTATAAATATTAAATTATTATTATCAAAAATATATAATATATTTTTCCAAATTAGAATCACAAAGGGTCATAATTTAATTTAAAATAATCCCACAAACATGATGAAATAAGGATATTTATAGTAAAACATTAAAAAAATTGTATCCTTTTATATCCAAATTCAATGTGAACTTGATTGTAATAATCTAAATTTTAATAATATATCACTAAATTATATAATTATATCTTTATTTCAATTTAAATTATAATTTTACTATAAAAATTTAATATATGAAAATGCATTTTTCAATTGAAAATCATTGTTTTTCAATACTCCTCAAAAAAATAAAACATCTCATAGAAATAACAAATATTCACCCATTATAATTTTTTATAATTATTTTCAAAAAATGAAGTTTATTTATTAAAATATTAATGTTAAAAATGTCATAAATTATTTTAAAACCAATTATTCAATTAAAAATTACAAAAACTACTATTTAGAATAATACGTCTTTGCATACAAAAAACATGATTTTTACTTATTTTACAACATAAAACATATTGGACGAATATAAAAACATTATATTTAATTTGAAATATATACTATTAAATAAAATATATAAAAATATTAAATAAATCAATTTATTAAGATAACAATCTTTTTTCGGGCATAAAACCTATTTTTTAATAAAAACACGTCTTTTATAATCAAATGTGCTTTATTTAAAATTTTAATTAGTTCCTAATCGGAGAAGTAATTTTATAGACATTTGTAAACAATAGTTTATTAATATATATATCCTCATTCATATGTTTAATTCCAATGGCTAGGTAGAAATATAACAATATATTAGTACTAATATTCTCGTTTGATAAAACTTAGTCTACCATATAACATAAGCAATTGATTGAAGTAATCACTCAATATAACACAACACAAGCATAGTTTTTGGTGTATAGAAATATAATAAAGGTGTTTTATGTCACACAATCTAATTACGGTGTTTTTTATAATTAAAATGTAACAAGGTGTAGTGTGCAAATCAAACCATCAAATTATTTTAAATTACTCAAAAATAATTATTCATAGAAAACAGTGTTGTTGAATTATACACCCATTAAAATGGATTTATCCCCAAAACGTTTTTGGGTCATCAATGGTTTTATAATTCAAAGTTACTTTCATAAAATCCCACATCATAAAACCGAATACTAAAAAATTCTTTAAAAAATAAATGTTTGATATATAAATTTTACAAATAGTAACTAATAACTTGGATCTCACAATGGAGAACATAGGTGGAATGTGAATACATTTACATTAAAGAGAAATATAACAATTAAGTTATGATAAATTGTGATATAAAACACAATATTAAATAATGTTTTCGATCCTAAATACATAAAAAATTTATGATTTAAAAAGGTCATTGATATCATGAAAAATTATGATAATGGGAAAACATTTTATTCCATGTCAATTTTCCTAAAATTAACGAGTTTTCCAAAAATTGAGGAATTTTTATGAGAATAAAAACATAAATTTTTTAATTCAATTTCCTAATCATATTCTCACCCTTTTTCATGCATTTATCAATTCCAACTTCTTCTCTTACTTAATGAAATTAAGGTTAATTTGTTATCCTTGAATCACTAATGGATAAGAATACCCATAGATAGATTAAAAGTAATTGTTTCTATCAATTTGTATCATAAAAAAATGGCTAGCGTAAGTTATTATATATTAAAGAATACTTAAATGGTGAGGAAATATTTGAATATCTAAAACCTCATCCAATGTAAAACTCAAAACATTCCATAAATAGTAATCCATATAACCCTTCCAAATGATCAAAGTCCAAAACGATAAAAATATGATTATTAAAATTCTCAAAATTTGTTTAACATTGATCCACCATGTATCAAAATGTACATATTGGTTTTCAAAAACCCAACATGTTAATACAGTCATTATGTATTTTATTGAAACAAGGAAATAACCTGATGTTCTATAAAACCTAATCAAAAACAAACACGCTTCTTCATTCCTTAAATTGAACAGATATTATTTATGTTTATTCCACGAATCCAAAACATTATAAATTTAATTAATGATAACATGTACCACATTATCAAAAAATCCATTAATAGTTATGAGGAGATCAATAATATCGAATTTAATTTATCCATGTCAAGCATCTCTTTATCCAAGCTAAACAAAATTTTCTCAATGTTGGGAACACTTAAATGGATACCTTACCTTGATTAAAATATCATATAGAAATTAAATATCCATTATTTTTCATCATCACCATTGAATATATTTTTTCATATCCTTATGGAATAAATAATTCATGATCCATATAATATAATTCATGAATTCCAATAAATATACACTTTAATCACCCCCCATTTCTCAAACAATTAAATAGGATTAAAAATCTCATTCTTTAATACCTATTTCCTAAAATATTAAATATGAATCATGTCATATAATACATCAAACCAAATTTAAACATGTTACAAATAGTTCTATTAGAATTTAACAAATCATCCTTACGTTTCCCATAGTCCCATTATCATCCATAAAAATACTATTACTCTTTCTACCATTCTGATTTACATCATTATATTTCCCTTCTTAAGACATGTATTTTAATAATTCTCACACTTTCCACATTTAATGTATTTGATAGTAGATGATAAATTAGAGAGTTCATTATTGAAATACATTGTGTTTACTAAACATTTCTATTTCCCATTAGAGTTACATACTTTAATTCCTTATTTCCTACAGTCAAAAAATATTATAGTTCGATTATGACATACCCTTGTAGTATCTAATATGGTAGGTAATTTCCCAGAAACATCTCTATAAATACTTTATAAAAATTCAATAAAATGTTTCTAAACATCAACTCATCCATATACTTTTCCAAAGTGACTTCCAAGGACATATCTATAAGATTATCCCAGGGATCTCACAAAAATAATTTAATCATTTTTTATAAATATTGACTAAAAAATCATTTGTTACCTACTGTAGTGACCCATTATTAATATACCTTAATATAAAATCATTTTAGATTTATATTAATCACAGTAAAAAATTGATGAGTACGGGGATCATAAAATTTATGTGTTTGTGGAAACACAAAAAAAATATTATTCTATCATGGTGAAAGAACATAAAAATATCCCTTAAATATATTCCCCTTTATTTCTACTACATAAATCCTTTATTTATAAAATGGATAATGGAAAAAAGAAATAGGTGTCCTTAAATGCTCTCTAGGGGTAAACAAGGGAGATATGTGGGAATAACATTATCATAAGGGTATGAGAACATGGTCACAACATTTGAAGATGACACCCTACATATCAAATATCATAATCAAGATTCATGCCATAAATATTGGTTTTTCAATATATATGGATCATAAGGGGATCGAAAAACATAATCCATGAGAGAATAACATAGAAATAAGAGATAAAATTGTGGAATACACATAAGAATAGAAAATCATATGTCAAGACAACCGAACAAGACATTCCTAACATGTCAGTTTTTTGATAATAACTCATGTACTTAATCAATTCTTGGGATTCCATCTACTGAACCCTCTTTTTTGGTCTTGGGATACCCTTCCATGTACCCTATTGATACTTACATGGGATTCCATCCCATTTATTCTCTGGTTACGAACAAGGGATGCCCTTCTATGAAACATATTGCTACAGTCTTGGGATGCCCCTCCATGCACCCTCTTATAATGGTTTTGGGGTTACCTCCCATGTACCCTCTAGTTATGGGCTTGGGATTCCCTATCATGTAAACTCTTATTATGGGAGTGGGATTACCACATGTGTACCCTTTTGTTGTCGGATTGGAATTCTCTCTTATATCCCCTCTTGGTGTTGGATTGGGATGCACTATTGTTTACCTTTTAAACTCATAGAACATTTACCATTACCCAATTCAATGGATGGTGATATAAGCCCAAAAAAATTAGTAAAACCATGCATATGTGTGCCACATGATAATAAAATAATCCTCATTTCATGACCCATAAAAATAGATGGGTTTAGTAAACCTCATATCATAACCCACAAAAATAATTGGGTATCATAAAAAATTCATCAAATCAAAAACTATAGAGAATAGAGAGATTTCATAATCCATTCATGATATAATAAAGCATGAAGAACAATGGTATTTATAATCATAGAACCCCAAGAAGAGAAATTCGTTTCATAACATCATACTAACAAAACATAAACCATTATGGTAAATAGAATGAATGTTACCATCAGATCATATCCCTATTAATTTATTAACAACACAATTGATGTAATATTATACGGGAAATAATTTTGAATCATCATTTAAAACATTTCTTTAGTAAAATATTATTTCATCTTTGAGATCTCCATTTAAATTATAGGACAATTTCATAAAAATATAATTATAAATTATCATTGAAAATATATATAGGAATATTGACACTATTGTTAAAATATTTTTCAATTATAAAAACATTGAAAACTAATAAAGGAATCTTCCATGAAATTATTCATCCCAATGGAAAAGATGTTCTTATGTCTCAAACACATTAAAACAAATATTCCATTCATATTGTTGGTACAAGTAAAAAAAAGAGACATGATTAAAATATAAGAACACGATTTATTTTGAACCCCATTACATTAAAAAGATAAAATATTGGAAATTTATTTTAAAAAAAATTCTAAATAACACATTAGGAGACATTTTTAGAAATCATATTTTTTAAAAATATAGATTTTCGACAAAATGGAGAAATAATGTCTTATTTTCGTGAAAAGTGTTTCCTAAACATATTAAGTACCATATAGAGAAAAAATTTCACCAAAACATAGTTATAACTTGAATGACTGGTGGAGAATAAAATCCATGATAATTATATATATATGTACCATAATATAACATCAATATAATTATAATCCTAAAAAATCCTAATAAATTTTGAGATTTAAGAAATAAACAATTACCACATCGGTAACATTGAATCTCAATACATGTAAATGATTAAAATTATGTGAAGCTAAAAATTTCATGAAAATAAGGATACTAATGATATAAATATTCAATGTTACATATATAAACCTTGTAAAATAATTTAGGTGCATAAGACAACATATGTCACAAAGAAGGATCATTGAGAAAAATTACTTTACTGATTTGGTTACATTTGATCTGTAAACCCCAAGAAAGATAGATATTTAAATGGAAATCTAAATATACATAAGTTTTTGAAAAATAATCACAGAATATATTCATGGTGGTATATACATCACACAAAATAATCTACTGCTAAAAAGTTAATATGTCTAAAAGAAATAAAAGTGAGACTAGAAATACCCTTACAACTTTTGTAACATTTGAAGCGTAAGATCTGTGAAATGATAAAATTAATTGAAACTTCTAATATTTTTAAATAAAGTATAATCATGATAAAAATTTTCATATGGTGTTATATACACTACACAATAACAATAATTTTTTATTATAGAATATACCTCAAAAAAATATAAGATAGATGGAAAATCACTCTTCTTAAGTCCTGAATTTATTCATACACATTCAAACCTCCTATATAATAAAACTTTTTTTTCATCCAAAAAATAAATTTATTATTATATATAAATCCATATATTATTTTATTATGAAATTCTATTTCCTGTTTAATAATAATTCCATGTTTATGTTATATTTTGTGTAATATATGCTTTGTTTTTTGGAATATGTTTTGACTTTCTATTTTTGGCCTTTTTCTATGATCATGATTTAATTTTCTAAAAAATGTAAACCATGATATAAATATCAAATATATTTATCATATATGTATTTATAATAATATATAAATGATATAAATAGAATATTATATACACTATTAATGTAGACGGTACGTCGTACATACGTATGACCAATGTTTCAGTTTTCTTATATTATTAAACGAAATAAAGTAAATGAAATATATGTATATATATGGATTTATATTATCATTATAGTATCAATATTATTTTATATATATAAATCATTATTATTATACCCATCATGAATACATATTTTGTATAGTGTGAGTGAATCAATTCTCTTTTAGGAGGGAGTAGTTTACACTTCCATAATTGATGTTATAATATTTTATGAAAATGTTAATCATGAAGGTATTTTTTATATACTAATTATAAAATAATTATAAATTGATAAATATAATATATATAAATAATACATATATAACATATATTATATAAAATCCACATTTCCATCATCATTATCAACCTTGATAGTTATTAATGGAAGAACGAATGACATTGGTTTGCGTTGGTAGTCTACCGTACACACGAACGGTGATTGTGTCTCCCATTTTAGGTAATAATGTTATATTTTAGGTCATAACGTTAATTTTACAACATATATATTTACTAAAGATAATTTGGTTGTTATATAATCTTTATATTATAATAATTGTAGGGGAGAATAATGAAATATATTAAAAGTGTTTTTTGAAGAACATTACGTCTACTACAGGTAATTCTTTTTGGTTTGCACCAAACAACTTAATTGATTTGATTTATGACAATATTAAATGAAATGGTTTGAGATAATGGAATATTTGATATTATTTGGTCATGTTTTGGATGATCAAAATGGTTTGAGAGGTGAGAAGAAGTGATTGAGGTGATTTCCCTTTTATAATGTAAGAGTTGCATTCTTATAAATACAAAAAGGTAAACACAATTGAGAGAAATTCCTAAGATAATATGACACCAATAATTTTGTATTAATGAAACAAGTAGTGAAATGGTATAAATATTTCCATAAAATGGGGTTTTTATGTGTTTCTACATCATTGTATCACCTAATGTTAAATTTGTTTTTCTTGGTAAATAATTTTCTCTCTTAATGAATATAAATAATTTTAATTTTGTTCAATGTTTTTTTAAAAAGTAATTTGAAATTATGATACATTATAAATTATTAATTTTTTATATATTAATACCATTTTGAAATATTTTAATCACCTAATTGGAATGAATAAATATAAAATAATCTCATCTACAAGACAAAACATTTGTTTTTTAGTGATAATGTTCAAATGTTTGAAATGTTTTTATATGAAAATTTAATTTGATATTCATTAAAATGAACTATATTATATTACTTTATTCATAATTGATCTAAATAATTTTATATATATTTTAAAATATAATTTATCTTTATAAATATATTGTTCTAAAATACATTTTTCAATTGAAATTTTGTGTTTTTCACTATTCATCAAGAAATGAAACATTTCTATAAAAACCAAAAAAATCTCCCAATGTAAATTTTAATATTCTTATTGAAAAAATGAACTGTATTTTTTAAAATATAAAATATTAAAATTTAAAAATTTAGTCAGAAAAAAATTATTCCATGAAAATCTTGTAAAACTATATTTTAGAATCATAGAACTTTGTATGCCTAAAATTGGATATATTTTTATTATACACCCATAGAAAATTAATTTTTTAATTTAAAAATCCGTTTTCTGAATTAATAATATATTTATTTTACAATAATATCTCAATTATAGTGATTTATTTAATCTATTAAGATAAAATTCATTTGGGTACGTTAAAATTAGTATTTTCATAAAATTAATTCCTTTATGATGAAATGGCTTCTATATTAATATAAAATTAACAGATAACAATATAATTATTTTTATACATATATGTAAACCATATTTCCTTAATAAAATTAGTATAATTTTTATATACCATTCAAATTTCTAGGTGATATATATAATAATATTTTAATCATAATATTCTAGTTCTGTAAAACTTGGTCTTGCCTGTAACAAAAGCTATTGAAGTAACTCGACATTTTGGGATGAAATTTCCAAAATAGTGTTGAGTATACCAAAAAATAATCTATTTATTGTATGTAGAAAAATATTTTTCATAGCATTGTGAATAAATCAAGCACAACATGGTGTCATGGGTAATTTAATCTATCAGAGAATTTTTATTTAATCAAAAGAAAATATTTTCTTAAAACTAAGTATTCACCAGTTTTCCTTTTTAATCTATCAATTTAATTTGGTGGAAGTTACAAAGCCCCATATATCCCACATATGAGTTCATCTAGTCTATATGTCTCGTAAAAATAACACATGCATCTTAAATTGGAAATATGTTGGTATTAGTTTTCACTATTGTCTCCCTCAATTTATGTCATCGTGCTACAAAACATGGTGGACCTCTATCATGCATTTGATTATTCTCCCAAAACCTCATTGTTTATGTTATCCTTCTATCCTCATCAACATTTCCATATGGAATACTTTCTCTATAGTGATCTTTTCAACCACATATGTGGTTTTTCAAGGAATGTGGAATTCTTTTGGATGGCTAAAGTTTTATAATAAACTTATAATTTAAGTTGGTGAATTCTACATATATTCATATTCAATGTCCTCATTCAATATTTATTCATCCACCTCATGCAATATTTTTTAGTATTTTTCTTCCAACCTCTAACTTTCTCATATATTTATTATTTTTATGATTGTGTACTTTTTTAAAATCCATTTTCACATATCATTAAAAATTATAAAAAATTTAACAATAATTATATATACCTCCATTTAGTAGAGGTTGTTTGTCATCAAACATTTACCATGAGTCACAGGATAAAGGCATCACGTGTCATGATCATTAATCAGTGAAGAATCTTTCGGAAAGAATCTTCTTCCATATTCTTATTATTCAATACTATATTTATATAAAACATCAATTGAACATTATGTATATTGACAAAAAAATAACACACACAAAAATATTTCCCTTTTTTTCAAAACCATAAAATTTAAAATTCTATTCATTAAATAATTTCTTATATCATTCCACATTTCCTATCTATAATTAATTTAACATTATATCCAACCTTATTTTTTTGAAATAAAAAAGTATATAGGAAAGTGGAATCATTGTATAGTTTAAAATTTTCCATTAATAATTCTCTTCTATGTGTAATTTATCCATTTTTACTGTAAAAAATACGAGGTTTTGATCATGAAAACTATGTTTTAAATTATAAAATAAATGATAAAAATGATTTAAGAACTCAAGAAAATTTCTTCAATTTATATCCAAACAGATAGATACCAATGAAAATGCAATTTTTTTATAAATATCCTTCTAAATTTCCTTTCCTCAGTTTAACAAACAAGTTAAAATCATTTAGGAACAAATTTTAGGATAACAAGAATTCGTAAAACCTCAAACATATCCTCAAATTTAATTTATTAATTTAATATATCTCCCTTAATATTAGTTTTTTATTATTATTACAAAGGATGAGGGTATAATTAATAAATACCTTCTTAATGTACTATTCTTCAAGGAATATCATGAAAAATACGGTTTGATATAAATAATAATTATAATAACTCTTATAATAATTAAATAATCGTCTCAACCTTAAGGGGATAAAACAATAATTAATAATCAAGGTAAATCACAAAAGGAATATACAATTTTTTTATTCCTAGTGAATAATACACCTAAATAAATCATTATTATGTGGTTTCCCAGTGTGGAAAACTTCCACGTAAACATCAATCATGGTATCTTCTTCACTTTTCTATCCGTTGTTGACATCAAAAACATAAAAAATACTTATGAATAATTTTCCATTCTTTTAATTTTCATAATATCAATTTCGGGACTAATATTATATGCTGAATTTTTCATTTTGGTAGTTTATAATTTTTATTAAATCGAACTACTTAGGTTCCCCCATGATATCATGTTTCTCCATTAATTCAGAGTATTAAATTCACAAATACAATTCCTAATGATCATCTAAATAAATTAAATATTTATATTCCTCAATATGAATATCAAGGTAATGATTCATTTTTTAACCACTATTCTTCACTTTCTCAAGTCTTCATTCTTGAACTTATGACCTTCAATTTTTATTTATCTTAAGGAGTTATAAATATAATCATTCTTAACGATTCCATATCAATGATTTTTGTGATGGAATTATAGAAAATAAATTTCTAAGTTTTTCTCAAACTGAACATAAAATATATTCAACATACAAGTCATATTTTTTGACAGACAATAATTGAATTTACTATATTCATGGTGAACCTACTCTTTCATATTGTAATAAGACTTATATTTTCCCCCATCATCCTTATTTTCTCTGATAAAATCTACTGGTTAGATAACTATAATGTCATTGTTTATATTGGAATCATGTTAGGGTCATCCACATGTCTGTTAAATGGTTACATTCGCATCCACTACCCATTTTGATTATTCCCACCTTCTAGACTTCGTAGAGTTGTTTGTAATATATCATGTTTTATTCTTTTTGTTCAAGGATCTCAAATCATTCATATTTAATAAAATATTGAGAAAATTATTGTTTAAAACATTATTCTTCATTCATACAATGTTTGATTCCGCTTTCATAACCAAATTATTTTCTATTCATTTATTGTTTAATTCTCAAACATAATTTGATTAAAATAAACCATTTATATTATAACAACCTCTTCTAGAATCATATAAATCTTCATGTGCTTTCTATATTTTTGAATTATATATATTTTTCACATTTAATGAATGATAATTATTCTCCATATTCCTCCCCTTAGATATTGGAATATATTTATATTTGAGGATGATTGGAATATACGAGAAATGCATTTCACAATGCCCAAATCCATTGTACCCCCAATATTGACCCACTAACCCAAATCATATTTTACTTATCCTTTGTTGTCCAGAAGTTTCTGGAAAATTGGGAATGTTATCTTTTATTTGTCACCATCATAAGTTAGATTCCCCTTGGGGAACCAACATTCATACTATTTCTTTTAGCCACCATGTTCATGGAGGTACAATACCCCTCAATTTTCTTAATATATACTTCTAAAACAAATTACTAACTATATAATTCAGGAAAAAACTTGATAAATTATTATATAGAGTTATGGATGGTGTCTCTTTTATCCTAGATTATTTTTAATGATCATCAGTTGATGTAATAATCATATACCTATATGATGGGGTATTTTTTTAGAATCCACTTCCGGAAAATTGTTTAGAAAAAAATATTTCACCATGTGTTGTGATGACATACTTATAGTAGTCTTTATATTTTTCATTTTAATTTCTATATTAACAAACATAATTATAAAAATATATTTATAATTTTTATCCACCTTCAACTGGTATTGATAATAAATTTTCATTATTTAATCTTCCACAAAATATTTTATCATATTATCATGTAACAAACTGTTATGTTCCTTGATCCTCTGGTATTTTACATCCAATTAATGTTTCATGAAATTAGAAAAAGGTATTTTTTCTTCATACAATGTATGAAACTTCTAAAAAAGTCATTTTAGAATCGTCCATTTATTTTATTATGTTGAGCACTTCTACTCACACCTGGAACTCCATTATTCAACTCTAAATTCCCTTCTTCCATTTTTTGAATTTTTTTGAAAATATTATAAAATATGTAAATACTTCATTAAAAACCGTGTGAATATTATTTGAATCACCTTCAATCTTGATTATCTCTTCTTTCATGCTTCAAAAAACTCCATTGTCAAGAGAAATTGTTTCACATAGAATAAAACAGAGAATATATTTTAACACATTTACTTGTATTTCTTAAGATCATGTAAATAAAAAAACATTACCATTATGATTTAATATTATTGAAAATATTTTTTAAATGAATTTACACATACACTTTGATTCATTGATTCCATTCAGCTAAAACATCCTTCCATATCAATCACGGTAGAACTAGGAACCTTTTATTCACTATTAAAGAATGATTCTAATTACATGTTTTAATGTAATATATTATTTTTTTCACTCTACACTCAATAGAGGAATAAAAATCAAATTATAATTTCCTTTAATTCAATTTCACTTCATGGTATTAGTTGAGATGGAATTTTTATTTGAGATAAAATAATATTCACCGAAACCATAATTCATTTATAACATAATAAATAAAAACATATCTTAAAAACTGAAAAAGTTAAATTTTTTGGATATAATATAAATGAACTTTCCTATTATTCTAGTTGATTGAACCACTATGGGATGTAACCAATAGTGAGAGTTGGTGAATAATTTTGTGTTCATTTTCAGATCATGTTACCATTATTCCCTATTTTCCTCTTTAACCAGTTATGATATTGATTCTAGAATTATATTACATTTCCATAATTCTATACCACAGACAAAAATTTTCCTAGATATTTATAAAGATTATACTTCAATAGGAAATTCTAGTCCTTTTTTAATTAATAAATAATAATTGATCCCACGTTCCATTATAGTGAGAAAGTAATTACAGAGTGTTGACCAAAAGAAATATTGATATAGATGTGGGGTACCACAATTACAATAGGGGGGAAATAAAATAATCATGTGTACCAATAATAGGGATAGCCTAGTCCAATATGCATATTCATATTAGATCATTATACTTACTTTGTAGGAAGTCTTCAATTTCATTATGTTTTTTTTCACATCAAGAGTGTCCTTTACTAGATGCGACTGTATTAAATACCATATAAAATCATGTTTTCGTATTCCTATAATTTAATGTAATTAATTCTACAATAAATTTATTTATCATCTTATTATTCTATTTCTCTAACTATAATTCACATTAATCTCTATATAAATTATATTACAAAGAGCCTTATCCGTATTATAAAGTACATAGACAACTCAACCTATTGTCCCCCCAGTTCTTCTTATAAAATAGTACTTCACATTCCTATTCTCTTATTCCCTATCCTTACCTTATTCTTTTATTTAAATTTTTCTCTTTATCATATGATCTATGCTAGTATACTTCTTAATGTATTAATGTCACAGTGTTGATAACCCTTCTTTGGGACACTAAAATATTTCATCATTAATTAATGTGTTTTAACTATCTAAAAACATTTATTTTTTGATCTGTAATTATATATATCATGAAAAATAGTTGTAGTGTTTAATAATTCATCTAATTTTTCTAGTTTAAT
The DNA here is from genome assembly GCA_963277665.1 of Viscum album. Classification (NCBI taxonomy): domain Eukaryota; kingdom Viridiplantae; phylum Streptophyta; class Magnoliopsida; order Santalales; family Viscaceae; genus Viscum; species Viscum album. The sequence goes on from OY728157.1 coordinate 502,035,147, forward strand.
TGTTTTTTTTCATTATTGTATTAACTTTTTATGTAAAAAATTATTTTGAATCACTAAAGTTTTTAGTAATTACAATTTCACATTAAAATATCATAATGATAAAACATTAAAACATCCACAATCATAAGATTTTATTTATTAATATCTTAAACCACTCCTTGAAGAATATTTTTTTCTTTCTTATTTGTCCCATTGATATTTATAAATATCAGACAACTTTTTGTTTATCTTCTTCAACATGAACAACTTCAAAATTATAAGAATCATGATACATCCATTCTGATATTCTTTTATAGAATTTTGAACTTAAATTAATCATCACACATAATTATATTACTCATATATATGTGTTCATTCATGATATTAAATTACTTACCGATTCAATTTCTCTTTATACAGTTTTCAAAATATCAATACAAAATCAAACATCACTATTCATACATGTATTTATCTAAAATAGCCACATATTTTATGCTATATATATTATAGAAAATAAATTGATCTTCCTCATTTAATATAAGTGTTTAAAATGTATCTTATCATTTACTCATGCATGGCATGTATGTGATGTTTGCATCATGTTTTATTCTTGTAGAACATTAAACCTGTTCATTCTCGACACATGCATTATTTCCTTGGATAACATATATGAACATAATGTTGAATACTAATACGCATATATTCTTTACCTCATGCATGGATAGATTTTAACTCTTTAATTTATTAATGTTCTTGTCCTTAATTTATAGTGAGCACTTATGGTTGTTCTTTGGGAATATTTTCACTCATCTACCATGTTAATTTCATCATCGATGATCTTATTCCCATTGGAGATCCATGTTTTTCTTATTCATATCAATATTTCTTGTTGATGATCCTTTATAAAAAATATCCATTTTTGGGATGTATTAAGGTATTCTAATAGAATCTACTGGATCAATTTTGGTATTATCCATGTGATCATGTGAAATCATGGTTGAATAATCAAAGCCATTTTACACTAGTAATTGATTCACATGATCATGTAATATCTGTCTTGGATAAATTACATTGAATTTATCTAGTAAATATCATAGTATGATGATGAATCTTAGTTGTTGGATCACTCAGTGTTTTTTGGGAATAGTATTGATGAAATTTATATGCAAAAAACAACCTTCATGAGAGGCTTTTTATGGATTTAATATTTAAATGCATGATTAGGTTGGACGTCTCAGATCATCCTCACCCAGGTTTTGTTCTTATTTTTGTTTCATTTTAATTCAATAATATTAATTTCATATCAATGAACCCAGATTTTATTTTATTTTGTATTGATGATACTAAATAATTACTCTAGCATATTCAATAGGACATATTAATGTATATGGCTCTTCTCTTTGATGTTTATGCCTCCATTGTCATGGAATCTGGTATGGCTACCCTTCTCTATAAATGTGAATATTTACACAACTAGGATATGTGAGTTAATTACATCAATCCAAATTACACTAGAAATTCATGTTGATTTTGGTGTAATAATATATTCTCTATTTTGTTCCTGTGGATTTCTTATTGATAGCATAATTTTTATTAGATGCCTATAAAAATAGTTATAAATTTTTTCATATAGTCCAATTTCATATCATCGTAAAATATTTCTTCATGGTCCTCATGAAATATTTTTACATTCTCATAATAAACACTTCAACTTACTCACATATTCATTTTTAATCAATTTTTACTTCATAAAAACTATTAGAACATGTCATCATAATTTAATAATAGTTTAGCAATCATTAGATTTACAATTATTTCATATATTTTATTCTTCTTTCGAAATGTATCTTTAATAAATGCATATTTTCATCTGGAGTAATGATATTTAATCATTAATGAATGAATCACCAAAAAATTCTTATATATTCTAATTCTTTTTTACAATATTAACATAAAACAACAATTTTACCATTTGTATTTTGACAAAAAATTATAAAACTTCACATGTGAAATCAATATCAAAAATGGTAATGATGATCCTAAGTATCATTAAAGATGTGTTATATACTAGATTATTGGTCCTTCAATATATAACTCTTATGTGATGGCACCATCATTTAATCCCATTTGAAGGAATAAATGTCTAATGGAGTTATGTAGTTATATAAAACATATGCACTAATTTTGTTATTTTGGGCTATTAGAAGTTATGTCAATTAAAATTTAAAACACCATTAATCATCAAATGAATTGATATTATAGCCCTTGTATAGTTATTATAGGATAGGTATATCAATTTGAATATTATAAATCAAATTTCCATAGATAAAATAATTTATGGCCATAACTAGTCTGATCGTAACAAATGAATCTCATTTAGAAGAGCTTGAAAGGAAAAAGAATTCACTAGGATTTTTCATTGAACAAGAAAAAGATGATATCCAACAACTAAAGCATCAGAGAAAACATTTAATTTAGTTGTTCAAGATCATTGAAATCATGTCCCAATCCTTGTTTATTAGACCACCCTATGAAAATCCCACGGTCACTCACCTTACTGTTAGAGAATTTGTGGGTGTAATAAATTGATATGTATCCAGATTATAATATTGAATTTTTTAATATTTTTTTTATAAATTAATGATGATAATTATCTTTTATGATTAATTTATAATGAATAAATAATATGTTTGATAAATTTTTTAATTTTATGTGATGAAAAACAAATATTATATTTCAAAAATATGTAGTTTCTATTAATAAACACTTTTTTTGAATTAAATAATTTCTGAAATAATTGTTATTATAATAAAAAATTATTATGTAATATTTAAAGAATATGAATTATAATATAGCTCCAAAAATTCATATGTATATTTAATAAGGGTAAGAAAACCCATTATTGTCAAAATCCAATATTTTTTTGTAAATGGGGATTCTTAATTTTATAGTTTAAAGCCTCATAGTTATAGAATTATTTTGAAAAAGTATGTATTATATTTTAAATCATCACATTGAAATTATCTAACATAGTATTTTTCCTAATTTATGGAGAGAGATGAATATTTTTAAAAAATTAAATATAGTTTTTTATCAAAAGTGGATGAATCTCATGACATTAAACGGTTGGCGATTGAGTGTGGTAAAACAAAATTTCTCATTGATTTCACAATTATTTATAAAGTAAACCCTAATGGCCTGCATGCCCTTATTTATTTTTTTGCAAGACATACTAGCTTTCCAAAAGCATTCAGTCACTGGGAATCTTTTTTTGAAATCATATAAAATGTCGACACCATGATATTGGGGGATTGGTCACACCACAATATTTTGAGAGAGATTATTTCCTACTCTAGGAATCACTAATTAATTTACTATATATTTAGTAATCCTTCCCATATACCAGTATTGGACCAATTACCCTTGTTCTAATGACTTTATCAAGACCAAGAGGTTGATGTGAAACTCTAAGTATATCTATGGTTTCCCATATTTCTTTAATTCATTAGTGATGTTGTAGTTTAATACTGACTAACTGGTATCATTTTATTTTATCAACATCTAAGGTGGAGGTCAGTGTTTTTTGATGGGATTGAACAATGAAGAGGCATCCAACCAATCTAGTAAAAATGGGAATCAAACCCCATATTGTTTGATTGTTTGTTTAGGGAATAAAACCTAAATGGAAGAATGAAATGGAGGAACCATAATCATTCTTATGAGATTATCATCAAAGATATCTAAAACCATGTATTCATGCTCACTATGAGATTCAAAAAACTATTTAACATCAATCACATTGCATGAGATTTTACCATTAGATTAGCGAGGAGGGTTTACATAGTGCTGCTACCTTAAGAATATTTTGGTTTCATGAAACATATGAAAAGTTTATAAAATGTTGGGACTATTTAAGGTTTTACATGTGATAACAAGCCTCATAGGTGTGTCCTATGATAGAGGGTTTGGGAGTTTACATCATAGAAGATTCCATTGTATTAAAAACCAATAAGAGTATGTCGAATCAATGTGAATAATGATAACCAGGAGAAGTATCTGGACTCTATTATAATTGAATTCTCGGGCAGGGATTACACTGAAAATGATACCCTTGTTTTTTATTGAAATATGAGTATCACATCTTATGGTGAATAATGATAATAATCATGAATATCTCTACTAAATGGTAATTTATGTTATGGTGTGGGATTACAAATAAGAGGATGCTCATGTTTTTAAAACCAATAGTTGTATCACAACTCAAATTGAGTTATGATATACATGAGTATCATGACTCAATGGTAATTGAAGTTGTGGTTGGGGGTTTCACCTATAAGGATCCAAATATTTCTGAAACCATGATAAGTATCTCATGTCAATGTGAACAATGAAAATTATGAGGAGTATCTTGAATTAATGGTAAATCAAGGTTCAATTGGAGATTACACATTAGAGGATTTCAAAATAATTGTTACCCCCCAGTGCAGGAGAGTCAAAATGAATGTCTGTGAAGGATCACATGCTCTCATAAGAGTTCCCATTAGGGGAATTTAAATGGATCATCCTCAATGGATCTTCAAATTGGAACCCTGTAATTAATCCTCTCATAGGGATAACTCCATAAAACATTATCATGTAGGGAGGATGTGTAGACGAATCTCAAACTATTACATGAGGGGGCCTTATATAGAACTATACATGGGACTAGCCACACAACACTGGCCTCATAACATTAATGGTTTCATAACATCCATTGTATCGGGATACCAATGGGAAATCATCAGAGAATATTTTCATAAAGATTTTCATGTAGATATTTTCATAAAATTATTTACAAGGGTTCTTTGATATGAATGGATTTCCTTTTGGATTACATCTCCAATTCCCACCTGAGTTTTAAAAATCATGAATTTTACCTAAGTGGTTCTTAGAGAGAAAGTTAAATCTAATGGATATAGAATTCCTCCATATTACCACCCCAGCCTTGAACATATTGCCATTTTTTATAATTAGTGGTGAATAGCTTATTTTTTGAAGTAATAGATTAATAGAATTAAGTGATAATGTACGAAAAAGAGTCCATATATAATTTTTTTCTCTATGCAAGAGGATAAAATTTAATTCCAAATACGTCAAAAGCTTCTATTTCTGGGACGTTCGATTTTATCTCCTTGAACTACTAACAACATCAGTTTGATGGTTGATAGTTTTTTGAATTTTATTTAGTTATATGTATTTCTATAAAATTGTTATGTCGCAAAAAACTCATAGCCTCCAAGATAAAAAAGAAAATGGATTCTTGATCTGTTTGAAGTGTTAGGAAATTGAATAAAATTTCATTAATGATTATAAAATAACCACCTCCAAGATGAAATCCAAAATGGATCTAAAAATTGTTTTATGCTTTATGTGTATAGATAATAGTTCTATAATGATGAAAAATAACTACCTCAATATGAATATTAAAATGGATTTATAAACTAAATTATGTCTTTGTAGTGACAATAATTAGCTTTTTAGGATTTTAAAACTTTTTTTTACTCAGGATAAAATGAAACACAACCAAATATATATATCTAATTTTGATCTGTAAGCCTATTTGGGCTCCATGAGAAGTCAAGTCAATGTGTCTGAAAAACAATAAATCCTTTGTAAATGATTTATACACAATAATAGAATGATTTTTTATGCAAAAAATTCCATGTAATATCCTTAAACTATGTTATAAAATTGTAACAAATATTTCAAAAATTTATAAAATCCATGATTTACTCTTAGATGGCAGTTCTCCCCACCATGTGACCGGGTCATGCAATGTTTCTGATGAATCTCCATCAATTGGTGTGTGAGAACTATTACATCGCATAAAAATAAATCTACATTTAATTATATGATGGGGAAAAATTTCTACATAAACTCAACCTGTGTTTTCTAGTGAGGACAATGAAATGATACATGTGAAAAACTACATGGAATGAATTTTTCAATTCCAAAAAATTTCACCCTTATAATTTGATTCATTGGAAAATATAAGAATATAATTATTGAGTAAATTTAGGTCAATTTGATGCATTCCAAATATTATCTTTTGTGATTTGGATCATTCTCTCTTGTTGTAGGATGCTTACCTAATGTAGGGCATCAACTTAAGACTTTTGGATCTCATCAAAGGTGTGATATTAAATTTGAGAATATTGGTAATAAATATAAATAATTACATTAGAAATTTGAGTTTCCAAAAGGATTAATCTCAACTCAAGGCATGGATATCCCAAATCATGAATAATCCAAATTATATGATGAAAAAAGGGGTGGAATGAAACAAATTTGTGGTTGGATATAATATAAGAGATTTGGATGTCATTGTGTATATCGTTATAAAAAGAATCAATCCACATATAGATCTTATAAATAGACTCCTATTTAGATCAAGCTCATAAATAGGGGTGGAATGTTAATCATGTTTTTTTAGGAATTCTATTTTTAAATCTCTTACATAGATATCATTCATAAATTAGAGATGATATATTATCACTTCATCATGGTGTCATGGGTAGGTATCCATGTTTTTTTGGGATGTTTCATATATTTGACACACATGTGATGAATAGGTTCCTTCCAAAAATAAATGGGGATTAGATATGCTCTCTAATTTTTTTTCTAGGACTTTTGAACTAATGGGAGTAACTTAGTTTGTTCTAAGGATTAATGGTGATCCCAATGAGAATTATATCTTTTTATTTCAACCCTATGATTTTAAATTGAATTTTATTTAATGTCCATTTTTATAGGGAAATAGATATTTATGTGGCCACTATTTAAGGGTTTTCAACCTGACATGTTTTAGGAATTTTCCTTTAGATTCAAATTCTCATTTTTCTCATTGGATATATGGGGGAATTCAATGATAGATAATACATGATAATTTTATGGGAAACCCTTTATGGTCTTATATCCTTGATATTACTATGCCTCTTTCCATTAGATGTGTTTTCTGTTGTAAGGTGAACTAATGTAGATGGTAATTAACGTCGGACAAAAATAACCAAAATTGTGGAGGTCTACATATTGGCATGATAAGAACAAACTTGACATTAATTATGTTCCTAACTTCATGAATTTAGCGAACAAAAATGAGTGGCTTATATCGTATGATGTCATAATGGTTGGACTAAAAATGAGCGTAAGGTGGTAGATATTGAAAAGGAATGGACAAACCTCACATGAATAGATATCCCAATCCTATTATGGTTAATATAATGGTTATGTACCCTTATTTATTGGCATATTTCTGGGAACAATGGATGCAAAGATATTATTATCACATGACTTTCATCAAATTTTTTGGTAGTTGCTGTAGTGATGACAATGTAAAGCCTAACTTGAGGACATACAACTATCAAAAATTACCCCAATAGAGAAGGGGTATTAATATTATAATCATGAATATTAGAACAATTTTTCATTTTCTTTATGGTCATGTGACAAGGACTGTGTATCATATATAATTTTCTAAAATCACAATCTCCACATAAGGATTAATGGTCCTTAATGGAGAGGAACACACATATATAAGGGGTAACAAGAATGTATTTTCACATTCAATAACTGGATGTAGGAACAACACACGAATTTGGAACAATATAGGAAATAAAACCCAGATAAAATAATTTGGGCTACAGAAATTGTAAATCATAATAAAGGAATGTCTTAATCAATTGAATAATAATGAAGGGTGGGAGTAGAATGACCAATAGTAATGGTGGAAACTAATTACATGCTCTGCCCAGGAATGGTACATGGTGTTTGAGGGGACTTTTCATACAAGGCCAGTTTATACGCTAGGGGTTACTTCATATGCTCAGGGGAAAAATGTTCTAATCAAAATCTAATCTTTTTTTATTGTCTTAATATCTATCAATATCAATTTATATTGTTTCCACATAGGGGATTTCTAAATTTTTTAATCAATATAAGGTCACAGGGTCCCAAGATGAGTTTATCAAATCAAATAATTAGATGGTTGAGAATAAAACATCATAGATATGTAGTGGATAATAGAGAATATGATTGTTTAAGAAGGGTTCAACCACTATAAATGCTAAGCCACTATGAAATGAACACATTATCCTGGAAATGGAATAAAACATTATGTTCTAATGTACCAAATCACTATAAATGGTGGTCTCCTCAATGGGAAGTGGTAATCTTATTGATAATGACAAGTAACCCATCACACATATTATGTTCACCTAGAAGGGGAATGAAAATATACTATAATTTTTCCAATACCTATGGTATAGTAAGCATATTTTTTCTTTTTCTATGGTCATGTAGTGAACCCCAAAAGCTTTGATCTTTTCTCATTATCTAAAATTTTCCAAAATAATAAAATTTAATAGATAAGTGACATGGGACATTATTTTTTTACATAGGATGATCTTTATGTGTTTTCATCCTAACTATCCTTTGTGTGTGTTTGTATATGTAGTTTAATGTCTTTAATTTAGTACCTCGAATGTCTTCAATTTACAAATATATATTTTTGAGATCATTTTTATGAGTTTTGCGCTCACATAACTTGGGCCATATGTTACAGAGAGTTTATATCACACATCATGGAATATATGCTTATAGTTTGGCCTATGATAGGGAATCTTAGTGACATTCCATTTCCCATTAAAATTAGAATCATTTCTTATGTAGATCATTGAAAGAAAATTTACAATGCAAATATCTGACTCATATTCACTGGTGGATTATTTTATTATAAAAAGGGGTTCATTAATAAGAAAACCCAAAAAATATTTAATGCAGATCTAGCTCATACACTAGAAGGGGCCTACGTTCATGTTTTTACTAAGAGGATATATTAAAGGTATTTACTAGAGTTCCTAGACACCTCCACATATCAAGGGGGTATGTGAATAATTTCTGTTCATAATTATAGATATCGATGATTCATTTTATAGATATTTCACATATATGAGGAATATGAAAATTAATGTTTTAAGGAAAAGGATGACCATGTTCCACTAAATTATACATGGGATGCGATCTTCTGTAGGGGAGAAAGATTCAACAATGAGTCAGTCTCTCTAAGAAATTTAATTCCATACGAGACAGATGAAATATCCTATAAAGTTGGTAATGGAATAAAATAATCATGAAAATTGGAGTATCTATCTCAAAAATCTAAGATCAGATGAGTTATGATTATTATGATAAATAAGTGGGAATATAAGGGTGATTCAAATTTTATTAAGATTCCATCCATGTATATTTTTTTGACATGAACCACATGATTATTTGTCTTCGGTTGGAGATACTTTCCTATATATTTATATCATGGAACAAATATATTAGGGATATATAGTTCAAAATTTTACTACCAACACGTATACAATGTAATTTAAGATCATGAATCAGGGACTTTGTACAATACCATTGAATAAAATTCAATCCCAATTGTGTAATTACTACTTAATATCTAGGACTTATATACTCACATGAGTCATTCTTGGTGTGAGAAAGATGGGCCACGTGGAAAATCATTTAAACCACATGAATGTAAAAGATAAGAATCATGTGGTGAGTTTTCATTTCAATTCAATAAAAACAATATACATAGATTTGGATCATATAGAGGTATATGTTTTAAAGTGATTAAAATCTATAGTTATACCTAATATAAAATATCTATGTGTGAAAATGTATCCCATAGTATAGGAATCGGCCAACATATAGTTCATATTAAAAGGGACTTTACAAAGATTTAACATGTATGAAACTAAAAGTGGTAGTAATATGTATAGATTGAGGTGACTATCACATTATGGTTGGCTTGTATAACCAAAAATGTTATATCCCCATGTAAAGAAATGGGACCCCTGTAGAAATTGATCTCTTAGATATGGGAGATTTTTTTTATACATCATATCTGTATTAGATTGTAATTATGTGTAGCTCCATAGTCCGTAAATTAGATGGATGAATCATTTCTCCTTCAAAATTGAGTACTCAATCATAATATTGATGTACTAATAGTGATATCATATCAATTTATTTTAAATGGATGTAGATTTAATTGTTTTATGGGTCACATCAATTGGACCATGTGTCATACAGTTAAATTTCATTCAATAAGGAATTTCATTTTCCTCCATTTAGGGACATGTGATAAGGAACATTATCCATAGTTCAATGTCATGAAACATGGTTTAATTTTATAATGTTCAACATTATGTTAGCATGAAATTGATCATAATGTTTAAAATCTTGTTGTGAGGACGTGTGATTGCTAAAATTTAATGTTTCATTACATTGTTCAATGGTTATTCCTTTTAATGTCTTACATCCGATACAATTAGGCGTGCTACTATTAATTGATGGGAATATAATAACATGGGTTTGATAGGTGATAACAATGATTTTACAAAAAATAAAACCCTAAAAAATTTAATGTATCTAATTGGATCCAATTCTAGAACCACCCACCTCATTGATTGGGAGGAAGTTCATGACTCAACCAAATACACTAGGTTTAGTAATCACAATATAAACCATAAATGGGAAACAATTAACATGTAGTTCAAGAAAAAAGTTGTTCGGTGGGATACATTCATCGAGACTACATGTCCTGTCAAACGAGTGTTGCAACAATACATTGAATTATGCATGATTATGAGGACGTTGACCGTGTAGTTTAACCACTTGTGTAAAGATGCTGTACATGTATTTTAACAGCATACGGTGAGGAAATTTGACAACAAATTTTATGTTATGTACAAAGGATGAATTACTTTTTAGTTTTACATCATGTTACAATGTAGATGTGAACACTGACATAAAAATTATGAAAATAATTTTTATAAAGTCCTTACATTAGTTTGCGGTGTTTATATAGAAGTAAAATTTCATACATTGATAATAATATGGATAAATTACCATATAATGGGCCATCATATATAGATCTAACAAATATTTCAGTAACATGGGTCTCATCAACTAGGTCTGGAATTGTAGACCATTGTATTATAATGTAAATAATCATGAAAACTAATATATACTTAATATAAATTTTAGAGTTTTATGGAATAAAAAATAAAAATTTACTTAAACCCATTAATCGTATGAAAATGGATGAATATAAAAATGTATGCAAATGTCTTAATAAGAGACTTCATATTAGAGGGAGTAAAAATAACATTAATAATTGTGGAACACTAATGCTTTGTATAGTCAATAGGGATTGGTGAGAGTATGATTTCCACTACCACACTATGTCTATGGGTAGTGCATGAGGTTTGGGATGACCATTCATCCAGGATTAAAACATCCTATATGGGTTACTTCCAAGTCTTTTTGGTAAGCAATGATATTGAAGATAAAATCCAAATGGTGACCCTTCATATCTATCAACCCCTACTAAAAAAATTATATGATAGAGAGAACTAGTATTACTAATTGACTCCAGAATTTTAGTTATAATTTGGATGATTCATATATAAAATGTTTTCAATATAGTTGATTGGATGAAGATTGTTCGAAATGTTTTTTAATAATATAGGGAAATACCATCACTCCCTAAAAATGCTATTTCAGTAGGAGGAATGAATCCTGACAGAAAGGATGATACATTTATGCCTCACAAAGAATAGATATTGAACACTAGATATAAATAATCCATATTGATTATTGTTCAAGATCATTTTTCTGTGGCCTCTATGAGTAGTCTATAGCTATTCAGATAATATAATGTGATTAAAAATTTAAATGTCATGTGGTTAGGAAAAAGAATATATTTTTCATATAAAATAACATGACAAGGACATTTTTAGATTTTAGTTTTTCTTTATTACAACATGAATCACGGTTTATATTAGATCAATACATTATAACTAGGATAAATTGTTTTTATAGTTTTGGAATGTTGGGCCAAAAGTAATACTTTCATATTTTCCATTCCCTAGTTTTTAAAATAATAGGACCCATCTTAAAACTATTTTACATACATTATATATTCCTAGTGTTTTATTATGTTTGTTTTTTAAAACATATTTTTATAAAAATAAATGGAAATGATTTTAATGTAAAAAAATATATACTTTTATTATTAAAACTAATAAATCAGTTCTATGATGAATGTAACACATCAGATAGACGAGTGTACTGAAAATTCATTAGAATAACAATATACTAATTAGACTAAAGGAAGTCATTACTATTAGAATGATAACAGATTTAATATAATCGATTAACCCTTTTTTATTTTATCATATTGGAATATAATATTATATTACATTGGATTATCCAAGTGTTTTAATTGGTGTAATAAGAGTTGTATCTATCGAAAATAATCCATAATATCATTATAGTTGTACTAAATTTAATTACATTAGACAATGAACTACAGTTCGTTCTTAGATGTCAGGATTCCAATCCAGATCATTATGAGCACTGAAATTGAAATTTTTATGATGTTGTTTCAATAATCTAAGAAATATAATTGTTGAATATTTTCCGATAAATAGAATTTCATTTGAAGAGATGGGAGTTTATTCTTTTGTATCTCAACATGAGTCATAATTTTCTCTACCAGAATATATCATTCTAATGCTTTGTAATTTTGTAGATTTTTAAAGTTATAAAGAATATATATGAGGTTCTTAAATTATGTTGATCATTTTAATTTTACATTCATATTTTCTTATTGTTATTATTATTAAGGGATTTTGGGTATTTGAAGGTAGTTGAATATTATCCATCAGATCGAGAACTTAATAGGATATGCCAATAGAGCTAACATCGATATGAGAGTTTAAGGACTTAAATGGTTTTGGAATACTGAATTATTCTGATCATCATATCATGGTATTTCCTGGTTTGGAAATATTGAGATTTATAAATAGGTGTAACAATTTGGATATCATAATTTAGGATTTATTAATTCCTTAAATCTCAAGTTTCAAGATTATAATTACATTTTATAAATCATATAATTCATTATTAATGTTATTAACTTTTGTTTTAATTATTTATTCATGTTTAATTTCTATTTTAAATTTTTATTAGAAATATATGTCTTTCTAATCTCTATAAGGATAGTTTAATTCGATTATCTATGATATTGACAAAAAATTGTCATATGTCATAAACATTTAAAATCTAATTTAAACACACTGATTATTAGAAGAAACCTAATTCTAATGTTTTTGACAAATGATTTTTTTCTTACATTGATTTTTCAAAACACTATATAACCCACACACTATTTAATCCACTTACAATTATTATTATTCAATAATAAAGGTGAATTTATATCTTCACGGAAATGAAACTAATGTTTAATCCCTTACAAACCATACTCGAAATTCAATCTACCCCAATTTCAATTATGAGAATTATTCTACGTCATCAAATAAAGAATATTTATCTTTTGAATTAAGTATTACTTTACTATGTTTTGAGGTTAATTAGTTTTTTTCAAAAAAAATTTAAAATGAAAACCATAATATATCTAAAAAATGATTATTTCTTTGAAAATACCAGAAGGGAAAACTCTAGAATTTATACTTCAACAGTTGAGATAAAAAATATTTCTAAGGGTCTATATAAATATAATTTTCAAAAATATATTCTTTCAAAAGGTCTTCACTAATATATTTTTTAGAAAACTATTTTATAAATAGATTTTGGAAAACATATTCCAAATAAAATACCTATTGGTGATAAAAATTGAGCTGTAAAATAAAAATATGAAATTAAAAATTTGATGACTCATTTTTTTATATTCACTATTGAGAATAAAAACATTGATAAAATGTATAATCATATTATACCTTATATATATATTTCTAGAATATATTTTACAAAGGGAAATCGTGTATTTAGTAGTAACGTTTTTGTTTTAATTAGTACCCCGTCTTCCACGAAATTTCAATGTGGTGGACACTCGAATAACCTGTTTTCATTAAATAATATTCAATGTTTTGGATTTCATAAATTCTATTTTTCCTAATAAATGACAATTTCTCAGTGTATACATGTTGGGAAAATGTGGGCACCTAAATTTTTACATTCAAATAACACCAGACATAATATTTTTTGAGTTTCAAAACACTGATGTACTTTTTTCAGGAAAATAAATCATGTACCAACAAATAAATATTTAGTACACGTTTTTCATGAAATATGAATGTAAATTATGAATTTTTTAAAATTTCAGAATAATTAATGGTGGAAAATTTTATTTTAGATATAATTCTCATGGAGAAATTATCAGTATATGTAATATTTTTCTTCTTAAAAAATCTTTAATTTAGATTTTCATAATTATTGTATAAAATAAAAAACACCATATTGTATTTTTCACATTATTTGATGAGGTTTATATGATTAAAATCAATAATGTAAAATGAATTTCAAGTCGTTATAAATATGAGTTTATTTTTTCTACCAATCAGTATGAGAATGTCTATTATTTTAATTTTTAAAAACATAGGAGACTAGATCTACCATATCTTAGTTAAATGGTAATAAAATATTTTTATGGAATAAAATATTAGTACCTTGTAATATTAAAAATTTATCTATGTTGTCTAAGAATGGATATGTTATGGATATACTAAAACATAAATCGGATATGTCTAACCTCTTTTATCCTTGTTAATTTGGTATGAAACTGAAGTCAAGTTTTAATCTATTAGTCATGTCTGATCTTCTTATGTATTATAGTTAGTGCACTTGGAATTATTCTTCCCTCAATAAACTAGTATTATTAGATAAAATTACTATGTATATGTTATAGTTTCTGATTTTACTAAATATATTTTATTATATATTCTATAAAGGAAATTCATAGACTTAAATTTTTTTTAAAACATTTTTAGACAAAGTAAAAAATGAGAAAAATATCTCAATCATATATACTTTTAGTGATCATGGTGAAAATTTTGTGAGTTATAATTTTGAAATATTTTTTAGTACAAAATTATTATTCATACGAATGTGGAACCAAGGACTCCAAAAGAATGTTTTAATTGAATGAAGAAATATAATTCATCGTGAGATTACAATAACCAAGTTCAAATAATAATCAGTTGATAAATAATTTTTTGATGAAGGAGTTAGTACTTACTATTCTTATATAATTTTTGTATTAATATGAAATTTTCTTTTTAAATTTACTAATGAGTTATGTACAAGAAGAAAACACAAACATTCTTACAATAAATTTTTTCGATGAAAAATATTTATTCTAAAGGCCAAAGATAACTTACAGATGTTTTACCCAAATATGGATAAAGGAATAATTTTTTGGTTATTCTATAACTATAATGTCAAATATTTAAAATAAAAAATAAAAACACATGTATTGTTGAGGAACATTAAAATTTTATATTTTATTAAAATGTTCATTTTTTTCAAAAAAAACCTCAACCTACATGTATGGATGTCATGTCTAAAACTAGTTTTCAAACTATGTTGGAAATTTCGTATCATGACCGAACAACTATCGAATATATCTCTAATGTTATACCTAAATAATATTTTAAACAAAATATTAAATAAAAGTGTTTTGTAAACCCATGATTTTAGTTATCTCTTAGGAATCATCCTAATTATAATGTCATTGGTGATGTGTATCAACTTGTTAGAAATAGATGTTCATTGAAAAATAAAATTGATTATCCAACATTCTTATAATAATTCAAAATTAATGATGAGGATTTAGGTGATAAGGTTTGGATAAATGATATGCAAGATAAACTCAGTGAGTTTAAAAAGTACCAAGTTGAAAATTGGTTGAACTACATAAATATATTTTAATAATTTGAGTAAAATGGTTCATTTATAAAAAATTGTTAAAAATTGAGTAATAGTTAAAATTAAATATAGATTTTTTTCTAAGGTTATTTATTAACTAGTGTGAATATATTATGAGGAATCTTATTCTCTTTTATCTATACATCAAGCTATTTGAAAACGTCTAGCAAATAAAATATTCTTGAATTTCAAACTATTTCAAAATGATGTAAAGTTTGAATTTACTAATTGAAATTTTTATGGGGAAGTGTATGTAGTTAATCCCCGGGTATTAAGTATAAAAAAAATCCAAAACATGATTTTAAGCATATCAAGTAACTATATGGACATAATAATTTCCCAAGAACACGATATGATAAGTTAATTAGATTTTTTTATAAAATTATTTTTTAATGGAGTATTAGATCCAAATATTTTTATAAAATATGTTCATAAGAAATATTATTATTGAATAAATATATATTAGTGACACTATATTCAGATCAACATAGAAGTCTTTAGCATACTATTTTTTTGATCTTATGAAATTTGAGTATGAAATGAGTATGATGGGTGAGTCTACATGCTTTATATGTTTTTAGATTTCAAAAAAACAAAGAGTAACTTTTATATCTAAAAAAAGTATATAAATGATACATGGAAGAAATGCAGTTATTAAAACACTAAAATTATGTGTACTCCTATCGTAACATCAAATACCTTTGATGTTAGTAATGCGAGGAAATATTTGGATCAGAACTCTTTTAGAGGAATGATTTTATATTTAGATTACATAGTAACAAGTCATGTGGATTCAATGGTTTTAGTGTTCTTAGGATATAGATATCAAGAATATCCAATATAGTTCTATCTTAATGATGTAAAATGAATTTTTTGTTACCTTAAGGGAACTATTGATAAATGATTATATGAAAATTCTAGAAATTATATTTAGTTAAACGTTTTTTGGGATACTATCTTTTGTGTTTCTATAATGGATATGAAAAGAACTTCTGGATCATTTCATTTCTTAGTATTAGCTATAGTTTATTTTTCTTATATGAGAAAACACCCAACTACACTTTCCACTTCTGAATCAGAATATGTCTAATGTGGATGTTGTTGTGCTCAATTGTTGAGGATTCACCATACACTCACAAAAAATTGTATTGAGTTTTAGTAAATCTATAATATTTTTTAATAAAAAAATGTTGATTTCCCTAAGTAAAATAAATTACATCAGTCAAGATATAATCACATAGATATAAGACAACATTTTCTTTGTGATCACACATTGAAAGACGATATCATTTTACAATTTATTTAAAAACATGAACAAATTTTGGATATTTTTAATAAATCTCTTAGTATTTAAAGATTTATATATATTAAATAGAATCCAGTAATGGACAATATAAATTTATCATTCATATCTACATATTTTTTACCAACTATATATATTATTTAACTCCTTGTAATTTCCTAGTTCCCAGTGCCACCCAATTGTGCCCCGTACCCTATTGGTCACATGGCCCCATGCACATTTCCCCAAATGATGGAGGCCATTGCCTAGCAGTGAGGAAATTGAGTGTAATAGTGGGGACACTATGCCCTCATTGGCATATTAACATAGCATAAACGAAAATATTTTAGTATCAGATGAAGTAATACCATACAATAACGTAACAGTGGAAGACTAAAAAACAAACAACTGCATCATGTATATATAAATAATGATGTATGTCACAAGTATATAGGAATGTAGCCAAAAAAGTCAAATTTCTAGAATACTATACTAAACTAATTTACAATGAAAATAGGTAAACAACTCCAACAATATCATAATCCTCTACTAGGTCCCACTCTCTCTAGCTCCACAGTGGCCAAGTACTGGATGTAGAAGGGATCTTGATCTTATCTATTCCTGCAACAATATAATATGTTTGGACCCAAAAGCATGACCCAAAAAGGGTGTGAGACAAATCCTAGAAAGAAACCACCCAATAATATGTTCCTTACTATCAGTGAAAGTAAATATAGTTAAAAATATGAAAACTTATGTAATAAACAAAGAAACACTCAAATGTAAACAAGCAAACTGTTTCCACTGCATTCATTTACATTTTTTAATTATTCAACCAATCATACAAAAGTAATCCCTTAGGAATGTTCTCATTGCCTAAACCCAATAATTCAACTTATCATTTAACAATTAATATATAACAACCCCCTCAGATAGCTCACACTGTCTAACCCCTTTGGTCTCATGAAAACAAAAAATCATTGAGGAAGCACCCACTGTTAATTCCCCCTAATGTCTTTTAACGATAAAATATTTACTATATGAGGAAGAAATCAATTTTAATTCCCCATGTGGTATTGTAACGATAATTATAGACACTCTGACGGAGCACTCAGTCTCAATCACCCCTATGTCTCGCAGTGTAGAAAGTACAACAGACACTCCGGGGAATCCCTCAAAATCAATTCCACCTATGGTCTCACTACACCAAGTTCTGACATACATGTTTAAATAAATCATGCACAAACACCATTCATCAGCCAAAGTAAATCACAACTACTACTTAACTAAATAGAAACATGAATAAAACAAACACTTCATATAATATTACTCTATCCTAACACCCTAGGCATTGAAAATAGAGAATCTGAATATGATATTCTAGACCTAATGGCCAGTATCTGATCATACATGGGAAAACACAACAATAACAAGGTAAAACCCCTATATACAATAAAAACCCATCATTATGAAAAAAAGGAATAATAGCCATTAACAAGGTAAAATTCCCTAAACATGAAATTCCATAAACATGGCTATTAGGAACTTTTTCACATACTATTCAAATACAATCTACATAAAGGAAAAAACCACCTACTTCAAAATTGTATGATCGATTTAATTGAACATCGGCATCTGAATCAACCTAGACTTCCATAGATCTACAAAAATTTCTAAAACATTAAACCATGGATATATCATGAATTTGGAGGAATCGTGAGATGAGGATCTAGAAGAAGGAAGAACTCACCCTGGAGATTCCAACATAATAGATGGTGTTTGATTTGGAAGATAGTCATTTGATCAGGGGATTAGAGAAGACTCAGAAATATCATTCCCGCCTAGATGTGGCTGGTTTAGAATAATTTATTTTTGTCGATTAGACATGACCCCGATTCAACATAAAAAATAAAAATAGAAATACACGTCATGTATAGGCTAATATCGGTCCCCTATTTAAGCGGTCTCCGGGTCACCTTACACAGACATGTACTCGGCCGTTACCCGGCCAGTACACAGCTGTCCGTGGAAACCCAGTACAAGTCGTATACTCCTACGTACATAATGTGTACTACTAAAATTTTCAGAAACTACAATTTTTATAAAAAAAACAAGAATTAAATATCCATACCTGAAAATAATATTTGGGTTCATACAGACATCCCCCCTTAATTAATTTCTCCCTTGAATTTTCCTAACAAGATAGCGATAAAGATTAATCCTCGAACAGCTCTGGCCACAATGATTGTACATCAGCCTCCCTCTTCCATGTCTCATCATATACTTGCCCATGCTTCCATAGCACCCGTACCAAAAGAACAGACCGAGCATGGGGAACAGTTCTATTACGATAAAAAATCTAGATTTTATTCTCCCCGAATGATGCAGTCACCTACAACACAATCTCCTCAGGTTAAAAACATGAGATGGGTCATATAAGTAACATCGTAGCTGGGAAACACAGAAGATGTCTTCTGTAGCCTAATAACACTGCGGTAAGTGCAACCGATTGGAAGCCGGCCTGACTCTCTCTAAAACATCAAATGGACCGACGTATATCGGTGAATGATTTCCCTATCTTCTAATACTCATATTCCCTAACCTCAGTGTGACAAATTGTAAAACCTGATCTCCGTCCTCTAACTCTAGAGGTTTTCTTCATAGATCAGCATTAAACTTATGTCATGACTGTGCATTATCCATCCACTTTCAAATCAACTCCACATGCTTTGTGGTCTCTTGAACAATACGAGGAACTATGATAGTTGTCTCTCCTACCTCCTTCAAGCTTAGCGGTGATATGCATGGCCTACAGTAAAAATAATCATATGGTGCCATATTATTAGTTCCATGTAAACTATTATTTTATACAAACTCCACCAGATGTATGTCCTTTCCCAAGAACCCACAAAACCTAGGATTCATTCTCAAAGCATTTCCTCCAGCACCAGAATCATACGCTCAAAATAGCCATCTGTCTGGGATGGTATGTTGTACTCATATGTACCTATGAACCCAAAGCCCTCAGTAATCCCTTCCAGACCGGAGAAGTAAAATGGGAATCCCTATCTGAAACGATGGAGTGTGGAACCCCCTGAAGACATATAATGTAACAGCCCAAGATTTTATAAAAAAATATTCTTTTTAATTTTATTAATGTCTTGTGTTGTACGCTACACCCAAAGGAGCTTGCACAACACACATCCTTGACTTGACTTGCATTACACGCAATCGCGACCTTCCTCGATAGCGTGTGTAGTACGCAATACCGAGTTTCACTAAACAACGATATGCTATAAAAATATTATTAAAACTAGCCGTTATGAATAGTAATAACCACTTTTTGGAAATTTTGGAAATTTTATTTTTCAAAATGGAATTCATTTTTGGATTCGGAGTATCGAATTTAGCCTAAGGTGAAATTTTGGTACTTTTCGGATAACTTTCATATTCTAATGAATAGTGAAAATTACTAAATTATAATTAAAAACAACTTTTTTAATCGAAATAATTAATAGTGATAAATCATTAATTTGAGTGGTTTTAAAGTATATTTAGAATATATTTTTACAATTTAATACAATTTTGGTCATTGGATGTAATTTCACATTTAAACTAGACATAAACAAGTGTCAATCTTTTGATAGATATTGTTTCTTAAAAACACGCTATTTGTTTTAACAGCGGGATTTAATTATAAAATTAATTAATTCAACTTTTATGTTATGAATTTGGTAAAATAGACTTCATTTTTGAATTCGGAATATGAAATATAGCTTAGGATGAAATTTTGGCATTGTTCTGAAAAACATCAATTTTTGATGAATAGTGAAACTACTAAGTGGTAGTTAAAAAAAACTGAATTTTTCATAAAACTTAATTTTGCCGCTTCTGTGAATGGAATTTCGAAAATCCGAGAGACATGGTTAATATCAAGGACTAATATGTGGTTCAATGAGATGAAAATAATTTTTTGGTGAATAGTAACTTTTTACTTTTTTTACCGCGGTTAATAGTAAATAGGGTAACTAAGGGTAAATATGATATTAATATTACCCTAACACATGTCATAATCCTATTGGACAAGTGTATTTCGACCAAAAACAAACTTAGGAATAAAATATGACCATTTAGGCCCACTTGGATTAGATTAGGACATTTATTATTAATTTATTTAAAGAAGGGTTAAAATAGTTAAAATCAAAGTTTAATAAGTAACTCATTTTTAATATGGGGTTATACATAAGATAAATTCGACTATAAATATTCATTAGAAAGCTAAAAATATTTCCTACATGATGGTATTTTATTTGTAATTTTTAGACAGCATATAATATAATTTATTTATGACACAAAGATGATGCAGTAATTATCTTATTAATGAAATATTGACATAATTGATAATATAAATACCAAAATAAATGTAATTTAAGACTTTTTATGAATTCCACTAATTTTCTAGGCTACTCTGATATATTAGTGTTGATTTAATCAACTTTGTTCGAATATATAATTCTTTTATGACTTTCAAAAAAATCATATATCAAATAGTGTCAAAATTGACACAAAAGAGTTTTTAAATCAAATATTATATTATTAATTGTTATTTTATTCCTAAAAATCTAAGGTTCGGCCTAATGACTTAGATAAGGATATATGTATTAATAATATACAATTTGGGGTTCGTTTGGCATGTTATAGTAAGTGTATTAACCATATAGTGAAAGAAAACAAAAAGACACGGTAAAAGTTAAATTATTTAACTTAGAGTTAAATCTAATTGATAAGGTTTAAAATAAGATCCAAACATGTATAAATTTGATTGGTTGATGAGATTACAACCCTATCTCATCTAAGCTTCGAATATGAGTCATTTTTGGAGGTTTTTAAGTGGGGTTATATTTATTATAAATTAATATTTTTAAGAATTCCTAAGGTGCCCCTCTCCTCCCTTATAAAAGGACACCTCCTCCCCCTCCTCCTCACACCAATTTGAGCACTCAAGCTCGGCCAACCCCTGACAAAATCCCTTCTCCACTTCCCTAGAAACATCCTAGAGGTTCTGGTCTTCCTCAAAGACCAATTCTAGTGCCCTAAGAGGAGGTCTCAAAGAGGCACTTCAAAGAAGAGGTAATTACCGTTACCAATTCTTTCATCTTTATTTCTTCTTCCACTTCTTCTTCTTAGGTTGTTTCATTATTAAGTAATAACATCAGTATCACTCATATACTGATATGTTATTATAAGTATGAAACAACCCTATTTCACCATCTATCCATCCTACGGAAAAAGAAATCACCGCGCGTGCGTACGTACGGAATACCGTCTCCACGCCGTGGTGTAATCTATTTTCCACCACCACCTTACATGGATGGGTATAATGGTGTAAAGAATAACTATACATAGTTATTACAACATCATAATGATTCTGATATATTTTATAATCCACTCCAATTCAATTCAATATTTATAGAAATGATATCATCGCTCGTGCGTACGTACGGAATACCGTCTCCACGACGTGATGAGATTCATTCTCCATGTTAACCATTTAAGAATGATTATAATGTATATATAAGAAATAATAATGAAATACATGACATTATAAAGCTACTGGATTTATGTATATATATATACATATGTATGTCATCTACTTACTTCCATTTCAAGACAATAAGGAAAGAAAAACAGCGTTCATGCGTACGTACGGACTACCGTCTCCATGAACGGTGTTTTTCATTTTATTTATCTATCTATTATATATATATATATACTGAATATATATGATATATAAATCATATTTTATATTCTGGAAGTAAGTAAATCATGATATAAGTAATAATGATGTCAAGAACAACAAGTCAAAACACCTACGATAAATGAAACGATTTTACCCAAAACGCTTCTTTAACATGGAATTTACAAAAGAACGGGTAATATAATGTCATAAGTGAACCATATATGATATCATAACAATGAATATGATTCTGTAATAAGTCAATGACATTATTTAAATCATTATACAGGAGGTTCGGACACATACGAAGCAAATTGGACCTAAGGTAAGGGAAATATCACAATCTCATTTTTATCCGAGATTGTTTATACTTTGGTATTTACTGGGGTGTATTTTATCATCCACATCCATGTTTCATCAAAATATAATATTATTTCCATCCACCTACAATTGTTTAAATCCATTTTTACCCTTCGGTGAGTTTTTAGTAATATGTATGAAAGGAATCTTTTGTCGTACGAGGTACTTTTTGACTTTCCGACAAAAGTACGAAGAATGTTTTTTTTTAACTTATACGGCACGAACGGATTTCTACTGTTTTATAAAGCCTTATTTTCATGAAGCTTCCTCTAAAATATTTCATGACTATTTTCAATAAAATCTCTTTCTTTTAAAGTTGCATGATGTTTTGTGAAAAGAAATTGATTTTGAAGAAGAAAGGATATTTTCCTCAAGAATTCAATTCAAGTGTTTTATCAAAATTATTTTCCATCTAAGATAATAAAGAGTTCTGTTTCTATCCATATTTTTACATTGATTTGACTATGTTGTGATGGAATTATGTCTATGAATTCCTTTATCTTATATGAATTGATTTATGATGTCATGATGTTTCAAGAATCCCATTTTTGTTACATGTGTTATGCGATGATGTATGTTTTATGATTATGTGGCACACATAAGAAAGGATTCATTATAAGATGGGTGGGACCTATATCTCCCTCCAATGCATTGGGTAATGATTTTATATCTCATGAGATAGACATGGCTGGAACGGAAGGTTATTTCGGTTCAGTGATACAGGACTGAAACGAGGAGTGAACTCGGGTCAGAAAGGGACTTTGTCCACTAAGATAGTCTTGGCAATGAGTCATGACTAACAAGAAATGATTTTCCATGATTATGTGTGCATGCCACAAAGTTTCAAGTTTTATGTTATGATTATGGGGATCTCATTTTCACTTCTTTGATTTATCCCTTGTTATGATATTATGAGCTCTTTTGCAGGTTAAGATTTCCAAAAAAGCTATGTTCTTTTGTATATGATGTGATTGATATTTCTTTTGTTTACCCTTACTGAGCATTTGAGCTCACCCTTTTATGTTTTCTTTTCCCCAGGATATAAAGAAAGGTTTATAGGTAAAAAAAAGGGAAGATCTTTATGGGAGATATTGAAGATCTTTCACCACGATTAGAAGATTACGTTCCGAGTTTCCAAAGACACTAAACTATTACGATCCTTGTGTGTGTGTTTTTGTTATGTACTAAGTATTCCGCAAAAGTAATGTAATGTCCATGTATGATAAGATACGGGTCTCTACAGTTGGTATCAGAGGAAAGGTTTAGTCAACCTTTGGAAACTAGGATGCGAGAACTTTAGTGAGATCCCTAGAGATATTTCTAAGGTATGTCTAGGGATGTCTCTAAGGTTAAGTATACGTATAGGTTATAGTCCTAGAATTACGCTAACGATCTTCGAATTTAACCTAAGATGTTAGATATTGAGGGTACTAACCCTTTATTATGTTGTTTTCCCTAGCATGATTTTTGCCTCTCACACAATTCTTTTGGGGTTTTAGACGATGGCTGGAACCCGAAGGAACCGTGTTAATGCAGAATGTGATGGGCAATGCAATGATTGTACCCCTGAGCAACCAAACGATATAGGAGCTAGAATGCAAAATCTTGTAGCCATGATCACACAACTTTCTCAAGCTATGAATCATGCAGGACTTCCAAACGAGCAAAGGAAGGAGCAACATTCTGTTGAATCCTTCATGAGGCAGCGTCCACCTTCTTTCAGTGGGTCTACTGATCCATTAGTTTCTGAACAATGGATTAGTACTACTGAAAAGATATTTTCGGTTCTTCAATGTTCTGAACATGATAAAGTCATCCTAGCAGTGTATCGTTTGGAAGGAGATGCTGATCAATGGTGGAATCTTATTAAGAATACAAGGCAAAGGGATGAAATTGAGTCTATGGAATGGGACGAGTTCAAGAACTTATTTTTCAATAAGTACTTCCCTCGTATTCTTCGAAAAAAGATGGAGAAAGAGTTTCTTGAACTGAAGCAAAGGGACGATGAATCTGTTGGTACCTATGAAGCAAATTTTACAAGACTTGCAAGGTATGCTTCTGGAATTATCATCCAACCTGAAAGTAAAGTTGATCGATTTTTCAGTGGCTTAAAACCAAGTCTTCGAAGGGCATTAGCTATAAGAGACTTCAGTAGCTATGAAGAAATTGTGCGTTGTGATATCAAGGTAGAAATGGAAGTTGGTGTTACATATCCATCTCATGGTTTTGACAAGAAACGAAATATGGAGTTCAAGGAGAGATCTCAGAATAATGGTGAAAAGAAGATGAATGTTTCCTTATGCACAAAGTGTGGAAAGAAGCATGGTGGAGATTGTCTTAAAGGGACTAGAAAATGTTTTAAGTGTGGAAAAGAAGGTCATCGAGCAGCTGAGTGTCGAAGTAATGGAAAAAGGGTTTCTAATGATGTGAATAAAGCAAACACTGCAGAGAACGCACCGCCAACACTTCAATGCTTCAAGTGCAAGGAAATGGGGCATTATGCTAATAATTGCCCTAATCCAAGGGTTAGTGATGATCGACATGAGCAACCGCTTAAGGCAAAGGACAAAGGGAAGTCACATGCGATCACTATTGGCAATGTTGAATATGACAACGATGTGGTGGAATGATTAAGTTTTTATGTAATGGGATTCCAAAATAATGTTGTATAATGGAATATTGGAATACTTATGTATTGGTCTAATGTGGTATTCAAAGTGATTGAGATATTATGCAACGAAAACGAGAAAATGAAATGTTTAACAGTATTCATGAGCTCATGATTGATATAAGGACTAAGTGATATCATGGTTTGAGTATATAGAATTTTGAGGATTTTGGTATGTGAAAAGTGTTAACTTTTAACTGCATTCAAGTTTTCACTAAGGTTCAATGGGTATTCAAGAGAGTACAAGATTAAGGCCTTTGAATGTTTGGAATGTGACCAACAAGATATATCTTATGATATATGGGGATCAACGATGGTATTAAATCTCTGGTAATCGTTTTCACTATGTTATGAGAATGGACTGTAGTATTATGGATAAGCCTAAAGATTGGAATGGATTATGTTGGACATAAGTTAGTATTGTTTAAGGATAGAAGTTTTTTAGGTATTATGAGATATTATAGTAATATAGTTTTAGAAAAAGGACAACCTACAGGACGGGCGACAGCCCATCGCTTCGGACAAGGCTGTGGGAATCGAACCCACAACCGAAGTGCGACTGGCCTTTATCGCCTACCACTGACCTACAGGAAGTCCCTGTTTAGTAGAAACTAGTTTTATTATATTAAGGAGTATGATATATGAAGTATAAGTCCATTTTAGGAACCATATATGATTAATCTCACTATAGATCGATTTATGAATATAATTTTTGCTAACCTTTTGTTTGAGACAGATGGAATGACCCGTCATTCTATCACATGATCTGCTAACACTTCACGAATAACAAATTCAACTTCATTTATTTAAGAGATGAAGTGGAAATTGTTCAAGGCACGAACAACAGTGATATTGTACCAAAATAAAGTAAGTATTTATTCTAAGCAAATTTTCAACTTTAGGGAAATGATCTTGAAAACCAAAAAAATGTTGTCCTAGTGATCTTATACCTGATGAATTAGATGGTACCTTAGATCGTCACAAATCTATGGATTTGTGATTACTGGATTTTCCATAGCCATGTTCTCTACCACTCTCCATCAGAACATGATGGTTAGATTTCTCTTCCATATCCATATTTTCACCTATGTGGAAACCCAGTGATTAGTTTATTTGGGTAATCGTTACATTTCATACTTTAGTTTTTAAAGCCAAGTTTTGGTATTCCCTTTTACGATGTGGGTTTATATTAAAGAAACTTTGAAATAGTAAACCATTTATAACCCCGACGAATTTCGAGGGCGAAATTCATTTTAAGGGGGGTAGAATGTAACAGCCCAAGATTTTATAAAAAAATATTCTTTTTAATTTTATTAATGTCTTGTGTTGTACGCTACACCCAAAGGAGCTTGCACAACACACATCCTTGACTTGACTTGCATTACACGCAATCGCGACCTTCCTCGATAGCGTGTGTAGTACGCAATACCGAGTTTCACTAAACAACGATATGCTATAAAAATATTATTAAAACTAGCCGTTATGAATAGTAATAACCACTTTTTGGAAATTTTGTAAATTTTATTTTTCAAAATGGAATTCATTTTTGGATTCGGAGTATCGAATTTAGCCTAAGGTGAAATTTTGGTACTTTTCGGATAACTTTCATATTCTAATGAATAGTGAAAATTACTAAATTATAATTAAAAACAACTTTTTTAATCGAAATAATTAATAGTGATAAATCATTAATTTGAGTGGTTTTAAAGTATATTTAGAATATATTTTTACAATTTAATACAATTTTGGTCATTGGATGTAATTTCACATTTAAACTAGACATAAACAAGTGTCAATCTTTTGATAGATATTGTTTCTTAAAAACACGCTATTTGTTTTAACAGCGGGATTTAATTATAAAATTAATTAATTCAACTTTTATGTTATGAATTTGGTAAAATAGACTTCATTTTTGAATTCAGAATATGAAATATAGCTTAGGATGAAATTTTGGCATTGTTCTGAAAAACATCAATTTTTGATGAATAGTGAAACTACTAAGTGGTAGTTAAAAAAACTAAATTTTTCATAAAACTTAATTTTGCCGCTTCTATGAATGGAATTTCGAAAATCCGAGAGACACGGTTAATATCAAGGACTAAAATTTGGTTCAATGAGATGAAAATAATTTTTTGGTGAATAGTAACTTTTTACTTTTTTTACCGCGGTTAATAGTAAATAGGGTAACTAAGGGTAAATATGATATTAATATTACCCTAACACATGTCATAATCCTATTGGACAAGTGTATTTCGACCAAAAACAAACTTAGGAATAAAATATGACCATTTAGGCCCACTTGGATTAGATTAGGACATTTATTATTAATTTATTTAAAGAAGGGTTAAAATAGTTAAAATCAAAGTTTAATAAGTAAATCATTTTTAATATGGGGTTATACATAAGATAAATTCGACTATAAATATTCATTAGAAAGATAAAAAGATTTCCTACATGATGGTATTTTATTTGTAATTTTTAGACAGCATATAATATAATTTATTTATGACACAAAGATGATGCAGTAATTATCTTATTAATGAAATATTGACATAATTGATAATATAAATACCAAAATAAATGTAATTTAAGACTTTTTATGAATTCCACTAATTTTCTAGGCTACTCTGATATATTAGTGTTGATTTAATCAACTTGGTTCGAATATATAATTCTTTTATGACTTTCAAAAAAATCATATATCAAATAGTGTCAAAATTGACACAAAATAGTTTTTAAATCAAATATTATATTATTAATTGTTATTTTATTCCTCAAAATCTAAGGTTCGGCCAAATGACTTAGATAAGGATATATGTATTAATAATATACAATTTGGGGTTCGTTTGGCATGTTATAGTAAGTGTATTAACCATATAGTGAAAGAAAACAAAAAGACACGGTAAAAGTTAAATTATTTAACTTAGAGTTAAATCTAATTGATAAGGTTTAAAATAAGATCCAAACATGTATAAATTTGATTGGTTGATGAGATTACAACCCTATATCATCTAAGCTTCGAATATGAGTCATTTTTGGAGGTTTTTAAGTGGGGTTATATTTATTATAAATTAATATTTTTAAGAATTCCTAAGGTGCCCCTCTCCTCCCTTATAAAAGGACACCTCCTCCCCCTCCTCCTCACACCAATTTGAGCACTCAAGCACGGCCAACCCCTGCCAAAATCCCTTCTCCACTTCCCTAGCAACATCCTAGAGGTTCTGGTCTTCCTCAAAGACCAATTCTAGTGCCCTAAGAGGAGGTCTCAAAGAGGCACTTCAAAGAAGAGGTAATTACCGTTACCAATTCTTTCATCTTTATTTCTTCTTCCACTTCTTCTTCTTAGGTTGTTTCATTATGAAGTAATAACATCAGTATCACTCATATACTGATATGTTATTATAAGTATGAAACAACCCTATTTCACCATCTATCCATCCTACGGAAAAAGAAATCACCGCGCGTGCGTACGTACGGAATACCGTCTCCACGCCGTGGTGTAATCTATTTTCCACCACCACCTTACATGGATGGGTATAATGGTGTAATGAATAACTATACATAGTTATTACAACATCATAATGATTCTGATATATTTTATAATCCACTCCAATTCAATTCAATATTTATAGAAATGATATCATCGCTCGTGCGTACGTACGGAATACCGTCTCCACGACGCGATGAGATTCATTCTCCATGTTAACCATTTAAGAATGATTATAATGTATATATAAGAAATAATAATGAAATACATGACATTATAAAGCTACTGTATTTATGTATATATATATACATATGTATGTCATCTACTTACTTCCATTTCAAGACAATAAGGAAAGAAAAACAGCGTTCATGCGTACGTACGGACTACCGTCTCTATGAACGGTGTTTTTCATTTTATTTATCTATCTATTATATATATATATATACTGAATATATATGATATATAAATCGTATTTTATATTCTGGAAGTAAGTAAATCATGATATAAGTAATAATGATGTCAAGAACAACAAGTCAAAACACCTACGATAAATGAAACGATTTTACCCAAAACGCTTCTTTAACATGGAATTTACAAAAGAACAGGTAATATAATGTCATAAGTGAACCATATATGATATCATAACAATGAATATGATTCTGTAATAAGTCAATGACATTATTTAAATCATTATACAGGAGGTTCGGACACATACGAAGCAAATTGGACCTAAGGTAAGGGAAATATCACAATCTCATTTTTATCCGAGATTGTTTATACTTTGGTATTTACTGGGGTGTATTTTATCATCCACATCCATGTTTCATCAAAATATAATATTATTTCCATCCACCTACAATTGTTTAAATCCATTTTTACCCTTCGGTGAGTTTTTAGTAATATGTATGAAAGGAATCTTTTGTCGTACGAGGTACTTTTTGACTTTCCGACAAAAGTACGAAGAATGTTTTTTTTAACTTATACGGCACGAACGGATTTCTACTGTTTTATAAAGCCTTATTTTCATGAAGCTTCCTCTAAAATATTTCATGACTATTTTCAATAAAATCTCTTTCTTTTAAAGTTGCATGATGTTTTGTGAAAAGAAATTGATTTTGAAGAAGAAAGGATATTTTCCTCAAGAATTCAATTCAAGTGTTTTATCAAAATTATTTTCCATCTAAGATAATAAAGAGTTCTGTTTCTATCCATATTTTTACATTGATTTGACTATGTTGTGATGGAATTATGTCTATGAATTCCTTTATCTTATATGAATTGATTTATGATGTCATGATGTTTCAAGAATCCCATTTTTGTTACATGTGTTATGCGATGATGTATGTTTTATGATTATGTGGCACACATAAGAAAGGATTCATTATAAGATGGGTGGGACCTATATCTCCCTCAAATTCATTGGGTAATGATTTTATATCTCATGAGATAGACATGGCTGGAACAGAAGGTTATTTCGGTTCAGTGATACAGGACTGAAACGAGGAGTGAACTCGGTTCAGAAAGGGACTTTGTCCACTAAGATAGTCTTGGCAATGAGTCATGACTAACAAGAAATGATTTTCCATGATTATGTGTGCATGCCACAAAGTTTCAAGTTTTATGTTATGATTATGGGGATCTCATTTTCACTTCTTTGATTTATCCCATGTTATGATATTATGAGCTCTTTTGCAGGTTAAGATTTCCAAAAAAGCTATGTTATTTTGTATATGATGTGATTGATATTTCTTTTGTTTACCCTTACTGAGCATTTGATCTCACCCTTTTATGTTTTCTTTTCCCCAGGATATAAAGAAAGGTTTATAGGTAAAAAAAAGGGAAGATCTTTATGGGAGATATTGAAGATCTTTCACCACGATTAGAAGATTACCTTCCGAGTTTCCAAAGACACTAAACTATTACGATCCTTGTGTGTGTGTTTTTGTTATGTACTAAGTATTCCGCAAAAGTAATGTAATGTCCATGTATGATAAGATACGGGTCTCTACATATAATCTCTGGGATGTACATTCTTCCTAGCTCATCAACACTGAAATATTCTTTGATTGGGAAGAAGTGTGAATCCTTTGTGATTCTGTCACTGAAAACCCAAACTACGTCATTCCCTTGAGGTGACCTCAGTAAACCTGCCACAAAGTCCATCAAGAAATCATTCCACATGCACTTAGGAATGGGTAACAAATGAAAAAGCCTTAATAGTCATTGATGCTCCTCCTTCACCTCCTGACAGGTGGGACATCTCATGATAAAACATATAATATCTCTCTTCATGCATGGCCATCAATACTGACTGTGTAGATCTTGATAAATCTTGGTGACACCAAGATGGACTACCCAAACTAAAGAATGAAAAACCCACATTAGATCCCCATGTTTTTCTGCTGACACCCATACTCACCCATGAAAATGAAATATATCATCCTCACCTACTATCCATCTAGGAAAATAGTCATCTTCTAGCCCACTCTCCCATAGAACTAGGCCTTCAAAATCTAATAGCTACATCATTCGCACTCGATCCATAAAAGAACTGTTAACAGCTACAGATGAAAGGAACATCTACTCCTGTCAGTCTTTCACCTCCAAACTTGTCTAATAGATCAAATCCATAAGCTTACACTCACATCTAGCCTCTTGAACCAGCTGTATCTAAGTCATTTTACTCGATGCATCAGCCACTATGTTTCCTTTGATATGCTTGTAGGCAAGCTCAAAATCCAAAGACTGAAGGTATTAAACCCACCTTTGTTGCCTCAAATTCAAATCACACTGAGTGAATATGTACTGGAGACTTTTTTCTCATTTAAAAACACAAAAATTTCAACTAAATGATAATCTCTCAAATAACAGAATATATAAAAAAATTAATCCAACTCGAGATCGTGTATCGGGTAATTCTTATAATGTGACCTCAACTACTTAGACATCTATGAAATGACACCTTCCCCTGCATAAGCACTTCTCCCATCCGAATACCTAAAGAATCACAATAAATAGTATAGATATTTTCAGGAACTGGAAAAAATAGTATCAGTGCTGATTTAAATCTCCCATTCCGCTCTTAGATGGATGAATCAGAGGAATCACTCTACAGTACTTCACACCCTTCTTAGTTAGGCTCGTCGTTGGAACTAAAAAGCATGAAAATTATAATATAATATGTCTAAGTAACCACCATGCCCTAGAAAACTCTATAGTTCAATGATATTCTTTGGTTTATCCCAAGAAACTACTACTCTCACTTTCTATAGGTCTACTGATACTCTTGTCTTTGACATAACATGAAACAAGAAGTGAATCTGATCCATCCAAAAGTTGAATTGTGAGAGATTAACATATAACTGATGCTCACTTAGTGTACTAAAAAAGATCCTAATATGGGGATCATATTTTTGTGGAGTGTTATAATACACCTAGATATCATCCATGAAAACCACCATGAATGAGTCAATGTGTGGATGGAATATTCGGTTCATCAGTTTTATGAAAACTGCAGGCACGTTCATTAGAGAAAACAGTATAACCACAACCTCGAATAGACCATACCTGCTCCAAATGACATTAAACGTTATATAAGATGGTATAATGAAAAAATTATGATAACCAGATCTCATTTCTATCGTTTAGAATATCAAGGATCCTCGAAGATGATCATATATACCGTCAATCCTTGACAATGGATATCAGTTCATGCTTGTCAATGGGTTCTGCTACAGATAATCCACAAAATTTCTGAGGGTACCATCTACCTTCATCGCAAACATGATAGGAGAATTCCATGGAGATATACTGGGTCAGATGAACCCCTTTTTCCTCTAACTCCTCTTACTTATTTTTTATCACTTATAACTATTGTCTATCCATATTATAAAGAGAATTGGAAACCAATTCCATTCCTAGAACAAGATCAATAGAAAAGTATACCTCTTGTTCTAGAGGAAAACCTGAAAAGACATTTATAAACAAATATCTAAAATGATCCACCACTAGAGAAAAGTCTTTCGGTGAATTCCCTGGTCATCTAGACACATACTTGAATTATGGGTTATAACTCCTCCCAACCAATGATGCTCGGGACCCACTATGATTTCGTGGACATCCCATTCCCCTCATGTAGAATAAAACCACCCTTTGGTGATGTGAAATCCACCCTACGATGATAGAAGTTGATAAAATCCTAGTCCGGAACCAAATAGTCCATTCTATGAAGGACATCATAACCTGTATTATCTAAGGAATAAAGGTCCCATAAGAATTTATACCCACTAACCTCAATAGGGCACTCCTTGCACTGATGTATACTAGCTATTATAGTCCCCAGCATTGTGTCCAGCACCAAGATATCAGCATATGTAATGATATAGATCCCAAGGATCTCAAAAATAGAAACAAATATGTAACTATGGGAAGCCCCTATATTGAAAACAGAAGAAGATTAAACTAATCCCACTAGAGTAATACCTCTAATTACAGAGGGTTCAGGATACTTCTCTTGTTGGTTCTTCTCCATTGAAAAAGTACACCCCATACCATGTCCCTATGACCATGACTAACCACCCTAATCTAATCCACACTTTTTTTGCCGAAAGCCTGATGGATGGATACAACGACCATGACCTCCACCTTGTCTTGAATGGTCGAACAAACTCTACTTCCCAGATGGATGATAAATGGGTGGTCCTGCTCCTGAATGAGGAATCATAGAAGAAACATTGTCACCAGCTACTGGTGAGAAAATCTGACAGAAACACTAAATATGGCCCATCCTTCCACAAAATCGGCACTCAACTAGGTCTCTCATTCAATGTGGCCTCATATTCCCACCCTTACCACATATGTAGAATACCACCTAGCTACCAAAATGGGTATAACTCCTACTCGGATTTCCATGTGTAGGCTCCCTGTGGCACATTCTTCTATCATCCAAAGAAGAATCAACTCTTGATGCTGAACTACCCTAGCACACAGCTCCAAAATCCATCCGGATGAGCTCTTGACAACAACTGGTGGTGTATGGATGATATGGTCGTCAACTGAAAGATATTCACCAAAGATCTGATGTCATGACTGAGTCCATCCTCAAACTTCTTCACTATGAATTACTCATCTCCCCTAGAATGGATTTGTAGTGCTACAACTCTATGATGCAATAATAATATACAATTACCGAGAGAGTACCATGATCCAAACTCGTGAAATGTCAAGCTCGATCAGACCTCAACGTCTCCAGGTAGAAGTAATTTTAGAAGGTATGCTGCAAATCATGCCAATCCATAATCTGATGGTGTCCCTCCTGTGATATCACATCCCACCATCATATGGAAGAATCCTGATTCTTTTACATAGGAAGCTACATCCTCTTCTCCATAGGCATCTCGGGGTGGCCAATGATAGATAGCCTGGATTCTAACCATGACTCTACAACATGATGTCCTCCATCCCCAAAGAATATGGAAGATGTTGATGCAAAAAAACTATTGTTAAATCTATCATTGATGGGGAAGTATGTGGTTCTTCCTAGATGGGTTTCTTAAAACCCATGAAGCCTTCTCGGAACATTTCATCTGTACTTGTAATAGGAATAACATCCATTGCTAAGACAAGCATGACAGGAAGGACTTATGGAAGTCCCTAATCTACCTTGTATAGTGTCTGATCATCAACATGTATCTGGCATACAACCAGAGGATGTCTCAGTGGAATGAATACGTAAGGTAATGTAGACACCATAGATTAATATTATCATGGAATGAATCTTAGATGTGAATGAAATGAACAGGAACATGAAAACATTCAAGTTCTTCAATACATGGATGCACAGTGTGTATTACCCCTACACGGTATGTTCCCTTAATCATTTACAAGGGCATGTACATCTGTCAACCCTGGTTGTGTAACCCCCACACACACGACATGTTCACCCTGAAAAAGAGCATGCACTTAAATCATTTCCCCATGCCGAGTTACTCTACACGGCTAAACAGATGGTTCCTTCCTGGGTAACACTACACGACGTGTGCACCCTGGACACGATGTGTATCCCTTATTTCATAACCATCTATTTTTTAGTCGAATTCAGTGACATGCTTGACTCTACATGGAGATAAAGAAGAGAACATGTCATGTACAACTCGTGTGTTATCCACCCATGTTTTTGGTAAGCCAGATGGGTGCACTGCTCTTAGAATATGGAATGTACTCCAAGTACACAGTGTGTGTCACCATAAATTTCAAAACCCCATGTCTCTGCCCACACAATCTGTCAAATGGTTAAGGACTAAATAGCGTATAGATACAGTACACATTGTGTACATAAGAAAAACTATTCCTTCTTGAATTGAATCATATATGGTGTGTTTTCAACATTACGCACCATGTTTTCTGGGTTTTTTTCTATACATTAAACCATAGAAACTAATATGAAAGCCCATAAAAACACTAAAATGAACATTACAGTGCCAGATTCTTATCTGTGGTGCCCATATTCCCCAAAAATCAAATCTTTACTTCTTATACATGTACATCACATGGAACAAAAGTTCAATCAATCACATTATCAATAAAATTCCGATCCATGATGGACCATAGCACCTCAAGAACCAATATATGGTTTTCATACAAAATAAACCTTACATAGTAGCAATAAACATTTAAAAAATATGTATTATATAATGTCATATATCAAAATAGAATAAAAATATATCACAATATCTATCACTACAACATGAAATCGTTAATGCACCCTATATGACATGACCAGAATATATCACATGTGATCTCTAGAATGTGCTTATTTGATACATGAGATGTAATACCCTCATATCATTAGGTTTCAACAGAAATAAAACCTCAATAAAATAAATGATAACAACACTAAACATGTGAATCAACCAAAAGTGAAATCAAATCATGTGAAAAATTGCAAAACAAAAAAAATCAATAATCGAGGTAAATTAGTTTTTTCCATGTACACGGGTTAGATACTCTCATGTGTAACATATTACCAAAAAAAAATCATTCCTATCCCTGGTCATAGACACTAAATAATAATTCAAGAAGAAAATAATTCATCTAATACCACTTTGTAATGTCCAAGCTCTAGGTTCCACCTAGTGGCGCCCCTTACCCAGTTGATCACATGGCCTCAAGTGCATTTCCCCAAACACTAGAGGCTACCGAGCAGCAGCGAGGGCCTTGGGTGTGTCAGTGGGGAAACGATGCCTTCATTGGAAGCGTAACAAAGTGGAAACAAACAAATAACAGTAGATAAAGCAATAATACCATAAAAAAAGTAAATAGCGAAAGACTAAAAACTAAAAAACAACTTCATCAAATATATATGTAAATAATGATGCATGTAACAAGTGTCAAGGAATGTAGCCCAAAAAGTCACAATGCAGGAATATAGTACTAAAACAATGTTTGACGATAACAAGTAAACAAATCCCACAACATCACTAGCCTCAGCATGGTCCCCTTCTCTCCAGCTCCACGGTGGTCAAGTACATGATGTTGAAGGGAACAAGCCCTTATCTATAACTGCAACAATATAATTTGTTTGGGCCCAAAAGCATGACCCAAATAGGGTGGGAGACGAATCCTTTTAGGCAACCACCCAAAGATCCGTTCCTAACTATAAATGAATTTATATATAGTCGGAAATATAAAAAATTAAGTGGTAAAGAAGGAAGTACTAAAAAAACAATGCTACAGTTTCAACTATATTCAGTTAAATTAAATAATTATTCAACCAATCATTCACATGTAACCGTCTAGGAAATTTCTTACAGGCTAACCCCTCTAGTATGACATATCATTTAACAATAATGATATAATGATCCCCTTGGATAGCTCACACATTAAAACCCCTTGGGACTCAGGGATACAAAGAATGTTTGAGGAAGAACTCACTATCAATTCCCCCTATAATATTTTAATGAGAAACTACAGAGTCAATGAGGATGCACTAAATGTCCATTTTCCATGTGGTCACGTAATGATAATTATAGAAACTTTGAGGGAGAACTCAATGTCATCCCCCCCTCCCTATGGTTCTGTAGTGTGGAAAGTAGAACAGACACTCTGGGAAATCCTTCAACGTCAATTCCCCCTATGGTCTCACTACACCAGGTTCCCACAACCTTGTGTAAATTGATCGATCTGAAACGATATTCAGAAACCAAAGTAAATCATAAATACTACTTGGCTAAATAGCTACAATCATAACACAAACCAGTTAGATAAAATTTATCCATCCTAATAGCCCTAAGAATGGAAAATAGAGCATCCTAATAGGAAATTATAGACCTAATGGAAAATATCAGATCAAACATGGGAAAACACATCCATTAAAAGGTTAATAACTCTATTTACAATCAAAAACCCATACTCAAGAAAACAAGTCATAGTAGGCACTAAAAGGGTTAAATTCCCTAAACACACAATACTCTAAACTCGGGTATTGGGTAATTTTGAAAAAATAATTCTTTTAAAAACTAAGGAAAGGCCCACGCCACCTACCACGAAATTATATGATTGGTATAGTAGAACCTCAGCCTCAGAAACAACCTAAAACTTCATTGATCTACAAAAACGTCTAAAATTTTATACCATGGATATGTCATGAAAGACGAGGAATCCTGAGATGAGGCTCTAAATTCCTAGCAGTAGATGATGCATGCCTCTTGAGTGCACTGCACGCTTTCCTGTGCCAGAGGCCACCCAGGTTCCGGGGAGAGATGGACCCACAGCCGGCTGGGGATTGGATTGAGGTTGTGGCGAGAGTCTTCAGGGATATAAACCCACTCCAGAAATCATGTTTCTATCTACCGTTGGTAGGACCACACCTACATATTATATTTCTAATAAATGATATGTTGATAAATAGGGTTTTATCATTATTATATTACATAGAGGCTAGGGTTGTATAGCACTAATAATGGTTGTGAATAATAGGATCCCTATTAAGAAACTCCTTAATAATTGTGAGGTTGTAGTAAAAATCCTCATCCACTACGACAAGTTATGGGAGTCAGATGTTGTGTTGATAAGGGATGTGGATCTCACCATTGAAGGATATGGTCCTTAGGGCCTCATGGTTCATTGTATCCCATCAGTAGTAGACTTTTCTATGGGGTTCCATCTCATGGAATATTTTTCATATCTCCCCAAAGATTGTGTGGACCCATTGAGATTATACTCCTAGACTAGATTATTCAAAAAATAGTATTAGATTCTCTAGGATGGAATTATTATACATCCTAGATCTAAGTATAAATCTCTATGAAATCAATGACATATTACTAGTTCATTGGTTAGTAGTGAGTAATGGACTGTAGTTTCCAATAATTATAAAACCAATCTAAAGATATTGGAATTAAACAACTCAATTGGTCTTTTCATTTGGAATTAAGGGAGATAACAAAGGGGATACAATGAAAAACAAGACACTCATTAATCTTGGATAATAAAAAATTAATTTTTGATTAATATCATTCATGTTTAATGGATTCATTTTAGGTTCCCATTTTTATTCTAGATATTCCCACATTCCTAGACATTTTATGTATATGTAAACATTATTTGAAATGTAATATTTTCTCTTGGACATTCTACTAATTCATTGGGCTTCACAATGGATGAGAAGATGGTCGGTTAGCTCTCCTTCAGGTGGATTTCATACCTAGTTCAAGTAAACATTAAATATTTAATACAAGTTTGTGAATAAGTACAATTAATAATATTAATTCTAGTATCACGAGTGAATGATATTGATTAAAAACAGGAATCTATGTAAACATATGAATTTATAATAGGTTCTTTATTATTTATTTCCTATTGATTATAATATTGTTTAAATCCATATAGTTCGGTGTTATGGAATTAATCACAATCTTATATGGTTGTGGGTGTTTTTGTATTTAGATTGGATTCATGATATGTCCATAATCATTATCCCAAGGGAGGGGATAAAAAACCATATACTATAATACTGATAAATGAGACAAAAATTGACTTTTAGGTTCATGTGATGAGGACTATTATAATTCCATTTATGGTTATACATCCATGATTATAATTTTTTCATTTCAATGGCATTCATCCAAGACATATTAGGTGTCAGGAATAAATCCTTGAGAGGTGTCCTGTGTATCCAGGCTAACATGAATCAAAGACCGTGATGTTTAATTTTTAGTGTATAAGTGTTTATGTCATGAGTAGTCCATGAGTTTTAAAGATATGTATTAAAGATGCATGTGTCAAAAAGGGGATACAACTGTTCTTTTAGTGGGGATTTTTCAAGGGAGTCAAATTTACATTTTTCATGTCACTATGTTACTAGATAGGATATGATATGGTTAGCGTATACGCCATATTTTATGCCCCTATATGGGAATCCAATAACTATGTAGTTGTAACTGGATAAGGAATAAGGATCAGTACCCTAAATAATATGGACTTATTTGGAAGGATTGGGGAATACTCTAAATTGGAGGTGTTTGTATATATGTAACTCAATTAGTAGACAAGGGTTGATGTCCTCCATGAGGATATAACTATGGATGGAACCTAGTAGTATGCCTATTTGGTTGTAAATTGATTATTAGAGTGGACCAAGGATAATATCTTGAATGATTGCCTGGTTTGGGTTTAAACCAAATAGGAAACCTAACTATGGGGACTTTTTAATTGAGTAGGCCCAAGAGGCCATAATGATTCATTGGAAACAAATTTGTGCATGATTATTTAAGGAAGGTTCTACTAAAACCCTAATAATAGTGAATTGAATTATAATGTGAATACATTTTTGTAAGAAACATGAGGTTATATTAGGTTAGGGTGAAAATGGGGAATATCCTTCCTCATAGAAATACATGACAGTGTGTAATTACAATAGTATACACAACCCAATCATGTATTTCAGATATTCACGGGGGGATCGATGGGTGGGTAGGCACCCGTCATACGAAACATAACAAATGAATCAATTATTAATAGTTTGAGGTCATGTGGATTGTAAATAATTAAAATGGGAGAAGTTTCACCCTACAATAGGGGAATGGGAGAACTAGTCACCCAGTATTAAGGCATCATTAGGGTCCTTATGGGATGAAATGAGTGATTCTTCATCTAAAATACCAAGATGTGACCATTTTAGAGGACCCATGTATGAGGATGTTGTGCCCAGTTTTCATGGGTATACATATTTAAAATAGTTATTGTCCCAAATCATGGTAATGGCCTAGGAGAAGTGATATTTGAGTTATTATAGTTATTGAAAGACATAAATTCCCTTTTCATCCAGGAATTTTACCATAGTTTTTTTTAAAATAAATTAAAGGGGGGTGATAAATGTTACGCATGGATTTCCCATTACTCGGTGTTCTTAGAGAATAGACTTTATTTTCTAATTGCACTAGTTAACACTATGTGTTCAATGTGGTGTATAGGGGTCTTTATATAGGCATTGGACCACGGATCCAATGTAACCACTCATAACTGTTCATCACTCCTAGATCCATCAATATGGACATACAAGACGAGAGTGAAAAAGGATAAAAAAACATGCATGACATGGAACATTGGTAAAAAAATTAAAAAATGTGACATGGATGAGATAGTAATGTGTGCTCTATCCAAGGAAACACATGGGGAAATGGGTTCTCAAATATATTTTTTTACCTTTGGCCCTAAAAATCCCAAAGTATACATAAAACTCATCCATTAATTTTATTTGAGCACTAATTGCAACCTAAACCTAGGTTAGGATTTTATACCCAGAATATTGTGGTTATCCAAAAAAATTATCCATTATATATTTTTTAAATAATAGTCAGGGATCTATATTTTTCAAGTCATCCTAATCTCTTCTTTAGTTGAATGGCCGCTGAGGAAAGGAAATTTCGCTACTCGCATCCCCATAGTTTATACTATATAGATCCTACATGTTTCCAACCTAGTTTGTGGTTGATTATAATTTATTTAATTATATCAAATATATGAAAAATTGAAATATTTTAAAATATTTCCATTTAAATAATTTTATTTTCTTGATATCATGTTTTATATGAAACATTGTTTTTAAACAAACTGTGATATACTAATAATCTATTATTGAGTGAAATTTATCACCTAGATGGTTTATTAATTGGTAATAATCGTAATAAATAAATAATAAAAAATAAATGGTAGAAACGATTATAAAATTAATTCATTGGTTATCAAATGATTAGATTTAAAAATTAAAATATTTTATATTAAAAGTGATTTTTTTCTTAAATTTTGGTTTTAAATCACACAATGTATTTTTATATTAATTAGTTAAATTCATAACTATAGGTGAATGATTTTAATAATATTTAAATGTTATATATTCAATAAAAAATTATAAATTATTTTAATATGTTTCCTCTACATGATATAAGAATAAACCATGTTTTATGCTTCAAACAATATATTTCTAAAATGTAATTCTCATCATGTTTTTCACACTTATTATAAAATTAATTTCCTCCACTTATATTTATTTAAATTGATAAAATTTTATCCATATTTGGAATTAAGAGGTTCAGAAATTATTAAATAACTCCCTTTTATTTGTTAGATCAATAAAAATTATAATCGTTTTAGAATTTTTCAAATTAGTAAATGATAAATCAAGGTATTCTGGAATACAAATTATGGATAATGCTATAACTATTCAGAATAATTATAATTTGATGAAGATTATTCGATCCTTATTGCATTAGGATAAAATTTAATTTTTAAAATGGAATCTAGTCTATGAAAATTCCCAATATATTAATTAAATAAATGAAAGATTCAAAATGTCACTGTCTTAGCTGTAAAGTTTAATTATGTGACCGAAGAGTAAAAAAAATTAAGATACATATGAATATAAATTTTTATTTTTATCATAATAAACATATTTTAATAATGTTTATTTATTTTAAATATTTAGATTTTAAATAATTACCATAAATTCATACATAAATCTAATGTAGTATTTATTCAATTAGTGGGAAAATAAAATAAATCTAATTAAAAATATTAAATGTAAAAAAAAATTCCGAGTTAATGTCTTCCAAAAAAAATTATAAATTAATATGACATTTATTATATTTTTAAAGGATTATATTTTAACTAAAACTTCTTATTTATGTATTTCATGTCAAATTAAATGTATATCTTCAAATTGGACATTAAAATTATTTTATCTAAAAATAATTTCATTAAATTCTATAAAAATAATAAAAAACATTAAATAAAAAAATTAGGGCAATATATTGTCCCAAATTTCATAACATTTCTGTTTAGAGGAAAATTTTTATTTTAAATGTAAAATTATTATACATCAACTGTGAAAACGACATTATCAATGTTATTGTTAAAATTGGTTAACCAAGTGGTTAAACAAAAGGATATGGTTTAAAGTGACACAAAAACCTATAAAATTTTTATTTTATAATATTATAAAATCCCAAAACTATATTATCTTCTAATTCCTAGACATTATGAGCCATTTTGGATAGATAATGTCTTTATTGTAATTAAATATTTTAAATTTTCCAAAACTGACTCTCTCATAAATTATAAAAGGTTACCTACTAGATTAATTATTTTGACCAATATTATAAATCTAGTTAAATCATACACTCTAGAAACACCGTATAAAATTTATTATCCGTATTATAGAGGTTCATTTCTTCCAAAATGACCATCCCTATGATCCTTATGTGCAAATATGAAGGAATTAATTCAAAGAAGAGATAATCTCCTTAACTGATCACATTTATTTTTAATTATTATTTACCTCCGACAAATATATGGTATTTTTCATATAATAATAAATTTAGTATCATATAAATAATAAAACATTATTATGATTATTATTTCACCATTATTGATCCTCTTTTATATCAAATCAGAAGTGAAAGTATGGCCCATGGGTTTATATGACTTTCGAACTCCACAAACAAATGGTATCAATTTTCCTCTTCCATATTTCATGGATGGTTATTATGATTGGTTTACTGTATATGTATGATAGAATTATACTTCTTGAATTTTTATATCACATCTACTTTAATACCTTCCAAACTGTTGGAAAATGATAACGCCACTCATGTGTATCTGTGAACTACCACTACGAAGTGGTGTGATTATTTTTCATTTCCATTATTCATGGTTGGATATAAGAATATATCTAATAAATATATATTATAAATATGATATAATAATGATTATATAATTCTGAATTATTATTTAACTTTCATTCATTCAATTTTTTAAAAAAAGAAAACATTTTCCATGTGTACGTACTACTTATCATCTACATGAACAATTTAATTTATTTTTATCTATCTAATTTTTAAGAATGATTATTTATATAATTATTATATATGATGTTTTACCTTGTTGAAAATTATGGAAATAGGGGAACCTGGATCAAATTATTAGCATTTGTACTACCGTATCGAATCATGCTTGAAAATATAAAGCAGTTATCACACAGTACAATTATTTTATTAACATATTTAAAATAAATAGATGATAAGATGTTATAAATAAAATTTACCTAGTATGATAGATATGAATAGGATTTCATAATAAATGTATAATAAATCATTATTTTTTTTAAATTATGTTTTTACACGAACAAGGAGATGGGAGACATGAGGTAAGGAATTTATATTTCAATACTATTTTAATAGAGATTATTTATAATACAATTTCTAGGATGAAATAATATGATCCTTTTCTCAGGATTCAATCTTATATAAATATACTATTTTTATTTATTTTGATTACATTTTTTTGTTTAATTTTCCTTAAATTAATTATTTAAGATATCAAAATAGTGTTTTTAGAGAAATTCAATTTTATTTCTCATCAGTATATAATCAATTTTTTATGTCAATATTTTCTAAAAATGTTTTCAAGAATAATTTTATGATTATATTATAATTGATTAAATAAATATTTACCCTAGGTGTCCTTTTTATAAAATGTATTACGAACAATATTTTTTTCCAAACAAGGTACATTTTTTAAAATAAATGAAAAGAATGTTTAATTTTATCTTGTACGAGATGAATGAAATTTACCACCATCATGACCGACCAATTGTTTAATGATTTAGTTTCAGGTATCAATGCAAATTTAAAATAAAATCATCCATTAAATTTTGGAATTTTTATTTTTTAAAAAATTTATTTTCAAATAAATATGTTATTTTCCTCATGATTATTTTAATGATCCTATAATAGTATTTATATTAATCAATGAAAAAACCATTTGGTGCCACTTATGTTTTACCATGTTTTTGATCTATTTATACCATTTACATTATTTATATGGATGGGTTTTTATGACAATTAGATGTTTTTAATACCCATTCTCATAGGTTATGTTTTGATTTGTTGAAATATTGAACCCATTATCTTTAAATAGTATACGATAAGATGATAAGATCAATGTTTTTTAATATAATGGTGTAGATATGTATGGTTTTCATTATATTAATTCTAGGGAATATATATCCCTCCAATGAATTAGGAAA
Source organism: Viscum album (assembly GCA_963277665.1). Classification (NCBI taxonomy): domain Eukaryota; kingdom Viridiplantae; phylum Streptophyta; class Magnoliopsida; order Santalales; family Viscaceae; genus Viscum; species Viscum album. The sequence goes on from OY728157.1 coordinate 502,080,071, forward strand.
ATTATTTAATATCGTGAGATAGTTTTGTAAAAAAAATTATTGTTCTTGATCTATTATGTGAAACAAGTAAAAGTGCCTGATCCATTATAGGAAAAATTTCGATGTTCTTGATACACTTTTGGGAATAGTTTAAATACCTAATATAATGGTCATGAACATTAAACTAAATATATTAATTGGTTTCCAAACTAATGATGATTCCACACAAATTTATGACATGAAATTAGGGGTCATGATTGAGTTATAATGGTTTCTTTTTATTATAATTCAAGTCTTTTGAAATGATATTATTTTATGTCACCACCTTTTTTATGATGTATTTTAGATTAGGTATGATCATTTTATGTTATTGGACTAATCATACACATTTGTGATAATTTTTTTCGTTCATATATTCATAAATTTATATCTACTATGTTTACTCATACCAGACTTCTGATCTCACCCATTCAGATGATTCCATTCCCATGTCATTAAGGAATATTTCTATAATGGTTTGCCTATGAATAGTACTATGTCAATAAATATAAATTCAATATATTGAACATCAGTATTAAAATAAAAATATATTTTTATCTAGTCTCCATGTATTCTAAAAATTTACAGTTCTTGCATTGATAAAAGTGTTATGAATTGAATATTTTTCTAAAAATGTTTAATATTTATGTATGAATAGAACTGTCCTCTATAATGTGTATCATTGCCTGGTTTAGTCAATATTTTTATATTAGGGTTGGAAAATATTTTTGAAAACATAGTAGATTACTATAATTATACGCTAAAATACTATTTTTGGAACAATTATGAATGATTGATGTGTGGGGTTTTCCCTGATTCTACCTTCAAAAATACTTATTTTCCTCAGAAATTAATATATTTCACCATAAGGTTAGTCCCCCAAGGTTTCCACACACAAAAAGTTTTTATTGTAAATATTTATATTAGAATTATTATAATAAATAATATATTTTTAGGGGATTCTAAAATGGATGATAATATAGATATATAACATAAAAAATAATCTAAATAAAAAACAATACACATAATAATGTAGGTGAGAGTATTTATTGTTCATATGAGTTCATAGTTAAGGAAATAGTTATCCATTGAAATATTAATTATCAATATTTTTTTAGGTGTTTAATTCAACCCTATAATTTAACACTCTCCCATTTGAATAGTTTTTATCACACATCATCCCTATACATACAAGATAATATCCCTCAAATAAACACCACAATGAAAAATTATATTACTTATAGGGAGGAATATAGAAAAATGAGAAGAAAAAAAATAGTGGTAGGTAAATAAGAGTAAAACCTACACTAAAACCATTTTTGCTATAATTAATATTCAAATAATAAAATAAATAAAATAGGATTAATAATAATTAACTCGATGCATCACTACTCTCTCACTCGAATACGAAATGTGTTTAGTTACCCATTTTTATGGGGTTTATAATGGAACAGAGGGAGTATAAAAATGAAAAGATGAAATATAAAAAGGAACAAAAAATATATAGTGGAAAAAATAATTGTTTCATCAATAATAGTCCAAAATAATCTGATAAAATTGCTTATTTTAGATTGGTCCTTTTAATAGAGGAGGAGGTATATATTTATAGGAAATAGAGGTGAAATATTTTTTTATTTATATACTCCTTATGATTATTCATTTTTAAAAACATATAAGTTTAAATATAGAAAAGCCTCTTTATTTATTTTTTTTCCATTTCTTCTATTTTCTTCCTCAATTTTGTTTCTTATTTGGCCATGTATTAAAGTTTTCATGACATAATCACTATTGAAATAATACATTCTAGTTTGGAATTTCATAATCAATGAATCATATTTCCATGAGTTTTTAATATATTAACTATAAAATATTATGGTTTGTTCTTCCATGTACTTTTCTCAAATGAATTTCCTTTAGAACCTCAAATTACAATATTTTGGCCAGATAGTTCTAGAGTTACGGTATAACCATTTTCGATAATATTTCAATGTTGGAATATTTATTGAATCTGTATGAATTGACCTCACACACATTTTGGACATTGAAATCCCTGGATCCCAAGATATAGCTAGTTAGATGAAATGATCCCCATAATTTCCCCAGTATATATCAATATTTCAATCATTTTTTATTATGGAAGAAAATATTATGGATAAATTTTTACGGTGGGACCCATCCATTCGATTCCAAAACCGTGTTGACATAATAGACATTTCTCACCCCTAAAATAGTCAGTACATCATTCCCTATCTAAAAAAGAATCTATTAAAATTAATTAATAATCCTACCAAAAACACTTCATGAAACAATTCATCATATAAAAAATTTTACAATGAAAATAAAATAGAGCTCATAATTGGGTAAAAATAATAAATCCATTCAATTCAACTTTAATCTTAAACTATAATTTTCTGTTAAAATTTAAAGTAAAAATTGATTTGGGAAATTTAATCAATTATTATATGTAAAATATTTAATAAAATATTCATTTATAAACACCACCAGACTTACTAATTATCCACTCCTGCAAATAAAATTAATTAATATACATAAATGATTCAAAAAATCAATAATGAGAAATTTTAAATAGATCTTATCTAAAATAAAATTGGTCCATTAAAATTTATGAAAATAAATTTACTTTCATTTCATTATTTTCAATTTATATTTTTTTAAACATAAAAATCCATCAATGACACAATCACACTTACATCACCTTGAAATTCATGTCACACTTTGGACTAGAGAAATTAAATATAGAGTTATTATCATACATTGAATGTTTATGAGTTACCATAGTATTATGAAAACTATCATCTCTTATCACCATGTGGGATCAAATACTAATCTTGAGGGAATTTTATTGATTTTGATAATTATTTCATTCTTAAGTAATGTGTGAGAAAAATAAAATGAGTCTCAAAATGGAGTTTGAACTCTTAAATAACATTCATGAATATTACTGTGAAAACATAGAAAATATTACATACTTAATTAAAATCATGTGAAAAAACAAACCATTTATCATGGGACATGAGTGATAAATGAATACAATTAATTATTCTAGGGTAATTCTCTATTCATTCATTTTTTTTGTTTTTCAAGAAATATGATATTACAAGTGCCAGTCCATCCATGGTGCCATAGTTATTTGTTATGATATGGGTGGGGGTATCACGGTGAAGAATTTGGGTTCCATTATTTTATTCAAAATGGATATGGATAAAGGGTAATAATGGATTTAATGTAATTTCATCTATAATGTGATGAGTTTAATAATCATTTATTATTGGGTCTCTAATCTACTCTTTAGGTGTTTCACATCCATGTGGTTGTCTATATCATACATGTTTAGTAAATACAATAACATTAATATATTCTTACAGTTGTGACATGGAGACCCACCCTCCACAATATTTTCATTATAGCTTAATATTTCTTTATAAGGTATTTAAATCAGAGCATCCTCTATTTTAATATTGTTATTTTCAGAGAAGTGGTATTTATATTGGTGTTTGGAATCTACACATTATTAATGATATAGTGTTTTTTATCTACAATAATAATATATACATTTGGGGATTCAAAAATATTATTCAGGTGTACTAAAAATGGAGTGTACAACTGATTAACTATGATAAAACCATTTCCTACCTCCCAAATTTCTTCCCCGTGGGAAATACTAATTATATTGAAGATTATTTTTAAATTTATAGGAGAATATTTCACATGTATTTTCTGATAGCCCCATCCCTCCTGGGAATATTTTCATTCATTGATATAAGGGGTTAGTTGAAAAAACTACTAAATAGAATATTTATTGGAAAATAATTATCTTTCATTTTCTGCATGGATTACATTGTTAACTATTTTTTCCTCAATTAAAATGAATACGTTATTGACATGATTCATTCCTCAATCTATGATCTAGGAAATTAAAAATCATATGTTTTATTTCAAATGGGATGCCCACTTTTAAGGATACCATCATTGGGTTGTATGGGGATGGTAGGCCAGTTCCTTGGATAATGGTGGTATTTACCCCATGGACGTCTGGTGTATGATGCACATCATGAAATCCAAGTTGGAGTGGGATGGTATTGAAATTTAGCCACAATGGTGTGGTTTCAAGAAAAAGTTATATGAGATAGATTTGAGGCATCCAATGGGGATGTTTTATGGGTTTTGACTGTATTCATGATCATATACTGGTTATCTTGGATAACTCTCATTGGATCATTGGGTGATGGGAATTTCTTTGTTGATTCACAATTGTAATGGTTTATTTTTTGGATTTATGGGGTGGGAATTTAAAATTTTTGTTCAAATAAGAAATAATCCATCCCTACTTTCCCAATGTGGTTCAGGATCGTGAGCAACATACCATTTTCAAGGTATTCTTTTGAACAATGAACACTACATTTGTTTCTTTGAAGGAACTTCTTTTAGTCATTTTTTATACTATAGATTTCTATAGTGTGGTGAAATTAAACTCATTACACAATTAATGTGGATATATTCTTTGTTTTCAAGACCTTACAGTCATGTATAATTTATTAGTGTGGTTGATACCAAAAATTTATTTTTACATAGATGATCAGATCAAGAACAAGGGTGTCCAGTGCATCTCAATGTGTATATGTTTTGGGAACACTCATGGAGAATCAGTTTTTCATCTTTTTTAGGATACTGAGAATCCTTTGAGTGGTGTATGTTCGATTATTCCACATGTCTTGGAAATATCAAATTTAATAATATTAATTTTATTCATCTTTGGTTTAATGGAACTATAGGTGACAATCCCAAAAGTAATGTGAGTGTCATTATATTAGTGTTTGGTTGTAGGGGTTTATGTAATTCTTAGAAAAAAATACTTCACAAGGGGGTTAATTTGTTGAGTCAGTATCTGGTTTCTAGAACAAGACTCTTTCTGCTTGAGATAATTCCACTCTTTTTGTAGTGGGAGATTGTTATATCCCTTACCAGTATCATGTATATTGGAGAATCATCTTATTTTGGGAAGTAAGAGAATTCTCAGGTCCATTGGATATGTTTGATCCCTCCCTCAAGTGTTTTCAAAAGTAACTTGGATGGATCCTGATGTCCAAGGAGTGCATGTGGATGTGATATTTTTCATGATTCAAATGGATCTTTCATCTTTTCTTTAGTATCTCATTTGGTATAGGTGATTATCTTATAGAGGAGTATTGTTCTATGAATAATGGTATAGAAATCAATAGTAACAGGAACATATCATTATCATATATAGAGTCTGGATCAATGATCATTATTCATTATTTTTATGTTTAAATCATCTTTCCTTTCTGTATAATCTATCATATTTGAATATGAAAGATCTTTATTAATGACCACACTACCATGTATCAAACTTTGTGTGAAGGGAACCATTTAGCGGATTTTGGGGTTTCATATGAAATCTCATAGAGTTCTTGTATTTTTTTTACAGTCATTCATTCTATTCCACTTAGTTGTCTTGATAATTTGAGGGGATATTCTCATGTTCTCCACCATTTTGGACCCCCATGATTTTGTTTCCCCTTTAATTTATTACATTAATAAAAATATAATTACAGGTCATGTAACCTCAATGAGTAATTAAATGTCATATTTATTTTTTTATTCATTCAAAATTTTCTCATAGAACAGATCTCACATTCCCCACCAACCCCCATATGATCCTTACGGTAATTTGTCCAGTAATAATGGATTTTGACCTACCCATGAAATAACTCATGCTTTATATTTATTTATTTTCTATTTATTTTTTGAAGTGGAGAATGGTATTAATCATATGAAAGAAAAAAATAATGATACATACATCACAATCACATAAATGAATTCCATCCAAAAGAATACACACAAGAGGTCCTTCCATCAAACTCAAACCTGAAAAATATAGGAAAACATAAGGAGTTAAGGTTGGTAAAGAGACATATTATTGTCAGGTGGATTAAATATATAAGTAAATCAAGGAATATATAGGCTATAAAAGCGTAAATTTAATAGGTTGGCCTCATGATTAAATAAATTCTAAACTAATGAATCATTCATATCAAAAACATTTTATGAAACCTATATATATAAATGAGAATTATCATATGTTCACGTTTTTACAAAAAAATCAGTATTTATCATGAGATGTTATATTTATTACCAATAATATATAAATTTGTTTCATGATACCTTAATGGGATGAAAATATTTATTTGAGTTATTGTTTATTGGAAATGGATTTCAAGAATTATTAAAAGTCATTAGAAATTTTGAATATCAAAATCTAAGAGAACATTTCAACATAAACAATCATAAAAACTTGATTTTATGAGATAACACTCTCAAAATTAAACAAAGTGAGGAAAATGAAAATGATTATTCCTTGAGGATTAATGTTCCTAAAAAAAATCAAAAATATAATTAAAATCAGTTTGACACTCCCCCACCCCACTAACCTAAATTTGACTACCCATCAATTATGATACACTAAATAAAATGGTATGGACCCTAGGTGGGTCATAGTTTTTCATTTCCTATATTTGGAAGTTTTTTTAGTCACCACCAACCAGATGATAGAAGTTGTTTATGTAATTGTAACCACAATATCATCTTTCTTCTAATGTACATACCTTCAAGTGGGTTCTAGAGGACTCCATGGATTGTATAAAACAATTTGATCCCTTTATAATTACAGTTCAACATTCATGTTGGGGAAGGAGAATTAATGAGTCCTCCGAATTTAATTCTTCCACTACAACTGTATCCCCCATTAACATCAGCATATAGGCCTACCTCATGTGATGATGTATCTGATATTTTTAAAAAGGTGGTGTCCTAAAACAATCTGACATGAATAATATTATTACATGAATAATCAGTAAAGAAATATTCCTCTTTAGGATGGTCATTTTAATTCTTTATTTCATTATTTAGGACTATTGAGAATAAAGTATATATATTCATTGATCACAATGATATTATATATTCAAACAAAGTAGAAAAAAAAAATATTTGGTTTCTCACATTATTACTCAACATGGAATTTTCTGGAGTCAATTTAAAATAATAAAATAGATTAATTTTTGACTCATCCTGACAAATATCATACATTTGATCATATACACTATAGGAATAAGATGAATAACTACAAATATATCGTTATAAAGATATAAAATGATGTTTATAATTTTTTTTAAATTTATGATTTTTTAACTTTTTATAGTAAAATTATGACTGGAAGCAATGTGCCTCCCCAAAATCAATTCCAAATTGATGTGTCGTACTTTTAATGAATCCCACTTCCATAATGTATTTTTATAACGAAATAAATATAGTGGGATTATATGTTAGATCTCTCGAGGAGGCCACTAACACACAACGACTTTGAATTATAATTATTTAAATAATAAATAATAAAAAAATAAAATATAATTATGTGGTGTTTATGAAATCGATGATAAAATAAATATAATATATAAAAAATTATATAATACAAAACAAAATTCAAAAATGTATTAGTGAGAAATTTTTTTCATTATTATGAGTTTATGTTGAAGAAAATCATTATTCTTTAAAATAGTAATTCTCATAAATATTATTATATGATAAAATCAATCATATCATTTAACAACCCCCCCCCCTTTGAATTGATATTTTCCCACGCTAACCTTGTTACCTATTTTTTGAATATGAAATTTTTTTCACATAAGGAAATATAGGATTTTTTATTAATAAATTTCATTTTCTAAATTTTTGAAATGTTTTTTATTTTTTTGTTTTTTAGAAAAAAAATTTGTACAGGGTATGAGTCTCCCCTTAAACAATTCCAAATTGATATATCTGATTTTTCATGAAGCCCACATGAAAAATTCACATTTTCTTAAGTATTTAATGTTCTGAAACTCTAGAGGTGATCTTTTAAATAGTTTTACCATAAGAATTTATTTTCTATTTTTATAATTAATATAGTAAAAAAATATAGTAAATTAATATAATGATTTCTTGTTTGTGAAATTGATTATTAAATATATATAATTTTTTAAAAATCATAAAATACAAAACAAACAAAACAAGGATGTAAGAAAGAATATGTCTTCATTATTATGAGTTCATGTGGAAGAAAATATTTGTTCTTTAAAATATTAATTCCTAATATTTTATCTAGTTTCAAAATCATCCCTATCAATTAACACCATACCATTTCAATTCCTATTATCTCACACTAACAATCCAAATACAAGATAATCACCCTCATATTATCACTAAAATGTTACACTGATCCTATACATTTAACATTACAATAATTATGGAGAGTAATAAATGTGAATTAAAAGAAGATCCAAATAATAGAGAAATATAGTTGAATCACACACTAACACTGGTTTCAGTACTATTTTAATTAAAAAAGTAGAATAAATAAAATATGTTTAAATAAAATGAATTCAAATAATAAATTCTCCCACCTTCAAGAAAGTGAAGAGGATAGCTCTTAATTTTCATAGAGTCTAGTTGGGCACGTAGGAAGAATATAATAGAAAAAATGAATGATAATGAGAAGAGAAACTATTATATTATTATAAAAATAAATATTCCCTCAAAATACCCCACTGAATTCCTAAAAAATTTATTACTACAAATTATTCCTTTGAAGTGGATAGGTGGTATATATTTATAGGAATAAAAGGTGTAAAATACTTTTCATAATTGTATCATAAAAAATATTATGAATTTAACAGCAATAAATTTCATGATCTGGACATTTTTTAATAGTGTTTTTCTTAAATTTATGTTCACTTATTCCAAAAAATTCCACATTATTATTTAACAAAATTAATATGTTATGATGGAATATTTACATAAACAATTTTTTTTCAAGTCAAACTAATATAATTCAATGTAGAAAATTAATACAAATTTTTGGATATTTTAATGGATAAATATTAGAGTTTTTTCTTTTCTTAATATGTTTCAATGTATCTTATAAATTCACACTTAAATATCTAGATTATTTTTCTACATATTTATGGAATTATGGTACACCAATTTATCATAATATTTATATCATAGAAAATTCAATGAATCTGGATGCATTAACATCACACAAGTTTTCGACATTCTTAATGTACAATGACGATGTTTATCAAGTTGGATGAAATGATAAAAATAATTTCATCTATCATATATAAAACTTTAAATCCAATAATTTTAAGATAATAAATATTATGGGAGAATTGTTATTATGGGACTCATCCTGGTAGGTCCAAATCAACATTGAATTCATGTTCATTTCAGGGCACTAAAATGGTGCATCCATATTTCCTTATAAAATTATAAAATGTATAAAAAATATTGAATAATACTCCACAAAATTTAAAAAAATCATAGAAATAATTTTATGATAAAAATTATAGAGATATCTTAATAGGGTTAAACCCAAATTTCCATTATAAATTTAAACTTTATACATATATTATAATTTTCCAATAAATATTAAAATAATTAAAAATTTGGGAGAATTAATTAAAAAATTAAAAATAATTTATTTAATGAAATGTTTTTAATAAATGAAATTGGTTTGAACATTGTTTTCATATAAAAAGTTATTATTATTTAGACATTCTAAAAATGCATTTTCGATATTATCAAGTCTTCAAATATGATTATTTTTTCTCACACAATGATTTATAGTTTAACTAAATTGATAAAACCATTAGTATTTATATTCATTTGAAATTTGAATGTCATGCAATGATTTTTTATATGTGAAATCAAATATTAAAGGAGTAGAATTTTTTTTAATGTGATGTTATGCTCATGAAAAAACCTCAGGTTATCAATCTTGTCAAGTTTACAAATTATAAAATGAAGGAATAATGTATTATTAAATATTTCATGTTGCAATATCCTAATCATTTTCTTGGAAAATTTGATCCACTAGTGATGGACAAATTTACTATCATCGGTGAGAAATTATTTTTTATTCTTTAATTCGCAAGGCATGCAAATATTTTGTAGGTATTTGTCATATGATGGAGAACAAGATTAATTATTGAATCTTATTTATAATATAATGAAATATGATAAAATTGGTTCTATTAAATGGGATGAGTATAAGGTGATATTATTTATAAAATAATTTCCTTGTTTTCTATGTACAAATATAGAGAAGCAATTCATTGAGCTAATAAAATAATATGATGATTCCATTTATACCTATGAGGAAAATTTTACAAGAGCTTAATGGTATGACACTAGTTTATTTATATGCCCTAAAATTAAAATGTATATATTATTTAGTTTGAAAAACAATATCTTTGACAAAGATTATTTATCCGAGTCATTAGTAACAATGAAAAACAAATTCTATGTAAACTCATAGTAGAAAAAGAAATTATATATTCCCCCCATTACTATGGTATTGATAAGAATATATATATAGAGTCCCCTAAAAACTCAAATAAATCACATCGTGTAATAAAATTTCATCCATCTAAATTCTAGAAATTTGTAATGAGATATAAAGTGGATTTCATGAATGGAATTGGGTAGTAATTTAAATGTGGAGAGATGGGTCATAATGTCTATGAATTTTGAAAGATGGTGAATGTTTTGGTGAATGTAACAAAATAAAATACTTTTAAAACCAATACACCACCCATGATCCAATGATTCAAATAAATGAAATGTCTAAATTCTTCCAACTAGTGCACAAATACGAAGGTTTATTATGATCTTCATCAACAACCTCTTATGAACAATGATAATGGGGAATCTCATGTGATCGGGATTGTCAATGTGGGTTATGATAAATACATGGTTAAATGTACTGTTATAATACAATATGAAATATTTAATGTCTTATTAGACTATTGATATATCAACTCTTTTAAATCAAAGTAATATTATAACGGTATCATGGTATCACCTCAATGATATGATATGGATCTAGATATGAAAACTACAATGAGTATAATGATCACATATCATGTTAGTATCTCCTCTCTAATTAAAATTTGAAGGAAATATCTTCATGAATATCATGTTATTATCCCTTTATTTTAATTTAAATAATTCTAGGAATGTATTGGATTTTTTATATAGTCCCATAACAATTTTTATGGTAGTAAATCCTCAATTCATATAGAAAATGGAACGACCGTCATTTATCTATGTCAGAATGTATATGAACCTTCAGTATGAATTTTTTCTATTTTATTGGTCTTAATTCTAATATATAATGGTTATCTATATTAGATGGTTGGGGAAAACTCAGAATTACATATAAACCTATTGTATGGTAATTTGTTGATGTATTTTTTAAATAATTATTTGGTTTACCTGTGAATCATGAAATTGACTTTTCCATACAACTCATACAGTGTGTTATTACTATTTCAAAAAATCCTTAAAAAATGGGCCCAATTGAGTTATAGTAATGTAAAAAAATTATCTAGGATAATCTCTAGAAGGGATTTATTTTCCATAGTGCATCACTATAAGGTTCACCTATTATATTTTTAAAAAATAATAATTAGTCAATGTTTCTTTACATTTGTTTTCAAGAAAATAACAATATCACTATCAAGAAAAAGTTTTCTCACCCCTATAATGATGAATTATTTGATCCACTAGGCATATCTCCATAAATTTACGACATGGACCTTTATTCTTGACATCACAAATTATGGTCATGAATGAGCATATTCCAAAGACAACCTTCTGTATAATGTATTGATGCTATGTATTTATAGCGAATATTTGTTTTTCAATTTCCCCCCACTATTCTAATGGATTTAATGTATTATTTATTTTGAGATTACATAGATTAGTTTTTTTTGCCTTTATAAAAGATATTCATGTATATTTAATGAGTGTAAATTATTAAATATCACTTGAGTATTATGTTAATGACACTAAGGTGGGAGATTATTTTTTATAAATTAACAAAATGTGATTTTTGTCTTTTTAACGTTTCATTCTTGGTCCATATATTCTCTAGTGCGTGTGTATTAGAATATATTTCAATGAAATAAGTCATTACAAAATTACCAAGATGAACCACAATATCTTGAATTTTCAATTTTATTTGATAAGTAAGATTTTATTGGTGTTTGTGAGATATTTCTAACTATAATTTAATATATATTTCATGTTAAATTGAAAATGGGTTATGCTTATGTGGATGGAAGAATGTAAGAATAATTTCAATAGTTGAAAAGAATGTTAATTAGTGCACATTTTCTTATATTACCCATATAGTAACCCAGAAATAACATAAATGTATATTGTATAACTTTATATATATATTTATCACATTAAAAATGTACATGCCTAAGAACTGTAATAGTTTAGTGCCTTAAAAAATTGGAACAAAAAATTGTTGCCTAGTGAAATATATTCAATGTTTCTCAAAATGATCTTCCCCTCTAGTACTCCTACTCAAAACCATTAATAATATCAAATTAAAAAATAAACCTAATAAAGGGGTGATATCATAATCTCTATAAGGTTAAAAAAGGGAGATACATGAACATAAGGGTATGATAATGTGAGAATAACATTTAAAACCTATACCTTACATATTAGAGATCACAATTTTGAGTCATGGAATAAATATCGGTAGTTCATAATACATGAATCATAATGGAATAAAGAGAATAATCCCTAAGAGTGTTGAATAGCAACAAGACATATAATTGGGGCATAAAAATATAATATAAAATAGTTTTTCAAAGTGACCTACCCTGACCTTCATAAAAAGTTCAGCTTGGGATAATCACTCATATACATACATCAAGAATTGGTCAACAATCTATATACCCTCTTTTTTTTTGGCATGGTCAAAATCCCATGTTCCTTATTGTTTTTAGTATTAGCCTAGAACCCATGTACAATTTTTTTCATCTTAGGTTTCAACATATGTAACCAAATATTTTTTGGGATTATTTTATGACCTTTGTATCCTTTTTTAATCTTGAATAGGCTACAACCCATGTACCCACATATTTGTACGATAAGAGAGCATCCCATCCAACCTCTTGTTTTCTGGATTGGGCTAAATCCTATGTACCATCTTGATTTCAGGCTTGGTATTCAACCCATATACCCTCTTATTTTTAGTATTGGGCTATAACCCATGTACCCTCTCATTTTTTGAAATGGGATAACAACCAATGTATCCTCTTATCTCATATACCATTTATCATTACCCAATTCATTTTAGAAAGATATATGTCCCACTCTTCACATAATGAACACCATAATGATATATCCCCTAAGATCACATTAAATTCATCATATAACATCCCATGAAATGAAAGTGGTTTTATAAAGATTTCATGATAGCATAACCAAAGGAAAATTGGCCGGTTTCATAATCATTTCCTCAGCATATGAATAATGAAAATATATGGGTTTCATCTTTGTATGACTAATGGAAAAGTATATGTCTTTATAAAAAAACCTGTCATCTTAAACATAAAACGTCAACTTAATGAATAATAATAGTTTCCATGGATGATATTCCCTCTAATGATCTATTTTCTTCAATAAATTTAATTTTATATTGAAACAAATTTAAAAATCCTTTAAAATATTTAATGAAAAATATACCATTCCAAATTTGAAAATCACTTTATAAAACATTTTTTAAATAATTAATTATTTGAAAAAAAATAGAACAATAAATATCTAGAATATTAGGAAAACATATTTTTAAAAAAGTATTAAATAAATCAATGGAATAATTAAATAAATGATGGCCATTGTTGAAGAGAAATTTGTAAGTGGTGAACATTCATTTTTCTGCATAAAAAGTATAGTAATGTAACCTTACTAGAAAACAACAATAATATTCCATTAAATAAGTTATAAAAAGGTTAAAATGGGTATAAATTAATTTTAAAAATCCTCGAAAAATGGTGTAATATTTTTTAAATGACTTTTAGGAAACATGGTTTAAAGAGAAAACATATATTCTGTCGAATAGAGAAAAAATATTACTTTCTTAAAAAATTTTACCTAATTTTTCTTATTTACATAATATGTTAAACTGGTTTCATTAGGTGAATATATATTTATAAATATAAAATAACAAAATTCATGATAATTATTTGGATTTTTTTCATAATATTTCATCAATGGAATTATAATTATAAATAATCATGATAAACAATGACATTATAATAATAATCTATTACAACTTTTTTAACATTGATTCATAATCCCCAAAAAATGATAAAATATCATAAAGATTAAATATTATTAAAATAATTATATTAATGGTATAAATGGTCAAATATATTGTATATGAATATCTTAAAATAGTATATTTTTATAACATAACATTTGTCTCGAAGAATAAAAATTGAGACAAAATTCTCTTTCCACATTATTAATGACTTAACAAAAACCTCGGGAAAGGGATATCAAAAAATGGATGTATAAATAAAAAATAATTTAGTATAAGAATCATAATGTAAATTCATGGGAATTATATACACCACTTAGAAGAAAGTGGTGGTGAATAAAACATATGTCTCAAAAAAGAAAAAATGAGGCCAAAATCCATTAAAATTTGAGTAACATTTATATAGTGATCCCCATAAAATAATAACATACATTTAAAATTTAAATAGCATTAAATAATGTTTTTTCATGAAATAACATGTCATCAGATTATAACGCCCTAAACTCGAGCTTCTAGCTTAAACACATTAAAATGTTTTGTATTTTTTTGTAAAAAACAATGAAAAATACACAAATTCTTTTACAAACCCAAGACTTTTTGATTCTAGGATTTGGAAAATGTTACATATTCATCAAAAATAAAAAAATGTAAAAAAATCAAATAACTCAAATGCTTCGGTGTGCCAATTCCGTAAACAAAGAGAATGCCTTCAGAAAATTCCACTAAACATATGGAAAATAAATTTTAAACATAGGGTGACCATTTTATGAGCCTAGTAAGGGGTTTTAAAACCATTTAGAAATAATTTTAATTTTTTTAATTTTAACATAATACTTATAAATATGTTTTCAAAACAATGAAATATAATAATTTCACATTATTTTGAAAACCATTAAAATCCAACGTAATAATCTTTGGAAATAATTGTTTTGATATCGAAATTTGAAAATAATAAATTTTGTTGACTAATTATGATAATAAGTGGGGTATAAAAAATATACAAGGTCACATAGACGTATCGAGTTTAGGAAAAAATACCCTAAAGGACTTGGGATAAGTCCCAATACTATAACTAATAATTCTATAAACTAGGTACAATTTTACAAAATCATATTAATGGTCATTCATATCTCACTCTTAATCCAAAAATCAAACATAAACTATTTTCATAGAAGAAATTAATTTTATATACTTCATAACATGGGATATTCACATTTTTTAATAATTTCTAAAAAAAGAACTAGGAGAAATTCATGATGTTAAACAATTTCCCTTATTTAAAAAAAATTAGTATACATTCATAATAAATTAAATGAATACGTGAAGAAAAGAACATGAAATTTAAATCATAACTTAGATGGGATCCATATCTAATGCTATGAATGACATTCATCGACATATAAGAATGTATCACCTAAAATGATAGCTTTTATCATTTACAACTTTCTCTAGAGTAAATGTTTCCCATTATATGATAGTTTATACATAAATTAATAATTTTCCCCCTCCAATTTATAAAAGCAAAAATTTAATTATATCAATAATAAGACAACTCACTTAAAATCCTAGATTAACTCATTAGATGATTATTTCTCAACAATATATATATATATATGTGTATGTGTGTGTAAATATAGTTCATTGAAAATAACTAGATAATGGGATTTCATAAAATGTTTTTAAAATAATTCATTGATTGAAAATAAATTAGATACTTAATTTTCTAATACACAGACTAGATAAAATTTAAAAAATTGAAATAATCTTTTATTATAGAATTTTAATTCATAAATAAACATAAATATATATATATACATATATATAAATTTTTAAATCAAAACAATCCATTCATATAAATTCAAACAAAAAATATATAAATTATTTCTTGGTCATAGATTTCTTATAACATTATTATAATTATGTAGAATTAAATTTATAAACTATGAAAATTAAACCCTACATGGTTTACAGAAAAACTAGAAAAATAATTTCTAAAATGATTTAGACACTATCACATTTCAAAAAGTAAGTTGTATTTGTTGTAGAACCCCAAATAACATCCCTTATATATAGATAATTATATAACAAACCTATGTATAATTAATATAATTTTTCTTTCTATTAATAGTTCACAAATCAGGGTTGTTTATAATTTTTAATCATATTTTAATAAATTATAAAATAATTAACAACATACTCATATTTTATTATATATTAAAAATTTATATAATACGTCATACTTTAGCATTAACTGAAATAAATAAATGGGAACCTATCTTTTACTTCCCAACCCACAAAAATAACCCATGATTCACCTCCCTTTTTTATTATTGTTTTTTAAACAATTTTTTCTCTTTTGAGTTTCTTTCCTCATTTTTGTCTATTTGTTTCATGTTTAATCTTTTATTACATCAATTATTTTCATTTTCTTATTATTTTTTTATTTTTTTAAATTGATTTGTCATTTTCTTTATAAATATTTTATATTTTTTTTGTATAATTGTACAATTATATACAATTATAATTTTAAAATTTTATAAATAAATTTATAATTTCATATATTTATAAAATAAATTATCTTAAAAAATTAATTATAATTTTATTTCATTGGTTTTAAACATTATTATTTCTATTATAATTATTATTAAAATTTAATAAAAATTTATAATTTTCATATTTATAAAAAAATATGTCATCATTAATTTATTTCAAAATAATGGTAAACTTTTAATTATAATTAGTATCATAAATATAAAATTAGATATTTATATACATTTCGTTATTTGTTCGTAAAATTTAGTCATTTATGTTTTTAATCAAATTTAGTTATTAAAATATTATATTTAAAAAATAATAATAATGTAAATATAATTATATTAAAATATTCTTTTAATTAAATAAATAACACATTACTAAAAAAAATATTTTTTATAATTTTAAATCAATTGGGTTTTTATGAAAAATAATAATATATACAAAAAATTAAATATTGAAACATACTTTTTAATAAAGAATATATTTTAGCCTTTATTAACTAAAATACATTAATTTAAATAAAATAATATTTCATGAAAAGTGATTTTTTATTATTAGAAAAATATATTTTATATTTATAAATTATTTTATTTAAACCATTCTTGATTGGATTAGAATTATAAAAAAATTATTAAATCAATACATATTTATATTTATATTTATTGGGATGTCACATTCTTCCCACTTAAATGAATTATGCCCTCGCAATTCCTTCACCACACTCGATAATATTCTGAATTTTCTACTTGAGAATTAAAAAAACTGGAAATGTTAGTCTTTTATAATCGATTACTTAGATTTTTATAGAATGAAAATAACTAATCACTAATGTTGTCTAGATTGTTTCTCTAGTAAAAATTTGAAAAATCGTAACCCATTATATTTGGATCCACATATAAAAATTATGTATATTTTTTTACAAATTACATATATAAATAAAAAATTCATTATACATGCCAAGAACATTTTTAGTTTAGCTTTTGGAAAACGAGACATATACATTGCAAATTAAAAGCAGTACAAAAATAAAATAACAAAAATGCTTCATGTCTATTATATGTTTAAGAAAAGTTAAGGACTTAGAAATATTCTTCTAAACATGTGGAAAATAAATCTTTTACATTGGTTAAGAATTTAATTTTACAAGTAAGGTCTTTTAAAACCATTTATAAATACATTTAAAAAATTTCATTTGACAATATAATAGATTAAAAAATAATTTCAAAAAACTGGAATAGATTAAGTTCAATTTATATTGAAACAATTAAAATCCAACGTAATAATATTTGGAAATAATACCTTGGATCTTTCAATTTGGAAATATTAATTTTTATGGATTAATTATGATACTATGTATTCTAAAATAAAACAATAAAGTCATTTAGTCGTATCACACATGGGACACCATCCCCTTGAGTTCAAGGGTTCACTCTCGTACCGTATCTTAGAATTTAATGCTATATTGACAATTTTAAGAAAAACATTAATTTTATTTCCTTTCACCCTATTAATCAAAAAATAATTTCAAAAAGCATATATAAATTATTTTCTTAAAAGAAAATTATTTTACATACTTATTAATATAGAATATTTAAATTTTTATATGAATTTATAAAACAATAACAATGAGAAATCAATGATTATAAAAAATTATACTTTTTTAAAAGACAAAATTATTAATTATATATAAATTAAATGAATACATCAATAAAAATTCATGAAATATAAATAGCAACATAGAAAATGGCCATATCTAATGCTAGAAATGACATTCATTGACGTATAAAAATAATTCTCATATAAAATGATATTTTTTATATAAAATAGTATATTTTATCAAATTATTATTAAAAGAAACAATTCCATGATATCAATAATAATAAAAACTCATTTAAAATCATTGAATAATTATTTAAATCATTATTTCTCAATGATATATATATAGTACATTAAAACTAACAACATAATTGTATTTTAAAAAATGGTTATAAATTTAATCATAGTTTTAATATAAATTAGATTCTTGGTTTTCTAAAACACCGACTCAATAAAATTATATAACTACTAAATAACATTTATTACAATGTTTGAAATTAAAAATATATATATATATATATATATAAATTTTTAAATAAAAAATAAAACATAAAAATATATTTGAACATTAAAGTAAATAAATAATTCCTCACTCATTTTTTCAAATATTGTAATTATAATTTTAAGGAATTAAATTTATAAATAATGAAAACAAAAACCTCACAAGGTTTGAAGAAAAATCCAAAAACAATCTTCTCCACTGCTTCATACTCTATGGCACTTCAAAAAATAATTGGTTTTTTATTCAAAACACCTAATAAAATACCCTTATATATTTCAAATTTTACTACAAACCCATATATAATTAATCTCTTTGTATGTTATATGAATGATTATAAAATAAAGAACGCAGAGAAATCATAATGATATATGACTAAATTTTTGAGTCATATACAACACAAACATATTTTATTTATATATTATATATTTATATTTTAATTCATACATTAGGCATTAGAATAAATCAATAAAGGGAATCCTATTTTTGACTTCTCAAACCACAGACACAACCCCTAATTCACATTTATTTTATGCTATTATTTGTTTAACATTTTTTCTATTTTGGAATTTTCCCATCATTTTATTTATTTATTTAATGTTTTTGTGTGCTTGTTTGACATTTTATCTTTTTTAACGACCATGTTTTTCTTTTTTTATTATTTTCTTTAACTTTATGTTAAAATATGTTTATCGTTTTTTAAAAATATATATTAAATTCATTTTTTGTAATAATCTATTTATATATATTTTTAATTTCAAAATTTTATAAAAAAATATATTTTCATATATTTTAAAAATATATTATCATAAAAAATTATTATTAATTTTCTTTAAATATATGTTTAGCCTTAATTATTGTTATAATTATGATTATTATTATATTTATTATTATTATGATTATTAAATATTTCAAAAAAATCGTTTTTTAAATATTTAAAATAAAATATGTGAGCTTTTATTTATTTCAAAATAATGGGAAATTTTTAATTATTATTAGTATTACAAATATTTAATTACGCACACTCACACACACATATATATATATATATATCATTAATTTTGTGTAAAATGTAATCATTTTACTTAACATATTTAGTGATTCAAATATTATATTTTTATGAAAATATTAAAATAAATATATTATATAAAAATATTCTTTCAAATAAATTAATACAACATTTCGAAAGGAGAATATTTTTTATAATTTTAAATCAATGCAGTTTTATTGATAATTATAATATATTCAAAACATTAAATATTATAACATACTTTTAAATAATGAATTTATTATAACATATTTTCAGAAAAATACATTAATTTAAATAAAATACTATTTCTCAAAAATTGATATTTATAATTTGAACAAAATATCATTGGTTATAAATGTTTTTACAAACAAATAGAATTAATTGGATCTAAATTATAAAAAAAAATCATTAAATCAATTCATATTTACTATTTAAATTTATTGTAATGTTACATGGGTGGTATATACACAACAAAAAATAACAAATTGGTGAATATAGCTTAATTATTATATAAATAATTAGGTCACTAAAAATCCTCTTACATTCAGTCTTCACTTCCTTCATACATATTCATCCTCATGTATAATATGAAGAATTTCATTATAATGTTATTACATAACCTTTAATATAAATATATTATCCTATATGATTTATCTATGACTTTATATTACATATTTACTGTCAATTTCGTGTTTATGTTTTTCTTCGAGTAGTAACCTCTTCATTTATCATACTTGTTTTGAATTTCTATTCTAGGTGCTCTTTATTTCATCAGGATTTAATAATTTCTATAATTTAAATGATTATATTTATATAATATATATTCATTATATATTTAATTATAATAATCTATAAAAATATATAAATATGAAATAAAATACATTGTTCATGGTGATTGTAGGTCGTACGTATGAGTAGATGTTATTTTGATTTTCTTATCGTATTCAAAGAAAAAAATTTATATATATTATCATTATATCATAACTATTATGTTATATATATTTCATATATATTTTAAACCCATCTTAAATACATTCCATTTAAGCGTGAATGAATTACATCGCTTCGTAGGGATGTCATCCTCCGTATACGTGATTGACATTATCGTATTCCCACATATAGAATATCATGAATGTATGGGTTATATGATAAGTATATAAGCATAAATACATTATATATATAATATGTATCATATATAAACTATTAATATATTATTACTATTAACTATTAATGGTTTTAATGGGTGAGAAAATGACATTAGTTCGTGAGGCGGTAGTCTATATTACACATGAACAATGGTTGTGTATCCCATTTGGTGGAAGTGCGTGATGGCATTGGTCATACCATTTACATAAAAACATATATATATATATATAGATGATACTTATTTCATTATAAAATATTTAAATAAAAAAAATCGAATGTGCTGTATAAGGAAACATACTAAAAATGCATGTTATTGAATATTACCTCTTCTTTTTTTAATTCTTTTGATTTTGTATAAAGGGAATACTTGGTGGGATTTATCGCCAAAATGGGAATTATATAATTTGATAAGGTAATTTGAGAGCTTATTTGGCTAGTTTTAGGATGAACCAATTTTTTTTTGAAATGATTTATGTAGTTAGGGATTGAGTGCCCTTTTATAGTGGGAGAGGATTGTAATTGTTGTAAATACCAAAAATTAAACACTATTGGGAGGTCTATCATACATTAAAGTCATAAAATAATTAAAATTATTTGATAATAGAGATTATATGGTATAAATATCAGCATAAAATTGGTTTTGGACACGTTTCTAGGTCATTTGTCCCCTTAAGATAATGTTTAGTCCTTTGGTAACCACATTTTTCACTTAATTGATGTAATTAATTTTTACTACTTTCACTAATAATTTTTGGTAAAAATATTAATTTCCACTTATTAGGAAATATAAATAATGTCTAGTAAAAATATGGAATCCATTTTTCTTTTTTTAATCAAATATTTGGAATAAATTTATTTAAAATTAGTCTTAGTGACAGGAAGAAATAATGGATATTTTAAGTGATATTGTTCCAAATGTTAAAATGTATATATATATGATCCAAATATGAATTATTTTTTCCAATTACCTAAATTTTATTTATTTTTATTTAAATGAACTTATTTTAATTCAATAAAAATTAAAAATAATATTTATCTATATAAATAAATTAGATTGAAACCCATTTTTCAATTAAAATTCATTTTTTTGACTATTAATCAAAAAATAAAACCTCCCTAAAGAGTCCAAAAATTCACCCTAATATAATTTTTTACATTATATTGAAAAAAGGACGTTTATCTGGTCAAATTAATTTTATAAAAGTGTAAAAAATTATTTTTAAAACAATAGTTCCATTAAAATGTGTTAAAATCCCTTTTCGAAAAATACACCTTTTATGCCTAAATTTCAATTTATTATTTTCTATTTTCTAGAAAATAAATTAGATGAAATTAAAATATCTGATTGATTATATAATATATAATTTTTATTTAAAACATTCATCAAAATATTTTTTTCAATTTATTGAAACAACTTGTATTTTTCTTGAGAAAATAATGTTTTTTTTAAAGAATGTCTTAATTTTCATGTAATCCATTTTCACATTCCTAAATAATTTGTAACCAAATGATTCATTTTATATAAATGTGTAAATAATATTTTTATAATTTTGTTTCCATTTTTCCAAAATACCATTCCTACAGATGGTTGATAACTATAATATTTTAATAATATTATTAATAGAGTATTATAGTTTTATAAAACTCAGTCTTGCATATAACGCAATCAATTGAAGTAACATAGCATTGTATATAATAAAATCCGAACAATGTTTTGTTTATAATTCTAGTTAATCTATAATTACTCTTACTATATTATCCTAGATCCAGTTCCTTACATAATTGTATTGTTATTAGACAAATTAATATCACATCCCAAATGACTGATTTGTATATTAGACTTTGTAAATTAAAAACACAATTGAAATTCAAATTAAATTTCAAACATAAAATTAAAAATTTATTTTATTTTATAACAATATTATACCTCATATATTAAACGCTCATATCAATCATAATAATCATCTTCGAAACCATGGGAAAATTAGACATTAGAAAGGGTGAGCTCAAATGCTTAGAAAGGGTAAAGTGAATCCAAAGCTAATTGGAATCGATAAGAATAATTAACATGGAAGGGTAAATAACTAAGCATAGTCATTAATTTAATAAATAAAATAATATTTTAAGACATACAAATATTTTTTTCATAGTGAAAATCGACTATATATTAAAATTTTAAATGATTTAAATTTATAATATCAAATGTATGAACTATCAAAATATATACCTTAGATAGTGTTGTCATGATCAATCTTCTTACTATTTTATGTATATGGGTAGAAACCAATATAATTATAATTATAAAAAACATTTATGGTACTGTAGCTAAATTTATTTTTCCCATGAGACTACTAATACATCTAGAGTATTTAATTAACTAATCTCCAACCCATTTCTTGCATTCCCCAATAATTCCTAAAATATTGAATAATTGAATTTTATAATATAATTTTTTATCAAATAACCCATACCACTTTGAAAAATTTTAAATAACATAAATCATTCACTAAATAATTGAAGATGATATCAAATGAGATAATGATCAATGAAGTACATCATTGAACTAAGGATGTTGACATGGACGAAAATACATTAAATGAGACCATTGAAAAAAATTATGGAAAATAATTTTTGAACATTACAAAGTGTCACATACCTCTTTAAGACATTTGGATTAGAATCCACATGAAACAATATAATTTAGAAGGAAATTAAATAACAAGGGAATAGATAAATTCATGACATGATATGTGAAAGGGGTTGTATATAAACATCTAAAAACAATGTGGGTGAATAACATAAAAATATTCCACAATGAAAGGATATTGAGATGAAGTCCCATACAAAGTTAATTTTGATAGTAAAATGGATTGATTATGTCAATAAACAAAAAATACATTTAAAAAATTGTAAATAATACAGGATATTATAATAATTCACTTTACACATAACCTTATAATTACATAATCAATTAAATCGATGTTCAACCCAATGAAAAAAGATTGAGTTATGAAATCCCTAACCACTTTTAGTTAGTCAAATCGTATTCCCCAAAAATGATATAATTAAAAAATTAAAAATTTAATGCCAAGATGATAATTATATTCCTGATACTATTTATCATAGTTTAATATAAATACCAAACATCCACAAGATAATAGGAGAATAAATCATATATCTCACATAAATAAAAGTTAGATGAGAAAACCCTTATATCACACTTGCTTTTGGTCAAACAATATCTAACCTCATGTATAAATGAATAAATTATTTTATTAACTCATTAAATAAAAATATTAATATTTATCATATAATATATGATACTTTTATAACATATTATTAGTCATTCATTAATAATCTCTTAATATTTTCTTTGGTTAGGGTAATAACTACATTGTTTTTCCTGTATGTTTTAACATGTTTTTTTATTCCTATTACTTCAATCGTTATTTAATTATATCTATATTTTAAACCACTATATAAATACCATTCATAGTCATTGTATACATATTTATAATAATCTATAATATTTATTGATATGAAATGGAATAAACTGTTCAAGGAGACGGTATGATGTCTTCTTGCTTGAATATTGTTTCCATTTTCATGTCATATTTAAAGAATGAAAATTAAATGAAATAAATGTAAATTTTAATTCAAGTATTTGTTTTAGGTCATTTACGAAACATATATTTATTCAACTCATTATTAATACATTCCTTGTAAATTGTAAACAAATCATATCACTTTGAGGAGGCAGTAATCCACACATCCATAGATGATGTTATTATATTCTCACAAACTAGAATTTATGAAGGTATGAGTTATATAATAATTTTAAAATAATACATAAATTATAAAAATTATATATATCATATATAAATAATAAGTACATCATTATTCCCAACCAAGAAAGGAAGAAATGGAGAAACGAACGACATTCCTTCACGTGGTAGTATTCTACAATACATTCAAAAAAAGAATCCATATCCCATTTGATGGATGTATGTGATACTTTTGGTCATAAAATTGAAATAAAAATATCTTATTATATTTAATATACTGAGGTTATTATTTATGAATTATATTATAATAGATTAATTGGTCAAGAAATAGATAAAAGAAATCTTTTTATGGAATGGTGTTACCTCTCTTTGGTGGAATTCCATTAGATGTCATCTTAAAGGATATAGGATTATTATTTTTGGAATAAAATTCAAATCATGATGTGTTGATAGTGAGGAAAATGATTTTGGATAAATATTAGAGAAGATGAATGTTTTTTAGTCAAAATGGGATGTTGTGGGATGGTATTTATATGAAACATTTTATAATTTAAAAAAACTACATTAATTTGGATTTAATTTCAATCAATTATATTTTTAATTAATGTTTTGGAGGATTTTTTGGGTTTATGAGTACGTCAAACACCAATTAAACATTTTATTTTTTAACTTGTTTGATCATTTAGCTTATATTTTAACCCTTTAAATTATTTTACCAATACTGTAGTAAATAATATTTTTCTAGGATAAATATTTTATTCCAAAAAAATGAACATACAAACTAATTTAGATGTTATGATTAAAAATATTGAATCTATTTTAGAAAATTAAATTCTTGTAAATTGAAAATTTATTTTTAAAATTAGTCATGCAGACAAAAAAAAGGTTTTTAAAAGTGAAATGTTCAAATTTTTTAAATGTTTTTATATACAATTTAAATGTGTAACTGATTAAAATTATATAAATTGAATTTAATGAAGTTTTATTGAACTAATTAAATTATAAACCAAATTTGAAATATAATCTAACTCTATAATTAATTAAATAAAAAATCATTTTTTACTTAAAACATAATATTTTTCACCATTCATAAAAAAATTGAACTTCTCCAAAAACTATTTAAATTTTACACTAAGGCAATTTTTATTTTTTTATTTAAAAAATGAACTTTATTTTTACAAATTAAATATATAAAAGTTTCAAAATGTATATTTAAAATACGTGTGCCATGAAAAAAACACCAATACTATCTTTATAACTATATTTCTTTTTATGCTTAATATTATATTTTGTCTAATCTTAATGCTATAAAAAATAATCAATTAAATTAAATTTTTTTATTGAATATATACTATATTAATTTAATTAATAACATTCACTAATAGTGATTAATTCAATTTAAAAAGATAAAAACCCATTTTTGGCATAAAAATAGTTTTTTTATAAAAAAACATCCTTTATGTGAAATTGGAATTTATATTATTTTATAATTATTTCATAACAATTGAATTTATTTTATAGAGATGTGTGAACTATTTTTTTTATAATTTATTTAGTTCCATTCGTTCCCAAAATTCCAACAAATATGTAATAACTATCAGAATTAAATAATAATATTTCATTATTTGTTTATGTTGGTGTTATGTGTAACATGAGATATCAAAGAGAATAAGATGAGTCATATTTTAAAATCAAAAAGTGTTACATTCTCCATCATTCAAAAAATTTCATCCTTTTAATTTTAAATTTCAAATCAAAAATCCTAATTTGATACTTTAAAATACCATTATGGAATACCCACCACATAAATATGATTAATAAAACATCATCCTAAAACGAGGGAAATGGAAATGTGATTTTCACAAAAAAAATTAAGATTTATAATTTAGTAATAATAGGGGGAAGTGAAAACTAAGTCATTGAAGAGAAATAAAACTATCATGTTCTTATGGATAGTGATAGAGAACATGGTAATGAAAAATTATTCCATCCTAAAACTACAAATAATTGATGGGATATAGATGTTACTGATTTCCCAATAAAAAATTAAAACAATGGTTTTTTTGTTTGAGATTAATTTCTTAGAGGTTAAGGGTTATTTAATATTAAAAAATGAAATTGAGAAAAATAAACATACATGATTACTTTCCATTTCATAAGAAAAATATAATCATTTTTTATTCATTTATATACTTCCACCTGATCCCTTACAAAAATAAAATAATGTTCACATTGATTTTTTTATTCGTGAAGAACATTAATGAATCATAAGATCTAAAAATTCATTCATTCATGTTTTAAATGTTTTCAGGAACAAATATGATCAGATCATGATATATAATATGATAAATTATACTTTAAAAGAAAACAATAATATCTATATTTCAACTTCATCCATTTCTATTATTGTTAATTATATGTCTCATTTGAAATTTATCAATAAACATTCACAGTCAAAAAATGTAGAAGGAATATTGCATGATTTCTAAAATTGACATTTGATTCTCAAAAAAATAGTATTACTTTTATAGTCACATACCAAATATATGAATATATTGATCACCATAAAACTTTAATGCAAACAATCATTCTGGTAAAAATAAAATCATTTATTTTAATATATTTCTCCAATCTAAACATGTAATATACCGAGTAAAGATATAATAAGCAATATTTTCAATAAATACATTCACATTCACTTATATTATCCCATTAATATATCATTTACTTATTATTTAATCATAAAGAATGAATTATGGTTTATCTTCCCTAAATCATGTGTTTTCCACAATATGGAAATTCCACTAAATAACTTTTCTGAGGTATATATATCATTCAACATGTGCTCTCAAATACATTATGAATAAATACTATGGTACAATCCTGATATATATAATTATTTTTATAACTGGAAAATCATTGATAAAATAAATCATGAATTTAAATATATAATAACTTTAATTATTCTTCTTCATTCTTAAAACATTATCTACAATTCATCATTGTGTTCCTTAATAACTAATTTCATTCGTCTAACATTTATATTCACTTCATCATCAGCAGTATCACTATGACATGTACAATTTTTTTTATCATTATGTTTTTCTCACCTAGAACATAGTTTTATAATTTTCATACTTTCACCATTTCAAATATTTAACCTTTAATAATACCTTTAGGAGACTATTATTCCAAACATTCCATTTTTCCATAGAAATCACTTCATTTGTGTTCTTATTTAAACTCCAAAAAAATTCCTTTTTTCATTCTCAATATATAAGAAATAGAATCATCTCATTATACGTGATCTACACCACTCTATCTCTCAGTGAACTTCAATCATGGTGTGTCTAAGAGTTGGTAATGGTGCATGTTTTTAATCACATGTTGTGATATTTAATTAGGGATAGACATGATATCCTATAATCTAGTCATCATACAATTTTTATTCTCAATGATACATTTTTTATTACATTAACTGATAACCTATTTCGTTCTAGTTCCTCCATTAACTAAAACCAAGAAGAAAATTGTAAACATTAAACTAAAATAATTAGATTGAACTAATATTATGAAAAGAATGTCTAAATAGTGACATTTTTATCAATATATGATCCTTTAGGTTTAACCATGGTTATATATGGTCTTTAATAAATCTATAGTATATTATCATATACATTTGTGTATCCTAAAAGTCAGTCATAGTTTTATATTATTCAATATGTTCTTTTCTATATCTAGTTCCCATGGTTTTTACTAAACATGCTCTGATACCAACTATAATGACCCTGACACCCATATTCTAAATATAGTTCCTTATATAATTATATTTTCTTATGATAAAATATATTACCTTATAAAGTATTGAATAGTTTATTAGTCTTGGTAATCTAGATACATATTTGAAATTCAAATTGCATTTTGGAAATGAAATTTAAAAAGTATTTTCTTTGATGTCACCATTATTCCCCTTAGTGTAACCATGCATATCATTCATTATAAAATTACTATAAACGTATAGATAATGAATTAAAAGAAATTTTTGAGCTCAAACTCTTAGTAAGGGTTATGTATAGTGGAAGCTAATTTGAATCAATATGAATAAACCACATGGAATAGTAAATAAATGTTCACCCTAATTCCATTTAATCAATACACTATGAATGAAATATATCCTTGGATTTATTTAATTTTTATAATCATGTATATAGTATTAACATAAATTATATAAATTCATAATCTTAATGATCAGAAATATCATAGTATATCTTCTAGATAGTATAGTTAATATCATCCCTCTTTATAGTTTATGTTTGTGGGTAGAAACCCATCTAATACTACATGGAAACAAACACACATGTTTTTTTCAACATAGTTTGACCCATTTTACAACCAATTCATGGATTATATTTCATTATCTAGATCCCAACCCATGTCTTTCATTTCCATATCTTTCCTCATATATTGAATAATTGATTTTTGAAAGTGATATTAAAATAAAATTGTCCCATACAACATTATAGAATTTGAATCAATATAAACCTCTTCTTAAAGTATGGACATTGGTATAATAATATATAAAAATCAATAAATTACAAGATTAGACAATTGATTTCTGCATAAATTAAAATAATATACATGAAATCAGTGAAAAAAACATGAATAAAAAATACCTTAATCAGTCCAAAGTGCCATATACCACTTTGAAACATTTTAATTATAATCCCCATAAAGTAATTGAATTAAAATGATATTTAATAACATTATAATAATTAATTTAGTGATATTATATGTAAAATTGGATGTATAAACACCATATAAAATAATTTTGGTGTATAACATCCAAATATGCCTCAATGATGGGAGATTGACATTATGTCCTTTACAAAGATCATTTTTTTAATTAAATGGATAAATAATGTGTATTAACTCTAAATAAAAATAAAAAAATATGAAATAAAACATGATATGATCAAAATTAATTTGAATCAAAACCATATAATTAAAAAATCAATTAAAAAGATGTTTAACCCAATGAATGAAAATTGAGTTAAGAAATGCCTCACCACTTGTAGACTCTCAAATTGTATGCCCCATATAAGTACCAATTGCCAAATGAAACAGTGAATACAAGGAAGATAATTACATTCACGACATTATATATCAAATTTCAATATACATACATAATAAAAAATAAAATAAGTTGTGAATAAATAATATATCTCGTAGAAATAAAAGTGAGATGAGAAAAATCTTACCTCAAACTTCTATTTGGTCAAATATTCTATAACCTCATGTATAATTTATTTAGGCCTATTATAAAATCATTTTAATACAATATCAATATATATGATATCATATATTTTCCTTTTATTGTATATTATTACCTCTTCATTAATAATATCCATATAATTTGGTTTTTCATTTATTAAATTCTTTGTTTTTTAGTATATATTGATATGTTTCTTGTTGATACTCTTACAAACATATTCATTTTATAATATAAAAAATTTAAACCATGATATAAATATCATATATATTTATTTCATAATTATTTATAATTTTCTATAAAATTTAGTTATAGGAAATGAAGTGCATCGTTCATTGAGAAAGTAGGATGTATGTACACATGAACAACGTTTCCCTTTTCATATATTATTGAAAGTGAGGAACATAAACGATATATATGTATATTATTATTATTATCATATCAATTTTATTTCATATATTAATCATTTTATTATTAAACTCATTCTTAATTAAATTTTTTACATCACGAATGAATCACATCGCTTTGAGGAGATGGTATTCCACACGTCCACAAATAATGTTATTATATTCCAACAAAAGGGAAAGCAGGAAGGTTTCTATTATATAATAATTCCAGAGTAATAAATAAATTATAAAAATTCTATATAATATATATACATGAAATACATCATTATTCCCAATCATGAAAAGTGGCAATGGAAGAAGGAACAACACTTCTTCTCTTGGCAGTAGTCTTCAATACACGTGAATGATGATTGTGTATCACCTTTGATGGATGTCTTTGAAGTTATTGGTAATAAAAATTACAAAAAAATCTAATAATATTGGAGATAATAAGTTTACTGTGTAATTAATATATATTAATAATTAAATTTTGGATAAATAGGGAAATCAAAAGTGTCCATTGAAGGATATTACCTATTCTCCGGAAAACATCCTTTAGATCACTTCTTAAATGATCTAGGATTGGAATTTTTCGGAATATTGAAAACATGGATGTGAAGAGAATTTCATGGAGAGTATTGTGAAGATATTTGAGTATATACAAGTATTTTGTAATGAAATGTGGCGTTTATTTGGGCTTTTTTACTTTAGGAGAGGTGGGTTTATGTGATTAAATCATGAATATTTTATAATTAATGTCAACCACATCGAGGTGGAATTAATATAAATGAATTATATTGTTAAATAATGTATTTAATACATTTATATTATATAAATACATCAATAACCCTGAAAATAATAATATTTTCGGTATTTTATGATTTTTCCTTTTAACATTATCACTATTCATTATTTTACCAATACTGATTTGAAAAATTATTTTACTATGGTATCTATATTTATAACTAAAAATGATAATAAACATAAAACATAACTTTTAAATTATTATTAAAAATATGGAATAAATTTTTCTAAATTGAATAAAAAAATATGATGAAATAGTTTTAAAATTATTCCCGCAGACCCATCGAAAAAGAACTTTTTAAAATTAAAGAGTTCAAAAGTATGGAATGTTTTTTAAATATTAATGTGAAAATATTTAAAATGAGATAAATTGTATTTAATCAAATATATTTGAATTAATTATACATTAAAACTAATATAAAATATAATTTAACTATATAAACATATTATACAAAAACATACTTTGGAATTATAAATCAACATTTTTCATTATTCAATAAAAATTGAGTTTCCACTGAAAAATAACATAATTTTACACTAATTTAATTTGAATATTATTATTTGAAAGAAATTAATTTATATTTTCAAATATAATATATAAAACGGGAAAATTTTAGATTTATAATAGGTGTACCATTAATAGGTTGAATAACTGCCTTTAGAAGTATATTTCTTTTTAGGAATAAAATTAAATTTTCTCTTATTATAATCATATAAACCATATTGGATAAATTTATAAACATTTTTTCAATATATAACATATAAATTTCATTATGATAATTCACTAATAGTGATTAATTCAATTTATAAATATAAAACACCATTTTGGCCATAAAAATAGTTTTTTATAAAAACATATACATTATGTTTAATAATAGATTTTATATTATTTTCTAATTGATTAGTATCCAATGGGTTAATTTTATATAAATATTTAAGCTATATTTTCATAATTGTTTTAACCTTATTCATTCCCTCTATTTGAATGGATGTGTGATAACTATCATAATATAATAATAATATTTATTACTTTTTTTAAGTTTGATGTTCTATATAACACAATATATCAAAGAGATTATGAAGAGGCATATCATAAAATGTTGGGGTATTACATAATCATAGTGTTTCATACTGTTAAATCTTAAAGTGGTGTTTTGTATAACATAATAATAACATGGTGTTGCAGGAAATACAATCTATCAGTGAATTTTAATTTATTTATCTAACAAAAATTCACAATAACTCGATGTTTTAAATTCTACTAACATTAAAATGAATTGTTCCCATGAAATTAATCTCGTCCATAAATGTTTTAATAATTGAATGTTTTTTCATAGCAACCCACAATGAAAAAACAAATACTATATCTTCCTATAAAAAAAGAATTATGGAAACATAATAGTTTCCCCTTGTAACTCATAACTAGGTTTCCACATAGGTAAACACAGGTGGAATTTTTAACATTGAATAAAAGCTTAATTATTTATAGATAGTGAAAATGATCAATAATAACAAAAAATTGGGTTATTCAAATAATGTTAATAATAAAAAAATCAGAAACTTGGGATTACCTAAGGGATCATCTTATTTATTCATAATGAAGGTAATATAATAATGTTTTCCATAGATCTTTTTTCTAATGTTATATAATTTTCACAAGGAGATATACATATATGATTTAATTACATTTCATAAGAAAAATCTCAACCATTTTTTGTTCCTTGATAAATTTTCACTTTTTGGCTTAATCCAACAAATTAATGTGAATTTTTATCCTTTATGCATGATTAGATCTAGGGACCAATATATAGACGATAATAATTTCAGTAAATTATTAGATATCATAAATAATGGTTAGTATTGTATATCCAATATGATTAAATTTTCATATCCAGATTGATTAATCACTTAGGCCCCATTAAAATTTCCAGATAAACCATTTCATAAAAGATTGACCTATTAACACAACCAAAAGATAAAAATACAAGACATTCGAATGAAGGTATTAGAATAAGCTTAACATTGATCCCCTGATATATCATAAAGTGTCTCTTTACCATCACATACTAAAAATGTGAATACATTCTTTATGTATTAACTTGAAATATGTTAATAACCTGAATTACCATAAATCCATAATGAAAACATGATTGGCATGTAATATCAATGATTATAACTTATACTCATTAAATCAAAAAATTCAATAAACTCGTTCCAAGAGAGAATAATTTTTTTAAAAAAAAAATTAACTTATATACAGGTGAATTAGTACTATACAATTTACTTTATCCCCATCCAACATCAATTTATCCAAATTAAACATCAATTTATCAACATAAATAATATATTATGGGTTTCATTCCCTTAGTCATTTGTTTTCCATAAAATATATCATTTTCATTAAATCACTTTTCCTGGTCAACATGTAACAAGCTCCTTCATATCATTAACGAAAACATATACAAAAAATATATTTATATTTCACAATTCATAATTCCTGAATCTAAATATAATTATACTTCAATCCTTCCACATTAATTATCGGTATATAATAATCCTTCCCTTGGTATATAAGTAAATTAATGGGTCATGGGAATTAGTTGGTCAATTTCCATGTTCTCTACATATACGACATTGAACTCCTTAAGATTTGTCCACTATGTGGCATGTTTTCCATATACGTAACATTTTCACTGTAATTTTATGTAAACATACAGGTTCATTTACCATTCCTCTTGACATGTAAGCAGTACAATATTTATTCATATATGTTCAATTCCATGTGAACATTCATAAAATAGTTTGTACCTATTATTTTATATTTTTGGAATATCACGAAGGATCACATTATTTATAATATATTGTGATATTTGATTCAGATTTATCATAATATAGTTTTCTCAAGTTATCATCCAATTTCGTTTCAAATACTCAAAAAATGATCCATTGGATTCACTATTATAATAAATAATTCGTGTTCATTCTATCAACTAAAATAAAAATAACAGTGTTGGACGCACTAATAATAGTAAAAAACTATATAGTCTAGAATCTTTCCTTAAATGATGTCTAAATTAACAAACCGTCTATAATATATTACATATTAGGTTCATCCTAGGTCATTCATAATTTCCATTTAAATAAATAATTCATCAGGGTTCATAATGGTTTTTTGAATTTCTAAGGAGTATCCCATAGAGTGTCAAACTATGTGTACAGAAAGTCCTATTGTTGTGCATGAGTTCTCGATCATGTTTGGATCAATACAGAGATTTTATGTTTGTTTCCCCAATTATGTCAATTCCATATCTTAATCTATTTTTATTATCTAAACATAGATTTAATTTCTTGGAAACAATTCTCTCAATCCATTACAAAATTCTTGGACATTTTTTTAAACATTAACTCATCCTTATAATTATCCTTAGAGACATTCCTAAACATATCCTATTATTCCCACCATATTTTATAATTTTTTTCCAATTTTCTCCATTTATACGTCAATTGAAAACGTTGACTAACATAAATGGATATTACATCATCTTAGATGAATATTCATCACATTATGAACGTATGTTCTCAAGGATCGTAATGGTTTGGTTCCTTTAGAAACACGGAACACAATACTCTATCTGGTGAAAGATATTCAATGACTCCCAAAAAGATATACCCTTTATTACTTCTACATTATAACATCCCATACTTTACATACATGGTTAATACTTCAAAATTGAAGCATACTTATTACAACATATATCAAAACCATGAAAGGACCATATAGGTATAGTGTCTTTAGAAAATGGGAAACATAAACAAATAGTTCATAAAGCATCTACACTGTCTCCCATTTATTTCATCATATCTATAGTCCCTTTTTGGAATATATTACTTAATAACTTTCTTCTTGGCCTGGGGAAATAAAACATACAAAAGGGTGAGCTCAAATGCTCAGTAAGGGTAAACAAAAGAAATATCAATCACATCAAAATAAAAACATAACATTTTGGAAATCTTACCCTGCAAAAGAGATCATAATTTCATAACATGGGATAAATAATGGTAGTGAAATGTAATCCTAATAATCATAACATAAAACATGAAACTTTGTGTCATGCGCAAATAATCATAGGGAAACATTTCTTATTAGTCAAGACTCTTTTCCAAGACTATCTTAGTGGACAAAGTCCATTTCTGAACCGAGTTCACTCCTCGTTTCAGTCCTGTTTTATTGAACCGGTTTAACCTGCCGTTCCAGCCATGTCTATCTCATGGGATATAAAATCATTACCTAATGCATTGGAGGGAGATATAGGTCCCACCCATCTAATAATGATACCATTCTTATGTGTGCCAAAAAATCATACATCATACATCATTGCATAACTCATGTAATAAAAATGGGATTCCTAAACAACATGACATCATTAAAAAATTCATATAAGATAAAAGAATTCATAAAAATAATTCCATCACAACATAAATAAATCAATGTAAAAATTGGGATAGAAACAGATCCCAATATTATCTTAGATGGAAAATAATTTTGATAAAACACTTAAACTCCATCCATGAGGAAAATATCCTTTCTACTTCAAAAACATTTTCCTTTCGTAACATGTCATAAAATTTTAAACTAAAAGATGTTGATTAAAAATAAACATCAAAACCTTTGAAGTAATCTTATTGGAAATAATGTTTTAAAAATCCATTCATACCGTATAAGTTAAAAAAACATTCTTCTCGTACTTTTGTCGGAAAAGTCAAAAAGTACCTCTTACGAAAAACAACAACAGATTCCTTTCATATCTTTTACTAAAATCTCACCAAAGGGTAAAAATGGATTTAAACAATTGTAGGTGGATGGAAATAATATTAAATATTGAGGAAACATGGATGTGGGTGATGAAATACACCCCAGTAAATACCAAAGTATAAACAATCTCGGATAAAAAAAATGAGATTGTGATATTTCCCTTACCTTAGGTGTGTTTTTCTTCGTAAGTGTCCGAAACTTTTGTATAATGATTTAAATAATGTTATTTACATATTCTAGAATCATACATGTTTTTATGATATCATATATGGTCATATTATTATATTTTTATTAGTAATATTTCATTAATACTTATTATTCGAGAGTTTATTACTTTTTGTTCTTATGCGTGTTTTGTTGAATAAATTCATATTTTTATTTTTAGGTTATAGATCCCTCATTTACAGAATGTTATTAGTGTAATATATATCATATTCATTCATTCAATTAATTTATATAATAATTATGCAATGAATGTCATGTAGAATGAGTCGCATCACATCGTGGAGACGTTATTCCGTACGTACGCACAAGCGATGATATCGTTTCCATGAACGTGGAATTGTATTGGAGTGTATATATACAATTTCAGAATAAATATCACTTTACAATAATCATATATAGTCATTATTTACACCATTATACCAATCCAATTAAGGTGGTGGTGGAAAATAGATTACACCACGGCGTTGAGACGGTATTTCGTACGTAAGGACGCGCGATGATTTCATTTTTCGTAGGATGGATAGATGGTGAAATAGGGTTGTTTCATACTTATAATAAAATATAAGTATATTATTTATACTTATGTTATTAATTCATAATGAAACAACTAAAGAAGAATAAGTGTAAGAAGAAATAAAGTTGAAAGAATCAGTAACGGACATTACCTCTTCTTTGAAGCGCCTCTTTGAGATCTCCTCTTAGGGCACAAAAATGGTATTTAAAGAAGACCAGGACCTCCAAGATGTTTCTAGGGAAGTGGAGAAGAGATATTGTCTGGGTTTTTCCGGTCTTGAAGGCTCAATGTGGTGTGAGGAAGAGAGGGAGGAGGTTCCCTTTTATAATGGATGAGAGGGGCACATTTGGAATAACTAATAATATTATTTTATTATAAAGTCAAATTCAGTTCTTAATAGCCCCAAATTGATATATTTTGAAGCTAAGGTGGGGATGTGTCGAAACACTCTAATCCAATATAATTTAGACAAGTTTAGGTATCAATTTTAACCTTATCATTTAGATTTAACTTTAAGTTAGATAATTTAACTTTTTCCGTGTCTTCTTTTTTATTACACTGTAAGGTTAATAAACATAATATATCAAGACAAACGAACCCGAAGTTGTTTATTATTAATATATATGACCTTATATAAGTCATTTTGCCGAACCTTATATTTTTAGGAATAAAATAACAATTTATAATATAGCATTTGTTTTAAACAAAATTATGTCAATTTTGACACTATTTGGTAATTGATTTTTTGTGAAAATCCTAAAAAAATTATTAGTTTGAAAAATTTAATTAAATCAATACTAACATGTAATATTAACATATAAAATTATTGTAATTCATAAAAAGTCTCAAATTACATTTATTTGGGTAGTTATAACATCAATTATGTCAATATTTCATTAATAACATAATTACTGTATCATCATTGTGCCATAAATAATCTAAATTATTTAATGTCTAAAAATTATAAATAAAATACCATTATGTTGGAATTATTTTTATCATTCTAATGAATATTTGTACTCGAATTTATCCAATGTATAACCATATATTAAAAATGATTTATTTATTAAACTTGGATTTTAACTATTTTAACCCTTCTTTAAATAAATTGATAATAAATGTCCTAATCTAATCCAAGTGAGCCTAAATGGTCATATTTTATTCCTAAGGTTGTTTTTGGTCTAATTACACTTATCCAATAGAATTAGGACATGTGTTAGGGTAATAATAATAACACTTTTACCATTAATTACCCTATTTACTTTTAACCGTGGTAAAAAAAATTAAAAAGATACTATTCACCAAAAATTATTTTCATCTCCTTGAACCGGATTTTAGTCCTTGATATTAACCATTTCTCTTGGATTTTCGAAATTCTACTCACAAAAGCAGTAAAATTCTGTTTTATGAAAAATTCATTTTTTTAACTACCACTTAGTGGTTTCACTATTCATCAAAAAATGAAAGTTTCCAGAAAAATACCACAAATTTGGCCTAAGCTATATTTGATATTATGAATTAAAAAATGATGTTTATTTTACCAAACTCAAAACATATCAGTTACATTAACTAATTTAAAAATTAATTCCCATCGTCCAAAAAAATAGCGCGTTTTTAAAAGATAATAACTATCAAAAGATTGTCATTTGTTTATGTCTGGTTTAAATGTGAAATTTACATACAATGAAAAACATTGTATTAAATTGTAAAAATATATTCTAAATATACTTTAAAACCACTCAAATTAATAATTTATCACTATTAATTATTTCGATTAAAAAAGTTGTTTTTAAATAAAATTTAGTAATTTTCACTATTCATCAGAATATGAAAGTTATCCGAAAAGTACCAAAATTTCACCCGAAGATAATTTTGATATTCCGAATCCAAAAATGAATTCCATTTTGGAAAATATAATTTACATAATTTCAAAAAGTGGTTATTACTTTTCATAACTACTAGTTTTAATAATATTTTAATAGCATATCGTTGTTTAGTGAAACATGGTATTGCGTACAACGCAATATATTGAGGAAGGCCATGATTGCGTGTAAAGCAAGCCAATCTAGTGTTGTGTGTAGTGAAAGATTCTTTTGATGATTCATATAACATAAAAACAAAATATTTCACATAAATGTCTCGTGTGTTACATTTTACCCCCCTTAAAATGAATTTCTCCCTCAAAATTCATCACTTTGTAACAAAAAGATGAGGATACCTCTCCCTCATCAATTTCTCAAGCTCCAATGTAGCTTCTTCTAATTGTTGGTTACTCTATAAAACTTTCACCAATCGAGTGGTCTTGTTTCATAGGACTTTTTCGCTACGATCCAGAATCTCTATCGGCTGTTCTTTATAAGAAAGATCGTGCTCCAGCGGTACAACTTCTGAGCTGAATACATGTGAAGGATCAGGTATGTACTTTCTCAGGAGAGATACATAGAACACATCATGAACTTGAGAGAGATTTGGTGGAAGTGCCAATCGGTAAGCTACCTTTCCAACACGATCTAGTATTTCGAAAGGCCCGATATATCTAGGGCTCAACATCCCCTTTTTTCCAAATCACATGACCCTCTTGCAGGGAGATATTCGTAAGAACAGTTTATCACCCACTTAAAACTCAATGTCCTTTCTTTGGTTGTCGGCATAACTTTTCTGTCGACTATGAGCTGCTCTTATGTGTTGTTGAATAGATCAGACCTTTTCAGGTATATCATCAACAAGAACAGGTCCTAATAGCTTTCTTTCCCCAACTTCATCCCAGCAAGTTGGTGTCCTGCATTTTTTTCCATAGAGAGCTTCATAAGGATCCATATGAATACTAGAGTGAAAGCTATTATTATAAGAAAATTTCACCAAATGTAGGTGTTGATCCAAACCACCTTTGAAATCCATAGAGCAAGCTCTCAACATATCTTCTAGAGTTTGAATTGTTCTCTCAGACTGACCGTCTGTTTGAGGATGATAAGCAGTGCTGAAACTCAACTCTGTATCCAAAGTATGCTGAAGACTTCGCCAGAACTTCGAGGTAAATATCGAATCACGATCAAATATAATAGAAAGTGGTACTCCATGAAATCTTACCACTTCCTTTACATATATCCTGGAAAGCTGATCCAGAGAGAAATCCTCTCTAATAGCAATGAAATTTTCAGACTTTGTAAGACGATCAACTATGACCCAGATAGAATTATTGACTTTGGATGTTTTAGGAAGTCCTGTGACAAAGTCCATAGTGATGTTTTCCCATTTCCATTCGGGTATGGGTAATGGTTGTAACATCCCCTTAGACTTCTGTCTCTCAGCTTTAACATGCTGACAAACCAAGCATCGAGAGACATATTCAGTAACATCTCTTTCCATGCCATCCCACCAGAAGTACTCTTTCAGGTCCCTATACATCTTCATGCTTCCAGGATGAATAGAGAATGAAGAACTATGAGCCTCATCCAGCAGCTCCTTCTTTAATTCTAGACTGGGAGGAACACAAACCCGATTCATGAACATTATTATCCCATCACAATCAAGGTTGAATTCAGGAACATTTCTCACATTCTTTTGTAACTCGACATCTTCTTTCTGTGCCTCTTGAATCTTAACATGTATAGATGGTTGAACATTCATTTCAGAAAGATAAAATTTCTCCCCTTCCATTAAAATTCCAAGATCCATCCTTTGTAAATCCATAAATATTGGATCTTTTGTGATCCTCATCATGGAAAAGCTTGCATGGTTTTTTCGACTTAATGCATCTGTCACCTTTTTTGCTTTCCCCGGGTGGTAATGAATTGAGAAGTCGTAATCCTTAATCAATTCCAACCATCTTCTTTGGCACATATTCAGATCCTTTTGTGTGAAAATATACTTTAAACTTTTATAATCAGTAAAAATATCACACCTTTCTGCATAAAGATAATGCCTCCAAATCTTTAATACAATGATTACCGCAGCTAACTCCAAATCATGGGTTGGGTAATTTTGCTCATGGATTTTCAACTGTCGTGAGGCATAAGCAATCACCATATCATTTTTCATAAGAGCACACCCCATCCCCTTCTTGGATTCATCACTGTAGATCACAAACCTTTCTCCACTACAAGGTAGTGTGAGCACAGGTGCACTGGATAACCTTCTTTTCAACTCCTTGAAATTGTCTTCACATTCCTCCATCCAAACAAACTTAACTCCTTTCTGAGTAAACCTGGTGAGTGGATTAGATAATCGTAAAAAATCTTTCACAAAACTTTGATAATATCCAGCCAAACCAAGAAAACTTCGGATCTCAGTTACTGTTGTTGGTCTCGACCATCTTTCGATAACCTCTCTTTTTGATGGATCCACAGATATACCCTCTTTTGAGATTATGTGACCCAAAAATGAAAATTTTTGAATCCAAAATTCACACTTTGTAAATTTGTCATAAAGCTTCTCCTTTCTCAGGGTCTTCAATATAATTCTCAAGTGATCCTTATGTTCTTCCTTGATCTTTTAATAAACAAGAATATCATCTATAAAGACTACTAAAAACTGATCAAGATAGTCTCTAAAGACTTTATTCATCAGATCCATGAAGATATCAGGGGCATTAATAAGACCAAATGGCATCACTATAAATTCATAGTGTCCATACCATGTACGGAAAGCCGTCTTTGGTATATCCTCCCTTTTGAACCATAATTGATGATACCCCGAACGATGATCAATCTTGGAAAAGTATTGAGCTCTGCGTAGTTGGTCATATAAGTCATCAATGCATGGGAGAGGATATTTGTTCTTGATAGTGATCTTGTTAAGTTCTTGATAATCAATGCAGATTGTCATTGATCCATATTTCTTCTTAACAAACAGAACAGGTGCTCCCCAAGGTGATACACTAGGGAATATGAATCCCTTATCAAGATTCTCTTGGAGTTTCTTCTTCAATTCTTGCAACTCAATTTGGGCCATTCTATAAGGTGTCCTTGAAATAGTCAATGCACCCGGTACGAGTTCTATTGAAAACTCAACTTCACGATTTGGTGGAAGACCCGGCAATTCCTCCGGAATGACATCATCAAAATCCTGTACAATGGGAATATTATTAATCATGTGTTTCTCACCAAACATTTGAGATAAATAACCTTCATTCAGTGGAATCAAGACCCATAAGATGGAATAAATTTCCACTGGAAGGTTATGTTCATCCTTGCATCGATAGACGATCAACGATTGATCTGGAATATGAAATGTGACTTCCCTTCTTTGGCAATTGATATGAGATCCATATAGAGAAAGCCAATCCATGCCAAGAATCACATTAGATTCCACTATAGGAAGGACCACAAGATTTATAGGAAGTAAATTCCCCCAAACTTCAATCGGGGAAGAATTATAAACTTTTGATGCGACTTTTGTGCCATTAGGTATTGTCACAACTGACTCAACATCTAATTGTTGAGGTAATTCGGTGATACTCTTAGAAAATTATTCAGAAATAAAAGAGTGGGTGGATCGAGAATCAAATAAAATATTTTCTACTTTAGAGTGGATGGTAAGTGTACCTTTCAGCACATCGTTATCGTACTCCACATCGCTGATAGAAATTGCATGTGACATTCCTTTGTTTGTAGCCTTTATATTTTGTTGATGTTGATCATCATTAAAAACCCTTGGATTAGGGAATTTATTGGCATAATGCCCCATCTCCTTGAACTTGAAACATTGTAGTGTAGTAGGTTCATTCTGTGTGTCCCTTCTATTGTTTTCATCATTAAACATCTTCTTCCCATCATTGCAGAATTCAAATGCCCGATGACCTTCCTTTCCACATTTGAAACATTTACTTGTCCCTTTAAGACAAATCCCTCCATTTTTCTTTCCACACTTTGAGCATAAGGGAAATCTCATCTTATTTTCAGTGTGCTCATTAGATTTTCATTTGAATTCCATTTTCTACTTCTTATCAAACCCATATGACTAATGGGTTACTCCAATCTCCATCTCAACTTTGAAAGCACATCGAACGATTTCCTCGCAGCTATTGAAGTCCCTTATGGATATGGACCTTCAAAGACTTGG
This sequence comes from Viscum album, assembly GCA_963277665.1. Lineage (NCBI taxonomy): Eukaryota > Viridiplantae > Streptophyta > Magnoliopsida > Santalales > Viscaceae > Viscum > Viscum album. The sequence goes on from OY728157.1 coordinate 502,122,954, forward strand.
TTTTAAGAAACTAATGAATCGATCGATCTTACTCTCAGATTGGATAATAATACCAGAAGCCTACCTTTCAAGTCTTGTAAAATTTTCTTCATAGGTACCTACAGATTCATCATCCTTTTACTTCAGTTCAAGAAACTCTTTCTCCATCTTTGTTCGGAGAATACGAGGGAAGTACTTATTGAAAAATAAGTTCTTGAACTCGTCCCATTCCATGGACTCAATTTCATCCCTTTGCCTCGTATTCTTAATTATATTCCACCATTGACCAGTATCTCCTTCCAAATGATACACTGCTAGGATGAATTTATCGTGTTCAGAACATTGAAGAACTGAAAATATCTTTTCAGTAGTACTAATCCATTGTTCAGCAACTAATGGATTAGTAGACCCACAGAAAGAAGGTGGACGCTGCCTCATGAAGAATTCAACAGAATGTTGCTCCTTACTTTGCTCGTTTGGAAGTCTTGTATGATTCATAGCTTGAGAAAGTAGTGTGATCATGGCTACAAGATTTTGTATTCCAGCTCCCATAACGTTTGGTTGCTCAGGGGTACAATCATTGCATTGCCTGTTGCATTCCATATTAACATGGTTTCTTCGAGTTCAAGCCATTGACTAAAACCAAGAAGAATAGTGTGAGGAACACTAATTATAATAGGAAAACCACATAATCAATATTATAATTTTACACTTAAGGTCTTATCCTAGGTTATTCACGGTAATTTCTAAAACACTAAGATTGTGTTATATGCTTACAATTATCCTTAGGGTTCTTACTAAGGCTTTCACATCATAGTTTCCAAATGTTTACTATACCATTCCTCTGATACCAACTATAACAACCCATAATTTACATACATGGTTAATACATCCAAATTGAAGCATACTTATTACAACATATAACAAAACTATTAAAGGACCGTATAGGTATAGTGTCTTTAGAAACTGTGAAACATAAACAACTGGTTCATAAAGCACCTAAATTGGCTCCCATTTATTTCATCATATCTATAGTCCATTTTTGGCATATCTTACTTAATACCCTTCTTCCTAACCTGGGGAAAGAAAACATACAAAAGGGTGAGCTCAAATGCACAGTAAGGGTAAAAAAATAAATATAAATCACATCAAAATAAAATCATAACATGTTGGAAATCTTACCATGCAAAAGAGATCATAATTTAATAACAGGGGATAAATCTTGGTTGTGAAATATAATCCCAATAATCATAACATAAAACATTAAACTTTGTGGCATGCACACATAATCATATAGAATAATTTATTATTAGTCAAGACTCATTTCCAAGACTATCTTAGTGGAAAAAGTCCATTTCTGAACCGAGTTCACTCCTCGTTTTAGTCCTGTTTTACTGAACCAGTTTAACCAGCCGTTCCAGCCATGTCTATCTCATGAGATATAAAATCTTTACCCAATGCATTAGAGGGATATGTATTTTCCACCCATCTCATAATGATACCATTATTATGGGTGCCACAAAATCATAAATCATACAACATTGCATAACTTATGTAATAAAAATGGGATTCTTAAACAACATGACATCATAAAACAATTCATATAAGATAAAATAACTCATTAAAATAATTCCATTACAACATAATCAAATCAATGTAATAATAGGGATAGAAACATAACCATATATTATCATAGATGAAAAATAATTTTGATAAAACACTTGAACTTCATTCTTGAGGAAAATATCCTTTCTACTTCAAAAACATTTTCCTTTATTAACATGTCATACAATTTTATACTAAAAGAAGTTTATTAAAAATAAACTTGAAAACTTGTAATGGAATATTCTTGGAAATAATTTTTTAAAAATCTATTCATGCCGTATAAGTTAAAAAAAACATTTTTCTTGTACTTTTTTCGGAAAAGTCAAAAAGTACCTCGTCTGAAAAACGACAAAATATTCCTTTCATATCTTTTACTAAAAACTCAACAAAGGGTAAAAATAGATTTAAGAAATTTTAGGTGGATGGAAATAGTATTACATATTGAGGAAACATGGATGTGGATGATAAAATACACCCCAGTAAATACCAAAGTATAAATAACCTCGGATAAAAAATTGAGATAGTGATATTTCCCTTACCTTAGGTCTGATTTGCTTCGTAAGTGTCTGAACCTCCTTTATACTGATTTAAATAATGTTATTGACTTATTCCAGAATCATACTTATTTTTATGATATCATATATGGTCATATTCTTAGCTTCTTATTAGTAATATTTCATTACTACTTGTTATTTGGGTTTTTATTACTTTTTGTTTTTATGCATGTTTTGTTGAATAAATTCTTATTTTTCTTTTTAGGATATAGATACCTCATTTCCAGAATGGTATTACTGTAATATATATCATATTCATTCATTCAATTCATTTTGTATAATAATTATGCAATTAAGATCATGTAGAACGAGTCGCATCAAATTGTGGAGACGGTATTCCGTACGTACGCACGGGCGATGATATCGTTCCCATGATTGTGGAATTGTATTGGAGTGTATATATACTATTTAAGAATCAATGTCACTTTAAAATAATCATATATAGTCATTATTTACACCATTATACCCATCCAAGTAAGGTGGTGGTGGAAAATAGATTACACCATGGCGTAGAGACGGTATTCCGTACGTACGCACGCACAATGATTTCGTTTCCGTAGGATGGATAGATGGTGAAATAGGGTTGTTTCATACTTATAATAAAATATAATTATATTATTGATACTGATGTTATTAATTAATAATGAAAAAACTAAAGAAGAAGAAGTGGAAGAAGAAATAAAGTTGAAAGAATCTATAACGGACATTACCTCTTCTTTGAAGCCCCTCTTTGAGATCTCCTCTTAGGGCACTAAAATTGGTCTTTGAAAATAACCAGGACCTCTATGATTTTTTTATGGAAGTGGAGAGGAGATATTTTCATGGTTTGGTGGAGCTTGAAGGATCAAAGTGGTGTGAGGAAGAGAGGGAGGAGGTACCCTTTTATAAGGGAGGAGAGGGGCACCTTTGGAATAACTAAAAATATTATTTTATTATAAAGTCAAATTCGGTTTTTAATAGCTCCAAATTGATATATATCGAACCTATAGTGGGGATGGGTTGAAATAATCTCATAAAATAAAATTTTGACAAGTTTAGGTATCATTTTTAAGCTTATAATTTAGATTTAACTTTAAGTTAGATAATGTAACCTTTACCGTGTCTTCTTGTTTTCTTAAACTATAAGGTTAATAAACTAACTATATCAAGCCAAACGGACCCCAAGTTGTTTATAATTAATATATATAACCTTATCTAAGTAATATTTCCGAACCTTAGATTTTTAAGAATAAAATAACAATTAATAATATAGTATTTTTTTAAAAAACAATTTTATGTAAATTTTGACACTATTTGGTAATTGATTTTTGTGAAAATCATAACGGAATTATTAGTTTGAAAACATTAAATTAAATCAATAATAACATGTCATATTGACATATAAATATATTGGAATTCATAAAAAGTCTCAAATTACATTTATTTGGGTATTTATAACATCAATTATGTCAATATTTCATTAATAAGATAATTACTGCATCTTTATTGTGTCATAAATAATTTAAATTATTTAATGTCTAAAAATTATAAATAAAATACCATTATGTTGGAAATATTTGTAGATTTCTAATGATTATTTATATTCTACTGTATCTTATGTATAACCCTATATTAAAAATGATTTAGTTATTAAACTTTGATTTTACCTATTTTAACCCTTCTATAAATAAATTGATAATAATTGTCCTAATATAATCCATGTAGTCCAAAATGGTAATATTTTATTCATAATGTTTTTTTGGTCGAATTACACTTATCCAATAGAAGTAGGACATGTGTTTGGGTAATAATAATAACACTTTTACCCTTAATTACCCTATTTACTTTTAACCGTGGTAAAAAAAGTAGAAAGTTACTATTCACCAAAAATTATTTTCATCTCATTGAACCAAATTTTATTCCTTGATATAAACTGTGTGTCTCAGATTTTCGAAATTATACTCACAGAAGTGGTAACATTAAGATTTATGAAAAATTCAGTTTTTTTAAATACCACTTTGTGGTTTCACTATTCTTCAAAAAATGAAAGTTTCCAGAAAAATACCAAAAATTAGGCCTAAGATATATTTGATATTATGAATTCAAAAATTATGTTCATTTTACAAAATTAAAAAAATATTAGTTACATTAACTAATTTAAAAATTAATTCTCATCGTCAAAACAAATAGCATGTTTTTAAAAGATAATAACTATCAAAAGATTGACACTTGTTTATGTCTGGTTTAAATGTGAAATTACATCCAATGAACAACATTGTATTAAATTGTAAAAATATATTCTAAATATACTTTAAATCCACTGAAATTAAAAATATATCACTATTAATTATTTCGATTAAAACAGTTGTTTTTAATTAAAATTTATTAATTTTCACTATTCATCAGAATATGAAAGTTATCCGAAAAGTACCAAAATTTCACCTTAAGATAATTTCGATATTCTGAATCCAAAAATGAAGTCCATTTTGAAAAATAAAATTTACAAAATTTCAAAAAGTGGTTATTAATATTCATAATGGATAGTTTTAATAATATTTTAATAGCATATCGTTGTTTAGTGAAACTCGGTATTGCGTACGACACAAGCTATTGGGTAAGGTCGCGGTTGCGTGTAAAGAAAGCCAAGCTACTATTGTGTGTAGTGAAAGATTCCTTTGATGATTTATATAACATAAAAACAAAATATTTCTCATAAAATTCTCAGGTGTTACATACATAATACATTTTTACATAACCAATGAAAAACAAACATAAAAATTGGGTGATCTCAGATGCTTGGTTAGGGTAAAAAATGAAGATATATGAACATATGTATATGAGATAATGATCATAACATTTGAAAACCATACACTAAAAATCATAGAACATAATGATATGTCATGGAATAAGTATTGGGAGTTCCTAAGAGATGAATCGTAAGAGAATCCGGAGCATAATCCATGAGTTCATTGAATATGAATAATATATAGAAATGTGTAATACACAAAAGCATAGAAATGTATTATGTCAAGGATACCTACCAAGACCTGTATAAAATTTTAGTATTGATATAGTCACCTATGTAAGTAAATATGGATTGGTCTGATAAACTAATGTTTTATGGCTTGGGATTCTACCTTTATACCATATTTTTTCAATCTTGTGTTATAAATCATGTGCCCTCTTGATTTAATGATTTTGATATAACCCATGTATGCTATTGTTATCTGTGTTGGGATATATCCTACGTAACATATTGATTTTAGACTTGTGATGCAACTAGTTTACCCTCTTTCTTTGAGTCTCAAGCTACAACCCATGTACCCTCTTTTTCTTATGCTCAGAATAAAACTTATGAACCCTCTTATTTTTGGAATTTGGAAAACAACCTATGTACCCTCTGATCTCATATAAAACATATCTTTTCCCAATACATTGGAGAGAGATATGTGTCCATCCCATCACATAATGAAAACAATATTTATGTCTTCTACAAGCTCATAAAACAGTCATTATTTCATAACTCATGATGTAAAACTGGAATTATAAAGAAATTCAAAATGGAAAAAATCTTAAAAAGATATAGATTTTTTATTCACTTCCATATAGTGTAACCCATATAAATAATTGTGTTTAATCATGGTATAACCTATAGAAAACAAACAAGTATAATAAATAACTCTCTTCTATATTAACCATTCAAATGAAAAAATGAATGGTTTCCGTGGATCATGTATCCATTAAGGCATGTGCAACACCAATGGATGTCATATTATATGTAAAATAATTTTTAAAGATCATTTAATGTATTTCAGGAAGAAAATAACTTTTACTCATTCAAAAATAATTTTTAAAAAGATTTTTGAAAACCTTTTTTATTTAAAAATCACTTTATAAAAAATGAATTTCAATAATTTCAATAAAGACTAATTTATTGAAATAAATTCTTACAAAAAACCCATTAATATTCAATGAAATGATGATCATGCTAGTGTATAAATCCATACATTCCAGACATTCTGTTTTTTTATAAATGGTTAGAAATGTTCCTTGATTAGAAATGACAATAATGATTTCATAAACCATTTTTAAAAAGGAAAACAATGGTAAAAATATATTTTGAAAATAATATGATAATAGTAGTAATTTTTTGGACCTTTTTTATAAAACAAGGTTTTGGGAGAAAATGTATTTTTGACCAAAGAGGGATATAATGTCATATTTTCTTAAAAATATTTTATTAATTATATTAAGTAAAAAATAGTGGAAAATGGTACCTTTACTTGAATATATCATGAATAAATATAGGGGAAGAAAATTAATGAGGTTGTTTTTTTATGGGTCTTAATATTTCATCAGTTAAATCATAATCATAAAGAACCTTGATATGTAAGGAGATTTTTCCAATAAACCCTAACCAGTTTGATAACATTTAATCACAAATCCCATTAAAGAATAAAATGACATGAATCTAAATATATAATTTAAATAAGAAAATTTATTTTATATCATGTTAAAGAGGCTATATATATGGCACATAAAACAGTATAGGTGTATAACATAACTTTTGTCTCCAAGAAGGAAAATTAAATCAAAATTATATTACCCATTTGGTAACATTTTAACCCTAAATATCATGAAATAATTATACATAAATTGATGTTTAAATAAAAAACTTTTGTGGGTAAAAATCATAAATTACATTCATGGAATGTATATACAACACATTGAAGAAATTGGTGGTGAATATAACATATGACTCACAAAAGTAAAAAGTGATACATAAATCCCCAAATACTTGGTTACCTTTTGAACCATGCTCCATGTGAAGGAATAACATTAATCTATACTTTTAGTATCATTGAATAATTTTAATTAATGATATAATATGTAATATGGATGTATATACATCGCCCCAAATAAAATATAGGTGAATTTGGCAATGGTCTCATGGAAACAAAACTAAGACATGAAATCACCTTACTTTAAGTCTTGACTAGCTTTGTACAGATTAAAAACTCATATAAAATAAGTATATTTTTATTTTAAAAATATTTTATGACCATATTAATATATATAATATCATATATGATTTACTTCTGACATTATATTACCCATTTATTAATAATTCCTTGTTTAAATTGTGTTTTGGGAAATAATAAATTTGCTTTTTCATACATTTATTACATATTATTATTGGTCCTCTTTCATAATTCATGATTTTATCATTTCCAGAATGTAAACCAATATATAAATATCTTATAATTTCGATGTATATATATTTATTATAATATATAAAAGTTATATATAGTAAATGGAATACACCATTTATGCAGACGGTAGACCATACATACACATGAACGATGTATCTGTTTTCTTATCATATTGAAGGATAGAAAAATAAATGATATAAATATATTATCATTTTAGTATAAATATTATGTTATATATATTGAATATATATTGTAAAATCATTATTAATAAATCCCATGTAAATTATGATCAAATCAAAATTTTTCATGAGGTGGTAGTCTACTATACACATGAATGCCATTATCATATTCTAACAAAATAGAAAGAATGAATGTATTTGTTATATGATAATTACATAACAATAAATACGTTATTAATATAAAAAATATCATATATTTTCACTATAAATCAATTTCTATTCTCAAACATCAAATATGGTAATGGAAGAACAATTGACATCAGTTCATAAGGTGGTGGCATGTCATACACATGAATTATGATTTTTTGTCCCATTTGATGGAAGTGTGTAATGTTATAGGTCATAATCCTAACATAACAACATATTAGTATATTGATGATACTGAGGTTTTTATATAATATTTATATAAGAAGAAATTAATTTGATGGTGAAGGAAACAAAAAAAAATCATATTGATGAACAATACTACTTCTTCTAGAAAACATTTTTGTTTTAATCAATGGAATTCCATTCTTTGATTTCATCCCAATGTTAGTCCTCTAGATTGGATAGTAATGAATTTGGGAGCGTATTTGAGTAGGGGTTGGATGAGGTATTAATCATGAGATATTTGAATATTTGAGTGGGTTATTTCCCTTATATAGTACAAGAGGATTGTAATTCTGGTAAAATGGGTTTTGGGCATGTTTCAATTTCATTTAGAACTTAAATTAAAGGCAAGCCTCTTGGTAAACTCATATTTCTCTAAATCTGTGTAATTAATTTTAATTGTTTTCACTAATCATTTTAGTAAATAATAAATTTCACATTATTATAAATTATAAATCATGATTATTTAAAATATGGAATCCATTCTTATAAATACAAATCATAGACTTAATATTAATTGAATTAAAATTAATCCCGTAGACATGGAAAAACAATTGGTTTTTAAATTGAAAAGGTTCAAAAGTTTGAAATATTTTTTTATCCAACTTAAATGTGAAATTTATTCAATTGACCTAAATTTTAATTAATATTGTACTTTTGAATGAATTATACTTTAGAAATATTTTCATAAATAATTTATCTATATAATTAAATTAAGAGCATGTTAGTTTTCAATTAATATTCAGTGTTTTCTCTATTCATCAAAAAAAGAATCGTCTTAGTAAATTACCAAAAAAATTACTCTAAGATAATTATGACCTTCCAAATTCTAAAATTATTTTTATTTTGTCAAATAAAATTTATTAATGTGTCAAAATTTAGTTCCAAATCAAGAATTCCTTTAAAAGAGTGTAAAATTACCCTTTTGTAAATACATCTCTTTATTCCTAATGTTGGAGTTTTTCTTATATCTTTTCATAAAGACAAGTAATATGAAAGTTAAATATTTTATTGAATATATAAAATGTAATTTTCATTAAAATAATTCATAAAGTTGTCTTTTGGAATTTATTGAGAAACAAAATTGGACATAGAAAAATTGTTTTTCCCAAAATTAATTTCTTTATTGTCAAATTGTTCTTACTCCTATTTATTATTAATTTTTAACTAAAGGGATCATTTTATATTCATATATATCCCATTTTATCATAATTTCTTTATCTTATGCATAACATCTTTTCCAACTGTGAGGTGATAACTATAATATTTTAATAAATATATTAATAATCTATTGTTGTTTGGTAAAACTCTGTCTTCTATGTAATTAAAGATATTGATGGAAAATGTAATTGAGTCTAACACAATACATACATAGTTTTTTACATATAAAAATATGATCTATGTGTTTAATATTGTTAAATTATAACTTGGTATTTTATATAAAGTAAACATAACTTGGAGTTGTGTAAAATGAAAGCTATCAAAGAATTTTAAAATATTCAAAAAATAAAAATTCACAAAAAACTTGTGTGATACAACCCTATAGTTTTGAATGTTTTCTGATCTGTGGTGACTCATAAAAGAAGTAAATTGGACGTTTAATCATGCAAAATGATATGGTGATAGCATATTCCTCGCACTAATTGAAGGATCATGACCAAAATACCCATATCCATACCTACACTAAGCTGTAATAATTGATTCTTTAATGAAATGGATTAATTTTATTGATAGAGAAAATTAAAAAATATATAATGATCATAAAAATTTTAAAGTATATATTTTCTCTAAAAAAGACTCGTTTTAAACAAGGAATATGGTTAGAGGTGATTAAATATTATGATTTCTTAATACATTACAACCATGGTAATGTGAACAATGTGATATAAACTTTGAGTCGAAAGAACCATGTTATCCTATCTGTGATGAGGATAAAAAAGATCCATTATTTAACAAATTTCATAATATAGTTATAGAAGTATTGATGTTTGGGGAGATATTATATTTTTATGAAATAAATGTTCAACCATCTATCTAAGTGAGGATAATGTGGTGGGAATGGAAGAAGAAGAATTGAAAAAGATTGATTGAGATGTTCCTAAAAACAACATTGATTATTTGGTAATTATAAAGATCATAACCCATGTTTTTGTCTTTAAAATACCGTATTTCTAGAAGGTTTTATTCAGAGTTAATAATTTTCTATTAATCCACAATTTAAAAAGAATTATAGAGGAAAGAAATTATATTTCTACTAGGACCAAATGAAGAGAAATATTGATGAACATGTATCTTGATTCTCAGTATATCGGAAATTTAAATCTAGGAGAAAAAAGTATAAGGGTATGTTACACCCAATACCCTTACCAGAATGAAAATGAGAATACAACACAATTGATTTTATCACTAGACTCTCTAAAATAACTTAATTCCATAATATTAGATTGGTTATCACCAATCACCTAATGAATTTTCACACTTCATTGATATCACATAAGATTTATCTCATGATAATATTTATAAAATACACATTAAGGAAGTGGTAAGATTGAATGGAGTACCAATTTCTATTTTATATGATCTAGATATAGGTTCTACTTCAATGTTCAATCAAAGTATTCAGTAGGCTCTGGATACAAAGATGAGTTTCCGTGTAGTGTGTCATCCTTAAATTGATGTTCAATTTGAGAGGACCATTAAAACCATAGAAAATATAGTGAGATCTTATTCTATGGATTTACATGGCAGTTGGGATAAACACTTTCCCATAATGGAATTTTCATAAAAAAATATCCTTCATTAAAGAATTAAAAAGGATTTTTATGAATCCCTCTACCAAAAAAGGTTAATATCTCCAATGTGTGGTGGGGAATATATAGATATAAACTTATTGGGGCCTATTCTGTTAGAGGAGATGGAAGAGAAAATCATCACTATTTAGTATTACATCAAGGTGGATCATATTTTAAAGTATATTTATAGTGAAAAACATTAACATGACATGGAATTTGAATATAGAAAGATGTGTTTTCGATAATTTCTCCATGTAAGAAGGATATGATATTATTTAGTTAGAACTAAAAACTAAGATTATAAAAGAGCTAAATATGGCCGATATCAGGGATAGAGAAGAACTAACTACCGGAGTGAGATTAAAATCACAAGGCTTTTTTGTTCACTTTTAGATGTACTGATAAAGCAAATTATTTATCAGTGCCTTTATTTTGTGCAGATAAAGGGGGCCTTTTTCATTGCTTCTAGAAATAAGGATTATTGGTACTTTTATCAGTGACATTAAAATCATTGATATCCTTCATCATATCATTTAGAAGCACTGTTAAAGGAAACCTTTATCAATTATTTTTCAAGTGATAATAAAGTGGAATGTTGCAATGCGGTGTAATAGAACACTATAGAACCAGTGTGGTGTGCAATAAAAGCACACTAAAACACAAAAAAATAAAAAAAAATAGGCAAATAAAGTACCCATAGATAATTTAAATAAAACAAAATCTAAAACACAAGTTCAATAAAAAAACATTATATTATAGACATTTTTAACATTAGTTCTATACAATTACATAAGTAAAAATAGTTTTATATAATCAAAAACATCATTGTTCCTTGGACATTTGATCTATACCTCAACTCATGCAATTTTTTAATAAACCACCTCTGCTAGAGATAATGATTTCTTCCGTACAAGGAATAAATTATAATATTAGTAATAATATGAAGAAATAAATTAATAAAGAGTATTGATTTTATACTAAACAATGTGTCATACCAGGTACACTGTCTATCAGAATGAGTTGTGGTTGATTCATTCACATCAAAAAATTTCTTATTCATATTCATGTATTATATTTATTAAAATTAACTAAACAATTATAAGATAAAAATGAAAAATAAATTAATTTCGTAAAAGATTATAAAAGGATGATAAAACAACCTAAGATCTTTTTCATAATTTTGTTAGTGGGATAAAATTTTTAAAATAAATTGATACTTATATATTAAAGAGATACAATTGGATTCATACCAGCCATAATTTTTGTCGAAATGATGTGTGGTTTATTCTTACACATCCCAAATGATATATTGATGATTTCCCTAAAGTATCAAGGTAATAAAAAAATTTCAGGGTTTTCTGTGTATCACTTGTCCTTGTTATTAAAATCAAATTTTATACTGGAAATATGCCCTTTGAGTCGTATTGTTCACAAACTATGTTGGTTTTATATGAGAATGATTTCTACATGTGAAAAAATGAATTTTGTACCACTATAATAAATTATCAATAAAATCTATGTGTGTTTTCTCGGTTTTTAGTTAGGGAAACTTTTAGAACTAAAATATCATTTTCGTAATGATAATGGAAATCTTGAGTCATTCAAACTACATCATGTATCATATTGATATGATGCTAGTTCTAAAACATCTAGACGACTTATGGATCATTATCTTAGAGTATCAAAATAATCTTAATTCGTTTTCTTGATTTTGAGTATGTTAGTAGTATTTTTTACAAAAAATATTTCAAAATTTAAATAAATAGATACACTTTGAGTCATATGGATCAATTCATGCATCAGTTTGAGGTGTGTCTGATTCACACATATTCTAAATGACATATGTATAGTTTTTAAAATGAATCAAAACAATAAAAATGTGTTTTCTTAGTTTTTATTATGTCCCTTAAATTTCTGTACTAGAATATCATTATAAACTAGAAACACACACTTTGAGTCATACCTATCACATTGTGTGTCAATTTTATGTTAGGATAATTTCTAAATGTAACAATTGAAACATGAATAATTGTACATAATTATCAAGAAAACCCAAGTATGTTTTTCAATATTAAATGAGTTACAATTTTTAAAATAAAATGTCAATTTTAAACTAATAATGGACCCTTAAATCATATTGGGAACATAATTTATCTAATTGTGGAATGGGTAATTCCAACCCATCAAAAATGATTTATATATGGTTTTTTTAAAGTATAAAAAATAATTTGAATGAGTTTAATCAGTTTGAAGTATGTTAGATGCCTTTCCTACTAAAACAAATTTCAATTTAAAATAAAAACACACACCTAGAGTCATACTTGTCACACTGTGGGTTAGATTGAGGTATGACTAATTCTGACATATTTGAAAAGACAAATGAGTCATTTTACTGATGTATCAAAACAATATTAATGTGTTTTCACTGTTTGCAGAACATCACATTTCTCTTTTACTAAAATGTCATTTTAAAATGGAAACACACACATTGAGTCATACCGGTCACATGGTTTTCTGGTTTAATGTGAGATAGATTCATACATAATAAAAATGACTTAAAATAATTTTCATAAATTTTCATGAAATTATGATTGTATTTCTCAGTTTTAAGTGACTGACACTTTTTTAACTAAAATTCCCCTTTTAAATTAATAATAGACACTTTGAGTATACCATGAAAATCGTGTATCGTATTGAGGTTTGGCTGATTATTATGCATAAAAAATTACTTATATATAATTTTTTTAATGTATCGAAATAATAAAAATGTGTTTTCTTGGTTTGGAGTTTGTTGGTAGACTTTTTTACTAAAATAAATTACAATTTTAAATAATAATACACACATGGAGTCATATCGATCACAATGTGATTTAGATTGAGGTGTTTATGATTCTTACACATAACAAATTAATAATGGTTCATTTTTCAAATTTATCAAAACAATATGAATCTATTTTCTTGTTTTTGAGTATGTCACTTGTATTTTTTCAAAAAATATATTTTTAAACTGGTAACATTCATGATGGAAAATAATGGCAACATCATGTGTAGGTTTTATGGGCGAGTCATTCCTACAAATCAAAAATGAAATATGAATCATTTTCTTAAATCATCAAGATAATCAGATCATGTGTTCTTAGTTCTCTGATAGTGGCACTTTTCAAACAAAAATAACATTTTTAAACTGATTACATAAAATATTTTGTCATTTCGGTCGCATCATGTATTGGGTGGAGGTGAGGATGATTATTAAACATCAAATATGAATTATGAATCATTTTATTAATGTATCAAAACAATTTGAATGAGTTTTATTGTTTTATATTATGTGAGTTGTAATTTTTACTAAAATTAAAGCAAATGTTAAATAGAAGAAGCACGCTGGGAGTTATATCTATCAAACCATACATCAGATAGAGGTGTGGATGGTGCCTACATGTCTCAAAAGACAACTGGATCGTTTTCCTAATATATCAAAACATTGGGAATATTTTTCCCTGGTTTTTAGAATGTCAGTTGTTTATATTACTAAAATGTATTTTTAATATGCAAACATACACTTTGAGTCATACATGTCACATCATTAGTTAGCATGGAGGGATACTGGTTCTTACATGTCACAAATGACTTATGAATCATTTTCCAAAATCAACAAGGCAATACGAGTGCATTTTATAGTTTTTAGGCAGTGACAATTATTTATCTAAAATGTTAATTTTAAACTAGTAACAGAAACATTCAGTCTTACATGGCATATAGTGTGTATGTTTTAGTGTGCATAATCCCTACAATTCACTAATTATTTATAGATCATTTTCCTAAATTATCAAAATAATATGAATGTGTTTTCTCAGTTTTGAGTATGTTAGTTTTCTTATTTACTTAAATTAATGTCAATTTAAAATAAAAAGACACACATTGAGTTATACTGGTCACACAAAGATTGATATTCTTATGAGTCCTATTCATTCATGTTCGAAAAAAATATTCATTTTTTTCTTAAATTATAAACACAATATGAATATAATATCTTAGTTTTTATTCTATCACATTTATTTTTTAATAAAATGCCATTTTAAACTAGAAACACTCAATTCGAGTCATAATAGTCATATAGTTTGTTAGTTTGATTTGAGAATAACTAATAAAAGTCAGAAATGACTAATGAATCATGTTCCATAATTATAAAATAAATATAATCATGATTACTCGTTTCCATTTAATGGACCTTTTGGAATTGAAAAGTCAATTATAGACTAATAAAGGACACATTCAATCATACCAAGAAAATCATGTATCATATTGATGTGAGGATTATTTCTACAAGTAAAAAATGACATAATAGTCACATTACTAAAATATCAAAATAATCCAAAATTTTTGTCTTGATTTTGAGAAAGTTAGTTTTATTTTTTACTAAAATTATTTTTAATTTTTAAAAAAAAATGAACTTTGCATCATACCGGTCACAAAATGTGTTGGATTGAGGTTATAATGATTCCAAAAAATCCCAAAGTCTCAAAAAAATATCAAATAATAATGTTAGTAATTTTTATATTTGATTTATGTTATGAATTTCCTACAATTCATATTGTGTCTGTGTTCGTAGATGAAAAACATTTTTTAGCTAAGAACATCGACTCAATATTCGTTGTTTCAATTAGCTAATGAAATACAATACTATGTGTGGTATTATTTTAAATTAATAAAAATGATATATTTTTGTGGCTTTTTGAAGATATTTTAAATAAAAGTATGACTCCCCAAAATATGTGTGAAAAAATTTAAGTATTATATAAAAATGATACATAAATTTACATAAAATATTTTATAAAATGATGAAAATTTAAAATAAATAAGTTCTAGTAATTCACCTTTTCATTATGGTCGTATACATTCTTAACCCACTTATTTATTGTTATTATTTGATTTTCATCCTTGAAGTACAGTCTCCCGCAAGCAAGATCAGCTTCAAACAAGCAACCCCAACTCGAGAGAAAGAATCCACGTGTATAGAAAAATAATTATTGTGTTATGAATTCTAAAAAAATTATATTAAACATAAATATAATACTATGCATTAATTCTATAGACAAATATTTTATTGTGAAATAATTATTACTACACCTTTTATATTGCAGAGGCACCATCGTTTCGCTTTCAGAAAATGGAATAGAGGGAACTTAAAGAAATGAGATAAATGACAACTATTTAGTGGTGAAAATGTTTTGAAGATAAGAATTTAGTGGATTTTTTTTGTGGAAATGCATAAAATATGGTTATAAATCATCTAAAATATAAAAAATATATAAATATAACTTCCAAATAAATCATTGAAAAATAAATTAATAAATAATTGATAAAAATGATAATAAAATTAACATTAGAAATAGTATAAAAAATGATAAAAAACATTAAATTTTTAGTGGGAATTAAAAATTAAATGATGGTTGTATATATTCATGACCCATTTCATTTATTTCATTATTATAGTTATAGCCTTGAAGTCTAATCACACAAGTGCATGAGCAGCTTCAAAAAAAACATCTCAATTCAAATAAAATAATTCCCTTGTATAACAAAACACTTATTATTTTAGTGATACTAGAAATAAATAAGCTAAAAATTAATATAAAACAATACATTGATTCTATTGAAAATGATTTTATTGTGAAAACATAAATATTTCCTCTCTTATTTGAGAAAAGGAAGAATAGTTTCTCTTTTAGTAATGGTAGTGGAGGAATCATAAAAGAAAGTGACAAATGTTAACACTATAAGGGTGAAGAAGGACTGAGGGATAAGATTTTTTTGATGTTTTGTCGAATAATGGAATGAAATATTGATATTAATATTCTAGAGTAAATGAACTTTTTAATGAGTAGTAAAAATAAATATAAAATTTCATTATTTAATTTTCTGGAAAAAATATAGAGATATTATCATTAGATTACCATTACAACTTCATAAAGTGTTTCGTTCATTATAGATTTTTCAGTAGTGGGATAGGTGACTTAATATTGTAAAGAAGACATTATCTAAATGTGTAATTGAATATTTAATTTTGATTATGTTAATGTAGTATAACACATTTAATATAATGAAGAAAACACATTATATTAAAAAAAATTACTTTCTTATTGAACTCCAATAAATTTTTAATGGGTTTAGGGATTTTGATCACTTATTTATAATATAAATCCATAATTTCTTGTCCCCTATCACAGAAAAGACAATTTCTACATTGGGGATGCCACAAATTGATTGTGTTCTCATTATGAAATTGTCATCCTCGATGGAATTTTTATCTAACCTGAAATAAGATATAGTCAATAGTAAGAAAATTTACCAATTATTTATTTATATGAGTTATAAAATAATTGAAGTTATTAATATTCCATTATGAATGGATCGTCTTATCTTGTTCTATAATGAAACTATCATTCATGAATTGCCTTTGAAAAACATTCATTACACTCCAATTTTCAACCCATTTACAATAGAAAATTACACAGGAATTTTTTTTTAATCTGAATCTTATATAAATTTGATGATGCCAAAATAGGGAATATTTTCAAAAATAGGATTTCTATCCTTCCAAAAAAATATGTGCATCTCTTCTAAAAAAAGTGTAATTCCATTATTTTTTATTTTACTGCAGTCATCAATGTCATTTCTATAGATCTTATAACCATTTATTACAAAACATGTGAAAGATATAACATTTTCATTTGGTCCCCTATGTAGACGTCGAAGTAGTTCAAAAATTTAATTCATATTTTAGATAACTCCATATATATTTGATCATAATAATAGCTAAAAAATTTATTATCTGTATTTGATAACCATACTTCATCCCTTGATGGATTCAAATATGTAAAATTTATGTTTGGGATTCAATATATTGATCAACATCTCCACTATTATATAAAATGTAAAAGTTCAATTTTCCCCTATTTGTCCAGGCAATTTTAACAACTTCAATTCCAAAAATCCCTTCACCCATAAGGCATACACTATGAAAAGACATTTGGAAACCAAGTCTATCAACATCTGAAATGTAATCAGTACAGAATTCAACATCATCTAAGAAAATATATGATTCTTCAATACAATCTTCCAAACAACATTGATTTATTACATGGACTTTAAAAATTATTATATACCATTCAATTGGGAACATACATCCCTAATGGACATGAACACATAGTTTAACCTCTCTAAAACAAATTAAAGTATTGGTTGGACCATTTTCTCATAGAATTATTGTGGTATGAACAACTATAACTCACATAATATGACTTCAATATCCTTATTCATGATTGAAACCATCATTAGGTCAATAAAATTATAGCATATGAATCTAGAAAATAAGTAATGTCTTGTAAATTTATCTCATACATTTTTGGAAAAATACATTGGAAAGAAACATAGATCATATATTAAATTGTAACATTATATTTGTGTGATTTTAGTCATTTTATCATCAAATGAGTCATTAACATGACATTCTTTATATTTGATTAATATCCCTGTGGAACTTTTGCACTATTAAGTAAAATTTAAAATTGACATTTTTCATATCTTCAAATACTGTATGCTATAGTAGAAAGAAAATTTATCCATTTTCCCTTCACATGTTGCTACTCTACACTTACCCCCATGTCAATATTGTACACCCTATCCATGATGATGTCATTTTTTCCCTAATTATTTTGTAACATTGAATTAAAACTATAAAATATTTTTTTTCTATATGCATGAAATCAATAAAGTATGTCACATAAAAAAATTACAATATAGTAATTCAAAAGATATTGAACACTTCTTCTAACCATATTTTTATGGGTTTTCAAAAAATGGTTTGCAAAAAACAATGTCTAATTTTTTAGTTTATTGAACAATTTATCACCCATTAATTGGGATAGTGTCTTACCATATTATATATTCTGATATATTTTTGTCATACAAGATTAGTATTTATTTCATTAGTGATAGAAAAAATTATTCCCTAAAAATAGAGTTTTGAGGAATTTTTCAACCAAAATGAGTGTGTACATTCTTCACAGAGGGGGAACCCTAACATTCCATTAATGTTAAAGCCTAATAAATTTCCATAAATAAGAATGTCAGTTATCTAATTATACAACATAGATCTTAATGTTAGTTCTTAACTTATATGATCATCATACATTATAACAGTTGTATACTATATCAATTTCAGATCATTGATCAATAGATCCAAATAAACATATGTATCATTATCAGGATACTTTTGTCCAAATATAAGTAGATAAAACTAAATATTTTAGTGATTCATGTATAACCATGGTGGAAATTTATAGATTACCTACATAACGGGCCTTGTACTATGAGTAATACTCTTTAAAGAAAAGGATTTATTTTATTTCTAGATAATTTAATATGAATATTTTTCACCTCATTTCCAAAATTTGGTTTCTAACAATCATTTTTCTTCTACTGAGAAGAATTTTTTATAAGAAATTGGTTCCAATATTTATTTCAACATGGCATATCAATTTTCTTCTGGTTTGATGACATCTATATAGTATCCTAAATATTTGAATAGTAGGAATGTACAATATAGCTATCAAAGGACTAGATACATTTTTCTTGAATCGTTCTACGCCACCCATAGGGTATTTTAGGAGTGGTTCATGGTCCTCATGAAGCAACATACAATATTTTAATGAAGCATATATTTTTTTAGTGATCATTACCATTGAACATAGCATTCATTTTTCATCATATGTTCAACACGGTAGTTCATTTTCTTCTGGTAGAATAACATTCGTGAGACCAGGTTTATGTTTAAAGATGGTGTCACTCAATATGCTTTCATATTTCCAATTATATGACATCTATATAGATAGAAATGTTCTATATTTACTAAGATTATTATATAATGGTCTCTTAACATATCTATTTATCTTCACAAACTACTATGGACCATAATGAATGTCATCTTCAATTTTCATTTCCATTTTGACCATGTGATCTCCATCATTATTTACACTAGTATTCACGTAATATAATATATAAACCATTCTTTAATATCAATTGGTGTGCATGTTAATTTTTTCTCCATGATTAGTCAAAAATTTATATCTCTGATCTATTTTGTGACAAATCAAATTTTCTTCCAACTCTTCAAGGCTAATTTTTCATGAATAAAAACTACATAAATATGGGAAAATAATTTAACATGTTTCTTATGGATGCTCAATTTAAATATTGAAGATCTATTTAGATAAATATTCATACTCTTTAGTCAAATTAGTAATGTGAATCCATTTTTTATTCATATCCATCCTATATGGATCATAAAATATTCATCAAGAACCATAAATAAATAAATACGCAAAAAATATTCATTATCAAATATGATAGTTATAGATAATTATAATAAAGGAAACCCAAAATTTAATTACTTCGAATAATTTCATTATGTTTTAAGAAAATGGGTAATTGAATTTAAGAAAAAAAATCACTCAACTGTTGTATGTTTTATCCTATGAATTTATTCAAAGGAGAATGTTATAGACAATTATCATCTTCATCAACTCATCTCCCAAATAGTTGTCATTTCATATTGTTTTTTAATACTCATACTCTATATCTTGTGTATATGGACCACCATTCCATGAAATACTCTTAGTATTAGTCATCTATGGGGTGACAACATCTCAAAGTAGTACAAGAAACAATAATAGATGGCGATGAGTCTCAATAAACATATAAAAATTACTATTAATGAGATGAAGATAATGATGATGACAGTTTTAATACATTATGTTCTCTAAAAGGTTTAATACCTCCCATTTAGGACAGTTACACCATAAGAACTAGTTATTAACTCGTAGAATATTGAAGGTTAGATTTGGTGGGAATACATGTTCTTGTCTCTGATTCAAGGGGTCTTACCGTATAATTGTTTTTATATATGAATCATTAGGGCCTCAAATAATTATATATTTTATGGAGAAATCCTACTTTTAATAATTTCAACCCTCTAACATAGACTAGTCCTTACTATATAAAAATGGGTCATCAAGTCCTTCGAAAATACCCTAAAATACGGAAAAAATTATAATGTCAATCATGGATTAATTAGAAACCAAAATATGATCCATAAAAATAATAACAACTTATTCCAAAATCGAGAATATATAAAAAGGTATTGATAAATTGGATTAATAAATAATTATTTTTTAATGTCCTAGATCACTCTGGTCTATTCCATTGTGAAAATATATTGTTTGTAGTGTACCTAGATCTCACGATGGCATGTTGTAAGAGTTTTCTAGTTTTTTTTTCAATGGTAGTTCACTAAATCGTAGCTCCTGAAAGGTAGCTCACCAAATAGTGGCTCACCAAATAGTGGATCACTGAATAGTGGCTCTCCGAACAATGCCTCACTTAATGGTGACTCATCGATTGGTATCTCATAGAATAGTAACTCACTGAATATTGACTCATTAGACTATGTCTCATTGAACAGTGACTCAATTAATGGTTACTAATTGAATTTTGACTTTCCACTGGTATCTCATGATAGTGACTCACCCAACAGTGTGTAATTTCTATTTTTCCAGTTCTATCCCTCTTTGACATTTAATGATTTACCGATCATGTTTAAGCATTTATAAATCTCTTTCCACCATCTTTTGGGATAATTATTATATCTTTAATATCTTAATTCCCCCTAGAAATAAAAAGGTCTAAGCCACATGGACAAACCACAATCTAAATTTTATGTAATTTAAATCATTCTCCCTTCTATTGAGATAGGACCGGGCCCTTCTAAGCTAAGATCGTATCTTCCCCATGTGATTCTGTTTTCTCTAGGCAGGACCCAAAATTGTTTTCCTGAGGAGTCATACACCTTTCATCAACCATCTAGTTCAATTTTTCCTTATATTATCATGCTCGTACGACCCCTATTTTGACATAAAAAGTATCATTGGTCTCCTTTTTAGGTGTGGATTTCCTTCTTCTCTCCTTTGTTTGTGCATCTTGAGGGGTGGGTATACTTATGTCGCCTATTGATCACAGTTGAAACCAAATTGTTAAGGGTGTTAGGATATAATAATCTTATTACCTAAGTTACAAATATGGATGTGGAAGTTGATGAGGATCAGTTGTTTTTATCTATTATCTTTGGTATGTAATGTAAATTTTATCGGTTGTATCCCTATGAAAATCAAGGTCATTGGTGGCCTTTTCTGACACACCCGTGATTCTTTATAATTATTGTTTATTCTCTATTGAGATTACTGTAAACATGAAATCTAGTTATCCACACACATCTGGGTAAATAAAATTGATTCATTTGGATTCAACGTGTTGTGTGATCAACACTAAATTTATGATCATGTAATTAAAGAATAGTGTTGATCAAATCTGAATACACATGTATTTTTGGTGTGGATGTGTGTTTTTTGGGTGTTGTTTAGGCTTGTGACTTGGGTGGGTGATATGGTGCTACTATTGGTATCACATTTGTGGGTATAGGGGAATATAAAGTGATTAAATCCATGGGTAGGGTATTATATGTGTTTGTATTGGGGTTGTGGATTCAGTGGTGTTTATTGTGGGATATGTGTATGAGATGGTCTATGATGTGTAATGGAGTCTTAGGGTGAGAGATTAATTGATTGGGGAATGGATGATCTTTTTAAGTAGTGGGACTACATTTGGGATGTGTTATGGTTGTGGAATAGTGTAGTGAAGTGGGACTGTAATCGGGTGGTGCTTATGAATGTGTTGGGTATGGATGTGGTTGGTTGCTTTTTGGGTACTGATGGAATGAAATAAGTGAACTTCTTAATATAAAATTAAATTTTGTTAAATAAAAATTTGTGGGTTTATTTTTTTAATGTTAATGTTTGTATGGATGTGCATGTATGGGTAGCAACAAGGGAAGTTTTTTGTGCGATGGTTGTTTGTTTGGAAACCTATAGGTTGGGTTGAGTGTTTGGTTACCTATATATATATAAACATGTAGTTCCTTGTAATTTTTCTACACACCCAACCTATGTTGAGAACTACATACATAATACCCCCGTTGTTTTGGGGGAGGGTGATTTCCAAACATCCCAATTGGAGAATGGCCAACTAGTTATTGTCCCCCATTCTCCTTCTTTTAGAAACTTGTCACCCAAGAATCTTCGGGCAGTCAATAATGGATTAAGGTGTATTACCAAATTTATGGTCCTGGTTGTGTGATAGGGGGTTTATTTCCCAAGTTTCTTCGTATTGATGCCTAGGTGTTTTTAGGCGAGATGTGTGGTGGTTGTGGCCCAAGTGTATGTGGTAGGATCTGGTGGTTCTGGCATAGGTATGTACAGGTATGATAAGAAGTGGTTTGTGGTTAAGGTGTGTGTGGGAATGTTTTGATAGGGGTTATTGTGGAAGAGTGGTAGCTCTAGGACCTCACCTGTATGTTGTAAGAGAAGTGGAGGTATAGAAATTTATCCCAGTAGATTGTTGGAGGGTTTACCCAGTAGAAGAGGATGATTAGTGGAAGAATACCCTTCATGCTTTCCAGCAATAGACTCTTGGGATGTACGATGGAAGAATTTCAAATATAGTGATATAGAGTTTGCTTGAAGATTTTGTGATGATCTTCACCTACTGTCGGGCTCCAACATTGTAATGGGTTGCTCTAGTATTGATATATATTATGAGAGTATCATGTTAGTGGTGGATGGTTTACCATAGGAAGATTAATGAGACTGATGTTTTATGGGATGACTTTGAGAAGCAGTTCCACGAGTAATTCCTTTCTTCCATAATGAAGGCCCAAAAGAGGTAGGATGTACTCTCCCTCATGTATGTGGTATTTTGGGGAAGGAATTATGGATCAAGTTCAAGGATTTCATGTTTTTTTCTCATGATATCCTTTTATTTTTTGATTCTTGAGAAAGACGCTTAGAGGAGGCCCTTCGTCATTCTCTTGGGTATGTGGCTACTCCCTTTACCCTACCGAAATACATAGTGGTTCAGAAGAATGATGATGTAGTGGAAAATATGCACTCATGAGAAGGTTTACCTCGAGAGGGGAACCACATATGATCTTCAAAGGGGAACGATGTTAGAAGTAGGTATCCCACGTCAAGGCCTTCCTAGTTCTATCAAGCAGGGAGTTGTCCCCAACAATTTCAGTTCTGACCTTCTGGTCCTGGTCCCATTCCCATGGTTTTATGGATGAGGTTTTTTCTTGTGGAGTTCATGGGAACCTTCAATGTCAGTGCCCACTTCGATCTATGTATGGTGGAGGAGGTCATCTTCAGCACCTGGCATAGAAATAGTTTCCCCTAAGTCCCTTCTAATAGTAGAGACAGCAGGCTCCCGCTCCAACAAGGGGAGACAATGTAGGTGGAGGCTGACCTCATGGTGCTTCTCAAAGACATCAACCAGGGCATGGTTGGGGGTGGAAAATATTCAAAGAGAAGAGGGTCTAAGAATGGGAACATACATTATACAAAGGTAGTAGTTATAAAAGGACTTGATATTGTCTGAGGATGGATCTTTTTGTTTAGTACTCATTCTTGTGATTCATTTGATTCAGGATCTTCACACTTCTTTGTTTCTCCCAATGTGTCCCATTCAATGAGACTAGACATAGACAGACGTTCATTTACCATGGTGTTGAGTATGCCAGTCAGAGGTCAGCCCAACTTACTTGACATTTTCCAGGGATGTAGACAGATGTTGGGGCCCCATACATCCTGTGCTAATTTCCTTCTTCTAAGTATGTAGTTGTGTGATGTCATCCTTGTAACTGATTGGGTTTTTTGTTCATGTCATTATCGCTTGTTTATTGAGGAAATTCAAATTTACTGATGTGGACTGACAATGCGTAGCTTTCATTGTATAGCTATGTTTTTAGGTGATAAGCCAGTGTGTGGAGCCTCTTCATTTCTTAGTGGATGAGCTGTTAGTGGTATTGATTGATGCTAAGATATTAGTAGTTCTAGAAATTTTCTAAGAGTTTATGGATGTTTTCTTTGAGAATATTGTCACTCTACCACCTCTACGTGATGTTGACTTCGCGATATACTTACAACCTAGTTCATGTCCAATTTAGGTCCCTCTTAATTGGATTTCACCTTATATTTATTGGAAGTTATGGAATAATTTTGACAATCTAATGAAGTTGGACATTATTCAGATGAGTGTGTCATTGTGGGGTGCTTTGGTATTTTTTGCAAAGATGGCAGACAGTGGTCTGAGACTGTGCATGGACAAATAGAGGCAGAATTAGGTGATGGTAAAGAATTGCTACCATCTCTATAGGATAGATGATATTTTCAACCATTTTTGGGAAGAAGGTTGGATCTCTATGATCGATCTGTAGTCTAGGTATCATCAGTTATGGGTTAAGGAGGGTGATATCACAAATACCACCTTTAGGTGCAGGGATGGGCACTTAGATTTTGCGGTAAACCATTCGGTGTTATGAATGCAGCATCCATGTCCACAAGGTTCATGATCTCTTTCTTCCATGAGTTTCTCAACCGGTTCATCGTCGCATTTATTTTCAATATATTGATCTACAAAAATATATAGGAGGAGCACACCGAGCATCTCAATACTCTCTAGGTGGTTCTTGGATGCAAACAGCTTAATGGGAATTTTTACAAGTGTATGTTTTTGACACTAGAGGGTCATTTCCGTAAACATGTGGTGTTGTAGCATAGCATACTAGTGGATCCATCAAAAGTATTTGTGGTTCATTCATGTAAAAAAATACAATAATGTGTAAGAGGTTCATATATTTCTTGTTCTGGCCTAATATTATGGGAGTTTCATTCCCTAATTCTCCAAGGATTCAACTCTATTGATGGACTTAAATAGGAAATATCAGGCCTTTGTGTGGAATGAGTAGTGTCTGGCAGATTTATGCTATCTCAGGGGGGATGTTGGTTGGTGCTCCATTACACAGGTCACTAGAGGAATGGGTGTTGTTTGAGCTATTCTATATCGCTTCTATTATAGGTTTGGGAAGTGTGCTAGTGCAACAATAAGGAGTTATCTCTTATCATTTTAGGGGGTTTCATCCCCAATAATGAAACAATGCCTCCCACAATCTGGAGATTGCAGTAATCATTTTTGCACTGAAGTTATGGAGAAAATACCTTATTGGGGAGTGCTTTGTGGTTTTCAAAAATCACAATAGCTTTAGGTATATCTTCTCCCAGTGGGACCTAAACATTTGGAAGAGGTGGTGAATCTAGTTTCTCCCAGACTACAACTTCAGGATCTCTTACACATCATTAAAGGGGAATGTTGTCGCTAATTTCATGAGTAGGAAGTTTTAGAGGGAAGTGGGTTGTGAATCTATAAATTCTTGGAAAGTGATGGAGTATTTTTCTACCTTTCACCTAGACATAGTAGTGGATACTGGTAGGGGCTATCTATTTGAAATGACATAATAGTATTATCCAATGAAAAAGGTATAAGTTTCTTAGTGGGGAGATCCAGAGGCTGAGGTGATGCACCATCTTGTTTACCAGGGTCATGCTCTAGAGGAATGGTCATAGGATGGTCATAATCAAATTTGTTCCATAGTAAGCCATTTTCCCTATTGTCAATGCATGACAGGGTTATCTGTGATTTAGATATCGTAACATTAATGGTAAACCCAAGAGTTTCCAAGATGTGTTGATCTGTGAGGGAAATATTTTGGTGGTCAAGGGTAAAGTGGGATGTGGTCGATTTTTTGGAAAAGTTTCTAGTGTGCCAGTATGTGACTCTTGAGTACTGTCTTTCTGGTGGTTTGTGGCATTCCTAAGATGTCCCCAAGTGGATGCGTGATGAAATATCAACGGATTTCCTAATGGGGATACTTCGGGATCGGGGAGGTTGTGATTCTATTGGGGTAGTGGTTGCTCAATAGACAAAATCAGCTCACTTCTTAGTGATCAAGGATTCAATCATAGTGGATGCCTCTAAAAAGAAGTATCCAAATGAGGTGGTGTGGCTAGATGGGGTTCTGAAATCTATCATCTCAAATCAAGAAATATGATTTACCTGACATGTCTCTATGGGATTACAACAAGATTTTGGAACATAGTTACGCCTTAGCAAAGCTTTCCACCCCAAGAAAGATGGGAATATGGATCATACCATCCAAACCCTAGAGGATATGTTGTCTGCATGTGTTCTAGACTTCAAAGGATCGTGGGTATGACATTTTCCCTTGGTATTTTTTTCTTACAATAATAAATATCACTCTAACATTATCATGTCCCCATTAGAATACTTGTACAAGAGGATTTGTCGTTCTCCCTGATGATGGATCAGGGTTAGAGAGAAATCTTCTTTTGGTCTAGAGGATGTGTGGAGCATGATATAGAAGGTCCATCTCATGCATGTAAAGATGAAGGTACAATAGAACTATCACAATTCATATGCAAATAATAAGAGGAGGTCATTAGAGTTCGATGTTGGAGACCATGGGTTCTGAAATTATTCCCCTCGATGTGGGAAGTGGATGTTTGGTATGGGAGAAAGAGCTCTCTCAAGTACACTGGACCTTTTTAGTTGTTGGGAAGAGTTGGTGCGGTGTCATACCAATTGGCACTACCACCACAGTTAGAGAGGGTCCATGACATCTTCCCTGTCTCCCAACATCATTAGTTTCAACATGTCAACTCCCACGTTATTGACTAGCGAGACATGGATATCGAGGAAGGGGTAACATTATTGCAAAGTACAATATATATCATCTATCATCATAAGATAGGGAATCATGGACATTCTATTTCCCTAGTCTGTGCATTTTGGAGTCATGGTGGCCTCTAGGATAGTTCTTGGGAGCGAGAGGCATAGATGTGTGCCCAGTACCCATAGTAATTTTGTGTTTTTTATTTATTATTTTCTATATAATGTAATGATTGATCCTTTATTTCTATATGATGAGTTTTTTTCATGTTCTCTAATATTTGAAAAAAATTGTATTGACATGTGGGAATGGGGGGGACATCATCCCTAATCATGATGCATTAATTTGTTTGTGATCGAACCCATGTGGCCGAGTCAATGCCCCCCAAAGAGAAAAGTATCATGACACAACCGAAGGAATTCCCCAATCCATGTTTCCAAACAGTTTATCCTATGGTGTTTATGTGGATGTTTGGGGTATTATATATTGGGGGAGGTGTTCTTTGATGATGACGGTTCACTTCAAATTTTGAACAACACAAGTTTGGTTATACTTGAGAGGTATATTGTGGGGTGGTTATTTAGACCCCTATTTCTTTTGGATTAGGTTTTGAATTCTCAGATATGGAAATATTTTGGATGGTATCTGATGAAATGTCCTAGATCTCTCCAATCCATTACATTTTAAAAAATGACTGTTTTTGGTGTTCTTTGAGGTCACTATGTCAGGTTCCACGAGTTTTCTAGTTTTCATTTTACCAATGGCATTTCATTGAACGGTGACTCACTGAATGCTGGGACCTCGAATGGTGGCTCACCAATTAGTGGCTCACTGAATAGTGGCACACCGAATGGTGGCTTGCTGAATAATGGCTCAGTGAATAGTGACCCACTGAATGGTGACTTGCCAAATGATGAATCACTAGGTGGCGGCTCATTGAATGGTGCCTCACCAAATGATGATGGGTCATTGGTATCATGTAACATTGACTCTCCTAATGGTGAGTAATTTACAGTTTTCCAGTTCTTCCCTTCTTTTATGTTGAATGAGATACCTATCATATTTAAGAATATATGAAGATGTTTCAACCATCTACAAGGAAAATTATTATATCATTAATTTTCTAACACCCCATAAACCACGAAATGGACATGAAGTGTGGTCAAACCAAGATTTAAATTTTATGTACTTTGAATTGAACTCCCTTCTGTTGATATAGGAGTCAGATCTTCTAAGAAGACATATTATCATCCCTGTGTCTTTTCTTTTTCTCTAGGCTCACCCAAAACCTATATTCTTAAGGTGTCATGTTCCTATACTATTCCTTCCTATTTATTTTTTCATTTGTGTCTCCAGCTTGCATGACACACTGTTTTGTTATAAGAATGGATGATTGGTCGCTTGTTGTTCCAGGTTGGGATTTCCTTTAACTCTCTTTTGTTTGTGTATCATGAGGTGTAGGTATACTCGTTTCTCCTATTGATCATAGTTCAAAACAAATTATTAAGGGTGTTGGGATATAATCTTCTTATTACATTAGTCATAAATGGGGATGGGGGAGATGATGATGATCACTTTTTCCGGTTATTTTTTCAATATAATGTAAATTGTATTGGGTTTATCCCTCTGAAAATCATGGATGTTGGTGGACATTACTTTAACACCCATGATTCTTTATAGTTATTTTTGACCCACTATTGAGATGACTATAAACAAAAAATCTGACAGACCATGTAAATCTAGATAAATAAATTAGACACCCTAGGATTCACCCAATTGTGTGGTCGCCCCTAAATTTATGAAAGTGGAATAAAAGAATAGTGTTGAGAAAATCTCAATACACTAGGCATGATAGTGGGGTTGTTTTTTTGGGGGGTTTTGCTGATATTATTCCTAGTTTGGGTGGTATGGTGATGTTGAAGGTAGCACGGTATTGGGTCCATGGGTGGATAGAGGGGTTGGATCCATGAGTACAGTGTGATATGTTTTTGTATTGGGGATGTGGTTTTGGTGGTGGTTGGTGTAGGATTTTTGTATGAGGGGGTTCAAGATGTGTGATGGGATATCATGTTGAGATATTGAATGACTGTGGAATGGATGAACTTATAGATCTGGGTTGTTTTGTGGTTATGGAATAGTGTCATGCAATGGTACTGCAATTAAGTGGTGTTTCTGAATGTACTGGGTATGGATTTGGTTGGTAGATTCTTGGGTAGTGCTGGGATGAAATAAGTGAACATATAAATCCAGATTGAGAAGTAGTTAAATGGAAATGGGTGGTCTTATGATTTGACTGTGACTATTTGTGTGGTTTTTCATGTAGGGGTAAGAGGAATGGTATTTTATGTGGGAGGGATGCTGGTTTGGAAACCCATAGGTTGGGAAGAGTGTTTTTTTACATATATGTATAAACATGTAGTTCTCTATGATTTTTATTTTCATCCCACCCATGTTGAGTACTCCGTTCTGAACACCCCTATTGTTATTGGGGAGTGTGTTTTTCCTACATCCTTGTGGGGGGATGGATGTCTAGTTATTGGCTCCCCTGCTCACCCATCGAAGGATTTATCACCCAATACACTTTAGGAAGGATGTAATGGATTCATATTTATTAACAGATCAATATTTGTAAAGACCCGTAAATTTCAAGGAACATTTTTTCTTAAATTGTTTGGGATATTACGAGTCCACAATTTATGACGGCACCAGATTCCGAGGCTTGGTGTGCCCAGAATCAATTTCTGAAGTTTAGCCCGGGTACGTTCAGTGAACGAACAAGCGGGTTTTTCTATATTTTTAACCAGTTCTCGGAATTAAAATATGAGGGCACCGATGAACTCGCAGTGCCAATAATTGCTTAAGAGGACTTTTACCGTAGACGCGTTGGAACGAGAGGAGAAGTTAAAAATTGTGGATTAATTGGGAAGTGAATAAAATTGTGGGACAATTTTATTTTTATATCTAAAGTGGTTATATCCTAAGTGAGGGAGTTGGGGTGGGACCCACTAGTTCCTAACTACCCATGTGAGGTGGGTCCCACATGAGCCCCAACCCTTCACATTCCCAAACTCTTTAACCCTCTTAAAACCCCCCCATTATCTCCCCTTGAATTAATTCGATAACTCCTCTTAAATTAAGTATCCTCTTTACCTTCCTCTCCTACATTAATGTTTTCCATCACTCATAATTAATATCTTGAATTAATTTGAAAAGGGTAGATTTTCTTTAAATGGGAGTAGGTTATTACATTACAATTTTTGGAAAATAATATGGTGGAAGAACCTCTGAAGGAATAAGAGAAGCTTCGTTCTTAAACCCTCTAATGAAGAACGAGAATGTTCCAGGCCTAAAAATCTTCTCTACATGAGAAAAAGGGGAGATGTCACTTCCTCCTCGAACGCTCCCCATTGTCGTCTATGAATCCTTATCTTGCGACACCATCAAACACGAAGCCGATGTTCGACGTTGATTATCGTGGTAGGGGGTTTTCGTATTTAGTGTATAATTGATTTATATATCGTGTATGTGTTTTTAATTTCCATGGTGTTGGTATAATTTATTTTGAATAAATTAAACTCTTGTCGTTGATAAATTTTTCTTTGACCCTTTAATAAGGAGTGCACGGGCTAACGAACAAGCCCGGACCCTCCGCTGGTTTTTCTTTTGTGTGAAAATTGAAGGGTGATGGTGAAAGGGACCGCAACGTCATTTGGATGCAGTTGTAGTGAATAGTGGATCCCAGGAGAGCCACAAGAACAAGCGATGGGCGAATCGGACCACCAGAGCGCGTCCGGTGGTCCGTGGAAGGGGCTGACGGTGCGCCACACCGGAACGACGACGCCGGCGACTGGAGGCGGCAGCGCCCTTGCGCACCGCCGAAGAAGACCTGCCACGGCAAGCCGTAGTGGTGTAATGTGGTGGATCCTACGGCCACGCTGGATCCCACGACTATGACGATGGGGCGCAGCGCGACGTCACGCCGGTCGAACATAGCCGCAGAATAAGGTCGCGGCAAAACACAAGGGCGGCAATTTGTGCCGGCTGCCGGTGACACATAGAGGCGGGATCCGAGGGGGTCCCGTGGATACCATGTTTCGTCCATTATGGCCGGCCGTTTCCGAAGAACCGGGGGAGATGTAACCCCCCGACAAGCGGCTAGGGCGGGCCCCGTTGGGCGCCGCCACCCGCCAGGTTGGCCAGCTGGCCGCCAACGCCCCCAACTGGGCCAGGCTGGGCCACACAGACCGAACCGCCAACACCGGGCCGGACCCGGACCCAGGTCGGGTCGCCCTGGTTTAGGCCAACCCAGGGGGTATTGGGTCGGGTCGGACCGGGCCCAGACCCCCTATTTTCGGACAAGGTTCATTCAAACGCCTATAAATTGTGCTATGGACCTCTGATCAACACACTATCAGTTGCGTAGGCATCCTTGGATCAAGATGGTCATTTTTATATATTACAATCAAGCTTTCGTCGAAGTATGGGTATGGCCATGTTGGATCGAACTCGAAAGCAACCGGGCCCTCGGAGTGGAAACACTTATAACCTGAGCTTCGAACGTATGAATGACGTGTCGTCGACATTGTTGGATTCCTCTTGATGAGAAGGATCTTTTGGAATACTTCAATAGTTGTTTGAATGCAGTTGGAGTAAGGCCGGGTTGGATTGTACCCGAAATCTAACCGGGCCCCTGGAATGGAAAAGCCGATAACATTCAGACTGGACATCCGTTTGACGAACCGTCAACAGAATTGGTAAACACGTTGAGAAATAGTCTCTATGAGTATACCCTATGAGATTTTTGGGTACAATTGAGATATGGTTGGGTTGGTTCATACACGAAACCAACCGGGCCCACGGGACGAAAAGGCAAATAACTCACACACCAGGTGTCCGATTGATGCACCATCTATTGCGTTGAGACCCCCTTGACGAGGTGGTCCTTCGAGATACTTCTTTGTGGGACTTCGTGTCAGTTGATGTATCAAACCCTTGGCTCGTGGAGTGAAACCTCCCAGAATCGAGCACGCTGTGTGCGTCAACCCTAGAGCTGGGTGTGGTAGTGATGAAAACTGTACTTGGATCCTCCGTGGGTTCGGCAGCGATGACGACTGTACTTGGATCCTGCGTGGGATCGGCAGTGAGGACTACGGTACTTGGATCTCCTATGGCTTTGATAGTGAGGAATAATGTACTTGGATCCTCCGTGGGTTCAGTAGTGAGGACGACGATACTTGGATCCTACGTGGGTTCGGCAGCGATGGTTACTGTACTTGAATCCTACGTGGGTTCGGGGGCGACGACTTTTATACTTGGATCCTACGTGGTTTCGGCAGAGAGGATGATTCAGAGGTTACATCTAATCATCTCCACCACTCTTCATGAGTATAATACCTTTGTGAGTTGAATCTTGACATTCAATCATTATCTTTGTACTGGGATGTGATTTCCTATGTGCACTGGGATGTCATTTCCTGTGTGGACTGGGTTGTGATTACCAGTGTGGACTGGGTTGTGATTTCCTGTGTGGAATGGGTTGTGATATCCTGTGTGGACTGGGTTGTGATTTCCTGTGTGGACTGGGTTGTGATTTACTGTGTGGACTGGGTTGTGACTTTCTGTGTGGACTGGGTTGTGATTTACTGTGTGGACTAGGTTGTGATTCCCTGTTTGGACTGGGTTCTGATTTCCTGTGTGGACTGGGTTGTCCTATCCTGTGTGGACTAGGTTGTACTTGGGCTCGTGAGTTGGAGACGAACTGGAATTGATGACTTCGGAATATGTATGGGAATATACCTAAGTAGAGTCGCTTGATACTTCGTGATTGTATCCTTACTTTATGGTTTACTCTTCGTGGATTCTGGGAGGTCTTTGGGGGTCTCGAGGTCCCTACAGAGTATCGTATACTCACCCCTGCATGGGATATTCCCGCATTACGTTGTGTTGGTTATAGACGACGGACAGCGCTGATCATGGTTGAGGCTTGTGGTGCGGGATGGAATCTGGAGGTGTACTATCAGGCGGGACGTACATGGAGCAGACGGACAGATCTGATGAGCTGAGGAGACCATCTATACCCACCCTTCAGGTGGGGTTTCCGGAGGACGTCTCAGTGTTTGCTGCTCTACTTTTCAGCTGTTGTACTTTATATTTCTTAGCTGTACTATACATTTAGTTGGGTTTGTATACTGGTCCATTAGGTCCCAGCACATACTTTTGTACTCAGTTTACTTAGTTTTTTCTTCATCTTGCGTACTTTTTTTGTGTTTGATTACTTGTTTAAAGGCAATTTCTTCCCTTTTATTGGGATTTATGCCTTTGGAGATAGTCTCTAGCCCCTGACCTATGGATGGCAGGCTTGGGGTAGTCACGGCATGGGCCCCGAGGACGGGTCATGACAATAGTAATGGTTTATTGAGTGTTTTTTTTGTTTCGCAAGGGTATTCATGATGAGGGCCATGTGTTTTTGGGAGAGATGGGTTGTAGTTGTGGCCCATGTGTCTACAGGAGGATGTAGTGGTTGTGGCCCAGCTATCTGTGGGTAGGATGTGATGTGGTTTGTGGCCTAGGTTTGTATAGGAAGGTCTTGATAGTGGGGATTGTGGAAGAGTGGTAGTGCTAGGACTTTCACCACTATAGATGAGCGGTTTACCAGTGGGACGTGGTGATGGGTACCCTATCATTG
Organism: Viscum album; assembly: GCA_963277665.1. Lineage (NCBI taxonomy): Eukaryota > Viridiplantae > Streptophyta > Magnoliopsida > Santalales > Viscaceae > Viscum > Viscum album. Next base: position 502,157,062 of record OY728157.1, read on the forward strand.
ATGTCCTTATATTATTAACTTACTCGACTTGTGATATTTTTTGAGTGTGCGTTTGTGAGGTTGGGTTTGTTAGTGTTACTTGTTAGGTGCATTTTAGGTTCTACTATTTTCTCATTGGTACATTAGTAAGTTTCCCCCCTTTATGCACGAGTGATTTGGGTTTTCCTACTAAGTATAATTGTATGTTCATCATACATTTATAAAATTGTTTTCAATTTTCTAGTATGACATTGTAGACCGTTCTTGACCTTGCTAGCTCAGGTACTAGGATAGTTGTGTTTCTACATAGTCTTCTTTCTGGTACTGTACTTGGGTTTCATTGAACTTTATTATAGTTTTGTTTAACACATTCATCCGTTGATTTTTCTTTTCTATTTCTTATAACGTTTTTTGGAGTTGTTTTGGGTTTACCATATTATCTCCCAATATTGTTTCCTATAAAAGGGGTAATTCATCCTTCTTGTGTAAATATTTACCTTCCCTTGGTTCTAATAGACAAAATTGGGCCTATTGGAGGTTGTAATCAAGGTCAATATATCTCCTTCATCTTAGGAAAGTAACATCATGAAATCTTGTTATCCCTTCCCTCATCCTGAAAAAGGTGGCTCGTGGTAGTTTTTTTCATATTCATTGATGGTAATCTGAGATTCCTAAGTGTGAAATTAATACATGTAGACCTAAAATGATGATTACCTAAAATATTTTCCAATCATTATTTAGACATATATTTAATTTGATTACCTAAAATATTTTTTTTCAAACAAGTGATGTATCAACCTAAGGAATTATTACATTTAATAGTAATGGTATATCAAATTTATGAATGCTTCTCAAAATTATAATTTCAATTTAAATTAATAATAAATATTTAATAAAATAATAATAATTTTGGGAAATGAATATTCCTAATATTGAAAATGGTTTTAAATATCTTAACATTATTGGTTGATAAATTTATTCAACACTTATATCAGATAGGTTGAAAATAAGAATTATTTTCATGTAGACAATGACTGTGCTTTATTATAATGTTTCATGTTAATCGATGTTATGGGTTCTAGGGTGACTTTGGTCACATTGTATAAAATTTAAATTATAAGGATATAAATAATAGTAATTATATAATATAAATGATTTAAATTAAATGGGAGTTGAGAAAGTCTTTCCAAATTTGTTTCAATGTGAGATGAATCTTTATAAGTAAAACTAGATGATGATTTTAATCCATTGAAAAAACACTATTGAACATGTGATAAATTAAATATTTGTATGAAGGACTGTAGAAATTTTCAATAATCATAGCTGAATTTGAAGAAGCCATTTGAAATTAATTGTATTAAAAATAATGGAATATGAGAGGAATTTATTATTTATTCCACACTGAACTATTTATAAAAGAAACATCATTTTCTGTCACACATTGTTTTTCCATCTCACATGGTAGGTCAATTGATGTAATGAACTATTTTTCACAACTTTAGATGGTAATTATTATTTTAGAAATGGTGGATTTCTTTAGATAAATTGTTTCAATTTAAATATTGTTGGAAATTATAGGTAATGTTAAATAATGATCTCATTTTAGATGGATTAAAGTAAAACATAAATAGTGTTTATTATATACATGATGAAGGGAAAGAAATTATTTTTAAGAAATATTGACAATTGGGTTATCATTTCAAAAATGACTATATTTTTACAAAGGTATAGAAAAAAAGGTGAACCATATTCTAATAAGGGTTCAGTAAAAATGTATGGTAATTTTTTTGAAACTGGTAATTAATTTTTGGTGGTGAAAAATTGATTATATTAGAAAATGAGACATTAAAATACCGACTTAAAATCGGTGGTTTGAGATTTTTATGATTAAAATATAAAATAGATAGCGATTTTTTACTTATTAAATTGGGGAGATTATTAATAATTTAAAATTTTAAATAGATATTTAAATGAACAAAACCATTTAGTTTATTTACATTAATATATATATATATATATATAGACACTAAAATTATTAATCATTTCAGTGAAAGGTATTTAATTTGACCCATTTATAATAATACTGATATCATATTTATTATGATATATATATATATATAATTCTCTATAGGGGATTATAATTTTAATAATAAGATTTAAGAATTAGTATCATTATGTGGTAAATAAGTATTTATTAGACTATGCAGTTAAGTATATGACACACATATTTTGGGGTGGTAAAACATAAAATTTATATTTATAATAAGGGAAACATAGTTTATGACCATGGTTATTCCCTTAAAAATATTATTTTAAATCACTAAATATTCCTAATACATTATTATATTTATATTTCTATGTTTATTTTTTACAAAATTGAAAAAAATTGGGGATTTTGAAAATTGATGTAGAGAAAATAACTGAAATAATGAGAATATAAGATTATGAATAATATATTTTCAGAAATAATGATCAATCCAAATGGGATCTCTCGTATATGTGTTTAATTATTTTCTTAATGTGTTGTCCAAATATAATTTTCAATCTATAGAAATGATCAATATTATTCACCATACCACCTATGACTATGCATCATATGTATGGAACTAGTGCATTACTATCCCATGTGCATTATGACTATTATTTCATAAGTACAATGGTATGAGGAATCCCTCAATTGTGTAGAACTACCCTTGTCTTCCACATCCATCATGTTGAATGAATAAATAGAACACCATTGTACATGTCCCGTGGTCACTAATTCATTCCCTATATTTTCACCAATATATTTATAATTCAGGAAAAATATGTAAGGGGGATCATTTGTCAAACAATATTGTGAGAATAAATAGTTGTGTAATGAATAAATAAAATGATGATCAATAAAAAAAGAAAATATATATCCAAAAAATAGAAATCAACATGTGAGGAGTATGATAAAATAAAATTCTGTGAATTGAAGCACTGTATCATCCAAGAGAAAGTAGAGACATCGCTAAAATTAGAATTCCTTAAATCTATTGATTCATTAAACCCATGAATCATGTTATCCATTGATTCAATTCTTGTAATTGATTTAATATTTGATTCGTGCTTGGATTCGATCAAGAGGAGTGCCAACAACATGTTGATTCCACATAATTCTTTGGATATCACCACTAATCTGCGACTGGTTTGGGTTCTTTACATAGATTGGGATACCTTTATCAATGCTTCCCAAAAAAAAGTGATGATAATGATCTCTTTTATCAGTGATATATTAATAAGGACTAATAAAATCAATCTTTAAAAACACGTTTTCCCCTGATAATGATTTCCTTTATTAATGATTATTACTTAATCGTTGGTGAAGGATTTATGATTATGATTATAAATAAAAAGAAATATAGATATATTTGTATAATTATATTTATTTAAAATATGTATAGGATTATAAATATAGTAAATAAAATCATTATTTAGAATATATTTATTGATATTTTAAAATTATTTAAATATATAATTATTTACTTATAATTAAGTAAATACTTTAAAATATGATATTAACCTATTTATATATTTATAACCTTATATAAATATAAATAATTATATATATATAATAAATATATATATATAGTAAATATATTCATTGTTTAAATATATTTATAATTATTTAATAATTATTTAAATATAAGATTATTTATTAATAATTAAATATATATATATATATATTAAAAATAAATTTTATATATTTATATAATTATGTCATTATATATATTAATATATATATATATATATTTGTTTAATATATAAAAATATAAATATATTCAATATATTCAATATTCAAATAAATTAATTATAATTTTATAATTAATTAAATATACATAATTAATTATTATAATTTTTAAATACTTTCATAAAAAGTAATATTTATTTGTTTTTAATTATATATATATAAATTTATAAGTATAGTAAATTTACATTTATGAACATATTTATTTAAAATATATTTTCAACAATAATAATAAATATTTAATCTTAAGTGTGTGCATGTTAAAAATGAGTGAAATTGAATAATTAAAATAATTACACATTAAAAATATTGAAAAAAGGGTAACTTTTGTTAATTAAATATAAATTATTAAAAAAATTATTGATATATATTGAAATAAATATGAATATATATTTAAAATATTAATTCATAGAAATAATATATATGAATAAATAATATAAATTCATTAAATTCCACAACAAATATAGAATATAAAATATAAAATAATAAAATATAATTTATTCCTAACAATAATAAAATTAAAAACGAATAAATAAAATTTATCTATTAAAGACATGATATATTTAATGTATAATGTTGTATTGAAATTCTAATCTGAATCTTGAAATTTGAACAAATTCCATAAATATTATGTTTTTGATGTCATAGACCTAGATTCCACTCAACAATTCCTCGATCCAAGTAGGCCATATATCCTAAGGTGCATCTCCCCAAACACCAGAGGCTACCTACTAGTAATGATGTCCTATACGTGTCTGTGGGGAGACTATGCCCTCACCACCAAAGTGAAGCACATTTAAAAAACCATCACATACATATATCGAGAGCCGTAATAACTATAAGATAATATATCAACAAAAAAGAATAAATAACTGTATAAAAAAGAAGCTCATATATGATGATGATAATGATACATATCAAATGTGTCTAATAAAACATTCAAAAAAAGTATACAGGGTAGGTGTACAATACATGAAACAAATTTACAAAAAGGTCAATAAGTATCCGAACTAGCATCATGAGCCTTAGCTCAATTAGGTACTCCCCTGGCCCTAATAAGAAATCAAGAACATGTATCGGGGTTCTTTCCGATATCCATACCTACAGTCATATAATATGTTCAGGAACCCAAGGCGGCCCAAACAAGTTGTATGACTTAATCCTAGTAGGAAACCACCCATGTCCAGTTCCATCAAGTTAGTGAATATATATTATGGAGGTTATAACTTAATGTAATACGTAACAATTTAATGAAAGTAAACATCCAATAATGTTGAGGTTCTCTTTTATTAACGAATTTTATTTTTAATTAATTTAATTTAAGAAATAATTCTCTGAATTAACTATCAGGTATGTGTTATTATAATAAACCTCATTTAATTTATAAGTCTCAACACCCACCATGTATCCTATTATCCCCTGTGAAATACATAACCACGGGATGCCTAAACAAGCTATCCATATTTTATGACCCATGACTGAATCCAAGCTTATGCTTTTCCTTGGAAGCAACGTTATATTAATTATTCCATTCACTAATAAATTTCAAACCATTCTCATTCATGTAATTCCTAATTTGGAATCTAGGAATCTCTCTAAGTATTATATAATCCAATACCCTAAAATCACATCCATGGAGACACTCAAGATCCCATATATCACTCTAGGTGTGGTATAACGTCCTTGAAAGTCGAGTATATCTTTGGTTGTCCAGTAATGGAACCCATGTATCACCATTGGCATATAACATTTATCCCCCCTAAGTCAGTCCATGGAAACCCCAAAATGACTCCATGTTTCACTTGGGCACAAGCAAGTTGAAAGCCAAATAAGTATTTTTGTGGTGTTCTCTTTTGAATCCATGTATCACACAAGGAATATATTCATTTAACTAATTCATGTCAATTTAATCAATTCATGTAAGAATTTCAAGGTCAATACTAAGAACAATTCATTTCAATATCACCAAAAAAGGAGACACAAAGCATTTTCCATGATTAAAATTATTGCCTCTTAAATACTCACATGTTAAAATCATCTGGAAATGAATATACATCTTAACAATTAATTAAATGGCCAAACCAAAGGCATGGTGGTCAATCCCTTCCCATTAATCAATTAAATTCCAATTAATATCACCATTAAATATATACATATAATCAAAATTAAAACATAAATTAAAAAATCAAATTTTACATCCCTTGATATTTAGTAAATGGGAACACTAAAAGGGGGTCCAATTTCATATGTCATCCAAACTTTTTATTTAATACACAACACACAAAAGGGGTGGCTTCAAATTAAGGTTTTAAACCTACAATCATTTACTAATGAGACTCTTTAATTTAATAGGATATACCTATCAATTTAAATCATGGATAAAAATCCATTTCAAGGGGTCACCCGAGAATGGGGCATGTACCACAATAGAATATATAAACACTTAAAATTTTAACAAAAGGAAGGAGAACAACTACCATCAGTCCATATTTTATAGGTTATCCAGTTTTAGCTCTTGATCCAACATAGATTGATCGAAAATTGTGGAATAGAAATAGAACCTACTAATATAGTATATTATCATTCACGTAAATAGTGAAGCCAATACCAAACAAAAAGAGTAACTAAAAAATGAATTAATATCGTATCTGTGTGGATCCAATGAGAGAGAAGTTTATTTAATCGAACACTAGATGAAGGAGGAGTATCCAATCCATGAATAGTCACTGAAGGGAGCATCAAAATGGAGGTTATACTGTGCGGTTGAAGAAAATAAAATTATTCTTAGGATAACGGAAATATTTATTGTAAAATTTGTTATATTACCCAAAATAATAGGGTCTCACAGTTTCCTAAATGTGTGTCAACCAAGCATATTTATATTTATAGAAGAGGCACTAATCATGGTTTCCCCCATGGTTTTACAGACCATGTGAAAACCATGACAAACCCCATAATAAAAATTATAGACATGGTCGTAAGAAAATGCTCCCCAAATCACATGGTTTAGTCGAAATGTGTGGAATATATCTTCCCATAGTCTAGCCTGACAACTTTTTATCTAAATATGAATTTTATAACACACTCTTTAATGTAAAAATGAGACATGACATCATCATAGAATAATTTGAGTTTCTGGCTCTGAACCAGCCACAAGCATCACTGATACCTTCATGAAATCCAAGGGCATTCACATTTTGCAACATTTGTTTATTTAAAATAATAATTTACTGAATGTAAAAGATCTATACCTAAATGATGAACTAGGTTCATAAAATCTTACCATTAAATAAATTTGTCCCATAATTTCCCTTCCATAGGAGGTGAAGCAAAAACTGACAACAAATATGGACATTATGCTGGTACATCAGCGTCCCTTTCCCATGTATTGTCATTTACAATTTCGTTCTTCTATAGCACCCATACTAAATGAATTGATTTACCTTAGAGAGTATTCATCCTAGGATCCCAAATATGTATAATATGCTCCTAATAGGATGAATTTTCTTATAACTCTACTTCCTCAGACTGAAAGGCATGAGACCAGTATGAATAGTAACATCATAGATAAAAAACATGGAATACATCATGCTGGGCTCTGTAACAATTAAACAACATAAATGGATAGGCTATTGGTCCCACAATCTCCAGAATCTCGTACATCACAATATACTTTGGTTAATTCTTATGCTGGATCATAATCATCTTGTATCCTGACATTAGTGAGACAAATAAAATGATATAATCCCAGAACTCAAATGCTAGAGACTATCAGCAGAGATTGGAATATTATTTTTGTCAAGACTAGACATTATCCATCTGATTCTTAATCAACTAAACATGTTATGTGGTCTCCTAAATTAGATGAAGTCTAGGAATAGTTACATCTCTAGAATCTGACTAACAGAAGGTTCATCATTATGACCTACAATAAAAAGCCTTATAAGGAACCACATGAGTAATTTTCTAAATAATATTGTTGTACAAAAATTTAACCATGGGTATATGCCTCATTCAAGAGCCCCTAAAATCTAGGATTAATTCTCACAATATTTCCTCAAACACAAGTATTGTGAGCTCGTATATGACTTATATCTTGGGTTGGTAGGTTACTATATTAGGAAACTATGCACCCACAAACTTCTATATCCCTTTAAAAAATAATGAATTTAACCATGAATCACTATCTAAAATTATATAATGTGGGAACTTGTGAGACCATACTATATAATGGATATACAACCTTCCATGCTCATTCACACTGAGAGTGTCCTTGGTTAGCAGGAAATGTGAAACCGTCAGGATACTCTCAAGAACAACCCTTAAAAATAATTTATTTGAGGAGACCTCAGTAAACCTATCACAAAATCCACAAATACATCATTTCATTTCTACTATTGAATGGGTAACTACTATAAATTTCTAGTTCATCATTGGTGTTACAAATTCACCTACTAAAAGCTTGAGCATCTCATAAAAAATCCAGCTACATTTTTCATACCCATCCACCATCATTATCATTATAAATCTTGATGTACCTTAATGAATCCAGGGTGAATTTATTAATATGGGGCATAAAAGTATCACATCATCTTCTAGCGCTTGTCTGAAGAGACCAATATGTTACCATGTACATGTAGAATTTCATCCTCTCATACGTTTCATATAATATGAGGGTCATCACCAACCCCACTCTCTAGTAGGACAAGGCTCTCAAAATTTGATAACTAACTCATCTTTAGTCTATACAGAAGCGTAGAGTAATAGCTAAGAATGATATATAGTCCTTTCCTATACCATAAAACACCAAAAGGTGCATCTCAGATAACAAATCCATAAGATTCCACTCACTACTAGCCTACTAAATTGCCTATATCTGAGTCATCTTACTCAATGTATCAGTTATAACATTGTCCTTACCATGCTTGCATGAAAAACACTAAATCCCAATATTGTTTATATTCAACCAACCTTCATTTTATTAGGTTCATACCACACTATTTAAATATGTACTTTAGGTTTTTTTGGTTAGTATTCACCACAAAACACTCTCCAAGTATTTAATATATCCAACAGTGGAATATGTAAACACTATGAGCAAACTCCAGATCATGTGTCAGGTAATTCCTATCATGTGTCTTCAACTATCGATACCCATATGCCATGAATCTATCACCCTTAATAATAAATATTCCCTTGATGACACCTAATGATAAAATGTAATCAATTTAAATTCTTCATGGCTTTATCAATATTATTATCAACACTGAAGTTAGCCTTCATTTCAATTTATAAAATAATGTCTTACAAGAATATGACCATAAAAACATCACACCCTTCTTATTCATTATTATAGCTTCCCCTGTTAATAATGACGCATCCTCTATGAAATGCCTTTAGTAACCAGCTATATCCATGAAACACCATACCTCAGAGATGTTCTTGGGATTATCCCAAGAAACTATAGTTATCACCTTCACTAGGACAACTAATACTTCTATCTCAGAGATCATGTATGCCAAGATGTAAATCTCATCCATCCATTAGTGCTACATTATGAACATAGCGTGTAACTGATGCTCTCTTAGGGTATCAAAAATGCTATCAATATGTTTCATATGGTTGTGTCAATCGTGAGAATAAACTGATATATCATCCATGAAAATCACTACAAATGAATCTAGATAAGGATGGAAAACATGGTTCATTAGATTTATAAAGACCATTTCCTCATTCATGAGACCAAATGACATAACCAAATACTCATATAGACCATACCTGTTATGAAAATTTTAATGAGGTATGTATGATTGACTAACAATCGCCCAATGATAACCAAAACTCAAATTAATCTTCATAAAAACTCAAGGTCCACAAATTTGATCAAAATAGTCATCTATCCATGATAGATTATATCTGTTCTTAACCATTAGTTGTTTATATTTCTGATAATCCACACATAAACTAACAGTTCTGTCATCCACCTTCTAAAAAATGAATATAAAACCCCATGAAGAAGTAACAGTTTAGATAAACACATTTTCTTATAAATTCAATAGATTCCTCTTGAGCATTAAAATATCAGTAGTATCCATCATATAGGGGGGGGGGGGGGGTTGGTACTGATGTTACTCGTAGGACTAGCTTCATAATGGACTCTACCTATCTCACAAGATGTAGTGTTGAATGATTGTCTTGGAAAATGTTCATGAAATGATCAACCACTCAAGGTAAATCTTCCTGATGTATTCCCCGGTCATCTAGATATAAACCCACAATCTGGGATATCATCCGCCTATCAATTGATGCTCAGGTACATCTCTACTACCATCGACATCCGATTCACCCTTGTAAATAAAATCACTAGCCTATGGTGATGTGATGGTTACCCAATAGTATATGTAATAAAAACAATGAATGGAAACCAACCATTTCATCCCTAGAAAGATGTAAAAACCAATAATCTCATGGAAAAGAGGACACATATTAAGTGACACACACCGATCTCAAGGAGGAACTCCCTTCACTAATGTAAATCATTATTTATAATCCCTAACAGAGTTTCAAGAATTATGAATCCATCATAAGGATAAATACTTACCCCAAGGCTCTCCAAAATGGGAACAAATATAATGTTATAAAAATACCTTATATCCAAAACAACATAAGCTACTGTAGAGGCTGCTAAAATTATACCTATGATAGTAGAAGGTCTAGGATCCTACAATTGAAGGGTATGTTGCACTGTATATACCTATCTAGAACCATGGACTTGTTATTCTTCTTGGCTACCCTGAGAAGATCTTCTCAGCTATCACTGTAAAATTGGGGTTAGACTATCAAAATGATGACCACCAACTTAGACTAACCATATAGTTTTATTCCAAATCCATTCTATATTTGAAGATTCTATCCCCACCCCTAAATGTGGATTCATTGTAGACCCACTCTCACTAGCTTTTGGTAAAAACCTTCTGAAGAATTGTTATTGATGGTCCATCTTGCAGTAGGATCATCACGGTAATGGGTACCTCATATACTTTTCCCTCATATATCATACCCTAACACACAAGTAGAACCTCACCTAGATACCAGAGTATGTGCTCTAGAAATTAGTATCATCACCTATAATCTATTGATGACACATCCTACTACTGATATATGTAGTACCAGATCTCAATTCTAATCTTCCCTGGCTCACACCCCCAGTCTTAATTTGGTTACCCTCTACAATAAGAACCAGATTCACTATTCAAAAAACGGTATTCAGCCTAATTACATTAACCTAAAATCATATTTCATACCCGATACCATCCTCAAATCACCTAGCATCAGATAACTCATCACCCATCAGAATATGTGTGAAGTGATAAAGCTCAATATAAGTGGCCACTTAATCCATCACTGATAGTTTACCCTACTCCAGTTATAAGAACACTCAGGATCTATCATACCTCAATGACTATGAATATAAATAATCATATAAGGCTATATGAAAATTCCCCTAAGACATCTCCTGATGGAATTTATTTTGAGTAATAACATCCCACTATCTCTTGTTGGAATCATATAGAATATACAATTCGATATTTACCCTCCTCTCAGGAAGAATCTCTATATGATTAATGATAGATTGAATTGCCTCTATCCATAAATCAGTAGTAAGTATCCCACTATCCCCTGAAAACGTAGGAGGATGCTACTACCGGAACTCACATGTCAACTCTATCATTGTCTGGGTAGGTTATGGTGCTCTTGAATATTCTAAATGAATTGTATAAATATTTCATGGAATTTTCCCTTAGAACTTGTATCTAGTACAATCACCAGTTCTATAGCTATCACTACTAGAGGATCCACAAGATTCCCATGGACCACCACCTCTAGAGTGTGGTCATATCCCCCCTCCAGGTGTAAAAATAGTAGATATCAAGGTGGAATACCTCCAGAAATTCAAATTTCTTTCCTCATAAAATTTATATATCAATGTTCACAAATTAAAAAAGAAAAAAATTATAGGTACCAGCCCTCCTATATAATAATACATCCCGCTTCGTACTCATATAATCATGTCTAAAAAATGTACATATGATATATATGAAAATGATACTACCTACTTCCCATTACTATGTTATATTCTAGGTCAAGTTCTATGCTATATGTAATTTCAGTTTCCATTTTATTCCCATTTCATTTGAATTCGAACTTATTTAACAGTTATATCATTTTTCATTAAATAGGTTGAACTAAATAACTCGACAAATCTGATTCTCTAAGTCTCATACACCTCAAGAGACAATTTATGGAATTCACCTAATTAACACTATATCTTTCCCTAGAATGTCTATCACAATAGCAGGTATAACTATCCCAACACCAATCACTAAATCATGAAAAAAGTAATGGCTCCTAAATGGAATGGAATAATGCATTGAATATGATTTCTAAAAAGTTCATATATGATTCATAATATGGAATAGGCTCCTATAATTAGGTTTTAATAGAATAGAACCCACAATAACATCAACAATAACATAAGAAATCAATTTTCTCAAACTAGAGTGGAATCAAATAAAATGTAATAAAAAAATTCATAAAAACATCAATTTTCATCACAGAAATTTGTATTTTATCATATGTGGGTAAGAAAACTCTAGTTAAATTTCAATAATAAATTATTTTGCTTACTAGCCCTTTATATTATCACCAAAAATTAATGAAAACCAGAAAAATAATCTTTTATAGTACTTTGTGTCATCATGGACCCAGATTCCACTCAATAGTGCCCTAATCTCAGTTGAACACATGGCATCAAGAACATCTCCCCAAATTCCAAAGGCTACTGAATAGTATCTAGGGACAAGGGGTGTCTATGGGGATACTATTCCTTCATCACTAGTGTGCAGTACAGTATAAATACAATCACATACAAGTAGAATAATTGGCCATAATAATAAAAAAATAGATCAATAGTAAGAATAGTCGACAATATCAAAGGGGAGCTTATATATAATGATGATGATGATACATGCCATATGGCTCTAATAAAATATCCAAAATGTGTATACGATGAAGGTGTAAAATACATGGAATAAAATTAAAAATTGTAAAAATAAGAATCTCAGTCAGTATTTAGAGCCTTGTCTCGGTCCCATGATCCCATACTCCCAAGAAGCAATCAAGAACCTGTGTGAGTGTACTTTCTCTTATTCATAATTGTAATCATATAATCTATTTGGGTACCCAAGGCCTCCCAAACACGTCGTCAGATAAATTCACAATAGGAAACTACCCATGTTTTATTCCATCTAGTTAGTTAGTATATATAGTAGATCATATGTATTAATTTAACAAGAAAGGTTGTATTAAAATTAAACATAATATAATGTTCATGTTCATTTTTAATAACTAGATTCATTTTTAATCAATTAAATTTAAAAAATATGTATCTAAATTTACTTTTGGACCTCTGTTATTATAATCAACCTAAATTAATTAAGGTGTCTCAAGACTAAGTGTGTAGCCCAACATCCCTGATGAAATAAGTAACCAAAGGATACTTAAACAGTCCATCAATAATTTATAAATGACGACAAAATATAAGCTAGTTCTTTGGCTTGGCATATGCATCATATTAATCATTCCATTTATTAATAAATATAGATCATATGGCCATCCCTAGAATTCCTAGTTTAGAATCCAGGTATCACTCCTGGTATAATAAAACCAACACCCTATAAACCCTTACATGGTGATCCTCAAGAACCCTGGTATTGCACTAGGTGTGGTATAACATCCCTTCCAATTGAGTCTATCCTTGTTGGTCCACTGAGGGAGACCAACTTTCACCTTTAAAATATTAATGTCATCCCTAATGAGAATATCCTTTGAAACCCATAATGGAGTCCATCAGTTAATCATGTATAATAATGTTCAATGTCAAATGAATTCTTCTATAGCATTCAAATCTGAATCCACACGTCGCCCTATAAATATAATAATTTAACCAATTAAAAATCATTAATCAATTTATATACACATTTCAAGGTCATAACCATGAAAATTGCATTAATATATCGCCTAAAAATGTGACAAAAAGCATTTAACATGCATAGAATGCTTTCCTCTCAAATACTCACATGGTAACATCATCTAAAAACATCTAAAGCATAATAGTACATTGCATTTCCAAATACAAGGAAATGTTCATCGATCCCATCCCATTATAAAATTTTATTCCAATTGATATCAGAACTCAATCATCATATAAATCCTCAATTAAAACATCAATAGAAAATTCAAATTTTACATCCCATGATATGGGGTAAATGGGAACCCCAAAAATGGGGTATGATTACATATTCCATGAAAATGGAAAATTTAATACACAACACACCCAATGGTTGGATTAAAATCACATTTCTCAACCAATTACCATTAATTAATAACAATTTATAATTTAATAGGTTATATATATTAATTATATCAAGGGTCAAAGTCCATTTCAATGCGTCGCTCGAGAATATGGTCCACATAAGAAAGGAATATATTAACAAAAAGTATTTTTACTAATGGATTGAGACCACCTACCATAGGTCTGTATTAAATATCTTGTCTACTATCATCTCCTAATTAGACTCATATCATGATAAAAAATAACAAGCAAATAACATTTTAATAGGGAATATTACCTTGCACCTAAATAGTATGGTTGATACCAAATTAACAGAGGAATGAATCAATATAAAGTGAGATCAAAATGACGTTAATCTAATGATACATAAGGTTATTGAATCATACACTAGACAGAGGAGGACGGAAAAATCATAGAATAGTCCCCCATGGGAGGTTTAATGTGGTGATTATGTTGAGCGGGAGAAGAAAATGAAATTAGGCATTTGATAAAATTAAAATTTTTGTGTAACATTATAATTTTATCTAAAATAATAGGCTCTAACAATTTAGGCACACCGTTTCTATATTTTGCACCAACCATGTATGGATAACTATATAGAAGAGGCACTCCGCACAGTTTGACTAGCAGTGCAAAGCCACAATGTCAAAATTTGAAACATGGTTTCCTGGACATACACCCCAAATCACACAGTTTATTCTAATAATGGGGCATGTATCTACCCACTTTCTAGCTTCAAATGGTTTTATCTAACCTTTTGTAATGACCTGTCTGGTATAATATAATCCACTGTGATGCCATTTTCAACCAAAATGTTGGGTTGAGGGCTCTGAACCATCCATAGATACCCCTGATACCTTCATGAAATCCAAAGGAAAAGTAATTAGGGAATATTTAAGCATTTAAACTGATAATTAATTTAAGTTAAAGGATCCATACCACAATAAATAATCAAGTTCTTACAATGTGTATGTCTTTTTGTATAAGATTTCATTAATTACATAAATATTTTTGTGTTTGTGTGTGTTATACATATAAATTATTTAATTATATATATATATATATATGTGAAATAAATATAACACACATTTGAGAGAGGAAAAATTTAAAATAAATTGAAATTAATTTAAGTCCAATACATGAGGAAATTATTTAATGTTTTTATTCTGTATTAATTTTTAATAACAAAACCATTCTTCACTAAATATTTGATTAATTATTTAAAACCTCAATATTTTTTATTATATAAATAATATTTATATACATTCATATATATATATATATTTAACATATATAATTTTTCAATATTATCAGTATTTATTTAATTAAGAAAATGTTTAATTTTATTCCAAATTTTTTTTTTCTAATTTCTATTTCATTGATTTTTCTTTTACCAATGTCTTTATATTTAATATATAATATTTTCTAGAATTTATAATTTATATATAATATAATAAATTTATTTATTTTTTCCCATAATTATTTAATACAAGTTAGTTAAAAAAATTAATAATCTCACTTTTATTTTCGATTTATTTAATTATTTCATTTTATTCATGACCTTTATCTGCATTAAAAATAAAGTGCTGAAAAAGGGTACACTGTATAAGTGCTAAAAATAAAGCGCAAATAAAAGGTGCATTTTCTCACTACTAGATAAACCACTGATAATGGTTACCATTTTTCTAATGCTAAAAAAGTGATAATAAAACTGTCCCTTTATTAGTGCTTTTGTTAGCGAGGATAAAGGGAACCATTATGTGTGCTTTTTGTGAGAACTGATAAAGTTCAGCACTCTCCAAGTCATATTTTTTAAAAGAGAATAAATGAGATCTGATCCCTTGGAATATTTTCTCCTTGGAAATTCTTGATTGAGCAGGGACAGAAGATTATCGCTTTGTGCTTCCATTGAATCTCTCTCATGGTCATGACATGTTCCATGTATCTCTCTTGAAAATTTACATACAAGACATTGCATATGAATTGAAATTAGAGGTTATAACACTACATTATGGTCATTACTATAAGGAATAATCGAGAAAAATCATGGATCATATAGATAAATTTCTACGGAAAAAAATACTCACTATGTTAAAGTATATTACAGAAACATCAAATTTAAACATGGAATTTAGGATATTGTGGTTGAAATGAAATAGATATATCATAATTTTTTATCCAAGTGATGAATTTTTATTAGGAAATTATTTTAAAGGTGTAATGAATACAAATAACTAAATAATTAAAAATATATGGTCTTCGCATTTTTAAAATAAATTCATTTGCAATAAGTTATTTAAAAAAGTGATGTTTTCTAAAAAATTCTTTTTTAAAGAACCAAATACATTTTTATTTTAATAAATTATTTTAATCACTATTGGTGAATTATTTCAATGTAATTTATATAATATATATTCAATCAATTATTTTAAAATATATTTAATTTTTTTTTTCAATCATCGGTTAAGAATAAACTATGTTTTATTCTTAAAAACAATCTTTTTATAAATTACTTTTTTTATCATGTTTTTCCCACATATTTTCTTATTAATTTATTAAAATAATAGGTATTTAATTTTATTAATTTTATTACATATTATGCATAAGGATGCTCAATTTTTGTTAATATTCCCCTTTTATTTTTTAGTATGAATAGTAACAATGATAAAATTTATCACCTTTGTAAGGGGAAAATCTTGTTAATCTTGGTTTAAACTACGTGATAAGTGTATAACTACTGGTTCAAATTCTCATTGGATGAGTTTTATTATACCCATATCACCTTAGGATCGAATATTATTTCTTAAATAGAACCTTTTCTATAAAAATGGACAATATATTATTTAAATCAATGAAAGTTACAAAAATGTCACTCCCTTAGTTTTAAATATCAATTATCTATCCACATAGCGATAAAATTAATCTATGAATGAATGAAAATGTCTATTTTTAATAATTAATATACTATAATTTTGTTAAATTGTTTATAATTATTAGATATTAAATAATTACCTTTTATTCAAATATAATGCCAAAACAGTATTTATTGAATTAATGAACAAAGAAAACAAAAGATATTAAAAATAATAAAATGATAAAATTTGAATGATTTAATATGTTACAATAATTTTATATTTTTTTTGATATATTAGTGTTTTTTTGAAAGATTATATTCAAATTTATATTTTTTTATTATGAATTTTATTCCAAATTAAATGAATAAGATCAAAATGGATAGTAATAATATTTTATCAGTATAGTATTATATTAAATTATTTAAAAATATTAATAATATTTATGTAGGAAAATTAGGATAAAGGATAATCAAATAGTTAACCTTTTTACCATTATGGTCTAATTTTCATCTTATATGTAAAATTATAAAACATTGAGGGTGAGAAACATGTTACCATGGATAAGGTAAAATTTGATAGGCCAAGTGGTTAATCAAAATGATAAGGTATAAATTGACACCAAGAACTGTATAAATTTTATTTTATGGTGATATTATAACCATATCCCATTTTATATTTTAATCCCTAGCCTTTTGATGGATTTGGGTTGGATAATGGCTTTAATATATTTTAATCATTGAAGAAATTTCAAAAGTGTCCCTCACCTTAATTATAAAATGGCACATCATCCCTCACTTCCTTAAATAAGATGAGACTTATTGAAGTATATTCCCATAATAAACTTATAAACATATTTATAAACATTATAGAGGTTATTTGGTTCACAAAATTTAAACCCAAGTATCCTTATTTGGCGATTTAAAGGAGTTATTTCCCAAAAGATTTAATCACGTAACTGATGGATTTATTTTTAATTATTATTTTTTTCATTTTAATACATGGTATTTATCAAAAGTTAATATCTTCATTATTCTAAATATATTTAAATTTTATTATTAATATAAATTCATTGTTATACATTCTTTTTCTTATCAAATGGGAAGTGAATGTATCTCTCGTGCATACATACAACTTATATTCTCAATATAGTGATACAATTCATTTTGCATCGCCATATTTCATGGATGGTCATTATTATGGGTCAAAATTTTACATATGAAATATTTATACTTCTTTAATCATAATGAAACAACTAACTTCTTACCTTCCAAACTATTGGTAAATGATAATGCCGCACGAGTGAAAGTATGGATTGACACTGACATGATATGATGTGATTTTTTTCATTAACATTATTCATTGATGATAATAAGTAAATATTTGATGAATTTATTCTATATATATTATATAATAATGTTAATTTGAAATTAAGTTATTATTTTCCATTCTTTTTTCCATCCTTCAAAAAATGAAAACATCGTTCATGTCTCTTTAAGACCAACCATATCCATGAAATTGGAAATTCATTTTTATATTTTTAATTTCCATGATTTATTATGTATAAAATTAATATATATTATTTTATACCCTGATTTTTATTATTAAAATAATTGAACCACAATCACAGTATATGTAGTGGGACTTCTGAACTAAATCATGCTTGCAAAAATAAAGAATTTCTCACCCAAACAAGTGATTTTAAAAAATAATATTTAATAAACAGGTGATAAGATGGAATAAATTAATCATAAATGGTATTTTAAATATTAATGATGTTATAGAATACATATATAATAAATTAATATTTATAAATAATGAGGTTTGAAAACGATGCAGTAAGGTGATACATGAGGTTAGGGGTTTATGTTTCAATAATATTTCAATCAAGATTTTTTATACATTAATTTCCATTGGGGAAATTATATGATCATTTTCTGATGAATTTCATTATTTGTTTCTCTAAAAATAATGCCTTCATAATATATTTTTTCAATTAATTATCCTCACATTAATTATTTAACTTATCAAATGAGTGTTTTTAAGGAAATTCAACCTTATTTATCACAGTGGGCTAAAATACATTTCTTACATCTCTAAATTTTATAAAAATATTTTCATGAAGGAATATAATACATTATATTATGATTTAAATAAATTTTAAGGCTTTATATACTTTTTAAAAAAATAATTACCAATAATCTTTTTGTTATTTTTTGAATGAGGAAATTTTTGAAAAACATTTATGAACAGAATGGTTTTTTAAATTATACTGTATGAATAGAATCTACCACCATCATAATCACTCAATGCATTAAATATTTATTTGAAATATTATAATTATATTTTCAAATAATTTTTTTTGTATAATATTGTGGATATTTAAATTTTTTAAAAAAGTATTTTCAAATGAAAATGTTATTTTTCCTATTCAATGTTAAAATGATATTTTAATAGTATTATTTATTCATCAACAACAATAGCCTTTGGGGTTTCTTATGTTTCACTGTGTATGTAATCCAATGATACCATCATTTTTATTTCTCATGGTGGTAAATTGTTATGTTTATGAGATATTTATGAACCAAAATTTTGTGGGTTATTCCCTTAATTGATGAAATATAGAACCCATTTTGTTTTTATGGTTAATAGATGATGATATGAGATATGTTTTACGATCCTATGTCGCACACACACACACACACACACACATATATATCTTTTGTATAACGTTTTTTTGTGGGAATTATATCTCCCTCTAATGCATGAGGTCAAGTATAATATCTCATGAGACAGTTATGGAAAATATGTCAATGTGATTTATCAGTTATGGAATGAAAGTCAAAGTGCATGATCCATTTTGGGAAAGTAGTTGATGGATTTTTGAGCATTGGTAAATAGGTTTTGATGTTTGATTTAATGGTATTGGTTGTTGACTATCAAATATGAAATGGTTTCTTTACATATGATGCTACGAAACACATTTATAGAAGAAACTTTTTTGTTCATGATTGATATATGATGATTTCTTATTATTATGATTCTTTTCTTTTTATATACTAACATTTTATGCCATAACATAGGTTTATGATCATTTTATAGTTGTTTATAACCATTATAAGATTTTTTCATCATCATATGACCTCATTATTATATTTTGATATCATATTATCATCAATCAATATCTCTTATTGATACCATTACTGATAATTTGATCTCAACATTTCTTATGATTCCTTTCCCCATATTATGAAGAAAATTTTATGTTGGGTATTACTATGAGGAGTACTATGTGGGGATATCATTATGGAAGATGTTTAAATGCAGTCATGAAATAAAAAGACCTTTTTATCTCATATCCATGAACTCTAACCCCTAACTGTTTTGGAAAGGATTGAAATTGTATAAATTAAATATTCATTTACAAAGATGTAATACTTATGTATGGAACGGTTGGTCTGAAATTGAATATAGTTAATCCTTCCCATATTATTCTTGGATTCTTATTCTTACTTCTCTCATTTTGGTGGGTTATTCTTTGGTTTTGGCCATGATTCAATTTAGTCATGGTTAAATAATCATTAAATATCATGGCTTCATAGTTCAGTGTCAAGGGGATGTTTATATAGGATGAATGTCATCATTTTATCATCATATTGATAGAGTTACTTATATTTGTGGACTTTTCAATTTATTTATCTAAACTAGATTGGAAATTTTGGTTTATTGAGAATCGATCGATGGGGACTTTGGTCATATGAAAAGTAATGGAATCAAATGATCCTCACACATGATGTTAATGATTTGTGGTAGATGATAGAGGATCAAATATATGTTAATTTGGATATGGTTATCGACGAGTGATTCAAGAGAATGGTAACTATATTTTAGAGGTAGGGGTCCCTTTAATACTTAACCATATTCTTTGATGGATGTGCATACTTGTGTGTTCCATGGTATTAATTTGAGGATTCTCTAAAGGGGACTATGTGAGGAAAATTAAGAATGTTAATGGTCTTCAAAGAGTATAGAGCTTGAGAAGTCGAGTAGTTGGTGTTATCCTTGTGAATTGTGTAACAACCCGATATTTTATGAGAATTATTCTTTTTAATTTCTTTGATGTCTTTTGTTGTATGCTATACCAAGATTATATTGTGCTATACGCAACAACTTATTAGCTTCTAGTATACGCAACACTATTCTTGGATTGTGTTACACACAATTTCAAGTTCGTTTGATAGTAGTTATTCTATGCAACATTGATTGTATATATATATATTCAATGTATAAATGAAATATGGTTGGATTCTATTATGCACAAAAACAAAGGAGTCATGCACTACACGCAACCTTTACATGGCTTACATTACACGCAATCACAACCTTTCTCGATAGCATGTGTAGTACACAATACCGAGTTTCACTAAACGAGATATTATTATAATATTATTATGAACAAGCCATTATAAATAGTAATACCCACTTTTTGAAATTTTATAAATTTTATCATTAAAAATGGACTTCATTTTGGGATTCAGAATATCAAAATTAGCCTAGGGTGAATTTTTGGTATTTTTCTGAAAACATTCAATTTTTGATGAATAGTGAAAACACAGGGTTACTATTTAAAAACCACGTTTTTATTTAAATAATTATTTATTTTATTTAAATTTATTTTAGATCAAAATGGATAAATAATACTTATATACGATCAATGTAATTAATTGGAGTCGTTTTATTATAATTTTAGACATATAAAAATTTTAATGAACTTTTCACCATCTTTTACCCACCTCCTAGGAGAATTTGGAAATTAACATAAAACTTAATTTTACCGCTTCTATGAGTGGTGTTTCAAAAATATGAGAGGTACAATTAACATAAAAGACTAAAATGAAGTTCAATTAGATGAAAATAGTTTTTTTTAATAGTAACTTTTTACTTTTTTACCACGGTTGAATGTAAATAGGCTAATTAAGGGTAAAATGGTATTATTATTTTCCAAAAACATGTAATAATTTTATTCGGTTAGTTTAATTCGACCAAAAACGACATTAATAATAAAACATGACCATTTAGGTCCACTTGGATTAGATTTGGACAATAATTATTAATAAATTTAAAGAAGGGTTAAAATAGTTAAAATCAAAGTTGAATGACTAAAACATTTTTAATATAGGGTTATACATAAGATAAATTAGACTATAAATATTAATTATAAAGATAAAATTATTTAATACATAATTTTATTTTATTTATGATTTTTATACCTTATATAATTTATATTATTTATGACACAATGATGAAGCTGAAATTATCTTATTAATGAAATATTAACATAATTAATGTTATAAATACCCAAATAAATGTAATTTGAGACTTTTTATGAATTGAAAAAATATTCATGGTTAAAATGACATGTTAGTATTTATTTAATTAACTTTCTTCTAACTAATCATGCTGTTTCGATTTTCACAATAATCAATTACCAAATAGTGTCAAAATTGACATAAAACAGTTTTCAAAACAAATATTATATTATTAATTGTTATTTTATTCCTAAAAATCTATGGTTCGGCCAAATTACATATATAAGGATATATATATTAATAATGAACCACTTGGGGTTCGTTTGGCTTATTATTGTAGGTTTATTAACCATATAGTGTAAGAAAACAAGAAGACACGGTAAATGATAAATTATTTAAATTAGAGATAAATATAAATTATAAGGTTAAAATTGAAACCTAAACTTGTCTAAAATATATTTTTTGAAATTATTTCGACCCATACCCACTTTATCTTCGAAATAAATCAATTTGGCTCTATAATAAACCAAATATGACTTTATTATAAAATAATATTATATGTTTTTTCCAAAGGTTCCCCTCTCCTCCCTTATAAAAATGGCACCCCTTCCCTCTTCTATTTACACCCTTTTGATCCTTGAAGCTCATCCAACCCCTGCCCATTTCTCTTATCTACATCCCTAGAAACATTTTGGATGTTCTGGTCTTCTCAAAAGACCAAATATACTTCCATTATAGGAATCTTAAAGGAGGTGCGTTGAAGAAGAGGTTATCTCTTCTTCTGATTCACTCATGTTTCTTTCTTCTACAACTACTTCATCTTTAGTTGCATCATTATAAAGTAATAACATAATTATTATTTATATTCTGATATGTTATTATAAATATGAAAAACCCTATTTTACCTTCTATCCATCCTATGGGTAACGAAATCACCGAGCGTGC
Source organism: Viscum album (assembly GCA_963277665.1). NCBI lineage: Eukaryota > Viridiplantae > Streptophyta > Magnoliopsida > Santalales > Viscaceae > Viscum > Viscum album. The sequence continues at coordinate 502,180,333 of OY728157.1, forward strand.
ATACATACGGAATATCGTCTCCACGCCGTGGTGTAATATGTTTTCAACCACCACCTTACTTGGACGAGTATAATGGTGTAAATAAATAACTATATATGATTATTTTAATGTGATATTGATTCTGAAATATTAAAAATGCACATCATTACAATTCCATGATCATGGGAATGGTATCATCGCTCGTGCGTACGTGCAGACTACCGTCTCCACGACGCGATGAGATTCATTCTCCATGTTAACCATTCATGAATGATTATATAGTATGTAAAATAAGTAATCTTTAAATATATGACATAATAATGAAACTGTATTTATGTATATATATGTATGTAATCTACTTAATTCCATTCAATTCAACAAGGAAACGAAAATAGCGTTCATATGTACGTATGGCCTACCGTCTCCATAAACGGTGTGTTTCATTTCATTTATCTATCTATTATATATATTCACTGAATATATATGATAGATAAATCCTGTATTACATTATGGAAGTATGTAAATCATGAAATAAGTTATAATAATATCAAGAACAACAAGTCCAAACACATTTGACAAATGAACCAATTTTACCCAAAACGCTACTTTAACATGGAATTGACAAATGAACGGGTAATATAAATACCTATGTGAACAATATATGATATAATAACAATGAATATGATTCATTAACAATTAAATGACATTATTTAAATCATTATATAGGAGTTTCGGATACATACGAAGCATATCGGACATAAGGTAAGGGATAATTTTGCAAATCTCATTTTTATCTAACATTGCTTATACGTAAGTATTTACTGGGGTTATTGTTATCATCCATGTCCATGTTTTCTAAAAGTGTTTTTATGCATGTTTAATGTCCTCTTCACCCATTATTAGTTTTACTAAATGGTATTTAAGGAATCTTTCTTTTGTTTACATTATGTGGCACTTTTTGACTTTTCTGACAAAAGTATGAGGAGAATGTTTTTCTACATATACAGCATGAAAGGATTTTTAAGGTTTTATAAAGTCTTATTTCCATGATTATTCTTCCAAAATATTTCATGACTATTTTAAACAAAATATTTTTCTTTTAAAATTTCATGACGTTTTGTGAAAATAAATTGATTTTGAAGAAGAAAGGATATTTTCCTCAAGAATTCATTTTAAGTGTTTTATCAAAACCATTTTCCATCTAAGATTACATTATTTCATATGTGTATGTTTCAAGTATAATGTCTCTATGATTTACATGGTTGTTTCTTCTTATTATGAAATGATATCCTTTTCTTTTATATGGATTATGTGCTGATGGGATGATGTTTATGAAACCCATTTTATTCGTTGGGTTATTATGAATGATGTATATTTATTTTGTGGGACAAGTAAGAATGATTTCACTATGATATGGGTGGGAACTATATATCCCTCCAATGAATTGGGTAAAGACTTATATCTCATGAGATATAAATGGATGGAATGGTAAGTTAATCTGGTTTAGTGTTATAGAACTTGAACGTCGAGTAAACTCAGTTCAGAATGGGACTTTGTCCACTAAGATGGTCTTGGAAGAAATTCTTTGGATACTATGGAAATCATAACATGTGTTCAATGGTTTCCACAATTACTTGTCTTATTACATTTATATTTTATCATGGTTTATGTTCCATTATTATATATGCCTTATGTACTTGCATGATTTATGTCTTTCCTCATGATTTTGATGTTTAAATTTCAGGTTCATGTTATTGCTTTCAAATGATTATGGATTATTTTATGTTCTGTTTGTTTACCCTTACTGGGAATTTGATCTCAACCATTATATGTTTTCTTTTCCCCATGATTTAAAGAAAGGTTTTATGTAAGAAAACAAAAGGGGAAGACATTTATGGGAGATGTTGAAGATCTTTCAACACGATTAGAAGATTATTTTCCGAGTTTCCAAATACACTAATATAATACAGTCCTTGTGTGTCTGTTTTCGTTATGTATTAATTATTACAAAAAAGTAATGTAATTTCCATGTATGTCAAGATTTGGGTCTCTAGAATTGGTATCAGAGGAAAGTTCTAGTTAACCTTTGGAAACTAGGATGTGAAAACTTTAGTGAAATCCCTGGAGATATTTCTAAGGTATGTCTAGGTATGTCCCTAAGGTTAAGTATATGTATAAGTTAGAGTCCTAGAATTATGTTCACTATCATGAATAACCTAGGGAGAACCTAAGTTGTCATGGATTAAAGAATTTTTTTTATGTTAGACATCCCATAAGTGACGTTTTATGATCATGTGGTTACTTATTATTTTAATTGTTTCTTACACTATGGTTTATAGTCTTAGTAAATGGAGGGAAAGAAAAGGAATTCAGTTAACATTGATTCCAATGGAAAAATTGGTGACTATGATCAATGAAATTTTGTAATGCCTGGAGAGAAAGATATTTTGACAATTCTGAATCATTCATCTCGATATATGATTAACAAGGTGAACATTAGTTGTATTCCTAAGTCATAAAATAAGAGGAAGGTGGAATTTTATGCATGTTCACATGGTGAGGAGAATAGAGAAAGGAACATTGATATTTCTAATGAAGGGAATAAGAAACTTGATGAATACCTCAAATGGAGGGGAAGATGTTATTTATGTGGAGAAAAGGGTCATTGAGTGATAGACTATTATGGAGTCCAATGTCTTATCTATGGAGAACATGGGATTTACCCAACTCAATGCCCTGACCTAAGAAGTTACTTCTAAATGGAGGAATGATATATTCCATGCCAATCATTGAATAGGATTGATTGGAGGGATTATGGATTGGAATTCAATAATAATGTTTTTGAGGTACTTTTATAGTATATTGATATATCTTTGTATTTGTCCATTGTGGTTTTCTATAAGAATACGGTATCGGTAACCATGAAAAGTAATTGAAGTATTTTTGGAAAGCGGATGATATATGCATAATGAAGGGATAAGGAGAAAATAAAATGTTTGATAGTATTGATGATCTCATGATTAATATAAGGACTAAGTGATATCATGGTATTCACGTACTTGTTATGTGACCTCTCAAGTAATCATTTTCTTTACACTATGAGATTGGACAGAAGTATTAATGATAAGCGTAAAGGTTGGAATGGACTAAGATGGACATTAGATAAATTTTTTTAAGGGAATAATTTTTTATCGATATTATTGATGGAATGTTATAATAATGTAGTTTTAGAAAAAGGACAACCTACAGAACCGGCGATAACCCATCGCGTTGGACAAAGCTATGGGAATCGAACCCGCAACTGAAGTGAGACATGCCTTTATCACCTACCACTGGCCTACATGAAGTCCCTATTTAGTAGAAAATAGTTTTATTATATTAATAAGTATGATATATGAAGTATAAGTCCATTTTAAGAACCATATATGATTAATCTTACTATATATGGACTTATGTATTTTTGATAACTTTTTCTAACCTTTTGTTTAAGACAGATGGAATGAACCATCATTCAATCACATGATCTACTAACACTTCACAAATGACAAATTTAACTTCATTTCTTTAAGAGATGAAGTAGAAATTGTCCAAAGAACGACCAATGATGAGACTGTACCAAAATCACGAAAGTATTTCTTCTAATTCCAATTTCTTTCACTTTAGGGAAATGATATTGAAAACCAAAAATGTTATCCTTGGGCCCTTACATCTGATGAATCATATGGTACCTTAGATCATCACAAATCTATGGCTTTGTGATTTTTGGATTTTTCAAAGCTGTGTTCTCTACCACTCTCCATCATAACATGATGGTTAGATTTCTCTTCTATATCCATATTTTTACCTATGTTCTCTTATGTGGAAACCCGATGATTAGTTAATTTTGGTAACCGTTACATTTCATACTTTTGTTTTTAAAGTTAAGTTTTGTTATTCCATTTTACGATGTGGGTTTCAATTAAAGAAACTTTCAAGTAGAAAACCATTTATAACCCCGATGAATTTCGAGGGCGAAATTCATTTTAAGTGGGGTAGAATGTAACAACCCAAGATTTTATGAGAATTATTCTTTTTCATTTCTTTGATTTCTTTTGTTGTATGCTACACCAAGATTATCATGCGCTATAAGAAACACTGTAATAACTTGCAGTATACGTAACACTATTATCGGATCGCGTTACACACAATTTCAAGTTCATTTGATAATAGTTATTCTACGCAACATTGAGTGTATATATATATATTCAATGTATAAATGAAATATGGTTGGATTCTGTTATATGCAAAAACAATGGAGTCATGCACAACACACAACCCTAACATGTCTTACATTACACGCAATCGCGACCTTCCTCGATAGCGTGTGTAGTATGCAATACCGAGTTTTACTGAATGAGATATTATTATAATATTATTATGAACTAGTTGTTATGAATATTAATACCCACTTTTTGAAATTTTATAAATTTTATCTTTCAAAATGGAGTTCATTTTTTGATTCTGAATATCAAAATAAGTCTATGGTGAATTTTTGGTATTTTTCTGAAAACATTCAATTTTTTATGAATAGTGAAAACACTGGGTTACTATTTAAAATCCAACTTTTTATTTTAAGTAATTAATTATTCTATTTAAATTTATTATAGGACAAAATTGTTACATAATACTTATATAAGTTCAATTTAATTCATTTGAGTCATTTTATAATAATTTTAGATATATAAAAATTTTATTGAACATTTCACTGTCTGTTACCCACCTCATAGGAAAATTTGGAAATTCACATAAAACAAAATGTTACCACTTCTGTGAGTGGAATTTAGAAAATCTGAGAGACATGGTTAATATCAAGGTCGAAAATGTGGTTCATGAGATGAAAATAATTTTTGGTGAATAGTAACTTTTTACTTTTTTTACCACGGTTAAAAGTAAATTGGGTAATTAAGGGTAAAAATGATACTATTATTACCCCCACACATGTCCTAATTCTATTGGACAAGTTTAATTCTACCAAAAACAACCTTATGAATAAAATATGACCATTTAGGTCCACTTGGATTAGATTAGGACATTTATTATTAATTTATTTAAAGAAGGGTTAAAATAGTTAAAATCAATGTTTAAAAAATAAAACATTTTTAATAAAGGGTAATACATAAGATAAATTTGACTAAAAATATTAATTAGAAAGATTAAACGATTTCCTACATAATGGTAGTTTATTTAGGATTTTTAAACATTAAATAATTTAATTTATTTATGACACAATGATGATTCAGTAATTATGTTATTAATGAAATATTGACATAATTAATGTTATAAATACCCAAATAAATGTAATTTGAGACTTTTTATGAATTACAGTAATTTTCATTGTTAATATGACATGTTATTATTGATTTAATTAAAATTTTTTGAACTAATCATGCTGGTATGATTTTCACAAAAATCAATTTCCATATAGTGTCAAAATTGACATAAAATAGTTTTTAAAACAAATATTAAATTATTAATTGTTATTTTATTCCTAAAAATCTATCTCTCATCCAAATGACTTAGATAAGGATATAAATATTAATAATAACCACTTGGGGTTCGTTTGTCTTGTTATTGTAAGTTTATTAACCATATAGTGTAAGAAAACAAGAAGACACTGTAAAATTTAAATTATTTAACTTAAAGTTAAATCTAAATGATATAGTTAAAATTGTAACATAAACATGTCTAAAATATATTTTTTGAGAGGATTTCGACCCATCACCACTTTAGCTTGGAAATAAATCAATTTGGAGCTATTATAAACCAAATATGAATTTATTATAAAATAATAATTTATGTTTTTCCAAAGGTTCCCCTCTCCTCCCTTATAAAAAGGGCAACCCTTCCCTCTTCTCTTCACACCCTTTTGAGCCTTCATGCTCGTCCAAACACTGCCCATTTCTCTTATAAACATCCGAAGAAAAATTATGGATGTTCTGTACTTCTCGAAAGACCAACTCTACTTCCATAAGAGGAAGCTTAAAGGAGGTGCATCGAAGAAGAGGTAATCTCTTCTTCCGATTCTCCCATGTTTCTTTCTTCTTCAACTTCTTCTTCTTTAGTTGTATCATTATAAAGTAATAAAATCAGTATTACTTATATACTGATATGTTATTATAAATATGAAACAACCCTATTTTAACTTATATCCATCCTACGGATAACAAAATCACTATGTGTGCGTACGTACAGAATATCGTCTCCACGACGTGGTGTAATCTGTTTTCGACCACCACCTTACATAGATGCATATAATGGTGTAAATAAATAATTATATGTGATTATTATAATTTGATATTGATTATGAAATATTATACATACACTTCAATACAATTCCACGATCATGGGAATGGTATCATCGCTCGTGCGTACGTACAGACTACCGTCTACACGACGCAATGAGATTCATTCTCCATGTTAAAAATTCATGAATGATTATAAAGTATATATAATAAGTAATAATGAAATATATTACATAATAATTATACTAGATTTATGTATATATATATATGTATTTCATCTACTTTATTCCATTCAATTAAATAAGGAAACGAAAACAGTGTTCTTGTGTACGTACGGCCTACCGTCTCCATAAACGGTGTGTTTCATTTCATTTATCTATCTATTATATATATATATATATTTATTGAATATATATGATATATAAATCATGTTATAAATTCTGGAAGTATGTAAATCAAGATATAAGTAATAATAATATCAATCACAACAATTCCAAACACGTACGATAAATGAAACAATTTTACCCAAAACGCTACTTTAACATGAATTGACAAATGAATGGGTAGTATAAATACCTAAGAGAACCATATATGTAAAAATAAAAATGAATATTATTCTATAATAAGTCAATTACATTATTTAAATCAATATATAAGAGGTTCTGATACATATGAAGCATATTAGATATAATGTAACAGATATTTTGGAAATCTCATTTTTATCCATGATTGCTTATACATAAGTATTTACTGGGGTTATTGTTATAATCCATGCCCATGTTTTCTAAAAGTGTTTTTATTTATTTTTAATTTCCTTTTCACCCATTTTGACGTTTACTAAATGGTATGTATGGAATCATTCTTTTGTTTACGTTACGAGATACTTTTTGACTTTTCCGAAAAAAGTACGAGGAGAATGTTTTTTTACTTATATGGAAAGAAATGATTTTTACGGTTTTATAAAGCCTTATTTTCATTAAGCTTCCCCCAAAATATTTGATTACTATTTTAAACAAAATATTTTTCTTTTACAATTTCATGACGTTTTGTGAAAAGATATTGATTTTGAAGAAGAAAGGATATTTTACTCAAGAATTCATTTCAAGTGTTTTATCAAAACAATTTTCCATCTAAGATGAAATTATTTCATATGTGTATATTTCAAGTATAATGTCTCTATGATTTACATGGTTTGATTATTCTTATTATAAAATGATATCCATTTCTTTTATATGGATTATGTGATGATTGGATGATGTTTATGAAACCCATTTTATTCGTTGGGTTATTATGAATGTTGTATGTTTATTTTGGGGCACAAGTAAGAATGATTTCATTATGATATGGGTGGGACCCATATCTCCCTCCAATGATTTGGGTAATGATTTATATACCATGAGATAGACATGGTTGGAATTGCATGTTAATCTAGTTCAGTGTTACCGGACGGGAATGAGGAGTGAACTCGGTTCAGAATGGGACTTTGTCCACTATGATGGTTTTGACAGAAATGCCTTGGATAGTATGGAAATCATAACATCTGATGAATGGTTTCCACAATTAAAAGTTTTATTCCCATTATATTTTATCATGGTTGATGGTCTAACAGGATATATGCCTTACGTACTTCCACGATTTATGTCTTTGCTCACGATTTTGATGTTTAAATTTCATGTTCATGTTCTTTGTTTCAAATGTTTTTGGATTGTTTTATGTTCTCTATGGTTACCCTTACTGGGCATTTGAGCTCACCCTTTATATGTTTTATTTTCTCCAGGATATAAAGAAATGTTTTATGTAAGAAAACAAAAGGGGACGATATTTATGGGAAATTTTTAAGATCATTCACCATGATTAGAATATTATTTTCCATGTTTTCAAAGTCAATAAACTATTACGGTCCTTGTGTGTCTGTTTTCATTATGTATTATGTATTCTGCAAAAGTAATGTAATATCCATGTATGTCAAGCTTTGGGTCTCAACAAATTGTATCAGAGAATATTTGGATTAGCCTTATAGCATGGTAACTCTTCCTTGGAGGTGTGTTGGATGGTGGGGATGAATCACGTGATTGTGGTAGGTCGTCAGGCATGGGATGACAGAATTATTGAGTCGTTGAAGAGGTATTCACACTCAATAGAATGTTACTAGTTGGACATGGTTGAATTACAGTGGTCATGAAATTTATAAATGTGGGTATCCCATTAGAAAAGGATGGGAACATGAGATGGTTATTTAATATCTAGTGGGAATCCATGTAAGGATTCACATATATTGTAGAAGGTATTATAGGGGTGAAATGATTGGAATACCGTGTTGTCTATATAAGGAATTCATGTTGTGATATGCTGGAAAACGGGACTTACTTTCCATTGAGATTCATCATGATGTGTTCTTATGAAATTCTATTAGGCCAACATATTTTATATTAGATAAAAAAATATTTCCAAAGGAAGGTGGTCATTGTGAATTTAACAGCAGCTCTTTGTGTCAAACATTAATTGATAGGATTGTATTATAGGCTCATCTCACCATTTATAGATATAATATTTCATACTCTTGGAGTCACATAAAAATTTTAGATATGTTTTTTAATCCTTACAGGTAATAATGTCACTACTTGATAAATCCATGTAAGTGAATGACTGAAATAAATAATTGACGGGAAAAACTACACTTATTAGACTTTATCCTTTACTTTGTTACATTATGATTATATTATGGTTCAATACCACATAGATGGGTTTCATATAATTTATTTCCTTCCAAGATATTGGTATGTGAGGTACATTTGGGATTTATCCTAATAGATGGGATTCCTATATATCCATTGGAAGGGAATTAGAGCCTACATATTTTGTCGTCTCCTAATAGAAAAATTCAAACCCTTTAAGGTCATGTGAGAAGATCCAATGTGGTGACTTTTAAGGTTATCCAACAAAGTCCAATTTAAATACATTAATTCTAATTATTCCATGATAAGGTGAGTTTTCATTTATGTTCATACATACAACAACTATGGAATGTTAAGACTGAACCAAGGATAAGAATCCAAAATATCTTAGTTTCTAGTAATAAAATAACATGTAGTTCAAGTTTCATTATTTAATGTCGTAAGATAGGACCGGTCATTCCAATTTAATTTCATGTAGTAAGAATATTTTGGATTAAATTTTAAATCCATATAGTGATAAATACTAATAAAAATGGTCCTATAAATGGTTTGTGTGAGGGTTATGTATGGATTTCCCATTATTTTTCATCATGTTTGTCAGTAACGAAACAAGTGAGAGTATGGTTAAGATCATATGGAATATAACTGGTTGAGCAAGGATAGATCATATAGAATATGTCTAATCATAGAATATGTCCTCATAAATAATAACTTATATAGAGAGAGTATTGTGGATTATAACTAATATGATGTAATGCCCTTTTTTATGTGTGTTAAGGATACAATCTAAGAATATACATATGATACCTAGAGGTTTCGATCCTAGTTGATGACTCATGTGATGGAAGGATTTGAGGCTTACACAGGATTTGAGGCTTATGTTATATCCATGTATCCTTGACTACCCAAAATTGGTCAATTAGATTCTACATCTAATTAGATGATGGACAAGGGTTATCCCAGATGATCAACATTATCTAAGGGAGGTTTTACTAATATCCTCTCAAATATGACATCTTGTTTTCATGGAATACATGATAATTATTACCATGAGGTTCCTATCAATTGGGGGGATCAGGGATAAATTTATTTTGAAGGGAATGCATGACCAGTAAGTTGTTTTATAATGTTCACAATTCATTCATTAATTCAAGGAGGAAATAGAGGGGGCTTTGGAAGGTAGGCTCCCATGATAATGATCTCAGTCAATGAAAACCCCTAGAAAGAGACACATTCACGCATGGTTAATTAATTTAAACCTTGGATAAGGGTTACTCAATTTAATTTTTTTTAAATATGTTTCCCTATTATGAGGATAAGATGATATGACAATATAAAATGAGGTTAGGGAAAAGGGTCTCCTGATTTCATTTATTAGGAATTTTTTTACCTATAACGGTAAATCTAGGATGTCTAAGGCACATGAAACACTTTTATTTGATCCTTTGGATAATTGGGACATGTAGCACTATTTTATAGTATCAATAAGTATCTAGGTGTTTTCGAAACCCAGTATTGTGCATCTCAGTTTCCTAGGATTTGTGGCTTTCTAATATTGGAGAAACTAGTAATTTTATCTCTTAATTTCAATAATTGGATCCACTTGAAGAGAGAAGGGATGGATTGAGTGCATATAGAACTTATGTTTTTTCCTTCTAAAAATAGTGTCCATCATTTATTTTTATAGACTGCAGGTGAACAACGAGAATTTTTTGGATGGTAAACAACACTCATGAACAAGTGAGGCAACAAACCTTATGTAGTCTTATAAATGATCAATGGTTAAGATCAAAAGAATCCCAATTGAAGGAGTGTTGTGAATGAATGCTTAGAAAACATGCATGTATTGCCACATGTAGACTCAATCATTTTCACCACCCAACACCCACCACCAAAGGGAGTTCCATCAACCCCCCCCCCCCCCACTACCATAACATATTAGATACAGTCATCATTAAGTTGTTTTAATTCTAAGGATGATGTGTTCTTGGTAGGAATATGGATTTAAACATGGTTGTGCACATATAAGTTGAGTACTAGTGAATGATATGTGGTTCTTCTAAGTTCTTCATACACTTAGTATCTTGGTGAATAGTGTAGAATCGAACATGGGCTTTGGGCATGTCTTCACCATTATAAATAGTGGGGGCCACTACACTTTTATTCAATCATACGACTTCAGATAATCTGGATGTTTCTATCCCTCTGTTATTGTTGAAGTTTTACACCCTATCTTATATTAGTAAAATTCCAATTCCTTTTCTATAGACACATAATACATAAATATCACATTGGTTCATATAATATCTCCTATACCTCAGATAAGTGACCTGGTAGAATAAATTGTGGGAAGAAACCTACGAAATGGTGGTTATGTGATGTGGGATGAGGGTTATGGGTTAAGCAATGGTGTCCAGTTAATGTGATTTGAATGAAGACACGTTGAGAAAATTTCTCACTTTACCAAATTATCATTCAATCGGATTCATGCTTTTCTGGTATTGAATATTTCCTAACAATAATTAATCACCCTTTTTATAAATTCATTGATTTTTTTTAATTCTATCTTATAGGAAAAAAATCCCCCACACTTGACTCATTGTCTTTGATATTGAATCCATGGTCCATATTGATATGTTGGGTCCAGATGTCAAATAATGTTATTCCAACGAGTATAGGCCACACCTATCAGGGATTATAAATTATATATATATGTATCACCAAAATAATAAACTGTTATATTTATTCACCATATATAAGAACAATATTCTATCAACCATTATTGTGCTGAGGTTGGATGATAACTTTCCAAATTTTAGATTCTCTAAGTACACAAAATCTGTATGGTATAATATATCTTCTAATGAAGCATACATCATTAATTTGAATTCCATCCTATCATGTAAACTAAATAATTCCAAATATACCTTGGATAATCTTGTGTAAATATTAGACTCTCAAACCCACTATTACAAGTCCATATTCAACCGATATTGTCTTGAGAAACTCCAGCATTGGAATGATTATTATGGATTTCACCCAAAAAATTATTTCAATATTGAGTGGATATGTTAATATTGGTTCATATATTCATGTGTTGTGTCAGATAATTAGTTAAGGGTGGAAGTGATTAATGATTTCATATAGATATCTCATATAAACTTATATAAGAATTTAAATATGGTACTAGAACTACTTAGTAGTTAGATATTGAAACAAATTCCTCACATCTATTAATGGAGAAGTGAGTTTCATAATTTTGGATGTCTAAAAAATATATAATGAACCAATACATAGATAAATTTAGGATTATTTTATCCCCTTAACAGTAACCTAGGGAGATATTTTAAAAACGCATTCATTTTATAAATTTTTTCTCGGGTAATCTACTAATTCCATTTGGAAAATTCAATAAATATGGATAGAAATCACCTCAATATATTTTTTAATGGATTCTTAGTCCCTCATTAAGATGGTTTAATATCCACACTCCCAATGGGAATTCCATATATGTAGATAATGGGATTCTCATTCATGTATTATTCTGAATAGAGAGAGGTGGGGGGGGGGGGGTTATGACATTAACATAGAAATACCTCAAAAAAATTACTAATCCAATTACCATTATATGTATATTAATATATATCTACTTATATTCTATGAATCTTAGAATGATTTAAAGCCAATAATAATCATGATTGTGTCCACAATGGAAGAGGGGGATTGGAATCCTAGTAATACCATTGATTGTGAAGATACACCAAATCTTTTTTCACATGTATATAAATAATTCTCCAATTTATGTATCAATAACATTCAAACTATTATGTGGTTGGATAAGAGTTCACTTTAATGTCTATTACATCTTTGGAATGGTACCAATCCCATGTTGTAGATTCCATTCATATATCCATGATGTCTCTAGTATTATAACATTACTATTGTAGGATATTTTTTTTAATATAATTATCTTTTACTTAGACTTCAATTTACAGATATATGATGAACCTTGTACTAGAATAACATTGGATGACGGTGATGGTGATTAAAAAGTATGGTCATTTACTATAATTGTGAAATATTTAATCTTACCGGCCCATGTATATTAGTATATCATCATTGATCCTTATGTAACATTTAGATTATCCTGGACATTATGTTGTAAGCAACAATATATCACGTTTCTACTAATAGATGTTATTATGGAGTATCATCCCACTACGATGATGCATTTTGTGTGTGATTATGCCTCAATATGAAACTCAATATATGGTCATTTTTTACTCCATATATGTGTTTATAAAGCCCAATGTTGAGAATTATATTGCACAGATTTTATCATAACCTCACAAGATGCTATCTAATATAATTCTTTAGGTTGTTGAACTTTTCCTCATAAAAAGGGAGGTGGGATACTGATAATATTCATAATAAACATAAATATATATGGACATCTGATTATTTTAATTAACCATCCATGAGAGCTTCTCACTAACTCATAATCAATGATCCAACATATCACGAGGCTTAGAGGATATGGTCCCATCAATGACAGTGGGGTGACACCCCTATTTTGGATGAGAGTCTAAAAAATAGATGAATTTTTCGAATCTTGAGTCTTCCATGAAACATGGAGTTGAGTCTTATAGGACCTATTCAGATTAATAGTTTCATAAGACTTTACAATTTAGGGTTATCTAGGATTTTGATTATCAATATCATTGTTTTCTATACTTTTTTCAGGGTGTCATTTGTATTCCTCATGTTATAACATGAATGAATCTAGACTCGCTAATTATGAGAAAAATCATAATGTGTCTTGAGAGTGTCTTTGATTGTTTGAAATATTTGTTCACTCCATGAGATAATGGGTACCCTTTACAATATGGGTATGGAACATGGTAGATCACGGTATAGTCATGTGGTTCATCAACCAGTCCATGGATATGCAAGGAGATTATCTTTTTTAGACGAATGATGTATATTAATGGTCACTCTTTAGAAAAAGTGTCGATAACCTTCAAATTGACCCTATTAAGCTTCATTTTCTTTTAATTCATATAATTTGGTGGTTTAATGATATTATGAATCTTTAAAGAACACCATAGGTAGAACCCCAATAGGTCAGGTGAGATTTGTTACCCCAAAATAATAGGATATATCATCTATCCAAATGGAATTGAAATAGGTAGATGGGATGGTTCCACTCTCCATAAACAGTTAAGGTGATAGTCATTATCCTCTTACATGTACATTCAATAAATCACTCTTAGTAGGGCCGACAGAAGTGCTACAACCATTCTAGAAGGATGGAATCACCAAACTCCAACTACTAGAAAAATGTAGAGGTTGAGTTCATTTATTGTCCATATGATATGATGTTAACGAGTTAATAACCTCTCTCAATGAAATATACTTGGAATATATTTTCATATATATTGAGGATTGTGTTCCATTTTAGGAGTCTATTTACATCTGATTTTCTCACAATAGTTATTCTAGAAATACATATGGAAACTGATTCACAAAACCACCTGGAAAACCTATAAAATAAGTTTCACAGGATCTTGAACATAATCCCAATATAAGTAAATGGTGGTTATACTACAGAACCATTCATGATTCTAAAAAAATATCCTCATAGAGTAGGAATAGGTTCAGGTGTCCCAATTTTTTTGGCCTAGTTAGACCCATTTTCACTCTATAAAACTGTTGGAGCATTGATGATTCAATTGAATATGTGATATATTAAGGTGGTTTTGTAACCATATTTCTTATTTGATTAGGATGCATCTCTAGTATATTGTCTCTATTGAGAGTTATGTTTATCCAAGTTATAGGTAATTAAATGTAAAAGTCTTATCAAATATTCCAATAGTTTTCAGGTAGATGTTGAAGCAAGGGAAAAGTGACAATATCTTATTCAAGAAGATGGAGATGAAATGTTGTGGAGATAGATATAATTATTTTTAATATCAAAGACTTTTATCAATAAATAGATGAAATTAGAGCATTGTTGGAGAATGGTATATAGTATATAACTACCTATAACATCATCCTCCTATTGTTAGATAAATATAGACTTTGATCTATGGATGTTCCAATTTATTTATTTTAATGAAAAATATGATCTTTTATCATAAATCATAATCAACTCTCTTACTTAAGTCCCATCCCATTAAATAGTTCTTGACAACCTATGAAACTATAAAATTGTAATATCTAGATAAATGAATTCATTAAAACCTTAAATTGGTATATATCAATGAAATAATAATCTCTAAATTCATGAGACTATGATAAAATATTGACTAACCCATTATATATTGGTCACGTTCCGTTGGACTGATAAACTTAGTATGGATATGGTGGAATATATATAATTATTGTAAGTAGAGATGTGTTTGGGAGATAAATTATTATAAAATTTTTTCCCTTCTAACTATGAGAATGTATAATGATATAAAAAGGACCAAATAGTTGCACATACAATATTAATATAAGACAATGTCAGATCTCTCGGATAGCAGAAACAGTTTCCTCCCATATGTGATCTGTTATAACTATATAGGTGGACCATGTATTATGGTACATGTACCATCTTGGTAATATGTTGTTATTCCATTTTATATATGGGAGATCAATAACTCAAAATGATAAAAATCATGAATATGGGTTTTCGAATTATTATTACAATGTTAATAAGTTCTTAACATACCTAAACACACACTATTGATTATTTCATTTAGATCATATGACTAAATATGTGAGGAATATAAGGGTGATCTATTTTTTTCATATGTTAAAGGACCAAGTGACAATAGATTATCATTTTTAAGGGCCATATTGTGAATGTCATAAGCTTTATTTCTATATTTTTTTATCCCTAACATCTTTCTGAGTCATTAATGGGGGATGATTATTGGTTAGAATCTCATATTTTGTTCAATCATCCATTATATGGTTTTAAAACAACCATGTTTGTTACATTTTCGTTTTCAAACTCTAATTTTTTTTCTAGTTAATGAAAGATGAAGGACTAGAAAGCGGTGAATTTATTTTTTCCCAGGTCTCTATTTTTGGATTTTCAACATGTTGAGTATTATGTCTCTTTCAATTAATACATTATATTCTTTTATGTTAGACCAATGTTATTAGAATTTACTTTGATATAGATTTGAAAAAAATTGGTACTCTACCTAGAAACACAGACCATTTAAACACAAAATGAATTGAATAATAATGATACTAATGTAGACATCCTCAATGAATTTTTCATGTAATTTATGTTCATAATTCTTGGTCTAATTGTTTTCGATGTTTTAGGATAGATGTATTTACCATAGGATGAGATATAAATTACAATCAAGGTGAGAAAACACAATATAAACAGATATTCTAATTCCACTATATATGATTTCATAGTTATCAAACCATAATTTCCTGTTTTTTAGGTCATTTGATGAGGGAATAAAATATTTCATGAATTGGATTTCATATTCATTATTAATAAAATGGTATGATTCATTAATTCAATATATAGATGGTATTTGAATACAAATAAATAGTTGGAATCTGAAATGTTTAAATAATAACTCCATACATTTAAACAATGAAATGATAGGATAGAACAACTACACATAAAAAGACCATTGTCCATATTTTAAAAATGGGTTCCACTATTTTTTATTGGATTATGGGATTATTTAGTGTTCTACTCCAGATGAAAAAATCACATTTCGGAGTAGTTCTATATATAGAGACATCAATATCATTTCCATGCAGTGTCATCCCTTGGTTCCAAAAGAACTCATTTCAGATATCAATGGAAGTATTTGAATACTTAGTCACATGATTAATGATGTAGGTTAATGAGGAAAAGGTTATTGAATAAGAGTTCCATAACTATAAACGTTACTTCATCATGTATTGAAAAAAATTATGGGAGATTTGAAAATGTTTGGAATTTCTTGAACATTCATGTAAAATATAATATGGAAGGTATGATCATTCTTTTTCATGGACCACTCTATCCAAAAATCACTACAAGAAATTTTCAAGATAGATATAGTGGAACCCTCAATCCTTGATCCCTCTTCATATTGGGATCAAAAAAATGTTAATATATGAAATGTAATGGATTAGAGAGTAGATACATGACTATATCTTTGGCCTCCCATTATTTTTTTCAAACTTTGTAATAATATATCTATTTCCATGGGTATTTTAAGGTCATTCATTCTATACTGATGTAGGGATGAAGTTTGAGGTCCATTATCATTGACAAAAAATTCCTATAGTTTAGGGTATTATATATTTTACCAAAAAATTAAATTCAGTTTACAGTATTATAAATTTTACTAAAATATGATTCATTATACCAAGTAGAGAGGGAAAGATTATCCTACCAGGAATATAATCACACTGTCACTAATTTAGATAGCTTAAAGTAATGGTGCATGTAGTTTAAGGTCATCGTCCTTTGACCAAAAAGAAAACGGTGATATGTTCTATCTAGAAAGGGTGGGATCAAAAATGTACTGAATGTAATCTTAGTGTTAGTATAAACTATATCATGGATTGGTGTATCTAATTTAAAGTCATAGAGCTCAGACCATGAATTTCTAGATTTTAAGGTTAGATATATTTGTTCAAATAACGATATTGTACTTCCAACAAGGGAGAGTTAATCATAAGATGAATATAAATCGAAATGGGGATGTAGACTATCTCATAGAAAGGTGTTCATATTTAATGTATATTGATTCATAACTATGGATTTATGGGGTTTAAGTTTGAAAGAATTTAACTAATATATGAGATGATATATGTAGAAAGGGTGAGGTGGAAACCCAATATGAATTGAAACCCCATTACTAATATATACTATCTTAGAGGGTGTTGCAGACAGCTTAATGTCATAAAATGATTATCATTAATTTGAATAATGTGTGGAATCCAAAATGGGGATCAAGAACTAGAATTTCCCTTACATATTTTGGATATGGAATGATAGGTTGTAAATAATTACATTAGGAATTCATATTAAGAAGTGATGGGATGAGAAATGTATATCGAGGATGAAGGATGATAAATATTCAAATGAATGATTCTATGAATTTTTTTTCAATGGACCATGGGGTTATAGGACCATATCCTTGTAAAAAATAACCTCTTGTAAGAAATTATGAATATGGAGTTATGAAGATCATTATTAATAATAAGTTTATTTTAGAGTAAAATACACTTTTCACTATTGAACATTAAACAGTTGTTGCTATTAAAAACACCCTAGGTGTGAAATGTGATTTGTGGGAAGGGGATATTCACAATGTTATGGGAAATTCGAGACCCAAACTATCCATGGTTGGTCCATTAAAGGACATTGATGTATAGTGGAATGGAAAAAAAATATGGATATGTTTGAAATATGTGGTTCATATATCACAACATATCCTGACATTATTTCAATAAAGACACAAAACGTTATTAATAAATAGTATATCAATAGATCTAGTTTATATATATGAGAGTATCAAATTTTTATTATTATAGTTTAGAATAAGAAGAAGATCCATGTATTTTTATACGTACATGGGATCTGCGTAGCTTTAGGAATAGAATTTTCTTTTACCCGTATAGGTTTATAGATAGAGAACATATACCAGGAAACCTTACATGGATATGGATCTCAGGTAAAGAAGTTGTGTAATATAGGAGGGGATACTCTATGTAGTTTAAGGCCATATAGGATAGAGAATATGATGTGTAGTTTTATATCATGAGAGAAAGGATCATGTGTCATGTACTTTCAGGTTGTATAGTGATGACCAATTTAAATCATTTTAGAGCCATGAAGATTAGAATGAATTGTTTTTTAGTTCAATTTTATTTGATGATGGCCTTTAGAAAAGGTGTTCTCCACATATTTGGATCATGAACAGAAAAATGATCTATATTTATTTTAATGATATACCATTAAGGAAAATTAAATTTGAATGATAAGGATAAAAAAATTGTGATTATGTATGGGTATGAATGGGGTGAGAGTTATAGTTGGGCCTAACAATTGAGATTCCACTATGATTATATATATAATAGGAATCATACCAAACTTAGTTCTAGATACAAATTAATCTGCCATAATGTATGGGAAATTTAGAGACCCGATGTGAATGATAGTGGGCATGAACATTAATATAGAAGGGTTTGATTATAGTAAAATTCTAATTTTTGTATTAGATATATAGTTTAGGTATCAATGTTTATCAAATGATAATAGAAATCATGACCCATATTTTTCAAATGGTATCCTCTATGAAAATCAGGATCATGTGGTGGGAAAATATGATGATATATTTATACTAATATAGGGTCACTAAGAAAAATAATGTTAATGAGAATGAAAAATCAATTTGAAGGATAAAGGATTTAATTTAATTATATTCTTAACTATGAGTTACATAGAAGAACCTAATGTCCCTTTTTATATTCAGAATGACATGAATAAATCATTATACAGTTACCGAAATTTAATTTATCAATAAAATTTTATCTCATGTAAAATATTTAATGAGATGAGTATATGGATGCTCTGGTTAGAGATAAAAATAAACCTAATGTGAATTAGTGAATGTGTTACCACAGAATCAGAACTAATCATATAAATGGATGTCATGGATCAGCCTTGGATAAGATACATATGCATCACTATGTATATTGAGGTAGTAATAATCAACACAAACAATGATACGATTAATATATTTTATCATAGTATAGAGTGTGTGATGGAAATTCCTAACATGAATGGGAAGACCATACACAGGGAGGGGTTTAACATTTATTGAACATACATCTAGATATAGGACCAGATATCTTCTTAAATATATGTATATAGATATATTATGAAAGAAAAGGAATTAATCCATACATATTTCTATTAAAGAGGAAATAATAGTCATGGGTTAGGTGTATTATGACATCATGGAAGGAATGTGAATCTATAACCACCAAATCCAATATGACATAAAGGCTACTACATAGATTAAAATCTTATATAGAGAGGAAATTTTTCTCACCTTATGTCTATGTATAAGAAATCATAAGCTAGGTGTTCTTACAAAAACATGGTTTACCCAGAATAAGTTCAAGTCTTATTGAAAAACACACTCAAAAGAGTTTAGGATCTTGTATAATATATCATATATAATGTAGTTTACTGCTATGTGAAAAGTAATGTATGTTATAATAATTTTATTAATGCAACTAGGATTTTATTCTTTGAGGTTTAGAGAAATGAATCTATGACTATAGAATTTAAAATGAATTCATGTAATGAACTTCATAAAAAACATTTCATTAGTGGTTGGTTTGATATTCTCAATATCTATCATAATCAAGTAATTTGATCCATAAAAGTATAAATCATGTATGCAATAAGGTCATATCCATTTCCGGTCTATTTTTGGAGATTATTTCTAGGTATCTTGAGAATTATTAAGTGTGTCACCAATTCACCTTGGATGAATAGGACGAAGTGAAACTTCTTACTTATTGATTAGATGAAATGATTTTGATGTATTTCAACATTTTTTAGTGTGAGTAACATTGTATAATTGAGCCACTCCATTATGTCAAGTCAAATGTGATACTACTCCCCTTAAAAAAATATTACATATAGTAATAGAGAGAGAGAGAAATTGGACCTTAATATAAAAGACTATCTTTTTCTCGTATAACACTGTCTATGGGGTTTCATATATTATAGTATGGATTTTATTATGGAAATCCAACACACTATTCAAAATATTTTTTAGGTAAGATTTATTTTCATTTTCTTCCATTTTCTGAATGATATTAGAATGAGTTTTGTTTAAGACCTATACTTTTATTTCTACTACTTCATTATTGTAGCATATGTGGTTGCAATTAATATTATATTATTGATAAAAAAATTTCAATTTAAAATCATATAAATTGGTTCTATTTTCTATTAATATCATTTATGAGATTCTAAATTTTGTAATGAAATTATACTTCAGGAAATTGATTAAAAGCTTTATGTGGAAATCCATACGGGATATAGCCTCATTAAACATTGAGAAGAAATCAATGGTCGTAATGATGTAATTTAACATCCATGTTTTATCAAGAAGATATATCCCAAGGATAGCTATTAACCATATAGAATATAATAAATAATATTTGGAATTATATAAAAACTCTAGGGGTTAATGGAAGATGTTTTATTGTAAATAAAAATCGGGGAACCCCTTTTTTAACTCCAGGTAGCCCTACATCATTGATGGCCAAAAGTATCTAAGTCTCCTGTATTAATGGAAAGGAATAGATCATAATGGTGAGTACTAAAGGTGCCTCTATGGAATTCCTATATAATAGTAAGTTTTTATCCCCATTCATTGAAAATTGGAAGAAATTCATAAAATCCATTCATTAGATAACCATATGGGAATTATGGTTGTCAAAATTGATAAAATCCTCTACCCATTTATTGATTTTTTTCTTTATCAGATCAATATTGTGAGAAAATTTTATTTTATAGGTACTTCATGGTGGGGTACATCTATACCATTATTTCATCAGATGATGAGAATATATTATTTCATTGATCATGGGTTTTTTTACATCATTGATCTCTACTATATAACTATTTATTAATGGTGAAACAACCCTATAATTCATTGTTGGAATAACTTCCTCATCATGGAATTTATCATAAAAGTTTATAGATTCATTGGATTGGAAATTCACTTAGGTGTTCATTAATTGTGAAATGTGAGATAGTGTTGGGACTAAGGATAATTTAACCACAAACCCTTATACATACTAATTTCATGGAATCAACACTCCCTTTTAAAGGAATCCTTTTCATTTATTCTCTTGATTACTAATTATAGAAAATAGAAGTTTTATAAATAAAAAATTCCCCCTTGATTTAATTTGGTGAATTATTATATAATAAGATTATAGAGAATACCTGAACTTATCTTATTTTATTATATCCAATTCCATTTAGAGGACAATTAAGTATCTTCACCATAGAAAATATATCCATTGAACATTGATCACATGATGAGTATAAATTTAGGGTTCTAACAAATCAAATTGACAAAGAAAAATGTACTAATGGCCTCAAACAATAGGATCGTATCCTATGAATCCCATTTTTCAAAGATTTCGAGGGGGATATCATTTATGGGATTTCTCATAACCAATCCAAATCTGATATCCAATAACAGAAGCATAATCCAAATCATTTATGGGAGAAGTTCAAACTCATCAAGATCATAGCCCAAAATATGTTTTCCAAAACACTGCCTTAGAGTCCCACCATCGTGCACCTTACTCATAGGTATTTTTCTACATTATTAAAGGGATATGTATCTAGATCCTAGAAATATTAAAAGTTATATTTTTTATTAAAAAATATTTTCATCATATTTTTATTACATTGTAATTGATTTTTAATTTAATACAATAAAGAACAAATTATATTTTTTGTTTATATTAAAATTAAATTATAAATTTTAAAATTTAATGGATTTTTGAAATAAATAATATTTTAATATTATTAAATAATTTTTATCAAATATAAATGATCCTATTAATTTTATAAAGTCAAATTTAATTTTTGTAATGGTTCAAAAATATTTATTGTCAACAAAACCGGAATTTAAGAATAAATAGAGATTTTAATTTAAAAGTGAAAATTCATATATTTAAAATTTATTATGTAAAATTTATATTATTTTATAAATTATAATTTTGAAATTATCCAATGATGAATTTTATAAAATTTGGTGAGGCATTCAATTTTTTTTGAAAAAAATTAAATATTGTATCAATATACTTTGTGTTTTATGACATTAAAATGACCAAAAAGTGAGATAATAATTACTATATATGGGATCCAAAACCAAATAAATATTTCCCTCCAATATAATGTGATTTTCATTTTATTTTATTTACTTTTTAAAACCATTATGAATCCTCTAAAATAGATAATATATTCTATGGTTTTAAAATCATTTCTTCATGAGTGTGACTCACCTCCAAACAAGAAATGGAATTATTTTAATAATTATGGACATTTCATTATTAAATAGTAAAAAGCACTCCAATTATTTAGATCCCAAGGGAAAAATATGTTTTTGTTTATTGGTTTTGTGTATTTTATTATGTCGAGTCTAAAAATGAAATAAATAAGAAATCCCCCTCTATACATATATAAGTTCACATAATCCCCCATTAATCTTAACTCAAAATTCATGTATCACATTCATAATCTTCCCTCAAATATCTAGAGTCCTCCCATGGTGACCTGATTTTCTTATTAAGCCCCTCTCAAACATTTGGAGTCACACAATAATGTAAGGTATCTTTCACTCTTTTTTACAGAAGAACTTCTTTTATGTACACTTCTTAATTTCCTTCTATTCATGAATTTATATGTTAATACATATCACAAAAAAAATTAATTTTTTACTACCTTGTCAGATACACCTTTCACTCTCATTAACCCTCCCATGATCCTTTATGCACACCTGTTATAATGCCGAAATTTCATAAGGGACTTTTCTATTCCCATTTCCATTCAAGAACTTCTTTTTTGTTATGTCTCTAAAATTCCATTTTATTATGTTGGAATATGTTCCTCCATATTCCCCTTACATTTAATTTTACTTATAAATTATTATATCCCTTTTTCCTCTCATTAAACCTCCCATGATCCATTCTGTACACCCATTACCTTACCAAAATACAGTTAAGATGGTTTTCCATATTCATGTTTATTCATTACCTTATGTATTATATTTCCAAAATTATAATATTGTGATATTATTTTCAATTTCTCTATTACTTCTCATTTTATCAATTTGTGATGAGATACCCATTTCTCAATCATCAACCCATTTTTACAAATTATTATGTGACACCATTATGCTATTGAAATTTCACTACAACCATCCATGCCAAAAAAAACAATGTACTAAATTCCATACCCATTTTCTATAATGTATGATCATGTTTATTGAACATATAGTTTTCAATTATGAACTAAAACCAATTTATTCTACACTACATAATCTTGGAGAAAATCATGACAATGAATAAATCAATGTTATATGATCTATATTGTACACTTATGAATGTGAATGAAATAAATATGAGGGGTGCACCAATATAGTGATCTCAAAAATTTGGGTAATGTTTAATATAATCATATAGTTGGATTTTTTTAGCCTTATAATTTTGGATAATGATTGTGAATAATTATTATGGTCCATACTGATCACGAGGCCGCAACTCTGTGGGTCGATAACCATGGTGAGATCGTTGGGGGTTCTAGGGGAAATCTTCCCCTGCTCCGGAGGTCTAGGGCTGAAGGCCCCCAAACCAATGTTTGGGTAACAATAGAATATATGACTAACAATAGCATATATAACTAGAAGGCATCAATAGGGTACTCTTATAGTGCATACTTTGAAACTATTATTGTAGTATGTGAGAATTTGGAGACACTGGTATTGTAGCTCCTTGGAAAACCAGCTGCTGACCCCAATTCCACTATAGACCTATGTTTCCATGGAACTATAGTAATTTTGAAGTCTATCTAACATTCACTCTATCACAAACTACATTCTGTGGATTTAGAGAAATAGTGATTCATTATCCTTATTATCCTATTTTAGGATAGAGTTTTCTATGTGTGGGAAACACTATGATCTCCCTAGAAATTATTCCCTAAAATCATTTTGATATTCAACCTTTCTACGTTTATAGGGATTATTCTTGAAATATGTGAATCTTTGTTTCGAAGATATTCTTTTTCTTTTTTTGTTTTTCACTTTTACAATTCTGCGAATAATTTTTTCCTTTGTTACTACTATAGATTTCACAACAACTGGTATCATAGGAAGGTTGTCTTTATAATTATCCAATTGAATAATGGATATGAATGAAGGAATGGTAAATACCGATTTAATAAATGGAACATACTTTAGTTACACGAGGATGAATATCAATAATTTTATTTATCAGAAAAATATTATTATTCCATTTCGAGGTTTGATGAAAAATGACTTGGAGTAGGTGGAGTAGGAGGTACTAAATCGATATGATCTAGGTGTTTTCCAACATATGTTGTCCAAAAATGTGGCATTCAAAATAATATATGAGAGGAAAGTGATGGGACTATTGAAATATCTCTCGAATATATACAATAATCCTTCTGTGAAAAAAAGCGAACTTTGTGTGATGATTTTTCAAACTAAAATTAGTTGAAGACAGAATTATCGCAGATCCCATCAACAAATTCAATACCATAATCAGTAAGCTGAAATCAGTGGGAATTTCTCTTAGTGATGATGTATAAACTATAATTTTAATATCTTTTTTACCTGATAGTTGTGAATAGACTGTAATAGTTTTGATTAGTTCTTCAAGGAATACAAATATTTTTCTAAAGGATGTATGAGACTTAATCCCTAGTAAGGATATTCAAAGAAAATAATCAAGAAGATTCTATAGTTTTACTCTAAAGGTTGCAGGAAGAGTAAGATATACCAATTGAGAGAGTCATATTGGAAGATCAAATTCATGAGGAAAGAGTAAATATAGGAAAAATTTGTTTGGTCCTACCTTTTAGATTTTCATGGAGAAAGGGAATGTTAAGAAAGAGTTTAGAGACAAACAGAAGGTACCTAAAACCAGTAGAGAAAACATCGTGGCAAAAGGAACCAATGATGTGATTCTATTAAGAATGGATATCCCTATGGAGTCTTGGATTTTAGACATAGGGGGTGTTGTTCCATTCTAAATTAAATAGGGGCTTCATGAAAAAAATTATTTAAGTAAATTTTATAATGGTACAACTTGTTGAGGACAAACCCATGAATATTGAGAGGTTAGGAGATGCATGAATCAAGGCCAATAGTGAATGTTTTGTGGTTCTAGAATACATGAGGTATATCCCTATCATAAGGATAAATTATTTTCTTCTGATTATCATGATGGAATAGGCTCCATAACACATTTACTAATGATTCTTTAAGATTACCATGGTATATATGGTCATAGATCGGTCAGAAATGATTGGTACCTTGTACAACATGCCAAAAAAATCAGGGATATTCTTTCATTAACAAATTCAATAGGAGTGTCAAAACTATGGCACTATAGGCTAGTCCACATGAGTGATAAGTAGATAAAGTTACTAGATACAAAAGGAATATCATCAAACACAATGTTGGTTGAATTTGGTTTGATTGAATATTTCATCCTTAAAAGAATAATAAATTATCATTTGAAAAAAGAGAATAAACACTAGAGTTAAGGATGCTAGACCTAGTGTGCATAACTATTTTTTTCCTGCACTAGTACAATATCTTAAAGGGTCACAATATTTAGTGACATTTATTAGTCACTCAAAAGGGATGTTAGTGGTATAATTTTTGAGAAATAAATATGATGTATTTATTTTTTTCAAATGTGGAACATCCTGGTATAAAATGAGTCAAGAACATAGCTAAAATGCATTAGGTTTCACAATGGTGGAGAGTATAGAATCCAAGAGTTGAGATAATTATCTTAAAATAATATTATTTGGTGGGAGAATAATATTCTAGGATCTCCACACTAGAATGGTGGGATGAAAGGATGAATATGATACTTAATGAACATGCAGGCACATGAAGTTGCATAAGGATTACCCACGACCTTCCAGGGTGATACAGTGAACATGGATTCATATCTCGTTCATATTATTCCATATATACCAATGGGATAATGTTTATAGGTTGAACACTATTATTGTAATGAGGCAAGACTATCACATTTATTGGTCTTTGGTTGTTTTCATATATACATATTGATTCAAAATCAAGGGGACAAACCTAATGCTAACTCCAGAAGATGTTTCTTTATTGGATATAGTGTTGAAGAGTTCGATTTCTATATTTTGAGGATCATAAAATGATGGTCATTATGAGCCATAACGTGGTTTATAATGAATGTGTCATTTACATGGATTTCAATGTAGTTGAATATGAAAATGGGATACAATAATTAGAGTAAAAATATAAAGATGATTTTGAATGTGTACCTAAGAATGAGACATCAGAACTGGGGGAACCTACTCCTCCAGTAGATTTTAGGAGATCAACAGTAGTGACAAGGCCTTTTTATATGTATTCACCATATTTAAATTATTTATTATTGACTTAATGGTTAAAATCATATTTTTTTGAAGAGTTAATGCTGCTGAAGGAGTCATGCAATTTGGACTTGGCTATGATTGAGGATATTTCGTCATTTCATGAAAACAACACTTGGGTGATGGCACCTCTACTAAGTGGAATGAATGTATTTTCATAGAAGTCAATATATTGTGTCAAGGTAAAACATGATAGAAAGGGAGTTACAATGAAAGGTTTTTGGTGAAATTTTTTCAACAGAAGGAAGGTACAGATTTCACCAAAATTTTCTATCATGTAAGTGAGCCTTACCAACATCGTGGTGGATATTAGCATTGTCGTTTCAGAAGACCTGAATTTAGATCAACATAATGTCAGGACTATATTCCATCATGGAAATATAGATGATTATTTCTATATGCACTATCTAAAAGGGAATATTTATTTTGGGATGGAATACCTAGTTGAAAACTATAGAAGAGCTTGTAAGGATTGAACCAGGAACCCATGTAGTGAAACAAAAATTTTAATTAATTCATGACTAATAATTTGTAAAAATTATGTGGAATGGATAAATGTTGCTACATAAATAATTTTTGTTTTGATTATATTATACTATGTCCATACGTGGATGAAATACAAATTACAAGATCATGTATGTAAATAATTTATTTTTTGATTGGGGATATAGAAAAGGAGTTCCAAATAAATGATCTTGGATAAATTGATAAGATTTTGGGGATGGAAATAAAGAGAGACCAATTTTTTGGAACCTTGATGTTATAATAGAGATTCTACATTGGGTTGGTATTGAGAACATCAATTTTTATGGAATAAAATGAAGTCATTATTCCCATGATGGTTTATTTAATACAATCAATGGAAAAATCACCGAAGATGGAATAAGTGGTTGAGTACATGGAAAAGGATCTATAAACATTATCTATTAGAATCCTTATGTATGCCATGATCTAAACTGGACATGACATTTGTCATGAAATGGGAGTTTTGCAAAGGTACATGGATGCCCCTGGAATGAAACATTGGGAAGCTCTAATTTGGATACTAAGGTATTTAAAGGATATTAGGGAAGAATCTCTTTGATTTTGGAAAGGAAGTTCATTGTAGAGGTATATGGATGTTGACATTAGAGGTGACCTCAAGAGTTGTAGTATAACCTGAGGTTGTGTATATATCTTTTGATGAAATTTAGTATGTTGGATGTCAAAATAATAGAATATGGGGGGTTTTCCACCATAAGGGTAGAATAAATTGTGGTAACAAAAGTTTGGAAGGAGGTGGTTTAGCTGAATAACTTATTAGATGAGTTGTCAAGATTTCCAGAGGATAATGTATTGCACTGTGATAGTCAGAGTTCTATGAAACTCACAATGAACCTAGGGTTTCATTCTTTAACAATGAAAATTTAGTTTCATTATCTTTGCATCTGTGGTTTGATACAGGATGGGTTATTTATATTGTAAAAGATTTGTGGAACCAAAAAATTGGAATACATATTGTTGAATCCAATGTTAATATAGAATTTGAGGTATTATTGTGTCTCTATTGGTCTCCGTTAGTTAACAAATAATGAGATGAAGAATAATGGATGACACAATGGAAGAAAAAAAAGTAAAAAATTTGGTATTTCGTGAATTATTATCTTTAAATTAAATATGTGAATGGAATCATAGGTACCTGTGAGTGAAAAGTGGAGAATATCATATTATGTAAGTTATATTATTTATTGGAGTCAAACCCTTATTAATGAGGTCCTCAATTTGGATTAGTTAAGGCTCTCTGACCCCCTTTGTATGAATGAAGAATCAGACTTCAATGATTTCATAGGTGTGTCAATTGGAAACATTATGGGTGGACACTACAGGAAAATGATACAAGTTTGAAATGGATTAGATATATGTACCCCAAAATTATGGTTCAAAGAGGAGAAAAGAAATTTGAATTTTCTTATCCATAGAATGGGAATTGATTCATTACTAATGTATGAAAATGTGAAGAATGAGAGTTTATATTTAGAAAACACGTGATGATGTTGTCTCACAATGAAAAAAAGTCATCAATTTACCTTTTTCAAGGGAGAATGGGAAATTAGAATTTGGAACATCATCAGGTGTTGATTGGGTTCCCAAATCAAGGGAGCATCAGGGAGGAATTCATCTCCGTTTGGTTCTATAGTATTGGTATTCATGGGGTGGAAATGAATATGTGATCTGCTATCTTTTCTCAAGTTTTCTAGATGTTTTGTTAGGCCCATAATTTGTCTTATTATGGTGATAAATTCTCACATCTCTATTTATAGATTTCGGTGAAATCGAGGGTGAAAGTGTTCGTTACTCTCACACACAGAGATATTTCTACATCTTCTGTCTATAATTCTATTCCAACATGTTATAATTTATTGGCGACTAAAAATGGATCGTAGGGAAGATGTATCAAATGGATACCCCCCAGCAGTGGTTTGAGGTAGAATGTTGATGACTTAAATCTGGTATGGGAGATGAGAGGATGTGGGCTGGTAAGAGATAGTTGGGTCTTGGTGTTGATGGAATTTTTCTTCTTTCACGGGGCATGGTCCTCTATTGAAGAGGATACTAGATCCCTAATGATAACAATCATGTTGTGCGGTAGGATCAATATCAAGATCACTGGAATCAAATTTTCACCTACTCCACATGTCTGGTTTCATCATAGGAAGACATGAAATCCTTAGGAGTTGGATTTTTTTGAATATGTAGATTGGTTTTCATGCAAGGGGTTCAAGTCAATCACTCATAGAGGAAATTTAATTTTTTGTCTAATGTTTTAGAATGTAATGGGAGTCTAGGAGAAATAATCAAAATTTACATGAATATTTGGTCCTTGAAAAAATATTTCCATTCATTTGTCAGTTTTTTAAGGGATATTCCCTTTTTGGGATTTATATCTCACCCCTTTCTTATTTTTTTCCCCGGGTTATCCTGTGTAGTTCCAAAATCCATTGAATGTTAAAATAATGTACAATATTTAATTCCATGTTCCTAATTAACAAAGAGTATACACATCATGATATTTTGGGTTTTATGAAGTGTAGTTTTATTTCATAAAACATGTATTAATTTGAAATAAATGGAAGGGTTGTTGTAGTTGGTATCAATGGAAATTATAAATTAATTTCATTATTAGGATTAGAAAATTTTAGTTAGATCCATCTAGATAGTAATAAGTATAAGAAGGAATCCATAAATATTTGTATGTATAGAGTACGTGTTTTATTAGGAATTTACATCCTTGGATGAATACTAGAAGTGGATGTAGTTCTGGAATGGATGTACGTAGGGGTAAAAACTATGACATAGTTTCCCAAGACTCACAAGTAGTAACCTAGTACACAATTGGATTGAAAGTACAGAGGGATGTGATTATTTAAATTCATAACCTCATTATAAACCGCTATTGATAGAACAAAAACATACCATTAGAATATTGTTACGATATAGATCATGGATAACATAGTTTGAAACCTATAAATTCATAAGTTAATGAAATAAATATAATTTATTCCATTAATGCCATTGGATTCCACCTTTATGGGTTTATTAGTATAAAAATAATCATCCCAAATTTTCATTTTATTCGAGTAAATGACCGGATGTATGAGGAATTAGGTAAACAATCAATGTGACAGGGATTGTGATGACTTTCCCAATGAGATGCCAACTCGACGATAGTAGGAAAAACAAACTTTATGATGATAATCTATTAGCTGAATCAGGTTATAAATACAAATGTGGATCAAGAAGATCATCAAAACCTCCCTAAGAGGGAACAATATTTGATAGATAGATTAATTTGGAAAAGGACTCCTTCTTTAAATGGATCATCTTATCCCTTAATCCCATAACAATGGACCAAATCCACATAAAAAATCATCTCCATTATTTAATTTTCCCAACAATAGGAGGTTTTAATATACATTGGTTGTTTAGAGTGGCTAAATTGATCATTGGTGGAAACTGATCATGAATATGAAGCCTGAGGAAGATATCGATTTGATAGAGTGGAAGGAATCCAGAAAATGTTTTCTGATAAACATATTTCTCACACTCTATATCATAAAAAAGTTATTTCCATTTTATCAAGAAAAAATATTATGAATCTATTAGGTCATTTAAATAAAACGTCATAACACATTAATGATACACATATGTCTTTATTGTTAGCCCCGAATTCATGGTTTACCACTTCTTTTGTGGGCTAAAACCTAGTCTTTGAAAATCTCTATCGATCAGTGAGTTTAATAGCTATAACGAAATTGTTTGATTTTACCACAAAGTAAAAATAGAGATCTGAGAATCCCAATGCTATAGTAGGGATAATAAGCACATATTTGAGTTTAATTCTAGAAGTCTAATGCATAAATATAATGGTTCCATTAAATTTCAATTTCACACCTATAACACACCAAGCATCCTTGGTATTCTTCTCTTTGAATAATACAATAGCGTGTTTTGTACGCAACTTCAAGTTATAACACACACCACAACCAATAAAACTAGTCATTATGAATAGTAATACACACATTTTGAAATTTTATAAATTTTATATTTCAAAATGGACTTCATTTTTGGATTCTGAATATTGAAATTAGCTTATGGTGAATTTATGGTATTTTTTTGAAAACATTCAATTTTTGACGAATAGTGAAAAAACACTGAGTTATAGTTTAAAACCAAATATTTATTTAAATAATTATTTATTTTATTTAAATATTATTAACTTCAAAATAGATACATAATACCTCTATAATTTCAATGTAATTCATAGGAGTTAGATTAGAATAATTTTAGATATATAAAAATTCTATTGAACTTCACCGTCTTTTACCCATCTCCTAGGAGAATTTTCAAATTCTCATAAAACATAAGTTAACCGCTTATGTGAGTGGAATTTCAAAAATCCAATTGACACAGTTAATATCAAGTAATAAAATGTTGTTCAATAAGATAAAAATAATTGTTTTTGAATAGTAACTTTTTACTTTTATTTACCACGGTTAAAAATAAATAGGGTGATTAAGGGTAAAAATGATATTAATATTACCCTTACACATGTCTTAATTATATTGGACAAGTTTATCTCGACCAAAAACAACCTTTGGAATAAAATATTACCATTTAGGTCCACTTTAATTAGATTAGTAAATTTATTATTATTCAATTCAAAGAAGAGTTAAAAGAGTTAAAATCAATGTTTAATAACTAAAACATTTTAAATATAGTGTTATACAAAAGATAAATTCAATTATAAATATTAATTAGAAAGATAAAATAATTTCATACATAATGGTATTTTATTTATAAACATTAGACATTAAATAATTTAATTTATTTATGACACAATGATGATGTCGTAATTACCGTATTAATGAAATATTAAGATAACTGATATTATAAATACCCAAATAAATGTAATTAGAGACTTTTTAAAATTTTCAATAATTTTCATGGATAATATGACATATTAGGATTGGTTATATGAATTTTTTTCAAAGTAATAATTCTTTTTAGAATTTATCAAAAACAAAATACCCAATACTGTCAAAAATGACATAAAAGAGTTTTTAAATCAAATATTATATTAATAAATGATATTCAATTCCTAAAAATTTAATTCTTGGACAAAGGACTAATATCATGATCGGTGTATAATTAATGGACCACTTTGGGGTACATTGGAAGTTTATTGTAAATTTATTAACCATATAATATAAAAATACAACGAGGCATGGTAAATGTCAAACTAATTAACTAAGAGTTAAAACTAAACGATAAGGTTAATAAAGTTACCCAAACTTA
Organism: Viscum album; assembly: GCA_963277665.1. Taxonomy (NCBI): domain Eukaryota; kingdom Viridiplantae; phylum Streptophyta; class Magnoliopsida; order Santalales; family Viscaceae; genus Viscum; species Viscum album. The sequence goes on from OY728157.1 coordinate 502,213,338, forward strand.
TATAAAACCTATTGGTTGAGTGGATTTTGACCCATCCCCACCTTATCATCGAGAAAATAAATTTGTAGACATTATTAACAGAATATGAATTTATTGTAAAATAATATTTTATGATTTTCCTAAGGTACCCCTGACCCCTCTTGTAAAAGGTCACTCCCCCTTCACTCTAATTAAAACCTTATAATCCATTTTCCTCAGTCAAACCTAGCACAAATACACTCTCAACAATCCTACCTTAAACATAGAGGCCTTAGTTTGATCATAAAGACATCTTATAGAGCCCTCTTGATCAAATAGAAATGATGAACCCGGAGAAGAGGTAATGATTTCACAACCCTCTTTCAAGTTCCTTTCTTCTTCCACTTCCTTTTTCATTCTTGTTTCCATTATAAAATAATAACTCTAGTATATTCTATATACTTTTATGTTATTATAATTATGGTACAACCAGATTCATTATTCTATCCACCCTTTGAATGACATGTCACCATACGTGCGTACGTACGACTTACCATCTCCACCTCCTGGTGTAATTTTTATTCAATACATTATTATTTGGATGGGTATAGTAATGATGTGTATTTTATGTAAATAATAAATATAACATTATAAGGATTATTTATATATGATATAAAATCCAATTATATTTAATTGTAACATCAAAATAATGATATTTCCGCTCGTGTGTACGTACGGATTAACGTCCCCACGACGCAATGAGATAAATTTCCAAGTTCACCATTCATCGACGATTATAAAAATATATATTACTAATAAGTATGTAATATATGACCTAATAATGCTATTGGATATATATATATATATATATATATATAATTATGTATGTACTTACATATATCTTATTCACTTACTTCCGTTCAATACTATACGAAAACGGAAATGACGTTTCTGCGTACGTACGGACTACCGTCCCCATAAACGGTGTTTTCCATTTCATATATATGTATATTATACATATTTATATTCTAAAAATATATGATATATAAATCATGTTTTAAATTCTGGAATTATTTAAATCATGATCTAAGTGATACAATCAAGAGTAACAAGTTAAAACATGTACGATAAAGAAAGCGATTATTACCCGAAATATTAATATAACATGGAAATTATTATTAAATAGTTAGTGTAAAGTCATAAATTAATAATATATGATATCATAAATATTAATTTGGTTCTAGTATAATTTAATAACAAACAATAGTCTTCATACAGGAGGTTAAACGTACCCTCGACTAAAGGAAAGTGCAAGGTAAGGGGTTTTCATCTCACTCCTTATTCAGGTGAGATTTGTGCCATATTGAAACTATTACCTTTTGTGTGGTGTATTTACTTCCCTTAATTGTAATATTTGAGTAATACACTTTAATTTATGAGTATTTACATATTCGTTGTATGATGCATATTTCATGGAGTGTGTGTCTCATAAGTTACCAAATTGGTAAGGGTTAATTTCACAATATCATTATTATCTGAGGTTGTTTTTACGTAAGTATCTAATGGGACATATTTATTATCCATGTCCATGTTACAGGAAATATTTTTCAAAGGATTCCTTTAAGATACTTTTTTTTGAAAAAACATCATTTCCAATGTTTTAAATATTTACTCTTCTAAATCATTCTCATTAATTTCCATTTCTTCAAAATGGGTTTTAATGATTTATTTATATGGATATGAATATTTTTAAAATTTTAATTCCTTTAAAAAGGTTCAAAGAGGTATGGGACACTTTTATTTAAAAATTTTATTTAAATGTATTTATTTCTAAATTGGGTATCTTTTAAATTTTTTCATGAAAAAGGGATATTTATCTCAAAGAGTTTTATAAATCATTTTCATATATGTCAACATCCTTTGATGGATTTTAAACTTGTTTGAAGATGATTTTTTATGATATAAATATTCCATATTGTATTTAAGGTTTTGTGATATGTTTGACTATGGATGTGTTATTTTGAAACCATTCATGGTTTATGGATAAAATATTGACATTTTGTATTCTATTTTTAATACAAATTTTTATGTTATGTTTGAACCTTTTCATATGAGTAATGAATTGGACTTAGTAAGTGATAGGTAGAGCCTGCTATAGCTCCTCGATGCATCGGTTGGTCTCAGGAAACAAACTAGTGTCTTGGCCCAAGGCCTTGAAAAAATATTATTTTTAGTCTTCGCAAAAGGCCTTGACTATGTTGTTTTGATAGTCTGGAAATATGAATTCCAACAATATGAAAGTGGTTAGTGATATTTCATGTGATTATTCGAATAGTAGAATATCCATGTCAATAAGTAAAAGGCATTACTTAATTTTATTTTTTCTATATTATGATGAAGTTCAAGTTATTATGGATTTTGTTTTAGTTATACATTTCCTTAAATGTTAATGCTTATCTATGAAAGTTTCCATTGTATTGTTATCCATACTGATCATTTGAGATCACCCCTTTCTATGTTTTATTTTTCCCAGGATTCCAAGAAGTGTATTATGATTGATATGCAGGGTTAAGCCTAAGGAATAATGGAGTTAATAAAGGATTATTTACGATATTTTGTATGTTATAAAGTGTAATGTAACATTCATGTATGTAATTTATTTTCCAAGACTGCTAAACTGATCGGTCCGTCGAGACATGAATCCTTGTAATCATGGAAATATTTTAAATTAATTCTCCGACTCTGGGTAACTAGAGTTGGGGAGGTACAATTGGTATCAGAGGATGTTTAGCAATAACCTTGAAAACTAGATTTATAAAAACACAGATTATAGCACATAGCTCTAAGATAGACATTGAGGATTAGTATATAAGAACATCCTAGAATTTTGGTATTGTAGTGATTTTGTGAGTTTACCAAGCAATATATCCATGTCTGGATACGAGCAGGTACAGGTGGCTCTGGCATAGATGTACCTAGGGGTAAAACCAGAAAACACCTCTTTGAGCTAGACTTGAATGGGAACTGGTGAATGATAACGTGTCTTGCTGCACTCTTGGTTACGACACTCTCGGGGGATATGATTAGGATAGTTCTCATTTTTTTACAATCCACTATGAAGGGTTTATGAGTATATTCCTCCTCAAAGAAAACTTCTTTGTGATTATGGATTATATCCATAAACTGTTCAATTTACATTAGTTATTTAACATATTTAGAATTATGAATTGTGATTCATAAATTGACCTAGTGTATGACATTGTATAGAAATAGAACCCAATAGAAGGAATGTGAACTCCAGCAATATGTATGATCCAAAGAGAAAGATGGATCATTTCATTCATGGTATTAAGCCAACATTTATAAGGGAAATAGTCTCCCATGTATTCTAAATATATTAATAAATATTATCATTTGTTAATAAGATAATTAAATAATTCTCTGAGTCCTATGGCTTTGAAGGGAATCAAGAGAAGAAAAGGATGGAAGAGAGAATGTTGGATAAAGGGAAGAGGGAAAAGAAGGATTTTCTCATATGTGATAACTGTGGAAAGAATCACCATGGTAAATTTGTTTAGGGAATGAGAGTTTGTTATAAGTATGGAGAAAAAAGGACACCACGTACTAGATTGCAAGAGTAAAGAAAATCCAAATGTACAATGATTCATCAACAAGGCTTTGGGACACTACACGAATAAATTTATGATTCATAAGAGTATACTGCAAATGATGTTACTGGATAATAATCATGTTATGATACTACATCAGATGAATAGGAATGACTAGGGTTATAATGTTGTTATTATAGAATTATTTCATTTAAGTGTTTTATCAATATTATACTGGTTACAAGAATTATGGAGATAAATAAGGATTATAATATAGTACTATTTTAATGAGGATTTGATATTATATGGTTCTAAGAAAACTGACTTAATAGTAAGAAAAATATTATTGAAAATACTTGGTTTAAGGAAAGGTAATCCTTAATGTGGTCCTGATAATGAGGTAGTGTTTTTGGAATAATATATGGTTGATTTTGGTAATTTAGGATGTTGTGGTGTTGTAAAAGGATACATGATAAAGGCATTCACATATTATTACCTGGAAAAAAGGATCCTCATTATGTTTGACTTCCTTATAAGTTTTGGATTGAGAGTTTGGATATAAGTATTTCATAAAATTCTAATGGCTGGAATAGATTATGTTTGAAATTGGATACTATTGATGGGGTTAATTTTGGACTGCCATAAAAAGGACAACCCGGAGGTCGGGCAGCAACCCGTCACGACCGGCAAGGCTGTGAGACTTGAACCCGCAACTGAAGGGATACAATGGTGTCTTACCTATCACTAACCCATGTGATGTATAGGATTGAATAATGTAGTTTTTATTAATTGGTCTGGAAAATGAATTATAAAATCATTTTTTTGGAACCTGATACGATTAGTAAAAATATAGTATTTTGTGTTTTGGAGTGAAAGATGAGTTTGTGGTAGAAATTTATTAATGGATAAAACATTAACTATAAAGTATGTATATATCCTTATAATATTATAAAATATCATAAATAAATTCCTCATCATTAAGAAAAATAACTTACAACAGACACGTTGTCCTAGATAGTACCTTAGATTATCACAAATTTATGGATTTGTGATTGATGGAATTTTCATATCCATGTTCTTTACCACTCTCCATCAGATATTGATGGTTATATTTCTCTTCCATATCCATGTTTTCCTATATGGAACACTAGTATGTGTTGTTTTCGGTAACCTTCATACTTACCACTCATTATTTTAAATAGAGGCCTCATTAATCCATTTTTCAATGTAGGATTTCAACTAAGATATTTGGAAATATCATCCCCAAGCTTCCAATGCTGTGCATAAATTACGGGGATGCAATTTATTGAAGTAGGGGAGAATGTAACATCCCCAAGATTCCATAGTACACTTCTCTTTGAATAATATAGCAGCGTGTGTTGCATGCAACTTCGAGTTCTAACACACACCACAACCAATCAAACTAGCTGTAATGAATAGTAATACCCACTTTTTGAAATTTTTTAAACGTTAATTTTCAAAATTGTCTTCATTTTTGGATTCGAAATATCGAAATTATATTAGGGTGAATTTTTTTGTATTTTTCTGAAAACTTTCAATTTTTGATGAATACTAAAAAAACAACGAGTTATAGTTTAAAACTAATATTTTATTTAAATAATTATTTATTTTATTTAAATTTAATTAAGGTCAAAATAGAACCATAATACCTATATATGTTCAATGTAATTCATTGAATTTAGTTTAGAATAATTTTAGATATATAAAAATTTTATTGAAATTTTCACTGCCTTTTACCCATCTCTTAAGAGATTTTTCAAATTCACATAAAACATAATATTACCACTTCTGTGAGTGTAATTTTGAAAATCTGAGAGACACGGTTAATATCACAGAGTAAAATGTGGTTCACTAAGATAAAAATAATTTTTGGTGAATGGTAAATTTTTACTTTTATTTATCACTGTTAAAAAGTAAATAGGGTGATTAAGGTTAAAAATGATATTAATATTACCCTAAAACATGTCCTAATTCTATTGTACAAGTGTATCACAACCAAAAACAACTTTAGGAATAAAATATTATCATTTAGGTCCACTATAATTTGATGAGGACATTTATTATTATTTAAATCAAAGAAATGTTAAAAGAGTTACAATCAAAGTTTAATAACTAATTTTTTTTAATATATGTTTATACATAAGATAAATTCGATTATAAATATTAACTAGAAATATATGAATATTTCATACATAATGGTATTTTATTTTTAATTTTGAGGCATTAAATAATTTAATTCATTTATGACACAATGATGATGCAATAATTACTGTATTAATGAAAAATTAAGATAATTGATATTATAAATACCCAAATAAATGTAATTTGAGACTTTTTATGAATTCCAATAACTTTATAGGTCAATATGAAATATTATGATTGGTTATATGAATTTTTTATGTAATAATGCTTTTATGATTTTATCAAAAATAAAATACCCAATAGTGTCAAAATTGACATAAAACAGTTTTTAAAACAAATATTATATTATTAATTGATAATCTATTCCTAAAAATCTAAGGTTTGGATATAGGTATAATATCATGATATTTGTATAATTAATGTACCACATTGGGGCCTATTGTAATATTATCATAATTTTATTGGCAATATAACATAAAAATACAAAGAGTAAGGGTAAATGTCAAACTAATTAACTAAGAGTTAAAGCTAAAAGATAAGGTTAATAAAGTGACCCAAACCTATCTAAAACCTATTTTTTAGTGGATTTAGACACATGACCACCTTAAATTCGAAATAAATTAATGTTGAGACATTATAACCCTAATATTAACTTATTATAATATAATATTTTAAATTTTTCCTAAGGTGCCCTTCAACCCTCTTATAAAAGGGAACTCCCCCTTCACTCTAATTCACTCCTTCTAAACCATTTTTCTCAGCCAAAACATGACCAAATACCCTCTTAGATATCATACCTTCAACCTATATGCCTTAGTTTAATCAGAAAGACAACCTAATGAGCCATTTTGATCAAATGAAATGGAAGAACTCGAATAAGAGGTAATGATTTCACCACCCTCTTTCAAGTTCCTTTCTTCTTCCACTTCCTTTTTCTCTATTGTTTCCATTCTAAAATAATAACTCTAATATATTATATATATTGTGAAATTATTAATATTATGGTACAACAAAATTAATTATTTTATCCACCATTTTAATGACATGTCACCATACGTGCGTACGTACGGCTTACCATCTCCACATCATGGTGTAATTAGTTTCCAATACATTATTATTTGGATGGGTATAATAAAGATGTTTATTTGATGTAAATAATAAATATAACATGATAAAGATTCTTTATAGTGTTATAACATCCAATTATATATTATTTTAATATCAAAATAATGATATTTTCCCTCGTGTGTACGTACGGATTACCGTCTGCACGATGGGATGAGATTCATTTCCAAGTTCACCTTTCATTGACGATGATAAAAATATATATTACTAATAAGTATGTAATATATGAAATACTAATAGGACTAGATATATATATATATATATATTTATATATATAAGTATTTATTTACTTAAATATATATTATTAACTTACTTCCATACAATACAATATGAAAACAAAAACAACGTTTATGCGTACATACAAAATACCGTCTCCATAAACGGTGTATTCCATTTCATATATATGTATATAATACATATTTATATTCTAAATATATATCATATATATATCATGTTTTATATTATAGAATTATTTAAATCATGATCTATGTTATACAATCAAGAGTAACAAGTTAAAACACGTACGATAAAGAAAGCGATTATTACCTAAAATATTAATATAACATAGGAATTATTATTAAATGGGTAGTATAAAGTCATAAATTAATAATGTATGATATCACAAATATTTATATTGATCTTTTATAATTTAATAGCATAATATAGTCTTCAAACAGGAGGTTAAATGTACCCTTGACTAAAGGAAAGTGCAAGGTAAGGGGTTTTCATCTCACTCTTTATTCCCGTGAAATTCGTGCCATATTGCCACTATTACATTTTGTGTGGTGTATGTACTTCCCATAATTATATTATTTGTTTAATACACTTTAATATACGTGTATTTACATATCCATTGTATGATACCTCTGTCATGGGGTTTACTTTTCGTATGTTACCAAATTGGTAAGTGTTAATCTCAAAATCTCTTTATTATCTGAGGTTGTTTTTACATAAGTATCTAATGGGACATATTTATTATCCATGTCCATGTTTCAGGAAAGTTTTTTCAAAGGTATTCTTTTAAGGCACTTTTTTTTACAAAACATCATTTCAAATGTTTTAAATATTTACACTTTTAAATCGTTTTCTTAAATGTCCATGTATTCAAAATGGTTTTTAAGGATTTATTTATATGGGCATTAATGTTTTTAAAATGTTAATTCCTTTCAAAAGAATTAATGTGGTGTGGGACACCATGATTCAAAAAATGTCTTTAATTGTCTTAATTTATAAATTGTGAGAATTTTAAATGTTTTCATGAAAAAGGGATATTTCTCTCAAAGAGTTTTAAAAATCACTTTCATCTATGTTAACTTCATTTAATGGATTTTAAAATTGCTTGAAGATGATTTATTATGATACAATTCATCAATATTGTATTGAAGGTTTTGTGATATGTTTTACTATGGATGTGTTATTTTTATACCATTCATGTTGTACGGATAAAGTATTGACATTTCCTATACTAGTTTTAATACGAATGTTTATGTTATGTTTAAACCTTTTCATATGAAGAATGCATTCGACTTAGTAAGTGACAGGTGGAGCCCACTATAGCTCCTCGATGCATCGGTAGGTCTAATGAGACAAAATATTGTCTTGTCATAAGGCATTGAGAAAATTACATTGGTAGTCTTGGAACAAGGCCATGACTATGTGGTTATGATAGTCTGGAATTAAGCATTCCATCATTATGAAATTGGTTAGTGATATTTCATGTGATTGTTAAACTAGCTGAATATCCATGTGAATTAGTAAATGGAATTACATCATTTTATTGTTTCCATATTATGCTGATGTTCATGTTTAAAAGGATTTTGTTTTAGTTATACATTGCCTAAAATTTGTATTCTTATTTAAGAATGTTTCCACTCTATTGTTATCCTTACTGAGCATTTGAGCTCACCCATTTCTATGTTTAATTTTTTCCAGAATTCCAAGAAGTGTATTGTGATTGAAATGTAGTGTTATGCCAAGGGAATAATGTCATTCATAAAGGATTACTTATGTTCTTTTGTATGTTATAAATTTTAATGTTATATTCATGTATATAATATATTTTCCACGACTGTTAAACTCATCGGTCCTTCGGGACTTGATTCCTTGTAATCATGCCAATGTATTAAAATATTGCACTGACTCTGGTTAACTAGGGTTGGGGCATTACAACACCTATCAAAATTTTGTAATGGAATTGGACGTAGCTAGAAATTATCGATTAGAGAAACCCACTAATGTAAGGGAAGAAATAAGTACTCTGATAAACCCTCATATCATTTTTCATTTCATCAACTACTTGGAACCAAGGAAATTTTTAAACCAATTCCCTATGAAATGGGTTTTCAGAGACAACCAATAACCTCCAAGGTAGTACGTGAAATATTTTTTCATCACTACCACAGAGGTGGATCTCGACCATGAAATGTTGACATATAAAGTAGTTATTCATTAAATAATAGTGAATATACTTTTTTTATTCAACTTTTACTCATTCATTAATATCATTAATGATTAGAAGAACTATTCAAACTCCACCTAAAATCATAGAGGTAGATTTCTTAGTGAAAACAAATATCAGGTGATAGTTGCATTCCAATGATAATAATCACCCATTATAAAAAATTGAGGGCTAAACTTTCTAGAAAACCGTATCATACTACCTTTGGAGAACTATTAGTCAATTTTTGTCAAGGATTGGATTTCCCTATATCAAGCCAAAAAAATTACCAATTTAATGAAAATAATCTTCATATTTAGAATCAACCCATGATTCTATAAAAATACAAGGAAGAAGGTGAATCTTCATTAGTACCAAGATATCAAGCTTGGATATTATTTCCAATGAGAAATAAATATCTACCTAAAGTGACTGATTTTAAAGAAACAATCATCATTGAAGGCATGCTCGGTGTGAGGTAATAAACATATGTGTTTCACAAGAGACATCCTAGTCTTCTTCCTAGTAGAGAGGCTAAATATTCAATCGATTTTATACATAGGATGTTACCAATATCCAAGACCCCATATATAATGTTTTTTTAGAACATGATGAATTTATGAAAGAAATATTAGAGAATATATATAAACGATTCACCCACACAAGTTCTTCACCATGGGGTGAACTAGTCCTCTTCATCTAGAAGAATGATAGGTCAATGTGACTTTGATTTTATTATCATGGTCTCTGCAAGATAATGATAAATAACAAGCATCCTCTTCCTCTTATTGATGGCTAGTTTGATCAGTTATGAGGAACAAAATACTTCTCTAAGGTGGATATATGGTCAAAATATTACCATGTTAGGATGAAGAAGGAAGATATCCCAAAGACAATATTTCGTACATGGTATGGGAACTATGAGTACATAGTGATTCATTTTAGGCTCACTAATCGTCCAGAAATCATTATGGACATGATGAATAGATTCTTTATAGATTACATTGATAAAATGTTTGGTACTCTTTTTAGTTTAAATTCTAACATACTCCCAAACTATGTAATGGTGTGATAGGAATCTGATCACTTTTCTAAAGACCTTGCAAAAGGATAATCTTTTTTCCAATAAAAAAATGAAAGTTCTAGTTGAAGGATGTATCATTATTTGGGAATATCATATCATGCAATAGGATATATGTGGACCCTTGAGATACAATAGTAAAATAAGAATGCCTAAGGGAATTATCTAGGATAGATGTCTATTGTTTCCATGGGTTAGCTGTGTACTATCATTGACTTTTGAGACATTTATCATGATTTTGAATCCCTCTAACCAACCTAACTATATTGGGTGTCAAGTATTATTTTAGTGATGAATGTGATGATAGATTCATGTAATTGAAAAGGACTATTATCACTACATCTGTGATCACACTACCCAAAAGTAGAGTTCCTTTTGTGGTATTCAGTGATCCTTCAAATAAGGTATTGGGATGTATGTTATTTTAAAATGAAAAATTCATATCCTATTCTTTATGGTAGTTGCAATTTCATGAAATGAACTATCCAATGCATGATCTAGAGTTTGAAATAGTGGTCTCCCTGAAAATGTGGAGGCATTATCTCTTTTGGAGGGAAGTGTAAAATATATATGTGTCACAAATGCATCATGTATATATTTACACAAAAAACAATCGAATATATGCTAGTGAAGATGGTTGGAGCTGATGAAGGACTATAACATCTCAATACAATACCTTCTTTGTAAAAGAATAAATTGGTGGATTCTCTAAGTAGAAAGGATCCATTAATTCTATCATAAATGATAATTTATAGGGATTTTATCTACCTTATATTTTTAAAGGTTAAACATGAGAATAATAAATAATGTGTCATCAACAATCCTTTCACAAATGATTTCTCAATCATACCTTTTGGAGAGGTTAAAGGACGCTCAAAGAGAAGAAATATAAATTTATAAGAAAGTGGAAACTATAAGAAAATAGAATTTCTCAGAATTCAATGTTAATGAATAATGAATTGTGGGAAGTGGGTAAAGACTATGTGTTTCATCAAATACTATGTTAATGCAGTAATTTTTGGATGATGCACATGGTTTATCTTTCTATATTCACCATGGAAGCACAAATATGTATTAAGATCTATGAAACAACTACTATTGGGAAAATATAAAGAACTATATTGTTGTATACGAATCAATGTTCCTAATATTCTAGTTAGTTGAGGTTTAAAGTAATATGTCTAATGGGATAATGCAACCATTACCCACACTGAAATGGAAATTAGAGAACATCTCCATTGAATTTGTCACCATAATTATGATGGAATCTATGGGAAACAATGATATATTGGATTTTATGGATTGTCATAAAATATTTGATAACATTATTAAAATTAGAGTGGATTTCTCAATAGATAAACTTGCACAAATATACATTAGGGAAGTGGTATGGCTCCATGGAGTATTGATCAAATTGTGGAGTGTGAAAAATTAATTGTTTAGTTTTTTCTAGAATTTATACTTTATAGAAGAAGCCATAGAAGATCTCTCAATGATTATATAGAACAATAATTTAAAAATAATGTTTTAATATAGAAAAATGTCAATGGTTTTTTAGTAATTTTTTTATTTTTATTTATGATAAAATCTACTAAAAAGGTGATGCAAGAATGAAGAAATTTACAGATTCGATTTAACATGATCAACCCGGTAAAATCTCATGGTAATCATCCTTCATTGCTTCATGATATAGGGTTGTGATCTTTTAATTCATGTTTTTTAACACCAAAAACAATAATTTTACATATTTTATATGTGGATACCTCATATGGTTCTGTTGCAAACACAAAATAATTCATCGAATACTGTTGATGATTGGGTGATTTTTGTTCGACTTATTAAACGAAACTCACCAAGGAAATGTACAATGAACTCAATGTGTGTTCCATGTTTGTATATTATTTCAATGGGTTATGATGAAATTAATGGGAATGGCCATGTAAGTTTTTATTTTTGTCCAATTAACTAATATAAAACACAAAACACAATAATTGAATGTAGGAAGAATAAGTGGTGAACTGTGTGTGAAACATCACATGAATGAGTACCCCAAAAAATATCATATCCATGAATTATGAAACAAAAATACATAACTCAATAAAACAATAATATAATATGAACAAAAAATATTCAAACCTATAATTAAAAGTATCATTAAATTATTACAAAACAAAGCATACAATTTACTACATGATCCTCTCTGGTTGATCACAAGGTGTTTTGAACTCTATTATAGTGGAGGGAGAAAACATGTTGAAGAATAATTTCCCATAACCTCTAGAACATATAGGTATGAGAAGACTACTATTTTGAGTCTCCAAATTAGAAAAAACATTCCTCATTTTGTAACATACAAATGGGGCTCCCAAGGTATCACTTTAAAGGTAGTGTGGACGATGGTTTGGAGACACCGGATTTCATAAAACCAATTGGGACATGGTTCTTTTCCAACAGGTAGTATTATGTAGCTTTTGAAAAAACTAAAAACATTTACCCACCTATTTAACGTTTTAACCAAATATTTGGCCTCATTTTGATTCCCACATATTATGATATATTTGAAATACAGAGCACCACTTTTGAGTTTCAACAGATTTAATTATCAAGATAAATCAGTTCGGATGGCCCCATAAATGGTTGAATTGAGAATTTTGTTCCTTATTTAGAGTAATATAACCCTAATATTTGGAAGCTATTACAAAATAATATCCCATTTGGAAGCACTTATTTCATAAAACAATTAAAATGGTTGAAATTTTTTCATGGGTTACCATGCAGTTTGGCCCATTTTCCTTATGCATTATCATGGCCTCTCTGAATCACCACATCCTTCAATGAAATCATCAAAACAAGTGAAATTTTACTTTTTAATAGTTAAAAATAAAAAATAATTGAATCAAAGATGATGTTCAATTTTTTATTTTATTTTTATGTTAGGATAAAAAATCAATTGAGCATAGTTGTATAAGTGTCAAAATGAATAGTGAGTCCTTATGTGATCCCCCTCCCATGACAAATCGTTTTCACTCCTGGGAAATGTATTTTATACTAACCAATCCCAATTCTAAAATCAATTTATAAAAAACAGAAATGATTCATTTCAAATTAAATTCATCAACTCTCATTTATGAAATAAAATTTTCTATCATTTTTCTTCTCTCACATTCATGTTTTTTCAATAAAATATTTTCACCCATGAAACATGTCGCAACCTACCACACCTAGAAATTTTTCCCTAATCACTAAAGGAACATAAAAAAGTAGAGTTTTTCTCTTTTCCTAGAGTTTGTTTGATCTTTCTACATTTTTTCCATGATTCTATGTTCGATACTTTCAGAAACATGTGTGCTACTCTAGAGTACATCCAACGAGTTGTTCTGAGGATTAAGGGTTTATAGGATTTAAGATTTAAAATTAAAAGGATGAAGAGGAGTGTTTAATATATTAATTAAAAAATATGTCAACATTCAGAATGTGTTCAAAAATAAGGTATACACTCAACCCATCAAACGTTTATAACATCCATCAAACTAACCCCAACATCTATTTGTGTGGGTCCCAACCAAGATGTGAGTAAAAGTGAGAAAACTATCTCTTTTAACCTTTTTATCTTTTATTATATTTTTTTTCAATGTACTGAACTATATTTTTTAACAATTTTCAATAATGATAAAGAGGGAAATATTTTCAAAACAATGATACAACATGGCTTGTGAAACCACTGCCCAAGTAAAATGTAGTCACCTTTTTTATAAACCCATTACAATGATTGATTCCTCATAATTCCCATAGAAACACCCCATCCACCATACTTTCTGAATGTAAAACAATAATGTAAAAAATATATGGGTATGTGTGGATAAATTAACATTTAATATGGCTACCTAATAAGAATTTCATGGTCTCTAATGCTTAAAATGGGTAAAATGTCTAGGTGGGAAAAAATATAGGTAAATTGTTAAAAGTTATTTTCTATAAAAGTTCGCCTATATCATGAATGTGACACAATTGAATCATATCTATTAAAACAAAATCATGAAATTTTATAGTTTCTCTACATGACCCAAGACTCTTAAGAAATTAATTAAAAAGATGAATATTCAATAAAGGAATTAGAATGTCTCGCTGGTAATGGAGTAAAAAAAATCAGTTCTAATAAAGAATAGGTTTCCTAAATCAATTAAATACCTAAGAATTATTTGAGAATACAAATTACAGAAAAATATTTCATATTAAAATACACATTAAAAACATTTTTTCATGCTCAATTGAGTTTTATGCAAAATCGACTCAAGCCTGAAAAATAATTTTGGATATTATTTTTAATATAAATGTTTCCCTAAAGACAAAAAATAAATGAAACTTGTTTTTTTGTTTTTTTAATCTATTAATATTTTTTTAACTATGACATGTCACCCTCCACACACCTTAAAATTAAAATGACCTCAAGGAATGTGTTGTAAATAAATAAACATGTAAACAATGGTAGGGATAAGGGACAACCTTATATCTGATGTTATGTATGGAATCTATCCTTTTGATTTCCCTCATAAGATGATTTGGACAATCCTTATAGAAGTGTTTTATCTCATCCCATTGAATTTAAACCTATTTCCAAATTTTTCTTGAAAAACATGTTTAGAAACAAAACGGTAAACATCATTAATTGTTTAATGACTGAGCCATCTAGAATGAAGCTGACGGAGGTGGAGATTTATCATGGAATTATACATGAGGACCATCTCATCAATATTAAACATCCTCTGAAAAGTAATCCCATCATGGGATTCCTCTCTTTTCCCTTTATATATTTATTTGTTCTTGGATTCATCACAGCTAACTTCTTACAACTTTTGAATCTACAACTTCTTATGCTCCCATGTATCTGATATATTAATATTATATTGTTTAATATCCCAATATGACTGGTAGTATACCACTAATGGGAGGTGGAAAGACATTATAGACACAATCCTATATGGTTACATTCTAATTGTGGGTTTAAAAGCTTTATAGTATGCCCAAAGGGCATCATCAAAGTGAAAACTCTAGTCATTCCTATTGGATTGTACAATTTTTCAAAATTCTCTTAACTCTCCAATTTGAGATTCAGGCTTGAACTCTAGTTTGGGGTGATATAAAGTGGATTCATTTTGAAATATCCCCTACATATGGACAATATTTTTCATGTTACAATTTATAAAATGTCATCCTTGATCACTTATACTGAATCTTGGCCAACCAAACCTAGAAAAAATCATGGACCACACAAAATTAAGAACCAATAGAGAGTTATTGGCAATATTAGCCTTTTTATTAACCCATTTAGAGATATATTCTAGAGCCAATAACATTGACACAAATCCAAACTAATTTGGAAATTTCCTCATATAATCAATTCCTCAGGCATCGAAGATATCACAAAATTACGAGTTTTTTTGGTATTTCATTCAACTTGAAGATATTACCTATGAATTGATCATGTGTGCATGATGTAGAGAACTAATGGGACTCTCTGTACTACATTTGATAGTAATTTCCTAAGTTAGGTACCTTTTAATTAGTTCATTGATACACAATTTGTCCCTTATAAGGGAATGTGTGGCAGAAACTCAAAATTGGGGTGAACTCACTTTCAGGGACACACCAATGAACAACTAGGTTAGTAAAAATTATCCAAATGTATATGTAATCCCTATTATACCATCTTTATTTATGATTATGTCACTAGGATTTTGTGGTTCTAAATCTAGTGGGTCCCTATGTGTTTCTTGAAAATTCACAATGTCTGCACACTAGGGGTTATGGTCCAAAACATCATCGTGGTTCTCATGAGGAAATAATTATCCAATGGGGAGGTATGAGTCAGCAAAGTGGTCCAATGGTGGGGAAATCCAACTAATGTAGTCAGCTACAACATTTTACACTCCTTTATAATATCTAATCTCAATGTCAAACTCTTTGATGAGGAGCATCCACCGAATGAGGTGGGGATTGGATTATGTGATGCTGATTATAAAATGACAGGCAACATGATTAGAAAATACAATGATTTTTGACACGATAAGATATGAACATAATTTTTCCAAGGAAAAAACAACATAATGGAGTTTTTTTAGTGGTAGGGTAGTTTTCTAGGGTATGTTCAAGGGTGCATTATTCATACACAATGACATGAGGAGACTTGTCAACACTTTGTGACAAAACGTTCCCATATACAATGTGAGAGGTATCACACCTATGTTCAAAGGGTTGATCCCAGATTAGTGGTTGGTTGATGGAAGGTGATGTGAGACTATATTTTAGTGAACTGATTTCATCCCCAAAACTTTTATCAAATAAAAATTCAGAATCCTTTCCAAATAATAGATATAATAGAAGTTAGATATTTCTATAGACTGTAATGAATTAGTGGAAAAAACTAGCATTAACCATGAAATATCACAACTTAAGGACAAATTTTGGATATGGAATTGATGAAATTAATTCCACCATTGATTTATCTACTTGAATTAAATATTTTCAAATAATATTCCCAATAACTATCCCCCACTTAACCATGAAATGAAATTTCACATAATTTAATATGAGATTATTTTCAAAGAAACAATAGAGGAAAGAACCTAGGTGGTCTAGACTATAATCAAATGAAGATCCATAATTCATGAAATAATCCATAAAAAATCAATACGCTTCTCATGGTACATTGAAGAAAAACTCAACATCCATCGCAGAAAAGTACCAGGAGCATTACAATGATAAAAAGGTATCCTTCGATACTCAAATGCTCTAAATGGATAGGTAATGGTTTAATTCTCTTGAACCATAGGGGATAAAATGATTGGAAAATAACCCAAATATCCATTAATGAAATAATAATTGTACATACCATCCAATATTTCTAGCATTTTTTCAATGAATGGTTGTGGAAAGTGGACCTTTTGTGTGTCTTGATTTAATCGAGGGTAGTCAATATAGAATCCCCAAATGTTCTCCACATGTGTTGAAACCAATTCATTACTTTCATTTGATGCTACTATTATTCCAATTTCATTAGGCACAATTTCCACTATTCAAACCCGTTTAACCTTAAATTTAGGATAAATTTTCCCAAATGAATGCAATTTAATAAATTATAATTTTACCACATCATGGAGAGTGGGATTCAACGGACATTGAGAATGACTTATAGTCTTATCCTCGTCATCTTATAGTTTATGGTTCATAAAAATAGATGGGATAATACTAGGAATATCATCCAATGTGCATCCAAATTTGTTTTATACCCTCTCAATACTTCGAGTAGTTTTGATTTGTGATGTGTAGAGAGTTTATTGGAAGTATTGAATGGAAATTAGTCAACACCCTCATGATACATATATTTTGAAATAGATGGATGAGGTTTTAGTTCCAACACTAGTGGTCTTTGGATTGATGGAGGAGATTTATGGGGAGTGAGGTCCATGAAACTATATATCCACTCTTTTTTATTATCCAAAGAAGGAGAATAAATGTACATAGGATTTACAGATTCACTAACGACAATGGGTACCACAAAATGAACATAGTAATCCACTGAAGCCCAAAAATTACACTTTTATGAACCCTTGAAACACCCAAAACCTCAATCAAAACTAATATAATACAAGTGTGAAGAAGAGAGAAATGAATTATAGTATCTTTTGAGGAGAATATTCTATGTTTCTGTATCATTTGAGAGAACATACATCACTAGATAGGATGCATGGAGTGATCTTCAATGCGGTATTTCATATCTTCTTGGATTTTAAAAATTACCTTTTCTCCACCAAAATACATGGAAGACATTCTATTGTAAATGTTGATGATAATCCTTGTTTTTTATGGAATTTCCTCTCGTTTTTGAGAGGAGATGGTCCATGGAATTGATTATCTTCCATATCAAGAATCTAGAAACCAGTAGGGAAGATGAGAGTCTTCACTTTTATGAGGACATCTTCAATCACTCTTACTGGGTGTGTTGTGCTCAAGTTGTAATGTTTTATGATGATTCCTATTGGTTAATGTTCTCTAACCTATATAGAAGAGTACATAGAGTAAAGAATCAGATTA
This sequence comes from Viscum album, assembly GCA_963277665.1. Lineage (NCBI taxonomy): Eukaryota > Viridiplantae > Streptophyta > Magnoliopsida > Santalales > Viscaceae > Viscum > Viscum album. The sequence goes on from OY728157.1 coordinate 502,231,801, forward strand.
ATCTAAGCATTTAAATCTTGTATTGTACCATAAAATATGTTCTCCACTATGATGAATGATGTCTTGAATGTTATTGGATCATTGAATTTGGTTGGAACTTCAAGTTTTATTAATGCTGAGACATTCCTTCCCAGTTAGAATCTCTCATTACACATCATTCACCATCTATGGTTGAAAATATCATTATGATGTTTGGAATATCATGAGATTTTTTTACTTGTATCCAGTAAAAGAAGGTTAAATTGTACCATTTTAAATGTATCTATTATCTCTTTATTAATCCCAATATCAAAAATTTTCTTAATTTGAGATAGTATTTTCAGGGTATGGAAAATGAGTTTTCAGGAGGGGGAATACCTTTTTGTAGAATAATTTTAAGAACAGAAATCATCACCACTATAAAGTATGATGGTAGATATTTTACTTTTTTCTTTTGGATTAGAAAGAGGATGGGATGGTAGTGGTCTAGAACCTTGTATCCTTAGCTCAGTAATAGTGTTTTCCAATTTTCTCACTTCAGTTTTTAGATCATGAATACCATATTGAATGTTCTGTTGGAACTATTAGTTCTGGGATTCCATTTTTATCACTATTTCCTTGAGGTTAGGTTCAGATTTCAGAGGAGGAGGAATATTTTTCTGATAATTTTAGTGATAAGAAGGTTCCATACTTTGTCTTTGCTAATACTAATTCTCCATGGGGTAGATTGAGTTTCCTCCTTTTTGGTACTGTGATTGTACTTTCTACCCAAGGTTTGGATTTTTCCTGAATGGTTCTTGATTGAGGGGAGGATCTTTTTGGAATGGATTCCCAGGGAATAATGCTTCACAAGACTTGGATGAATCCAAATATTGTGGGCACTGGTAAAAAATGAGTGTTATCAGAAAAAAATAAAAAAATTTAATTGAAGGAAAGAAGAGTGAGAGTTACCATATGATTGAGATAATTTCCTTATAAGGATAGGTCCCTCATCATGTTTCTTGTCTAACTATTGTTCTAATAATGAATGAATTCCCTCATTTAACTCCCTATGTTGGTGTAACTTCTCATATACCAAATTGTTGTCCATTTTGAGCTGTGTTGGATATAATGTAACGAGTGGTGGAAAGAATTTATTCATCTAGTGTACCACCACCTAAAGCCTCTTTAATTCTGTGATATATGGGGTAATGTCCCTCGTAGAGTTATTGAATTATAAATTTCTCAGTAATTTCTTGGTGGGGGAAACTTGAATAAAGTATTCTGAATCTCCCCCAATATTCATGAAGGGTCCCCCCTTGTGATTGCCAAATTTCATATATTTATTCACTAAATGATGTAGTATAGGATATAGGGAAGAACATTCTTATAATGATAATTTTCAGGGCATTCCATTCCCCAATTATGTTAGGCAGATAGTATATCTAGTATTTGGTTGCGCTATCAAAGGATAAATATAATGCCCTAAAATTAATGAGGTCCTTAAACAAATTTTGGGGTTACATGGCAGAGAACACAATGTAAAACTTATTAGGAGGTTTTGTAGGGTTCTAAACAAGAAGAAAATGTAATTTTGGATGAAGGTGGATGAGGCCTCATCTCAGATTTATTTTGGTTACTTCCTCAAAATATTGGATGTATGCAGGTTGGTACTCCACATATAGTGTTGTTAGTTCTTTTAATGTCCAATAATTTCTAGTAAGGATTTGTGTTGTTTTATTGGGTTATGTTTTTTAACAGTTTGAGAAAAATTTAGGATCCAATAGTTTTTAATCACTATTACATTATTTTTGTACTCTAAATGTCCACGTTTTTGAATAAACTGTCTTTTCAATTTCTGGGTCAAATTCAGGCAGTTTTCCCACTTCTGATTATGTCATGAAAATAAGTTGAGATGTTTGTTTTGTTTTTATTTTTTTCATTTAATTATTTAATATGGATAAAATAAATTAATATAATATGTTTTAATGAATAAAAATAAACTAGATAATGTTATTATATATATCAAGAGAGATATAGAGGAAGAAAGGGGGAAACGAAGAAACAAACAAAAACACAAAAATATTAAAATGGGATGGTGGGATACTGAATGGAGTGCTAGATATGAAATAAATTAAATAAATAAAATATTGGAAATAGAAATTAAATTATCTTTTATCTTGATAAATAGTTCCAAAATTTGATATCATTGTCAAGTGTGTCAAATTAAATGCTTAGTTTTTAACTTGAATTTATACGGTATAGCAGGAACCCTAGGTCATCTCTCAATGAAGCATTAGATTAATAAATTGAAAATAATGTTTAGATTAAGAAAAATTGTAATGGGTTTATATAAAAAAATTATTTAAGAATAAATCATCTAAAATAATGAGATAAAATATGGAAGTAATTGACATATTTTATTAACCGAGATCAACCAAGGGGAAGCTCATGATGTGTATCCTTCATCACTTCAAGAGATAGGGTTAGGATATTTTAGTCTCTATTTTTTAAAACGTAGAACTATAATTATATATATTTCCTACAACTATACCACATAAGGGTCATTATAAAAAATGAAATGATTCCCCAGATACCACCGACGATGGGGCGGTTTGTGTTTCACTTCCTAACCAAAACTCACCAATGCAACACAAAAAAACCCGATGCATTGTTTAAGTTTATATGTTATTTAAATGTGAAACCATGAAATAAAAATAAATTTCATGGCAGTGTTTATGTGAGTTAAAATTACTAATATGAACTAAACAAACATCATAATTATTCAAAGGAGGAACTAGTGGTGAAGAGTGTGTCAAACATCACTTGAATGAGTAACCCCAAACATGATCATGTGACTCGATTACGACATTATAGTATATAAATCAAGAAAATAAGAATATAAGATGAACATAAACAACATAAAAACCTAGAATTAAAAAGTTCATTCAATTATTACAAAAACAATGCTCTGAATTTACAACATGTTCTGCATAGAGTGATCACAAGGAGTTTATAATTCTAAGGGAGTGGAGGATGAAAAAGATGTTGAAGTAAAACTTCTCATTTCATATAGAACGTATATAGATTATTAGAGGAATCCATTGGGTCTCCAAAAGGGTATAACTTTTCCCCTTTATCTAATATTAAAAATGGGAGCCCAATGAATCATTTTATAGGCAATGTAGAATGTGTTTTTCAACCCCATATTTCCTAAAACAACATGGAACATGGTTTCCAGCCACTCTACAGTATTATCTCACTTCCAAAAAAACTAAAAAAATCCCCACATCTTCAATATCTTCACTGAAAATGTGGAATCATTCATAATAACACAATTGTAGATATATCCAAATTATAGAAAACCACTTTTGACTTTATACAGATTTGAATCTCCTAATAGATCAATTCTGATGGTCCTTTGAATGGATGAATTAGCATTGGGTTCATTCAGAATATCTGTATCCCGGAAATTTTTTGGATCCTACCACAAAGACTCATGCCGTTTTTGGGAAACATGAAAAATATTTCACATGGGTTCATGGGCATTCATACTGTTCAGACCATTTTCCTTGTGCATCATTTTTTGCTATTCTAATCACATCCACCTTCAATGAAATAATAAAAACAAGTGAAATTTTACATTTTAGAAGTGAAATTTTAAAAATATTTGAATCAAACATGAAGTTAAATTTGTTATTATATTTTGAATTTATGTTAGAAAATATGATTAGCACATGGAATAATGGTCAAAATAAATAGGGAATCGTGGTGTGATCATGTACCATTATTGATTGTATCCGATCAAGATCAAAGATTCTCCTACATGTTCTAGAAATGTCTAAAACATTCTATAAAAACTATGTTGAACTTTAGTATGACCAATCACCCTCAAAATTATGGCCAATTAGAGCAGACTATCCAAACACACGAGGACATATTGAGAGCATACACAATTGACTTCAACAGATAATGGGACCAACATCTTCTCTGGTCGAGTTCTCTTACAACAATAGATTCCCCTCAGCATCCAAATGGACCACTATAAACATCTTTATAGGAAGAGTTGAAGAACATCTACATGTGGGTATGATGTTGGGGAACACAAGATGGTAAGTCCTAAAATGGTTGAAGAAGCTCTGGAAAACTATAACACCAATCAACAACACATTAAGTCTACTCATATTTGACAAAGGATCTATGGTGACAGTCATCGATGAGACCTAGAGTTTTATGTTTGAGACAAGTTATTTCTCCACATATCTCCATGGAGGAAATTTTTGATATTTGGGAATAAGGTAAATATTATTCAATGGTACATTAGAAATTTTAGTATCCTTCATTTCATCAAATTGGTGGCCCATAAACTATCACAGCCGTCAAACTTATCTCAAGTACATGAGGTATTCCATGTATCCCTCTTGAAGAAGTACATACCATACACATAACATGTACTCAATCTAAAGGTAATACCATTATAGAATTATATATACTATGAAGATCATCCAGTGAATATCTTAGATAATAGATAAAAAGTTATTTGTAATAATACAATTCGAGTTGTCACAATGTTGTGGAGAAACCAAGAGTTTGAAGAAGCAATATCAAAACTGGATGAGGTGATCAAATAGAGTTACCATAATCAATTTTTTGAGAGAAAAAAGAATTTTGAGGATGAAATTTCTTTAAGTGGGGAATACTAAAACAACCAAAACTATTATAAATAAAAATTTCCCTTTGGATTTAATTATATGTAATATTATATAATATGGTTATAGAAAAACATGAAATTTTCTTATTTGTTTATATCCAATTAGTTTCAAAATATTGTTACGTATCTTTACCATACATTATATAGTAGTTTAATAGTGATCACATGATTAATATAAATATTGGTTTTTAAAAAATCCAATTCACAAAGAAGATGAAAGTGATAGCCTTAACTAGTAGGGTCGTACCCTATGAAGCCCATTTCTCAAAGGTTCTAAGGGAGATATAATTTATGGTATTCTCCCTTGACCAAGACAAATATAATGTCCAACAACTTATGAGTGAGTGAAAATTTATATTAGGGAAGCTCAAACTCATTAAGATCACGACCCAATCCATGTTCGCTAAAACCCTCCTTGAATGTCCAACCATTTATTCATAGGGATTTTGTTAGTGTATTTAATGGACATGTATCAAGACCCTAGAAATATAAATATGTAATTTATTTTTTATATAATAATGAATATATTTTCATTATAGTATTGTTACTTTGTAAATGATTTTAATTTTGATGCAATAAACCAAAAATTGTATCTTTATTAATATTCAAATTAAATTATTGAATTTATAAATTAATTGATTTTTGAATGAAATACTACTTTAACATTATTAAATATATTTTATTAAATATAAATAATCATAAAATTTTAATGAAATCAAATGTAATTTTTACAGGGGTTTAAAAACTATTATGGTCAAAAACCCCAACAATTCGAAATAAATATAAATTTTATTTTAAAATTAAAAATTCAAAGATTTAGAAAATTATTAAGATAAAATGAATATTATTTTTGGAATCATGTGGTCTTTATTATCCTATTATAAATTGTTCATAATTTTTGGAGTCAATCAAATTTTTAGGTAACAATTAAATATCGAATAAATATACTTTCTGTTTCATCACATCATAATGGCTGAATAGTGATGTAATATTTTTATTAAATGGGAAAGATTACCAAATAAATTTTTAACATTAAAATAAGGTGGATTTACTATTATTTTACTTATTTTTAAAATCCATTATGAATCCTCCAAAATATATAATTTAATTTAAGGTTTTAAAATCATTTATATATGAGTGTAACTCACATCCACATAAGAAGGAGAATTATTTTATTATTTTCATAACTCCACCATATAAAATAATAAAAGACACCCCCATTTGACTTAAAACATGAGAAATAAACATGTTATGGTTTTTGGTTTTGTATATTTTATTATGTAGATTCCAAAACCAAAATAATGAAGAAATCCACCTCTATTCCCATATAAACCCACCCATGCACCCATTTCTCTACAAAAAAAATCCATGTATCATGACCATACTCTAACCTGCACACTTAATAGTCCTCTTGAGGTTACCCTAATATCTCATAAAACCATTCCCAATAACTTTGTGTAACACACTCAATTAAGGGATCTTCCACTCTCCTTTTTATTGAAGAACTTCTTTTATGTTATGCTTCTTAATTTACATTTTTCATATTGGGATATTTTCTTCCATATCGCACATACTATCCTTTTTTCTATCTACATCTTGAGATACCTATTATACTCTCATTAATCCTCGTATGACTCTTTATGTACACTCATTACCCGGTTAAAATTTCATTTGGGATTTCTCTCTCCTCAATTCCATTAAAGAAATTTTATTCTCTTATGTCTCTTAAATTCCATTTTCTTGAAATTGAAGAAGTTATTACATATTACCCTTACATTACTTTTAAATTATACATTTTTATATCCCCTTTCCCTCCTATTAATACTCCCATGATCCCTTATGTACACCCATTACCATGCTGAAATATTGTTAAGATTATTTTTTCTATTCCAGTTTCTCCTTTACGTTATGTCTTTTATATCCCAAATTATAATATTGGGATATTGTTTTTAATGTATCTATTACTTACTCTTTTATTTTTATGTGATGAGATACCTATTTATCTCTAATTGACACATTATTATAATTTTCTATGTGATGTTGTTATGCTGCAGAAATTTCACTATAATCGTCAATGAAAAAAAAATTTGTGTAGTGAATACCATACCAATTTCCTATCAAGGGTTTTCACATTAATGATCATATTATTTTTGATTGGGGACATACACATATGTATTCCACAATCACTATTATTGAAATAAATTATTATGATGACTAAATCCATGTTTTATGACCTATGTGACACACTTAAGAATGAGAATGAAATGAATATGACAGGTGCGACCAAATAGTGTTTTGATGAATTTTGTAATTTTTAGTATCAAGAAGAATCACATTGGGATACGGAGTGAACCTGATTCCTTTATTTAAAATTTTCCACCATGATTTCATGCAAGGTTTTACCTTGACCTATGTTTATGATTCAGTGTTTTAAGTTGTTTCAACATTTCCCAATTTAAGATTATGATGGTGTATCACATTTCATTTTTATGTTTATAATACCAAATCTTTTTATGAAAAAATGATTTTTCTATTTTCTAACATGTGTTATCTTACTAATTGTATTCTATGTTTATTCAAAAAACTGGGATTTAGAGCTTACCCCTTTCTTATATTTCTCCCTTCTTTATCCCGTGCAGTTTTAAAAGCCAAGGAATTTTAAAACTGTCTTAAGGTTGTTTTTAATAAAATTGATGTATCCCATGTTCAAGATGTTATTCCATGTACCTAATTTCCAAATACTCTATACTTATATAAATTTTTTGTTTTATTAATTGATATTCTATTTAATAAAACAATTATTAATATGAAATAAATAGAAGGGTTATTATAAAAATTATGAATCACATTTTACATCTAATCAACTCAATGGTATCTATAGGTCTTTCTCTAATACTAAATTGATGAACTATTATTGTACCTTGTCATTGGTGCATCCTTTAGACAATTATAATGAAAAAGGGATAAAATTATTTTCTAAATACAATAAGAAAATAACCAAACTGAACCTATTATGTTTCCGATTTTTCCATTTTTCACCCTATTGTGTTCGTGGAAATGACATAAAAATACATTTTTCATGGTTTTGATGTTCAATGGAATAATATTATTTCCTTATTAATGATGTAAATGTTTATAATTGACCTCTTTGGGATAAGGTGAACTATAATTAAATCTATTTATTCCTTCCCATTGATCACATTATGAGACATGAACTAATTATAAAAACATTATATAATAACCACACAAAATGATAGAAACCCAATTAATATTGGATTAAGACTGCTATATTTGAGTGGATCAATAGAAGAGATTGAATAACAGCCCAAAATATTCACTTCTATAATTAGGTCAAAAAACATAAACATTACATTTTTGACTTTTATACATATAAATGTGACCCAAATTGTTTTCAAAAAAATGAACAGTGTTGAATGGATATATTGGATCACATACATACCCATGGGTCCTTTAGGATTATATTTTAATATATATGGGATAAATAATAACAATGTTATCTCATAATCAACTAGACCATAAAGATAAAAATCATCTTCTACTATACCCAACATTCTTAATAGGTCATCAACATCATCCATTTAATATCCTTATAGAAACGGTTCACTTAACATCTTTCCTCATAACCTGTGGAAAATGAAACATAAAAATGGTGATATAATTTTCTTAGTAAGGGTAAAGATGTGAGATACATAATTATATCAATATAATAAGGGTTTTTGAACATGAGAATAAAATTTTAAAATCATACCTTGAATATCAAAGATCATATTCTTGAATCATACAATAAATCATAAAAATATTAAGTCACGAGTCATAAAAGAATAACCAGGAATATATCATATAATTTTGGCTAAATCATGGACATATAAAATAATTTCATTATTTTTCTAGGATCTTTTACAAGATAGTCTTATTGGAATGAGTTCACTAACTAATCCAACATTGTAGTCTAGTTTCACTTCTAATACTATCGTGGTATCCAAATTTCATTACTAAAGCAGTTTTATTTCCCTCTCTAGTCCTGTATAAACCTAGTCTAATACCCCTTATAGTCATGTCTGAATCCAATTCATTCCCTTTTCCAATCAAGTCTATCTCAATTGATATAATATCATTACCCAATCTATTAGAGGTAGATATAGGTCCAGACCATCATTGGTAATAATGTAACCCATAAGACATATGATAATCATATATTTTTCAACCAAAAAAGTAAATCATATTGGAACCCATGATAAAAAATTGAGTTTCATAAGCATTTCATCAAAATATAACCCCTTAAAAGGTATTTGTTTCATAAATATCATGTAATCATTAAAATAAACCTCAAGTAAAAATAATATGTATTTTATTCTTAAATAATATTCGTATTAAAGAATAATTACCATCAAATAATTTTATCATAGATCAAAAAGAATTTTGAGTGATTGCTTGGATTAATTCTTCATGAAAACATCCTTTCTATTTTGAAAACTTTTTTTAAATACCATTAATTTATCAAAGAAAACCATTTATTTGAACATAAATATGTGATATTATAAAGTAATCTTAAATGGATTAAAAGATCATTATGGCATAAAATCTAATCATTTTATATAATTTAAAATAATCCTTCCATATTTTTGTTGGAAAATTCATATAGAACCCCATTAAGAAAAGTACAAAACCTATTTTTCAAAAAAAATTATAGAAATCCCAAAATGAGTAAAAAAATAGTTTATAATGTCATTGGATAATATTAAATACATTTGTTGAATTTTTTTGGAATCATGGACATGAATTAGAAATTGAGTTTAAAGGAAAATTTTAAAAGAAAACTTTTATAAGATAAACCCCCATAAATATCATATAATCAATGAGAGATTAATATTAAATGATTATGATTATAGATTGTAAATAAAAATAAAAAATTTAAATTCATCATAAGATATTAAAATCTCAATTCACATATAATATTAGCATGAAAAAATCACGAAGTATAATATTAACCCAATGAATTGAAAATTGTGGTAATAGATCCCTCACCAATTTGTAATCAGTCAAATCGCATACCCCGTAAAATTAATAAATATCAATTTAAATAGTTAATACCATTTTTATAATTATATCAATTATAATATATCTATGTTAATTATATATACAAACTAAAAATGGAATAAGTGTTGATTATTCCACATATCTCATAAAGGAAAAAGTGATATGAGAAACCCCTACCTCCGCAATCTCCTTTTGTTTTGTGTTGTTTAACCACCTTTAAAAAAGGTTAAAATATGTTATAAATTAATTTCATGAATATAATAAAACATATAACATATTTTTTGATAATTTTATAACATATTGCTGACTATTAGTTTAGAATATATCATGATTTTCATTATTTCGATTGAGTTCATTTCACGATTTTCATGATCGGTTCATTTTAGTAAAATTATAGATTTTAAAATAAAATAAAAAGAAAACACTATAAGTGTAATGAAATTGTAATAATTAACCTATAGGAGTTAAAATGGTATAAGTTATATTTTTTATTTCATACTTGGGGATGATTCATTTTATAAAATTTTAATGATAAATTTTTAGTTTAATTTGGTGATTTTCCCAACCATAACAAAAGAGTTTTATTTTATTTAACATTATGTATATATATTGGATAAATAACACGAAATAGATTAAAATATACCTATTAAAATATTAATTTACCATAATTTTTTTATATAACCATCCATGAAGATGGAAATATAAAACAAAAAAACATATTCATGGAGACGATTAATCGGCATAATTTGGACAATTGTTTTGATTGGTTGAATAAGTGGAGGTATTAAAAAATATGGATATAAAATATCCCATAATAAAAAAATTCTAGTGTGTAAATGATTATTTAATTATTATTATTTCATAATAAATGTAATATATAAGGATAAAATAGAAGATGAAAAGAAATTAAGAGTGGAACGTTTGGAAAATTAATCTTTAATAGAACCTCCTTGAGAGACCATTGCGGTTCTTGGATTTAGTCTTTTCGTGATACTGGAAAAAAATTGATATATTGTGGGTGAGGGGAGTGGTTTGGGTAGATAATTATGGATATTCATGGCTTTTTAGTTGAATTTGTGTGTTGGGGGATGATATTTATACTTGAGGAGAGGTGTGTTTAAGTGATTTGAGAATTGATTATTTTATATTTTAAGACAACCAAAATGAGATGGAATTAATTTCAACAAAATATATTGTTAATTGATGTTTTCTAGAAAATTTTGGTTTGATAATTACACCAACTTATCAATAAATTTTTTAATCCTTAGGTATGTTATGCTTTAACCTTTTAACTTTAACCCTTGTCCCTATTTTACCTATACTACAGTAAATTTTTTTTATCATGGCATGTTTTATATAGCTACAATTTAAATTTTCCATACAACTTAATTTGGACCATATGATTCAATGTATGGAATTTATTTTAACAAATTCAATTCATATAATTTCCAAATTTATATATATGATTAGTCTTACAAATAATGAAAATTGTGTTTTTAAAGTGAAAAGTTCAAAAATATGATATATTTTTATGTCCTATTTCAATGTGAATTTGATTCCAAAGACTTAAATTGAATTTATTGATTCCCATTTTAACTATGAAGAACATAAAACCAATTTGAAATATAATTTAACTATATATATAAATAATATTAAATATTCTGTTTCTAAATAAAATTCAGTAATTTTCATTATTCATTAAAAAATGAATCATCTCTAAAATATAGTGAACATTCATCCTAATAAAATTTTTATATACTGATTTCATAAATGTAGTTTTTTTTTCAAATAGAACTTCTAAAATTGAAATAATTTGTTTTAAAATATTAGTGCCATTAAAAGGTTGGAGAATCCCCTTTTAGAAAATTGTATCATTTTATGATAAATGTTGGATTTATTATTTTTTTAATGATAAAATGAGACCATGCCCAGAAAAGAAAGATCCATTTATTAGAAAAACTAAATGATAAACTTACATCAGTCTAAGAGAATAAAATTTACCTTGATCCCTCTTGAAAATGGGAAGAAGATCACTAAGCACTTGATCACCCTAATGAAAATTAGAGCTACTAAAACCTTTGTTGGGAAGATTATCTGCCAATGCATTTGCTTATCTATACACATGATTAATAATGTTTTCCTTTGAATAAATCAGATCTAAACATTTAGTCCATCTATTAGTCAGCTTCCATGAGTGATGAGGTGAACCTCTCCTGAGGGCCAACACCAAGTGTTTGGAATCACATTCTATCCATAATTTATTCCACCCTCCTCTATCAACCTATTCAACCGCCTAAATAAAACCACACATCTCTTCTTTGAGAGTATATGAAAAACCACACAAGCCATAAAGGTAGAAAATAACACATCCTTGATTATCTATAATGACCACACCAAATCCTGAATCACTTAGATTACAACACAGAGCGCCATTTAAATTTACCTAGATCCTACAATGAAAGGGTGCCTTCCAAAACACTTAAATTGTGCCAAGAGTTATAGGAATTTCTCTTGACACTCACCTTATTAAAAATAGACAGATCGTGAAAGGAATTTCCATTGAAGTTTCCTTTTGGAATGACAGCCTCACAAATTGCAGTGAGGATTCCAAAGATAATCGTACCTGCAGAAAAAACATTCTGCTCATGGATGATATTATTCATGTAATACCAAATAAGATAGATCAATTCCTCTATAGAAATGAAAAAAAGAGAGAAAAGTAGTTCTGAGAGATTAAAATTATGCAAACTCTTCAAAAAAGTATCCATCGTGTTCATCCGCTGCAGGTGCACTTAAAAGATACTAGAGACCGTCGCCCACATAACTGAAGAGGCATCACAATTAAGAAAAAGGTGATTGATGTCTTTCCTATGTTGATGAAATAGGACACACCTAGAGTAGATAGAGATCCCATGTGTTTGAAGATGGTCCTCCATTGGAAACCTCTTATGCACTACTCTCCAAGAAAAGGTGGCCAGAGATGGTTTTAAGAATCCCGTTTTCAAGATACCCATCCACTAAGAACTATAAACATTTACGACATAATATTTATAAAAACCTTTAGAGGAAAGGATCCTGTTGGAAGCTAGGTCCCATTCCCCGATGTCTCCCCTGGAAGAGAAGAATTACTTCCTAACAATAGAAGTAACCTGATTCTGAAGACCTTCCATGCTACCAAGTTGATCTTTAATTGACAGATCAAAATCTAGATTAGGATTATCACAAAGAACCAAGTCTTATAGGAACATACCAGTACACTTACATATCCAAAAAGGAAGGGAGGATTCCTTTGAAACCACCCAATGAGAATCTGAATTAATTTTGAAAAATATGTTTTTGAAAGAAGGCCATACAGAAGAATTAAAGTAATTAAGATTGTCTTATTTGCGTTTTTTGAATAAATATTTCTTTAAGAAAAGAAAGAGCTTCGGATGTCATGTTGAAAATTCTCCATATAAAGCCTTCCTGCAGAGAATAATTAAAACAACCCAGATTTCTTTATTAATATATCACACATATAGTGATTATTGTATTCTATTAACATGATATTCCATTTTGTGCATAAAAATAGTTTTTTTTAAATAGATCCTTTATGTTCAATAAGTTTTTATTTTTATTTAAAAGTAATTACTAACCAATGAATTAATTTTATAAACATGTTTCTACAATATTTTTATAATTTAGTAAATCTTATTTATATCAACCATACCAATGGCTAGGTGGTAACCATCATTAAAATAGTTATTGTTTTGGAGTTTGTTTAAAATAGCTGTTTTTTACAAAGTAAGTTGTAAAATAGATTAAATTTATTTATAAAAAGATACCTGACATAAAATCATGTGGTCATAAATTCTACACCCATTATAATTAATTTCACCCATGAAATGGTTTAATCAGATATAGAAAAATTAGGACACCTCTTCCTCATCATATCCTCTTGTTCACATGTATATTCCTCAAATGGGTAGTTCCACCATAAGTCATTTACTTAGTGAGTAGTATTATTTCAGTTGAATTTATTTCAATGATCTATAATCACTACTAGTTATTCATTAAAGAAAATATCTTTCTCTAGTGGTATGACCTTTGTGTTTAGTACATGTGAGGGATCAGGTATGTACTTACTCAAGTGAGATATATGGAACACATAATGAACATTAGGGTAATTATGTGTAACCATTAATTGATTAGATAAAATCCAAATAAGGTCAATAATTTCATGAAATTATTTCCTAAAAAAATGTAAATTTCATTGTGAAAATGATATATGGGTGTTTCAAAATTTTCATTATGCGAAACTAGCCTAATAAATTGGTCAATAAAACTTCCACTAAAAATAGGGAAATCAAAATGTTAATACCACCACATAAGAATTATTATGAATAGTAGAACATTAGTGTGAAGTGAATTTTGAGGCATGGAATAGAAATCAAACTATCAATTAATGATGGAGGGTGATAGATAACATAGTCATTAAAAATCCTAAAATCACAAAATTGTAAATATGTGATGGGATAAGGAGGTCATTGAATTACCACTAAGAATGTTAATAGAATAGCATTTTTATATTAAGATCCTTTTCATAGAGTTTATTAATTACTTTACTTTTCTATATATGAACATTAGTTAATATATGTACTTGAAATGTATAGTTCCATCCTTTAATAAATTCCCACCACAAACTTTTCTTTTTCTACAAATGATGAGTTGGAAATATTTTATACCTAAAACACTATATTGAACTCCTACTAATCAGTTAATCTAAAAAATATAACATTTTATTCATTGTTTCGTTAGGAATTTAAAAAAACCTAAATGTATAGTACAAGGTATAATATTTAAAAAATAATAAACCATTATATGATAATATTACTTTTATCTATTAAATTCCAATGTAATACCTATATAATTATATATATCATTTGATAAATAAAAATCCTTAGAATTTATAAAAACATATCTCGACTAATATTGATGACCAAAAAATAGAAGTATTTCATCACATATTTTACCAAGAAAAATTTTATTATTTACCCCGAAAATAACATCAATCACTCTTAATGTCTCATACAAATATTTTAATTTCATAAATCAAATAATCTCTAAGATAAGATAACAAAATACATAAATTACCTAACATACCATAAAGACGTTATTAAATCATATATTATTAAAAAATATAAATCCTCCTTTTTTATTTAATTAAAATCCCATAATATTCTATTTACCATAATAATAATGGGTACTATAAAATGAGATCATCTTCTGAAATAACATTAATCACTTAATCACTAATGTATTTCCAATGTCATTATAATCTATAAAATATATTTTCCCAAAATTAAATTAACCATTATGCAGATTATATATTAAATAAAATAAAATAATTGTATACTAACCAGGAGATCACACGGGCTAGTGGTAGGTGATTCAACCTTTTTTTCTTAGGTTGTGGTTTTAATTCCAAAAGCACTATCGTATGCACAGTGTTGTCCCTATCATGTGCATTATCAATTTTCATAAATATATTATTATAATCCATATAAAATTAATTAAATGTGACAATAATTATAATAAATAATTATAACATTCTTTAATCTCATTGTTTTTCTCATAGCTTGTATTTTTCATCCAATAAACTAAAAAACCCATGTTTACCCCTAAATTTTATGACTCCAAAAATACCAACAGTCAGCTTAAAATTTATTGTTCCCAATGAAAGTAGTGTATCACTATGAGGGGGAGGGGGTAAATTAGTGATACACTTTTTGTTTTAAAATCCCTTTTAGTTGCAATAACCTCCACCTATTATAAAATATTCAATTACCTATTGAAAACAAAGTAAAACACACATCCACTTAAACTCAATAATTTTCAAGGTTTATTATTAAATATGAAAATCTACATCATTGGTATGGTTGGAAATAATCTAATACAATACAATACACTAGAATACAAATACATTGATTACAACAAGTTGGATGTACCCTTACACTTGTCTATCACTAGGAAACAATCCCCCTAATGTATGTGAATACTCTTAGTAGAATATGGTAACATCATCTTTTTTTAGAAACTCATTGAAATTATGCTAATTTTATCTTCAACAAGTTTATACAATTGTAACACAGTTCTTAAATTTCATACTCAAAAGAAAGGTAAGAACATCCTGCACTAATCTTAAGAATATTAGAGTATGATTTCCCTATCCACTCCTATTTATTCTCATTCTCCTAGTGCAACTATGTCATCCCCACTACAAACTCTGAGTATACTCAAACTATGTACAGTTCTTCAGCAGTCTAGAAATTATTATTATGGTAAAACCTAGTAATAAAACTCAATTCTAATTTTTCCTTAGTTTGACCAAACCATTATGTTGAAACCCATTATGGAAATCTCATTCCGATTAGTTCACCATATTATGATAATCAGATTTTGATTATCTAATCATTGTATCACATTCAGCAAAACATGTTATACTTGTTGATAAAATTTGTTCAATAAAAGAAAGCTTGAATCACATTCTCTCTGAACACTCAGAGCCTCTACCTCTTTTGAAATCAATTGTACAATATGTTAGACATCCACTCAAGTAAATGTTACTTTTTCTCCTTTTATAAGTGACCCAAAAAGGGTTAGGCATGAATCTCAAAATGATTTCTCACTCACCTAAATTCACTCTAATTTTCATTTCCCCTAAAATATTAGAAACCATTTGATTTGTTAACTCTTCATAATTCTTTTAGAATCTTCTTCAACCTTATTCCCTTTTCTTTTAGACTCCACTTGCTGAGAGGTATTATGTTTTATATAACCAAAAGTATCTAAAAATTTTACTTTGATTCTATCATGCTATTTTCTGAACCCAATTATTCGTAACTGATTTGAATTAAAATCTTATAAGAAAGAGTTTATCTCCCCCTCAACAAGTCATTCATCAATCTACAACTCTTTTCTTCTATCATATCTTACCTAAGAATCATCCTGACATCACTCTTCTTATCACCGCCCTATATGATTTTTCTTTTATTGGCACTTTCATTGGTGTCAGTCTTTCATTCCACAATTCTTCCATCAGGCTTGTATCATGAGTTCCCACATTAAATCATTATTTATTAGTAGTTAAAATCATAAATTTATAATCACATTTAACAAATAATATTCAATGTTATTCTGATTCTCTATCACATCTACCAAGACTTAAATTCTGAATCACTCAAAAAAGAGACCCTGATTCCTTTGAAAAACTGTCTTCGATTCGCTTGAAAAATAGACTCTTCTTTCACTGAAAAATAGATTCGATTTTGATTGAAAACAGGATTTATTTTTCTCAAAAGAAACACGCTGAATTATTTACAATACTGACTCCAAATTCATGGAAAAACGATATCCAGATTCATCCAAATACATACTCCAAATTTTTCGAATAACAGACTCTCTATTCTTCAAAAAACAGACCCTGAATTCTTTGAAAACCAGACTTTGAATTCTTCCAAAAACAGACTCTATATTCATTGAATAACAAACTCTGAATTCTTCAATGCATCACATATTCAGATTCTTCCTTTCTTATAATGCAAGATCTGATTTCCTTAAATGAAATGTGAGGTGACATCCTTTCATTAAACCTTCTTGTTTGAAAATCATTTCTTTAAACATTTTTCATTAAAAAAAAAGATATCACATGAAGACCACCTTCCACAATATCATCAAAGTACTAACAATCACCCCCTTTGGTTTTATTTATCACCTATTTATTCTTAAGTCACCGAACTTTGTGTCCTTATGCAATGGATTACTTATCAATAATTCTCAGCCTTCGTGAGCATAATTGTTGTATAAAAAAAGTATCATTGAGAGTAAAACCATGTTGTCCATAAGTAGTGATTTTGGAATCATTTTTTAATCACATATCTTCATCATCCTTGGTAAAAAACAATTTCATTCCTATAAGCACTCAAATAATAGTTATAAAAGTTCACACATTAAACAATGTGGAATTCACTAAAATTCTAAATACACTACAACCACTTAGAATTTTTGCATGAAGTACATGTTTTGATTCTTTCCTTCCAACAAAGCTGGATCAGATTTTCCTTAATAAAAAGTGACGTTTCTTCCTTTCTTCAAACCTTCTTCTTTGAAATTCCTTTCTTCTGACATTATTCCTTGACAACAAAAGACAACATATGATGACCACCACCCTCAAAAATAGCTTGGTGCTTACAATCTACCCCTTTGTATTTTTTTATCAACCAAGTTTTCATAAATCACCAATCATTGTATCCTAAATAAATGGATTGGCTATCACTATTTATAACCCTACATAAGCTAACTCATTGTAGGAAAAAAGAAATCATTAATAACAAAACCATTTTGTCCATAAGTATTGATTATGAAAAAATAATTCTAAAACACATCTCTTATTTAACCTTCATGAAAAATAATTTCTTTTCTACAACAACTCCAACAAATAGTTAGTATAGGTCACACTTTTAACAATGTAAAATTCACATCTTACCCAAAAATAGCTCTATAATGAATCAGATTTATGAAATAATTCAACTATCCCTCTTGAAAAATCAATCCAAATGTAAGAAGAGAGAGGGGACAAAACAACATACCTTAGCCTTGATATGGAAGAGGTTGGATACCAATGTTAACCTTAATTTTGAGAATGATTCCTTTAGTAATGGTTTTGTGAATATGTTAGCAACTTGATCAAATGTGGTAACATGTTCAAGGTGAAATTCATTATTCTCTACATTATATTTGATGAAATGATTAATTATTTCAATAATATTCGAATGAGAATATTGAGATGAATTACGAGAGACATTGATTGTTATTTGATTATCACACTATAAGAGAAAGGGTAACATAACTTCAACATATTCGTCTTGCAGCTATGTTTTCATCCACATAGGTTGATTAGATGCATGAGTAGTATCAATATACTCATCATCAGTTTTACATACAATTAATAATTATATTTCTTGGAATACTATACAACACAATTGTTTAATATAAAGAACACTCCACCAAATGTGTATCTTATATCATCATTATTTCCTACCCAATCAGTATTGGAATACCCAAAAATGTTAATACTATCCATACTTCATTACATGATGCTGAATTATTTTTTTCCACTGATTTATCTAATAAATATATGTCCAACAATAATATTTGATAATTCAAGATCACTCTGTAATATTTCACATAATGTTATTGCATAAACAATGTTAGGTCATGAGTCATACAAATGTTAAAAACTTCTAATCATCTTTCGATACTCTTTCTAATCAACTTCCATTACTTCACTATCATTAATCAACCTTTTTTCCACTGAAATTAGTGTAGATATAGGTTTGGAGTTTTCCTTGTTGAACATCATATATTGTTCCTTAGCATACTATTCTTGGGAAAGAATAATGTATTCTTTCTTTTGCATGATTTGTAACCCATGAAAGTATTTCATTTCCCCCCACATGGACATTTCAAAAACCATATTTATCTCATCAACAAATCTTTCACAACATCTTTCATTATTCCCAGCAATGATAATATCATCAATAGAAACTATTATAATGAGGGAAAATCATAAATTTATCTGATATATAGATTTATATCTACTCTTCCTTTCTTGATTTTCATATTCCTTAAAAAAGTACCTAATTGGGAATACCATGACCTTTGGTATTATTTTGTACTATACAAGGCTTTCATCAATCTTAATACATAACTCCCATCTTTCCCAACAAGAAATCAACATGGTTGTTCAATATAAACTTCCTCTTCAAGATTGCAATTCATGAATGTGGATTTGAAATTTAATTTAAATATCATGTAACATTGTTCTGTAGAAATAGAAAAAAAAATTCTTATAGTTTCCAATATGGACATAAGAGAAAATGTTTTATCGAAATCAATGACTTCAATCTGAGAATACCCTTTAAATACCAGTCTTGATTTGTTCTTAATAACATCACCTTTTTCATTATGTTTTTTCTGGAAAACCCATTTTGTTCCAATAATATTTTTTTCTTTCCGGTTGGGGAATGAGTTCTCATGTATTTTTATTGTCAATCTGATCCAATATTTCATTCATGGCTTGAAACCATTACAGATTCTCAAAATCTTTGTTCACGTCCTCTGGTTCCACTTTTGAATATAATGAAGTATGTGTAACAAATTTTTTTTATTCATCTATTTTGAAACATCTGATGTTGATCACCAATAATATTCTTAACTTCCACCAATTTATTTAGCTAAGGATAATATTTTTGATTGAATTTTTCCTCACTAAAAATAGCTGATTTTGATTCTACTTCATGAGAAGACATATATTCCTCTATCTTCATAGCCAAATTTTTTGCTTCACCTTCCTCAACTCTTCTATCTGATTCATCACATTTTTCATTCCCATTGACTTTAATAACATTCACATCAATAGAATAAAAAAGAATATTTTTTTATTTTTTAAAGATTCTGTGACCTCTTCCTTCTGGAGCTTATCTAATAAAGTTTCCATCTCCTTATTTCTTCTCAAAATTACTATAGTTTCCACCTTTCTTCTTTGTAATACATGGACTCCCGAAAACACTATCATGATTTAGACATGGTGTTTTTTCATAATACAATTCATATGGAGTAATATCTAATTGAGGCCTATAGAAACATTGGTTCTGAATATAAAAAGTAGTATACATGGTTTTCCTCAAAATGTAATGAGATAGGGAATGTTCAAGTAATATCGTTCTTCCCATTTTTACCAAGCTTTTGTTTTATCTTCCAGCAACCCCATTTTTTTTGCGTATATGGGGAACTATATTTATGTTGAATTCCATGATTCTCAATAGAGTCTACAAATACTTAATTTCTATACTCACCCCCATTATTTGTTCTCATCTTCATTATAGGATACACATATTTTTTCCACATTTCCATCTGAAACTTTTAAACATTTTCAAAGAATCTAATTTTTGTTTCATATACATGTTGCAGTGAATGTGGGTAAATTAATTAATGAAAGTTCTTAAGTACTAATATATATTTGTTTAATTTTTTCTCATTGGCCCACATATATTAGAATGTATCCACTATAGGGGTTTCTTTGAATTGATATCATCATTCATATACACAACATTTGTAATCTTAGTATTCTGACAGATAGTGTTACACCAATATCTTCTTCAAAAATCAGGAATATCTCAAACACTTTCTCTTTTATATTTCTTTCTCATGTTTCTCTATCACATGTGTTTGATAATTTTATGCCACAAAATATTCTCTTTCACTATGCTTATGTAACGTGAGTTTTTTGTATGAACAACCTGAAATAATTTCCCTTTTGTATGTTGGACTCTTGTAACAATATTCCAAAATTCATCACTTCTCACATAAAATCCATCATTAAAGAAGCTAAATTCCATAACCTCATCACAAAATTGTGAAAAAATTAGAATATTATGTTTTATCCCATCAACAAACAATGATTTCTTAGATTTCATCTTTTCTTTCCCAATTATGGTCGATCCAACACCATTGATTTTCAACGATTCAACATTGCCAAATGTTAGAATACCTTATTTATGATTGTTCACCTACTTAAACAATTTCAAGTTTCTTTTCTTGTCTGAGGGAAACCCATGATCCAGTATCCATGGAGGTTTTCCACATTCTTCATTCCAAGTTGTTTCAACAACAAGAGATTTTTCATCATTCATTTCTTTCATAACCTTTAGATTTTTATAATTAAGAATATTTTTTTGAGTTGGTAGAAAAATAATAAATAATTTCATAATATTTCCAGGTTTTTCACATCTCTCAAAAATAGTTTCTAGGGACTAGAAGAAATTTCCAATATCCATTCAATTCTTCTTAGACTTCCTTTCTGAAATCTTTTAATTCTTCTTTATTTGAGGAGATTGAATCCCCCTCAATCTATAACTTCTATAACCTTTGGGATAATAGTAATTCTATTGGATAAACCAACACAAACTTTCTCTATGCCTAAATCCTCCGTAATACCAACAATACCAATAGAAAGAGTTTATTCCTCTAAACTATCTATACAGCTCATTAATGTGTTCCTCAGTGAATTTCTTTTCATTTTTTTCTAATCCACCAACAATTCTATTAGTAACAGTAATAATGAAATTAGGATTATTTGAAACCATATCATATTCTAATTGTTTCATGGTATTATTAGATAGAGGATTTCTTAATACATCATAATTTACAACATTATTGGTCTTGGCCACATAAAAAACTCTCCTGGAATTTGTCTTCATAAAATCAACTTCATTTTTCATATCACCATTTAATGAAACCTTTTGTTGAATCTTATTAGGATTCTATTGAAGATAAAATTCACCTATATTAGGGATAGAGTTTAGAAATATTATGTTTCTCACTTCAACATATGAGTGTTTTTCTTGAACTTGCCTCTACATTTTTTCTTTTTTCCTTCAGCTTAACTTTTATGTTCTCATTACGAATCATATCATCATCAAGAGAATTATTCAACTAATTAATCTATTTTAAAATTTTATCTTTATCATCAAAAAATCCTTTCTGGTTTCACACTGATGAACATTCATCTACAAATATTTTGTTTTGATTCTCAAGCCTTCCATAATTTCTTATACATTCCTTTAATTATTCTTTTGAATGCATTTAAAGTTGAGTTTCTTCTTCTAATTATACAAATATATTGCTTCAATATTCTTCATCATTCATTATTACAATGAAATTATTTTCCATACCATACTCAACTGAATTTTTGTTGTTAGTATTACTTATTTCTTCTTCTTTATCATTCCAAAGGAAACATCATCATTTAAATTTGAATAATTTATAATCTTTACTTTTCTTTCTATTACCACTATGTTTCACCTATGATCTTCTTATATTTCATACATATTCATCAGTGACTTTTCATTCTTCCTTTGAGGACAATTAGCTAGAAAGTTTCCAACTCCCCCACATTCAAAACAATTTAAGGGAGTTTTCCCAATATATTTCCATGTACTTATTTTTTCATTCATAGAAAACAAGGATAAAATATCATTATGATTTTTTCATACCTTGTTTTTAGAATCAGAATCAACATATTCCTCTTTGATTTGAATTTTTTTAGAATTATTCTTCTTCATAGATTTTAAATACATATCTCTTTAATATTTTGTCTTGATCTTAATAGCTTTCCCACTTCTCATATCATATGTAATAAGAGTTCTATGCAAGTCATCTAGAGATAATATATCAGGGCATCAGCCTTCTAATGAAGAAATTTTTTCATAGAATGTTTCACATAGTATTTTAAAGATATTCTAAAAAATTATAGAGTCTTCCAACTCTTAACCACAGAATCTAATAGTACTTACAATGTCATTCACCTTATTAATAAAATCTCAAAAATATTCATGTTCACCCATTATCCAGTCTTAATATTTTAACCTCCAAATTTGATGTTTTTACGCCTTGACATTTATAATGCATTCATATATGTTTTTTTAGTTTGTCCATTATAACATTGGAGGTGGAATGACCTTTCACACTCATCAATCCACATTCAGTGAGGGATGATAATATATCATTCGTAGCCCTTCAACAACTCTAATGAATCCTCTTATCAATAGGTCTAAGTGGAGTTTCATCAATAATGGGGGGAAACCCAAGTGTTGAAGCTTCATGAACATGTCTGAATTTGACGGGAAATGCAATGATTGTCCCCCTGAGAAACCAATCATTATGGGAGATGGAATGAAAAATCATGTAGCCATGCTCACACAACTTTATCAAGCTATGAATGATGCAAGACTTTGGAACGAGAAAAGAAAGGATCAACATTCTGCTGAATTCTTCATGAGGTAGCGTCCACCATCAATCAGCGGGTCTTTTGATCCATTAGTGGGTGAACAATGGATTAGTACCACTGAAAAGATATTTTTAGTCCTGTAATGTTCTGAACATGATAATGGCATCTTAGCAGTATATCGTTGGGAAGGTGAAGCTGATCAATGGTGCAGTACTATTGAGAATATGAGGCAAAATGATGAAATTGAGTTCATGGAGTGGGACGAGTTCAAGAACTTATTTTTCAATAAGCTCTTCCCTCATATTCTTCAAAAAAATATGGAGAAGGAGTTCTTGAACTGAAGAAAAAGGATGATGAATCATTTGGTACCTACGAAGAAAATTTTACATGACTTGTATGGTACGCTTCTGGAATTATAATCCAACCTGAGAGTAAGATCGATCGATTCTTTAGTGGCGTAAAACCAATTATTCAAAGGGTGTTATCCATAAGGGACTTCAATAGCTATGAGGAAAATGTTCGATGTGCTCTCAAGGTTGAGATGGAGATTGATGTAATCCATCAGTCATATAGGTTTGATAAGAAGAAGAAAATGGAATCAAAAGGGAAATATAAAGACCACACTGAATAGAAGATGAGTTTTCCCTTATGCTCAAGGTGTGGAACGAAAAATGGAGGAAATTTTCTTAAAGGGACAAGTAAATGTTTTATGTATAGAAAAGAATGTCATCGGGAAGTTGAGTTTTGAAATAATGGGAAGAAGATGTCTAATGATGCGAACAAAAAAGGATTACACAGAATGCACCTCCAACACATCAATGTTTCAAGTGCTAGGAAATGGGTCATTATGCCAATCAATGTCCTAATCCAAGGGTTTTTGATTATGATCACCGTTAAAAAATTATTAAGGCCAAAGACAAAGGAAAGTCACATGCAATTTCTATCTGCGATGTGGAGTCCGATTACGAAGTGTTGTACGGTACACTTACCATCCACTCTAAAGTAGAAAATATTTTATTTGATTCTGTATCTACCCACTCTTTTATTTCTAAATAATTTTTTAAGGGTATTTCCATACTACCTCAATAATTAGATGTTGAGATAGTTGTGACAACTCTTAATGGCATAATGGTTGCATCAATAGTTTATAATTATTCTCCAATTGATGTTTGTCATAAAGTGCTTCCTGCAAATCTTGTGATCCTTCCTATAGTAGAATTTGATGTGATTATTGGCGTGGATTGGATTTCTTTATACAGAACTCATTTCAACTTCCAAAGAAAATAAATCAAATTTAATATTCCTGATCAATCTACTATCATCTATCGATGAATGGATGAATTTAACCTTCCATTGGAAATATCTTCCATCTTATGGGTCTTGAGTCCTATAAATGAATGTTATTTATCTCAAATGGTTGGAGAGAAACTCACGATTAAGAATATTCCCATTGTACGGGAGTTTGACGATGTCTTTCTGGAGGAATTTCCAGGTCTTCCACCAGATCATTAAGTTGAGTTTTCAATAGAACTCATACCCGGTGTTATGCCCATTTCAAAGACACCTTATAGAATGGCCCCAATTGAGTTGAAGGAGTTGAAGAAGAAACTCCAAGAGAATATTGATAAGGGATTAATAAGCCCTAGTGCATCACCTTGGGGAGCACCTATTTGGTTTTTAGGAAGAAATATGGATCAATGAGACTCTGCATTTCTTATCGAGAACATAACAAGATCACTATCAAGAACAAATATCCTCTGCCATGCATTGATGACTTATTCGACCAACTATACGGAGGTCAATACTTTTCCAAGATTGATCTTTGTTCAGGTTATCATCAATTAAGGGTCAAAAAAAGGATATACCAAAGACAACTTTTCGAACAAGTTATGGACACTATGAATTTATAGTGATGACATTTGGTCTTACAAATTTCCCTGCTATCTTCATGGATCTAATGAATAGTGTCTTTAGAGACTGTCTTGATCAGTTTGTGGTAGTCTTTATTGACGATATTATTTTCTATTCAAAGAGCAATGAAGAACATGATGATCACTTCAGAATTTTATTAAAGTACCTAATAAAGGAGAAGCGTTATGCTAAATTTAACAAGTTTTAATTTTTTCTTCAAAAAGATTCATTTTTGTGTCACATAATCTCAAAAGAGGGGATATCTGTAGATCCAGAAAAAACCGAGGCTATTGAGAGACAGTCGAGACAAACAACAGTAACTGAGATCCGAAGTTTTCTTGGTCTGGAAAGATATTATCAACATTTTCTTAACTATTTTTAAAGGATATCTAATCCACTCACCAATTTGACTCGAAAAAGAGTTATGTTCATGTGGACGGAGGAGTGTGAAGAGAATTTAAAAGAGTTAAAATGAATGTTATCCAATGCACTTTTGCTCACACTGCCATGTAGTGGAGAAATGTTTGTGATCTACAGTGATGAATCCAAGAAGGGACTGGGGTTTTTTCTCATGCAAAATGATATGGTGATAGCTTATGACTCACGATAGTTGAAAATCCATGAAAAAAATTACCCAACTCATGATTTTGAGTTAGCCGCGGTAATCATTGAATTAAAAATATGGATGCATTATCATTATGGTGAAAGGTGTGATATTTATCCTTATAATAAAAGTTTAAATTATATTTTCACACAAAAAGAGATGAATATGTGCCAAAGAATATGGTTGTACTTGATTAAGGACTACGACTTTTAAATTAATTACCACCCATGGAAAGCAAACAAGTTGGCAGACACATTAATTCGACAAGACCATGCTATCTTATCCATGATGAGGATCAAAAAAGATCCTATATTTATGAATTTACAAAGGATGTGTCTTGGAATTATAATGGAAGGAGAAAGTTCTTAACATTCTCAAATGAATGTTCAGCCATCTATACATGTGAAGATTAAAGAGGCACAAAAAAGAAGATTTAGAGTTACAAAAGAAGGTGAGAAATGTTCCTGAATTCAACCTTGGTTGTGATGGGATAATCACGTTTTGGTATTGGGTTTGTGTTCCTCCCATACCATAATTAAAGAAGGAGCAGTTGGATGAGGCTCATAATTCTTCATTCTCTATTCATCATGGAAGCACGAAGATGTATAGGGACCTAAAAGATTAATTCTGGTTGGATGGCATGAAAAGAGATGTTCCTGAATACGTCTCTCGATGCTTGGTTTGTTAGAAAGTTAAAGCTGAGAGATAGAAGTCTAAGGGGATGTTACAACCATTACCCATACCAGAATTGAAATGGGAAAACATAACTATGGACTTTGTCAGTGGACTTCTTAAAACATCCAAAGTAAATAATTCTATCTGGGTTATAGATCATCATCTTATGATGTCAGAACACTTCATTTCTATTAGAGAGGATTTATCTTTGGATCAGATGGCCAGGATATATGTGAAGGAAGTGGTAAGATTGCATGGAGTACCACTTTCCATTATATCTGATTGGGATCCGAGGTTTTCCTCGAAGTAGTAGTGAAGTCTTCAATATACTTTAGATACAGAGTTGAGTTTCAGCACTGCTTATCATCCTCAGACAGATGGTCAGTCTGAGAGAATAATTCAAACTCTGGAGGATATTTTAAGATCTTGCTCTATGGATTTCAACGGTGGTTGGGATCAACACCTACCTTTGGTGAAATTTTCTTATAACAATAGCTTTCACTCCAATATTCAGATGGATACTTATGAAGCTCTCTATGTAAGGAAATGTAGGACTACAACTTGCAGGGATGAAGTTGGGGAAAGAAAGCTATTAGGACCTGATCTTTTAGATGAGATGGAAGAAAAGGTCAGATCTATTCAAAAACACATAAGAGTAGATTAGAGTCAACAAAAAAAGTTATGCCGACAACCGAAGATAAGACCTAGAGTTCGAAGTGGGTGATAAAGTGTACTTATGAATATCTCCATGGAAGAGAGTAATGATATTTGGAAAGAAGGGTAAGCTAAGCCCTAGGTATATCGGTCCTTTCGATTTACTAAATCATGTTGGGAAGGTAGATTACAGATTGGAACTTACACTGAATATTTCTCAAGTTCACGATGTGTCCCATGTATCCATCCTGAGAAAGTACATACCTGATCCTTCACATGTACTAAGCTCAGAAGTTTTACTGTTGGAGCAAGATATTTCTTATGATGAACAACCGTAGTGATTCTAGATTATAGAGAAAAAGTTCTATGAAACAAGACCACTCACATGGTGAATGTTTTATGGAAGAACCACCAATTAGAAAGAAGCTACACGGGAGCTTGAGGATATGATGAGTCAGAGGTATCCTCATATGTTTGTTACGAATTGAAGAATTTCGAGGGAGAAATTCATTTTAAGGGGGGTAGAATGTAACACCCTAATATTTTATGAGAAGTATATTTTTTATGACTTATTTTATACACAACATCAAAGGAATATTTCACTACACACAACACTAGTTTGGATTGTGTTGTACGCAAGAGAAACCTTCCTCGATAGCGTGTGTTGTACGCAATATCGAGTTTCACTAAACAATGATATGTTATTAAAATATTATATAAAGTAGCCGTTATAAATAGTATAAACAAAATTTTTAATTTTATATAACATTATAATTCATTTTACATATGATACGTGAAAAAAATCTATTTTTCGATAAAAGAAATTTTTTTCAAAAATGTTATTTTTTGCCTTTTGATGGCGCACCCATTTTAAAGATAATTTTAGAAAAGTTTATAAGTTCAATTTTACAAAATAAAATTATTCCTCTGAATTAAGATAAAAAATTTACATTGGATAAATTTTCGATACATTCCTGATAACTTTCATATTTTGATGAATAGTAAAAATGCACAAATTTTTAATTGAAAACAACTTTTTTCATCAGTATAATTTATATGGTTAAAATATATTATTGAATGGTTTTAATGTATAAATATAAAATATTTTTACTCTTTAATATAATGTATGTCATCATAATTAATTTTACATTGAACTCGTAGGTAAAAACATTTCAATCTTTGGCAATATTTTAACTTTTAAAACCCGTTTTCTTAACAATGGGATTAATATTAAATTAATTACTAAAACTTCTTTTTTTTGAATTTTGAAAATATGATTCCAAATTTAGATTCAGTGGGTCCAAATTATGTTAATAATTTACTTTCATTTTTTTATATTATGAATAGTAACTACAGAATGTTTTTTTAACTACAGTTAATGATAAATCGGGTAATTAAGAGTAAAAATAAGATTTTAAAATTACCCTAACACTTGAAAAAATTCTATTGGATGAATTAAAATTGACCCATATCACCTTATAGTCAGAATATATTCATTTCATGGACCTTTGACCAAGAAAATGATGTAATTATCATTAAAACTAAAGAAAGTGACAACATGTCACTCTCTTAAATCTTATAAGTATAATAATTTTAATTTAGTGATACACATTATGAAACTTCAAGCATAAATAGTCTACAAAATTATAATAAAATTATCTACATCATGTGAATTTATTTATAATTTTTAGGGATTAAATAATTATCATTAAAGGTGACACAATAGTGATGTTGAAATTATTTTATTGATTGAAATATCAAAAAATGGTTTTAAAAATATTAAAATAAATATTATATAAACTATTTAATGTTCTCCACTATGTTTCTAAATAAATATTACTTTTTATGAATCTATTAAAGATTTTATTTCTAATATATCCTCTATTTTTATTTTATTTAAATTCAAATAAATGAATAGTGTCAAAATTGACACTATTGTTATTTTATAAAAATAACATATTATAAAATTGTTTAAAATCACAAATAAATTACAAATTATAAATTTATATTTATATGGTATAAAATGTGATAAAGTATCTAATTATGGATAATTCACAACACATAAGTAATTATTTATATCAATTTAATATTTAGAATATTATTACCACAAATAAAATTAAATAGATTAAATAAGTATAAATAAAGTTGATAATGTTTAAAATAAATTCCCAACATGTCTATTTTTTTATGGGATTACAACCCGATATCATCTTATCTTATCAATTTAATAATTTTGGATGTTTTTAGCTGGGGTTTGAATTTATTATAAATTAATATTTTTTAGATTTCCAAAGGTGCCTCTCTACTCCTTTATAAAAGGGCACATAATCCCTCTCCTCCTCACACAATTTTGAGCCTTAAAACGTGGCCAACCCCTACCAATTTCCATTCTCAACTTCCCTAAAAACATTCTAGAGGTCCTTGTATTCTTCAAAGACCAATTTTAGTGCCCTAAGAGGAGGTTTCAAAGAGGCGTATCGAAGAAGAGTTAATATCTGTTACCGATTCTTTCAAATTTAATTCTTCTTATACTTACCCTTCTTTAGTTTTTTCAGTATCAAGTAATAACATAATTTTCACTAATATACTGATATGTTATTAAAAATATGAAACAACCATATTTCACCTTTTATCCATCCTACAGAAAATGAAATCACCGCGCGTGCGTACGTATGGAGTACAGTCTCCACGCCGTGGTGTAATATGTTTTCCACCACCACCTTACTTGGATGGGTATAATGGTGTAAACAATAACTATATATGATTATTATAACATGATACTAATTCTGAGATGTTCCATATTCCACTCCAATACTAATTAATAGTTATGGGAATGATATCATCGCTCGTGTGTACGTACGCCTACCGTCTCAATGATGTGATGCGACTCGTTCAACACGATCTTCATTGAATAAAGATCATATAAAATAATTGAATAAATTAATATGATATATATTACACTAATACCATAATTTAAATAAGGTATCTATAACCTAAAAATAGGAATAAGAATTTATTCTACAGGACATGTATATGAACATAAATCAATGAACTCCTGAATAACAAGTAACAATGAAATATTACTAATAAGAAGATAAGAATATGACTATGTATGATATCATAATAATGAATATGATTCTTTAATAAGTCATTGACATTATTTAAATCATTATGTAGGAGTTTCGGATACATACGATGAAAATCGGACCTAAGGTAAGGGAAAATCTCATAATCTCATTTTTATCAGAGATTGTTCATACATCAGAATTTACTGGGACATATTTATCATCCACATCCATGTTTCCTCAATACGTAATATTATTTATATCCTTATAAAATTGTTTAAATAAAATTTAGCTATTGGTGAATTTTTATTAAAAGATATGAAAAGAATATTTTGTCGTTTTCAGTACGAGATACTTTTTGACTTTTCCGTCCAATGTATGAGAAGAATGTTTATTTTATCTTATACGGCAAGAATGGATTTTTATGATTTCATAGAACATTATTTCAATGAATCTTCTTTTACAATTTTTATAGATTATTTTTAATTAACTTATTTAAAATTGTTATGACATGTTAAGAAATGAGAAATGTTTTTTTGAAAGTACAAAAGAATATTTTCCTCTAGAATGGATTTCAAGTGTTTTATCAAAATTATATTTTATCTAAAAAAATACAGGGTTCTGTTTCTATCCCAATTCTTACATTGATTTTATTATTTTGTGATGGAATTACTTTTATGAATTCCTTTATCTTATATGAATTGTTTTATGATGTCACGATTTTTAAGAATCCCATTTTTATTACATCGGTTATTCTATGATGTATGATTTATGATTTTCTGGCACACATAAGAATGGTTTCATTTTGAGATGGGTGGGACCTATGCCTCAATCCAATTCATTAAGTAATGATTTATATCTCATGATATAGACATGGGAGGAATGACAAGTTAATCTGGTTCAGTGATACAGGACTGGAACGAGGAGTGAACTCAGTTCAGTAATGGACTTTGTCCGCTATGATGGTCTTGGCAAAGAGCCTTGACTAATATAAAATGATTTTCTATGATGTTTTGTGTATTCCAAAGAGTTTCATGTTTTATGTTATTATTATTGGTATTACATCTCACTACTATTATTTATCCCATGTTATGATATTATGATCTCTTTTGCGGGTTAAGATTTTCAAAATATTTTTTTCTTATGAATATGATATGATTGATATTTATTTTATTTACCCTTACTGAGCATTTGAGCTCACCCTTTTGTATGTTATATTTTCCCCAGGTCAACAATAAGGTTATTAAGTAGGATATTCCAAAAGGGACTCTAGATATGATGAAATAAATGGGAGACCATGTAGATGATTTATGAACCAGTTGTTTATGTTTCCTAGTTTCTAAAGACACTATACCTATACGGTCCTATCATGGTTTTGTTATATGTTTTAATAAGTAGGCTTTAATTCTGAATTAATAAAAATGTATGTAAAGTATGGGTTGTTATAAATAATATCAATTACATAACCATGTAAAATAAGTTTTTATTAGTTTCTTTATAATGGATAAATTCATATCTTATTATTCACTATGTTATAATATTTCTAGTCATACAGCTCTTAGACACTTGATATTGAAGATTGATTTAAACCATAGGCTTTTTAGATAGATGTTGTAACATTTTGAATTTAATCTAATGATCAAATAATATAAAGATGTTAAGACTAAAGTGGCCGATTACTTGACCATATTAACTGACACAACAAAATTGGAGATTCCAAACCAAGAAAAAGGGACTGACCACATTCCAAAAAAGAAGTGATACTTGATATAAGGATAAGTTAATTGGTATCTTGACACGGTCAATTATTTACAATCATGTGAAGTCTAACCCCACTGGAACCCCCAATTAATTTATAGAATTCAAAATGACTCATGATTTAATATTTTGGAAGACTCATATCTTTGGGATGTTTTAAATGATCATGTGATAAAAAGAATCTTACATGAGAGTGAAATTATGTTTTTTGAATTTTCCCATAGTTTTTCTGATGGAGTGAACTTAGACCCCAAATGATTACTTATAAATTCATAGAGTCAATAATTTATTATAAATCTTTTTCTAATGATTCATATGAATTGTTAATAGGATGTGAAAAAATTCAATTCAGTGGAAATATATTAAATAGAAAATAGATTCATCAAAAAATAAACTGTTTAAAACCTTTTTATGTATGGGAAATATATTTTATTAGAGCATTTCATTTATATTTTCAAAATTATTATAATATTTTAGAAGTTTATTATACTTAAAAATGGTAGGAATCGAAATCCATTGGAGTTCATTATGAAAATGTTGGGTTTGAATTTTGCCTGATTAACATTGTCTATAACTTTTTAATTCCATGTCTCATCATTAGTGAAAATTTGATAAAATTATGAAATAGGGTCAAGGAGTAATTTATTAGTATGTATGGATTAACTCACAAGACATAAATTCCCTTCCATCCCCAAACTAATACACAAGATGATGTTTCCAATATAGAGACAAAATGGATTCGATACAAAGGTGTTAAAGAAAACATAAAATATTAGACACAAATGAATTAAGTTGTCTTATAAGAGTATACGATGTCTTAGGAAAACAACCCAATAGAATGATTCCATATAGGATGATTTTTTTGAAGAGTTATCACCTACCTATATAGATATAATATAATTCATACTTGGAAGTGAAAGTGAAGAATTTTGACATGGACATAGCAAGAAAATAAACCGAAATATTACTATAACAGATTAACGAAATTAGTATAAAATATTTTGAGAATTATATAATTTAAAAAGAAATAAATTTATTGGATCATGATATGATTATTCAAAAAATTGGCTTCTATCTAGGGGACCAAGTGTTTCATAACAAACCAAGACTCATGTTAATGATCGGTAAACATCGTTCCTGTTGAAGATACCTACTCATAGTAACAAATTTTTATCATTATAATGATGTTATTATTATTAAATATTGATAATATGACTGATTCATTGTTAATGGGAATAGGGAAAATATATTTTATGGATATTTTTTCTTATATCATAAAGATGAGATCACACTAATCATACATATTTATCAATAAAGATCCATGAACTGGTACCTTTACTTAACACTTGATCTCTTATTTTGAATGAATGTAATATATTCATTACATGATAAATATGTTATATTTTATTGAATACACTGCATTATTTAAGTGTGGTGAGAGAACATTTTTTTTATGATTTTCAGATTAAATTTTAAATATTGTGTTTTTTTAAAAAAAAGTATTTATATTTTTCTAATTATACAATGACATTGAAACATGTTGAGCTCAATTTGAATTCCCAAAAAATCCAAAAATTTATAATAATTTAAAAATATTTATCCCATTTAATCACCTTATATGAATTACGAGAAGAAAATGTTTTCAAAATATAATTATAGTAAATTTAGATAAGGACCAATGAATTTTGTATCACATTCCATGGCATATTGTTCTATACTTTAATCTAATTACATAAAAGTTTTATAAATTTAATTTTATATATTAATTCAATATAATTATTTATTTTGAGAAAGTTTTATTCTTTCAATAACTATATTTTAGAAAGAATATGGTCAAAATAAAATGGAATTTATGGCTTTCCTCTATAAATAATAGGTAAATTCTTTGATTTTAAATACCTTTTTGAAAATGAAATCTATTTTCAATAATAAAAATACAATAAAACTTTATTAGCATTATAATATGTTCATAAATATATAAAAATTCCAAATTTCAATCAGAAATCCCTATCTACCTTTCTCTATAAGTTGATGCATGACCAATGATTAATTCAAGTGTAGCGAAGCTAGAAAATAAGATAGAAAAATCTATTTTGAAAAATCTACTTGCTCTTAAAAGATGATATAATGTGACTTTATAAATATTTTTATTTTATAAAATTAATATCTATAAGCATGGTTTTATCTCCAAGATAGAATAGAAGGATAATGATTAAATTATATCAAATTTTTAAGTGATACGTATCCCATGTTCCCTCTAAAATCAAAATCTGCATTGAATTCTAGTTCTAAAAATTGGAATAACTACTAAAAATGAGAGGAATGAGGGAAATTCTTTTCATTTATACTAAATTTAAAGAATGGTGGACAACCCAAGAAGATGAATAATATTTTTGAGGATAACTAAATATTTATAGGAGGTTAAATCTACTAAGATAATTTTGAAATCTGTGAATTAAATTATGGAGTAGTTATAGAGGAAGACTACTAAGTTTTCTTAAAAGAAATCCCTAAAACAAATCCAAATGAATTCAACATAACTATTAATCTGTCGAAATGAATATCTCACAATAAAAAATGATATTAATGTTACCTCATTATGATCAAGAGTATAAACAAAAAAAATTTATTTCAAACCTACAGAATAAAACATTGAAATGGAATGTTTACCAATACTTATGTTATTAATGTATGAAATATCATTTAAAAATATAAAGGGTTCAATATAGATTTGTGGAAGAGTGGGAGGATAGGGATTCCATTATTTATTTAAATTGAAAATAATGTATTATTCCTCAATATTGAAAAAAACTCCAATCTTCTATATAAATTTTTCAAAAGAAAACACTAATATTAACACAGAAAACAACCCTAAAAATCCCACTTTATATGTATAATGACTTGAATCATGTAGTATATATGAATAAATTCATCAATACTATATTTAATATATTATGAACAAGTATGATAAAATCTTATCTTAATATCTATACTTGAGTGTTAAATGAGAAATTTTCCAAAAGTTATGTATATGTGAGCATGATAGAATAAAATAAGTGTATATTAACCAAATATTCTTAATGATGAAAAGTAAATAAATGAAATTAAATTTTCATGATAACATAAATAAAATGGTTTCAAAAAGGTAACTCAAGGTATCTATTTTAAAATTTTTTGGGTAATATTTTTAGAGTACACTTGTTAGGGAGTCCATGGGTTTTATGTCAGATAATTGAAATAGTATATATATTGTAAAAAAAATTTCTAATATTAGCTTAATTTTATTCATCTATATTTTTTTAATAAGTTTCACAATTAAAATTTTAATTCATTTCCTTTATATTGTTTGAAATATCCAAATTTTTTAATAGATTTACCAATTTAATTTTTCGAATGGATTACAACTAATTTTTATTAAAATTAATATTGAGAAGAAAAAATAGTTATTTATTTTCTCAATCAAGAGTATTTTACAAACAAACATTGTCTTGGCTACATGATAAGTTGGCCATGATAATAATTCATAAAGTTTAGAACATATTCAAAATACATTGTAATGGAGTTATAAAAATGGATAATGGAAAAATACTATGATTCATTAGTAGGATAATTTATGAGTAGTGCATAATAGATTTATGCTATCATAAGACATTTGGACATTTTTAGGAAATTTTAGCTTCTCAAATAAGAATTTTTCAATGCATATGATATGTTTAAGATGATAAGATGATTTTTTTGCCTGATGAAAATTTTAAAGAGATCATAATATTTTTTTTATCATAAGATATTTGAGTAAGACATATTTTCTTAGAGGAAAAATTATTGTTGTTTATTATATTTCAAATTGAGGAAATATATTTTATCAATGTGTAATTTAATTTTCCATTTGAATGTTATTTTTTACTAAAACAATTATTTATATGATGATCAAAAGAAGACATGTTGAAACTCACCTCTTCTAAAAACTAATTCATTAGTGTTCCAATTTATCATTCAAGTAACCCATTATAAGATTCCACATGGAGTATAACATACAAAATATTTAAATATGAAACAAGGGAATAAATTCATCTATTTATAGGAATATATGATAGAATTAATATTTAAAGCTATGAAGTAAATTATTGATTCTAAAAAAATCAAGAGGAAAGGATCTCAAAGGACTAAAAATAGTCAGTGAATATTTAATTAGAGGTTCTACTAATGTAAGGGTATACTTAAGAGTGTTAAGTAGTCTTGAGACTAGTTAGAGGGTTCATTTTTTTGTGTCACTCTCATTTTCATTTAGTTTTCTATTTTATTTATTATTTATTTCCTTCTTCTCCTTCTTCTCCTTCTTTCACCTAAGATACTCTTCAAATAGAGGTGCAAATTAAATGTCATAATGGATACTGTGGGTTTAATTTTTAAATTTTTAAGTATTAAAACATTAATGAATAAAATATCTCTATTGTTGTTAACTAGTTTCAATATGTAGTATCTAATATTAATTTAAAATGATGATGCGATTGAATCCATTCAAATTATTTTTTATTTGCATGTTTGATGAACTATAATCTACCTCCACTCAATCTCGAAATATATTATGTGGATAATATTATCTTGGTGGTGAAGTGATTGGTCGAATCTAGCTTGTTTTGAAGGGTTATGAGTTACTCACATGTTTACTAGGAGGTATAAGACTCAGTTGGTTAATTATAGAGTAATTGAGGAGTGATTTGGTGTATTAATTATAGAAATATAATATATGGTAGATTGAAAAATGTTGTTTCTATGTTAATTATCAGAAAACCCATTAAAATCGTTTTTTTATGTGAAACTATTATAGAGACTCTCATTCATATTTTAATAAGAAGGTGTTCCTACAATTTTATGAATAAAGTAGAATTATAATTATAAAAAAACAAGACCCAATCAGAATTTCATCATTATTTTTTATAATATAATCTCATTGATTTAATCTATTTTCAAAATCAAAATATTTTTTGATCATGAACATATTATAAAAAATGTGACAATTTATTTTTATTCAATACATTTTATAGAAAACTGTTGGGGTTACCAAAACTACTACATTTAACCTAGGAAAAATAATTGTTTTCCTCACCCCATGGTAGATCTAGGGTCAGTTACATAATCTCTAAATATTATACAAATATTTTCTCTATATAAGTGTTAAAATATCTAAAATCATACACTCATTTTTTTAAAAAATAAATTTTATTTTTCATATCCTCAAAATTGGTTGAATTTATTCCATCTCATTTTGATGATAGGGTTGTTGTTCGTATCGATGTCCATGGGGAGGAACTATATGATATTGTGCAGCTGTGGGAGCTACAACTAGCATCAATTATTGGATGGGTGTGGTTATCACAACCACCACTCTTATATTTTTATTCCCTTGTGTTGATGGAATCAGTTTAGAGATAATCATGGATCATTGTATAGAATTCTCTAATAATTATTAAATGGATACTTACTCCTAATAGTCACTATTATATTTTGGACAGATTGGTTATTCCTACAAATCTTCATATATTTTTATATAAAAATGAGAATAATATACTCTTCCTGGAGTCATATGTTTAGTGAATAGGTTTTGACATCCCACCTATTGATAAATTCTATGACCCTCTCATTTTAACAAAACTTATAATTCAAGAGATTATCTATTATCATATTTCGTGATGTGGTGCTAAAATGGTAAAGGAACTACCATGATAGATTTTTCTTGTTTTAAATATATCCTAATGATATGATATTATACCATTTGAACATTGGTCCTTCCAGGGTATATAAAAATAAAGTAAGATTCACTACCTCTTATTGTTGTAATGATCTGATCATAGGGAAACACCAACACCTGAAGTGTGTCATATGCTATTATGGTTCCCTCATTCCATTGAATATTTTGGAGTGATTCCCAATGTTAGGTGTTTGAGGAATCACATCCACCTACATAGGATATATATTCCTCTCCTGTAATATGGGTTCCTGTCACACCTCTATGAAATCCTTCCAAGTAACAAGGGACATATTTGAGTCAATGATATATGGTCGTAATGATACTTTTGATGATTATCAAGTAAAGGCAGTGAGAAAAAGTGTATATTATCTTCTCACATAAACCAAATTATAGTATCCATTTTGAGCTAAATCATTGTATCTTTTATGAAGTTAGTGTTATTTCATCCTTAATAGATACAATTACTTATAATATGAAGTCATTAGAGATAGAAAAAAAGTTTTTATCGATCCATAATCGATCATATGGATAGAATTATCTTATATTTTCAATAAAGATTCCTCTTGTTAGATATTTACAGGAGGAGAGACCATTTCCTGTTCATGAGAGCTGTACTTGGAAAGAATATATCCATGATGTAGTTTTTATTGAGTATTTTCTATCTATAAAACTAAAAATGGATTTGAGATAAATTCTATTTAATATAAAAGGGTATAAATTCATTAGGTGGTAGGGAATGTAGATGTATCCACTCCCTTCTTGTTTTTATATCTAAAATGCTCATCAAGCATGTGGCAGCTGAATATTTAAAGGGGCTCCCAGATTATGATTATTTCTTTAAGATTAAGAACATGTGACTTCTTCGTGAATATTTTTGTAAACCATGATTCAAATTGATTTTTCCTCATTACATTCTTCTTTATCAATTTCATTCTAATTTTTACCTACAAGTATGTTATAAATAAAATTCATTGATGTGAAATATGTAGCAAAAATCATATCATCATTTGCCTCAAATTGGTAAACATATTTTTCACCTTCTAAATATTTATCAAAGAATAAATTTTAATAATTAATTATATTTTACATCATGTTGTAAAATTTTGGATGACATCATCTATAAGGCTTCATTTTCTCCGTAATTCTCCCGTAAATTTTTGTTCTAGATGGTGATCATGAGGGAGTCCCCTATAAATTTAATCAGACACACTCTGAAAGAAGGAGAAAATTATAAAGTGGGAGGAATGGTTGGAGGACTTATTATCTATATTATCCTAATATGAAATTGCTATCTAAATTTGAGGATAGATGATAAAAGTTTCCCCATCCCTCTAGGCTGGGGAATGTGTTAATCTACGTCCATTACATTTTAGTGACATTATTTAATTGATGATCAAAGAGGTGGAGTTGGTGGTAACAATGACTGTGTCTCTATGATGTGGGGTTATTCCTACAATTTTATTTAGACAACTACTATCAAAGACTTCATAGATTTGTAGGCATCGATTAGGAAGAAGGTTAGATATAACACATGTTCATGTCTATGACAGCACCTCCTATAGGGATTCTCAATAATTACAAGTTTCATCTATCACAAACATTATTTCTATTTAACCATTTTTCTAGCCTGGCTCAGGATTCTCTTGGTATTCAATATCATGGCATGCCAAATATAAATATTTTTAAACCTAAAACTACTATTGTAGGGGTTGTAGGGTCGATCATATATGGAGAATGTGTGGAGGCACTAATATTTTCCTCTTCATAGAATATTTAGGTTAATGAAATATTCATTATGAGAAAAAATTTATAGAAACTAAATAACAAATTTATTGAATTATATTAAATCTATTAGAGTGAAGATATTGAGGATCGACATGGATGATTTTGGATTTATTCTTATGTACATGTGATACCAATTATTCAATTTCTATATCCAATTAATTATTTATTTAATTATAACTAATTCAATTATTAATAAGATTCTATCAATTATAATTCTATGATGTTACATGATACTCTAATTTTTCTCAAATAATTCGAATTCCAATGTCTTTAATGTTTTAAATAGAAATCAAGACATTTTATTATTGAATATTTTAGTGAAATACAACAACCCATTTCCCTAAAAGTTACAATATCTTTCTATGTCAGGTTTTCTATTATGAGGTTCCTTTTCAGGTACCACCCGCTTATGATTTCTGATAAATAACACAAAATATTAATTATTCAATTAATTTTTTTATTCTAAATCAAGACATATTAAAATTATAATTTTTTATGCACATGATCAAATAATTAATAAAAAATTATACGATATTATTGTTATAGTGATTACATATTAATTATCTCATGAATAGAAACTAAAGAATGTGTTAAAATCTCATCTGAAAATAATTTAGACAGAAATATAAATAAAATGAATAAAAATCCTATAAAATTAAATTCAACTATTATTAGGACACAAAAAATAAACAATGTGAATGCATATACCATCACATAATTAAAAATATAAAATATTGTACAGTTATCTTGCTATCATGAAAACACAATAGGAAAAATAATTATTAAAAATAATTATTTATCTTTTAATAATAATATCTATATAACTCTCGGTTGATGGCCACTAAATGAGACCCATCACTCCACTAATAACCCAAATACTAAATTGAACCACTGTACATATTATTGATGAAAATAACATTATTACGTGATAATGATACCAGAACAACTATTCAAATAATACTGTTGATGCTTGTTATTCACCAAAATCACCATGATTATGTAATTTACATAATGATCATCAAAATATGAATGGTATGTCATTCATTTCATAAGACAACTCAGTTTTGATCAAAAAGTAGATAAGAGAACATTTGGTTAGTGGGATCATGAACTAATATGGATTCGGGTTTTTTTATGTTTGGTTGGGGAGAATATAGAAGGAGGTAGGGATGTGGTTCAGAGGTGGTACTGGTAATCATAGGGTGGGTCATGGGTTGGTTAAGGAGAGGTTGGTTAATGATACTATGTGTGGCACTTAAGATATCGTCTCACTGGATGATGGTGCCTGTGGAGGATGGCCTGACTAATTGTTTATATGTGAAGTGGTCAAGTGTAGTGATGAGAATTTGGTGTTTAGGGTGTCAGTGTGTCTGTGGTTGAGGCCTAAATGTTTCCTAGTTTACTGCACAGGGAACGGATCCATGGATTAATATCCTAGGGAGGACAATGGTAGTGTTCTGTCCTTGAAAATGGATGAAAATTTATATTCTAAAATTTCAAAGATAAATTCTATATTTTGAAACCAAATAATAATAATAATAATTATTATTATTATATTTAAAAGTTATTATTTCATATATATATATATATATATAATTAGATATACTGTTGTTACAAGATAAATTCAGTTGATTACAAAATTAGAATCATATTTATAATATAATAATAATAGTATGATTTTTAATAGTAGAAACAACAAAAACAACAATAATAATATTACTAATACTAATATATAATTTCAAATGTTAATATATATTCTTGAAATAATAATAATATCTAATATTGATATATAATTAATTAAAATTATTTAAATATCTATAACATGTTGAAACTATAAAAAAGGTAAAAAATTAAAAAAATTTAACTCATAAATAAAAATTATGTTAAAATTTTATAATAAAATTAATGATTTCCATTTTCATCAAATTCCGCTCAATTAAACTTTTCCACTCTTGGAAAAAACTCTCAAAAACAACGCACAAATTCCCAATTTTTTATACCATATTAGTAAAAATAAATGTTAAAAAAAATCAGTCTCATTAACAAAAAAGATCCATCATTGGTTTAAAATACTAATTTTTTTTAAAAAAATCCACTCCAATTCTTTTTAATATTTTCATCTACACTCATGCATCAATGTGACCTAACTAGTTATCACTCCCATCCCTAAATACAATTTATGACCAATTTTTTGGTCATTTCCTATACAAATATATTATTACAATATGATAACTATGAATTTCATATATATATATATATATATTAATTGAAATAAAAATAATTCACTAATCAAGTTCAATTCACATTTTGTTCAATTGTTATTTGAGGCCTTTAAGATATGGGTCAAAAAAATTGCATTTTTTTAGAAAATATTATTTGAATATTGAGGTATTGGTCTGATAAATTTTAATTAAAATATAACTCTAAAATTATCACTCCCCCACACATTATATATTTATTTTACATATGAAAATTATCAAGTAAAATTAAACAATTAGAAAATATGATATACAACATCAATGTAATTGGGTCATATAAAAACTCTATAGTTCATGTAGTAATGGTTTATCACTTTTATAATTATGTCCAAAAGGTAGGGATACCACATAATGACCGCAAATATACTCATCATTGGATCTACAAAGAATATATATTCACATAATAAAATATAAATATATTGATTCATCTATTATGAAAATTATCACATATAAATTTATGAGAAAATGTCCATCCCAATAAATGAAATGAAACATTGTCCCCTAAACAAAATTTTCCATGAAGAACTCTCTCCTCCACATATAGATTGAAAATCATCATGAAAATATTTAAAAATTGGTAGAAAAGGGTATTAGTTAAGGACTATTACTAAAAAATGATTCATCATAGATTTCAAGGATTAACCAATTGAAAAATTTTAATTGGGTTTTAGTGGTTCTAATGGATAAATAAAAAAACCAGTGCTT
This sequence comes from Viscum album, assembly GCA_963277665.1. NCBI lineage: Eukaryota > Viridiplantae > Streptophyta > Magnoliopsida > Santalales > Viscaceae > Viscum > Viscum album. The sequence continues at coordinate 502,274,520 of OY728157.1, forward strand.
TAATATTTTTATTTAAACATTCAATATTCTTATCACATCTACAAACTAAAATGAATTATTTTAGAATATATAAAATAAAAATGGTTACATAATGAAAATATAAATATGAAAATATGTGAAATGTTTCAAGAGTCCCAAAATGTTTGGATTATAATATTTGACATCATAAATGACCATTATTAGAAATATGTGTCTTAAAAACTAACATGTTTCATAAAAACATTTTTGAATCAGGGAATTATTTCAATAATAATCTAAATCACGGTATCAAGAATCAAATAATTTAAACCCAATATTATTATTTCATAATGAAACAATAAAAATGTGTTTTTTACTATACTATGTTAGTATTTAAATACAATATTTTTTATGTGGGTTCAAAAATGACTTCAATGTACGGTTTTTACATTTTTTTATGTTTCTTTTTGGTTCGTTATTTTACCTCGTGATTCTAAAGAATAAATAAAATTTTCAAAAAGTAGCACTTCCTAATGTAATTTAATAGGGACATGGAAAGTAAATTTATATCAAATATATCTCTATAAATTATATACCATTAAAGATATAATAGAGAGATCACATTCCTATATCACAAAGATAAAACCAAAATAATTATATCTCATGGATGAAAAAAATATGCATGCTGAATTCATATCCACCGTAGTTCATGGAGAAACATATTTTCAGTAAATTCATTCAATTTTATTACTTAAAAACCAACTAAAATATATGTATATATAGTGAAATGAAAACTAATAAATGATGGGTTTCCTCTCAATAAAATGGTAATTTTACTTCACCTTTTTCGAGAAGTTGATGACAATTTGTCAGGATTGAATGGATTTGTATAGCATGTATTTTCTTATTCATCAGTATGAGTATTTCTTATATCCAATGATAATATACTTACTCAACATTCAACAATATATCTCAATGGAAAATAGATATAAAAATTTATGAGTGGAATACAGTAAGAAATAACCAACATAAAAAGAGTTGTGTAAACCTCATGTGAATAAAATCAAACAGGATAATGGGAATTTATATAAATGAAATCCACGTGAAGATCAAGAAGATTAACTCTTCAATTATTTTCTAGATAACAACTGTTGTAACACCCCGAGCTTCCACGATACGCCTCTCTTTCAATAATGCAATAGCTTGCATTGTACGCAAGTTCGAGTTCTAAAACACCGCGACTAATCAAAGTAGCCGTTATGAATAGTAATAACCACATTTTAAAATTATAGAAATTTTATATTTCAAAATGGACTTCATTTTTGTATTCGTAATATTGAAATTAGCCTATATTGAATTTTTGGTATTTTTCTGAGAACTTCTAAATTTTTATGAATAGTGAAAATTACTTAAAAAACTTTTTAAATCAAAATAATTTATAGTGATAAATTATACTATTTAGTGGGTTTAAATTATAATTAGAATATATTTTTACCATTTTATCCAATGGTGGTCATTAGAATTAATTTAACATTGAAATTGGACATAAACAATTGCCAATCTTTTGATATAAATTGTATCTTAAAAACACGCTATTTGTTGTAACAGCGGGAATTAATTATAAAATTAATTAATGCAACTTATATGTTTGTAATTTTTTAAAATAGTCATCATTTTTGAATTCGGAATATCAATTATAGCTTAGGGTGAAATTTTGGCCTTATTCTGAAAAACTTCAATTTTTGATGAATAGTGAAACCACTAAGTGGTAGTTAAATAACTGATTTTTCGTTTAAATGAAATATTACCACTTCTGTGATTTGATTTTCAAGAATCCGACATACATGGTTGTCATTAAGAAGTAAAATGTGGTTCAATGAGATTAAAATAATTTTTGGTGAATAGTAACTTTTAAGTTTTAATCGTGATTAGAGGTAATTAGTGTAGTTTAAGGTAAAAATAATGTTTTAATAATATGAGATGGGCTTGACACTTGTCCTAGTCCTATTGGATGAGTCATGGCCGACCAATACAACCCATGGGTCAACTTGGGGACCCCATGGAGCCACTTTAGTTGGAAAATGACATTAATATATATTTATTTAATGTTAAAATTAAATTGACACAAACATGAGTTGTTTTACTAAAACAGTTTTTAAGTGGGGTTACACAAGTCCAAATTTTGATTATAAATATTAATTAGAAATCTAAAACGATTTCCTACATCATAGTATTTTTTTATAATTTTTAGACATTAAATAAATTAAATTATTTATGACATCATTATGATGCGGCGATGACCTCATTATTTAGCGATTTAAATAAAATGAGAATATAATGCAAAATCCAAGGCTTACACTTGTCCAAAGCCTATTGTATGAAGAGATTTCGAAACCTTATCACCTTATATAGTAATTATATAAGTTTGGGACCTTTAGAATCCGAAAAGCATTGTGTAATAATGTAACATTTCAATCCTTCCAAAAGAGCCCCTCCTCTCTAATTATAAAAGGCCCCCACCTCTCCCACCTTATTCACACCTTCAAACCATTTGGCTCGGACAAACTCTTCCAAAATACTCTCCCAACATCTCTCTCTTACTCTTAGAAGCCTCACTTTGGGTAGAACGCTTCCCAAGGAAGCCTTTGGCTCAAATCAAAAAGAGTTACCCGATTTTGAAGTAATGTCTTCTCTAATGTTGTTTTGTTTTATTTTTCTTCTCCAACCCCCTAAACTCTTTTTATTAATTTCTTTTGTAACAACACCAGTATACTAAATATACTAGGATGTTTTTATAAGATGTATTCGAGCTACACTTACACACACCTACATCTAATGGTTAAAGAACATACGGTTTCTATGGATGGCGAATTTCTGCCTCACGAAACGATGATTGTTGAACACTCATATAACACCTTAAAAGGTGGCCATTAAGATGTAACTATTTTTATATATGATATATAATATGTTTATGTTTTACTTATGCTTCTGTATTTCTCATTTATGGCATACTTTATGATTTCCATTATGGGTAAAACGCGATAATTTCATTTTAGGAAGTGCGGACTACCACCCCCTCAAAGTGATTTGAATCGTTAATGCCATATGTGGGATGTATAAAGGATGGAGTAAATGGTATTATACAATATATTATACTGGAATTATATTATACATTTATATCATTATGATTTCGTTCCATTAAATATGAAATTGAAATGAAAGTAGCGTTCATGCGTACGTACGGCTTACCGTCTCCATGAATGGTGCATTTCATTTATTACCTCTAAATGTTACTAAATATTATAAATGAATATATATACTGGATATATAAGATATATATGAAATATAAATCATGAATATAATTCTGGAGACAATGGATATTCTACCACATAAACAACCTGTAATTATAAGAAGTTTATTGTTGACTCAAGTACCAAAGATCGAAAAAACGACCGTTATTAACTTAAATAATTACATAATGTTCATATCATTGTAATAAGTGATATAATAAGGATAATGAAATTGAAAATGGTTCTTAATAAGGTATATGTTAACTCTAGTTTATTATTCAGGAGGATAAAGAACGGTTGAGTCAAGTCAGACACGAGGTAAGGGAATTTCTTAACCCAACTTCCATTCTTTGGGTTAATCTTCTACTTTCAAATTATGTCATGATATTATTATGTCCTATCTTGTATTTTTACATTATTTATGTGTACTTATAGTGAATACACATAATAGATCTATTTTATTTATAAAATGATCTTTGTAAGGGAACTTCTTAACTCAACTTCCATTCTTTGGGTTAATCTCCTACTTTCAAATTATGTTATGATGTTATTATGTCCTATTTTGTATTTTTAATTTATTTATGTGTACCTATAGTGAATACACATAATAGATCTATTTTATTTTAAAAATGATCTTTTTAAGGACTTCTTCTCAATCTCCTTTCATTAAGGTATATTTGGTTTTATACACAACTTTCTTTTATACGGTGTATAAACCCCTTTGACTTTTACGTTTATTCAAGAGGAATCTTTTTTATACGAAGCGTTTTGCTAAACGACAAGAGGTAATGTTTTTCTTTCCATACTTATGTGGCGAAAATGACTTCTCCGCCGCCGTGACCATTATTTGAGTTTCGTCTTCCTCTACAAGCCATCATTTTTTTAAATGAAAAATAAATACAAAGTTTTAACTTTCTTTTATTTTGGTATTGAAAATGGTTTTGAAAGCGTTTTTATTATATCAATGTGTTGTATTGATATCTTGTGATTGAAATGTGGAAATTTTATGTTTCCTTTATGCATGTTTTATGTGATATGATTATGTTATGGTTTATGATATGTTTAAACCTATTCATATGAGGAATGTATTGGACTTAATAAGTGACGGGTGGAACCCGCTATAGCTCCTCGATGCATCGGTAGGTCTCATGAGACAACTAGACGTGGAATTGGCCGAGGCCCTTTCCCAATTTGATTTATGGTTTTGGCCGAGGCCTTAATCATTTTAGACGTCCTGGCCGAGGCCTTGACAAAATGTTTCAGAATGTCTGGCATTATACATTCCCTCATTATGAAAGTGGTTAATGATATTTCATGTGGTTATTCGACCAGTAGAATATCAATGTGAAGAAGTAAATGGCATTATCTCATTTTACTTTTGCCATATTATGTTGATGTTCAAGTTTAAAAGTCTTTTGTTTTAGTTATACATTGCCTTAAATGTTTATGTTTATTTATGAAGGCTTCCCCAATATTGTTATCCTTACTGAGCATCTGAGCTCACCCCTTTAAATGTTTTAATATTTTCCAGGATGTGAAGAAGTATTTTATGAATGACCTGCAGGGATTGTCAGAAGAGGATATGAGAGTGGACTATGGAGACTTTGTTATTTTAGTTTTTCACTTTATGATGTAATGTAACGTTTACGAATGTATCTAGTGTTTCCAAGGCTACTAAACTAATCGGTCTTTCGAGACTTGATCTTTTGTGATCATGCCAATGTTACGAAGTAATGCAACGACTCTGGGTAGCTGGGGTCGGGGCGTTACAGTTGGTATCAGAGGCAGTTTAGTACTAACCTTGGAAGCTAGATTTAGATAAACTCTGATTAGAGCACATAGCCCAAAGATAGACTTTGAGGATTAGTATAGAAGAACATACTAGAATTTTGGTATTATAGAGATGTTATGAGTTTTCCGAGCAATACATCCCTGTCTGGATACGAGCGGGTAGAGGCGGCTCTGGCACAGATGTACCTATGGGTAAAACTCGAAAACACCGCTTTGATCTAGACTCGAACGTGAACTGGTGCACGAAAATGGGCCTTGCTACACTCTTGGTTATGACACTCCCGGGGGATTTGCTTAGGATAATTCTCATTTTATTGACAAACCACTATGAAGGGTTATTAGTATATACTTCCTCAAAGAAAACATTTCTTTTTATGATTATGGATTATATCCATAAAAAGTTCAATTTATGTAAAGTGTTTTACAAGTATGGAATTATGTATTTTAATTCATAAACTAATCTAGTTTATGCCATTGTTTAGAAATGGCGCCTAGTGGAAGGAATGGAAACCGTATCAATGCACACACTCCGTGTAGGGATTTCCCTCCTGCTCAAGATAATTATTGTTGATCTGGAGATACAACTGGTGCTGATCAACTTATTACCATACTGGGACAACTCACGCAGGTTATGAATAATAACCTTACTCGTATGGAGCACCCTGATCCGCAACGTGGAGGATCAATGTTAGACCGCTTCATGAGGCAACAACCACTAACCTTCAATGGGAGTACAAATCCTATAGTAGTTGAGCAATGGATAAATTCCTTAGAGAAAATATTCCATGCCTTGGGGAGTAGTGAAAGGGAGAAGGTTGTCATGGCAGTTTACCGCCTCACTGGAGATGCCGATCAGTGGTGGTCACTGATTCAAAACACAAAGGAAGATGATGAGGTATCGAATATGGAATGGAGGGAGTTCAAAGAGCTTTTCTTAGAAAAATACTTTCCTCGTGAACATCGAGCAGATATGGAAAGACAATTTCTGAGTCTGAGGCAGAAGGAAGATGAGAATGTCGCAAAGTATGAGGCCAACATTACAAGGTTAGAAAGGCATGCTGCTGATTATATATGTAACCCAAGAAGTAAGATTGATCGTTTCTTTGATGGGTTAAAACCATTTCTCCGTCAAGCTTTAGTATCACAAACCTTCTCATCATACGAAGATATTTTCTCATGTGCTATCAAGACAGAAAAGGAATTTTCTAAGTCTTATGACAACAAAGTAAAGCAAGAGAAGAAGAGAATGGTGGAACAAGAAACGGATAAAGGGAAAAAGGGAAATAAGGGTTTTCCATTATGTGATAATTGTGGGAAGAATCACCCTGGTACGTGCCTAAAAGGAATGGGAGTTTGTTATAAATGTGGAGAAAAGGGTCACCAGGCTCGTGATTGCAAGGGAAAGAATGAGGCTGTCAAAGTTGAATGCTACAACTGTAGGGAAATGGGGAATTATGCAAATGAATGTCCTAAGCGTCAAGGAAACTTACCTCAGAAAAGGCCAAGGGATCAAGGCCAATATTATGTTGTGACTACAGTTGAAGCGGAATAATTAATGTATTGGTGCTTTTGGACTCAAGGATTATATTCTGGTTATAATAATAATGTGATATATATATATAAGGATTGTACTGCAGCACTTGTTGATTTCAATAAGGTTTTAATATGATTAAGGTAATCATATTTTTAGTATGTGACAATAAGAGAAACTTTACTTTGTTTGGGGAATTTGATAAATTGATTTTGGAATTTAGAGACCTTTTAGAGAGAGTCTGGACGGAGGTATTTTGGATAACTATTAAGGTTGGAATGGATTAAGTTGAACCATGGATAGTATTGTTTAAGGTTAAAGCATTTCTGAAGATTATTTTTGGAATCTTATAATACTATAGTTTTAGGAAAAGGACAACCTGCAGGGTGGGGAATAACCCGTCGTGTCGGACAAAGCTGTAGGAATCGAACCCACAACCATAGTGCGACAAGCCTTTATTTCTTACCACTAGCCTACAGGAAGTCCCTGGTTATTACAAAATAATTTTACTAATCCAAATGGTATGTGTTAACATTTGGAACCTTATACAATTAGGATAAATAGATTATTTTTGAGTTCTGTTACCATTTGGAGTAAAATTTGGGTTGTGGTAAAAATTTATTAACAAATGAAAGTATACATAACAAGTATGTATATTCCCTTACGTTCATAGTAAATCTCCTTAATAAATTCCTCAACATTATAAAATATAACTTAAAACAAAAATGTTGTTGGTTAACTTTTCCAACTGGGGATTCAATGATCGTTTAACCAATCACAAGTTTGTGATTTTCTTGTGGTTAAACTTTCTCCTAATCCTGTTTTCTATAACTCTCCATCAGACCTTGATGGTTTGTTTCTCCTCCATATCCATATTTTCATAGAATCCTAGAATGTTCTATATCGGGTGACCTTTGTACTTATCTTGCTTTCTTTTAATGTTATATATTTATTAACCTTATTTCCGATGTGGGTTTTCCTAAAAGGTATTTTCTCTTTTCAACCTATTATTTTCAAAGAAAAAAATTTCAAATTGCGAGGACGCAATTTATTGATGGAGGGGAGAATGTAACACCCCGAGCATCCACGATACGCCTCTCTTTCAATAATGCAATAGCTTGCATTGTACGCAAGTTCGAGTTCTAAAACACCGCGACTAATCAAAGTAGCCGTTATGAATAGTAATAACCACTTTTTAAAATTATAGAAATTTTATATTTCAAAATGGACTTCATTTTTGTATTTGTAATATCGAAATTAGCCTATATTGAATTTTTGGTATTTTTCTGAGAACTTCTAAATTTTTATGAATAGTGAAAATTACCTAAAAACAACTTTTCAAATCAAAATAATTTATAGTGATAAATTATACTATTTAGTGGTTTTAAAGTATAATTAGAATATATTTTTACCATTTTATCCAATGGTGGTCATTAGAATTAATTTAACATTGAAATTGGACATAAACAATTGCCAATCTTTTGATATAAATTGTTTCTTAAAAACACGCTATTTGTTGTAACAGCGGGAATTAATTATAAAATTAATTAATGCAACTTATATTTTTGTAATTTTGTAAAAGAGACATCATTTTTGAATTTGGAATATCAATTATATCTTAGGGTGAAATTTTGGCCTTATTCTGAAAAACATCAATTTTTGATGAATAGTGAAACCACTAAGTGGTAGTTAAATAACTGATTTTTCGTTCAAATGAAATATTACCACTTCTGTGATTTGATTTTAAAGAATCCGACATACATGGTTGTCATTAAGAAATAAAATGTGGTTCAATGAGATTAAAATAATTTTTGGTGAATAGTAACTTTTAAGTTCTTAATCGCGATTAGAGGTAATTAGTGTAGTTTAAGGTCAAAATAATGTTTTAATAATATGAGATGGGCTTGAAACTTGTCCTTATCCAATTGGATGAGTCATGGCCGACCAAGACAACCCATGGGTCAACTTGGGGACCCCATGGAGCCACATTAGTTGGAAAATGACATTAATATATATTTATTTAATGTTAAAATTAAATTGACACAAACATGAGTTGTTTTACTAAAACACTTTTTAAGTGGGGTTACACAAGTCCACATTTTGATTATAAATATTAATTAGAAAGCTAAAACGATTTCCTACATCATAGTATTTTTTTTATAATTTTTAGACATTATATAAATTAAATTATTTATGACATCATTATGATGCGGCGATGACCTCATTATTTAACGATTTAAATAAAATGAGAATATAATGCAAAATCCAAGGCTTACACTTGTCCAAAAACTATTGGATGAATATATTTCGAACCATTATCACCTTATCCACTAATTATATAAGTGTGGGACCTTTAGAATCCGAAAAGCATTGTGTAATAATGTAATATTTCAATATTTCCAAAAGAGCCCCTCCTCTCCACTTATAAAATGCCCCCACCTCTCCCACCTTATTCACACCTTCAAGCCATTTGGCTCAGCGAACCTCTGCCCAAATACTCTCCCAAAATCCCTATCTTACTCCTAGAAGCCTCACTTTGGGAAGAACGCTTCCCAAGGAAGCCTTTGGCTCAAATCAAAAAGAGTTACCCGATTTTGAGGTAATGTCTTCTCTAATGTTGTTTTGTTTTATTTTTCTTCTCCAACCCCCTAAACTCTTTTTATTAATTTATTTTGTAACAACACCAGTATCCTCAATATACTAGGATGATGTTATAAGATGTATTATATCTACACTTACACACACCTACATCTAATGGTTAAAGAACATACGGTTTCTGTGGATGACGAATTCCTGCCTCACGAAACGATGATTGTTCAACACTCATATAACACCTTCAAAGGTGGCCATTAAGATGTCACTATTTTTATATATGATATATAATATGTTTATGTTTTACTTATGCTTCTGTATTTCTCATTTATGGCATACTTTATGATTTCCATTATGGGTAAAACACGATAATTTCTTTTTAGGAAGTGCGGACTACCGCCCCCTCAAAGTGATTTGAATCGTTAATGCCATATGTGGGATGTATAAAGGATGGAGTAAATGGTATTATACACTATATTATACTGGAATTATATTATACATTTATATCATTATTATTTCGTTCCATTAAATATGAAATTGAAATGAAAGTAGCGTTCATGCGTACGTACGGCTTACCGTCTCCATGAACGGTGCATTTCATTTCTTACCTCTAAATGTTACGTAATATTATAAATGAATATATATACTGGATATATAAGATATATATGACATCAAAATCATGAATATAATTCTGGAGACAATGGATATTCTACCACATAAACAACTTGTAATTATAAGAAGTTTATTGTTGACTCAAGTACCAAAGATCGAAAAAACGACCGTTATTAACTTAAATAATTACATAATGTTCATATCATTGTAATAAGTGATATAATAAGGATAATGAAATTGAAAATGGTTCTTAATAAGGTATATATTATCTCTAGTTTATTATTCATGAGGTTAAAGAACGGTTGAGTCAAGTCAGACACGAGGTAAGGGAATTTCTTAACCCAACTTCCATTCTTTGGGTTAATCTTCTACTTTCAAATTATGTCATGATATTATTTTGTCCTATCTTGTATTTTTACATTATTTACGTGTACTTATAGTGAATACACATAATAGATCTATTTTATTTAAAAAATGATCTTTTTAAGTGGAACTTCTTAACCCAACTTCCATTCTTTGGGTTAATCTCCTACTTTCAAATTATGTCATGATGTTATTATGTCCTATTTTGTATTTTTACTTTATTTATGTGTACCTATAGTGAATACACATAATAGATCTATTTTATTTTAAAAATGATCTTTTTAAGGACTTCTTCTCAATCGCCTTTCATTAAGGTATATTTGGTTTTATACACAACTTTCTTTTATACGGTGTATAAACCCCTTTGACTTTTACGTTTATTCAAGAGGAATCTTTTTTATACGAAGCGTTTTGCTAAATGACAAGAGGTAATGTTTTTCTTTTCGTACTTATGCGGCGACAACGACTTCTCTGCCGCCGTGACCATTATTTACGTTTCTGCTTCCTCTACAAGCCATCATTTTTTTAAATGAAAAATAAATACAAAGTTTTAACTTTCTTTTATTTTGGTATTGAAAATGGTTTTGAAAGCGTTTTTATTATATCAATGTGTTGTATTGATATCTTGTGATTGAAATGTGGAAATGTTATGTTTCCTTTATGCATGTTTTATGTGATATGATTATGTTATGGTTTATGATATGTTTAAACCTATTCATATGAGGAATGTATTGGACTTAATAAGTGACGGGTGGAGCCCGCTATAGCTCCTCGATGCATCGGTAGGTCTCATGAGACAACTAGACGTGGAATTGGCCGAGGCCCTTTCCCAATTTGATTTATGGTTTTGGCCGAGGCCTTAATCGTTTTAGACGTCTTGGCCGAGGCCTTGACAAAATGTTTCAGAATGTCTGGCATTATACATTCCCTCATTATGAAAGTGGTTAATGATATTTCATTTGATTATTCGACCAGTAGAATATCCATGTGAAGAAGTAAATGGCATTATCTCATTTTACTTTTGCCATATTATGTTGATGTTCAAGTTTAAAAGTCTTTTGTTTTAGTTATACATTGCCTTTAATGTTTATGTTTATTTATGAAGGCTTCCGCAATATTGTTATCCTTATTGAGCATCTGAGCTCACCCCTTTCAATGTTTTAATATTTTCCAGGATGTGAAGAAGTATTTTATGAATGACCTGCAGGGATTGTCAAAAGAGGATATGAGAGTGGACTATGGAGACTTTTTTATTGTAGTTTTTCACTTTATGATGTAATGTAACGTTTACGAATGTATCTAGTGTTTCCAAGGCTACTAAACTAATCGGTCTTTCGAGACTTGATCTTTTGTGATCATGCCAATGTTACGAAGTAATGCACTGACTCTGGGTAGCTGGGGTCGGGGCGTTACAACTGTACATACTATAATCCATTACTAATTGGAATACATATAGAATGACCTTGAATTTAGAGTCCAGGCTAATGATGTGTTTTATTTCAAAAATTACCACAGAAATAAATTAATTCACTGCTTTAAAATTTTATTCATCTCAAAATTTTTAGAGATCACTCTTAGTTCAAGGGTACTAAAAACATATATGGGTGTTTTAAGTCAAGTGACATTAACTTCATGTCATAGAGGAGGTGGAACAAGCTCATGTGGATTATGTGACTCAACTACATCGATAATGATAACTTATATCAATGTTTATTTCATTTTACCCAAATCATCATTCTAAATTGGAACATGGGTCACAATAAACATATGATCCACCAAGAAATAAAACTCATAAACAGTTTCTACAACATTGTGAGTGTCTTAAAACACCATCAATGACTAATTTCTATCTCTAAATTAGTTTCAGATATTTCCCTTCTGGAAAATGTTATTACCTCACAATGAATCAGAGAATGAGGTTACTTGGGGTTATTTGACGTTATTCCCTCTATTATAAGGAAATATTTGGTGATTAGGTTCAATTTTTACATAATATCTATAAATATTGGTCCTATTCAATGTCTTCTTCATCATTAAATTAATTCTCATCAACAATATTTCGTATTTGATATGAATCAAAGTAATCTATTCTCACATAGGGGTGGAAGGTTTGTATACCCCAGAATATGAATATAAATTAACATTTTGTGTGGAACCATTATATTCAATTGAATATAGTTCAAGGTGATCCAATATCATAGGAACTATAGAATCATGTTACGGTGTATATAAGTCTTTCATGGAATTATAATAAGAATTTCCAATTAAATAATTATCATTATTAGAATCAAAAAAATAATTTTAAACTTATGAATCCTCTGCTACACTTTCATCAATTAAATTCTTCTAAGTTGTAATTTCAAGTGGTATGGAAGAGGATAATTTTATTAACCAAATTAGTTAATTTCATGTATTTATCATTTTATTTTATAATTTTTCACTTAGATGTTGTATTTATTTTATTTTATTATATATTTTTCATGGTAGAAACCAAATTTTCATTAGATTATTTTAAAAGTTAAAGACATTGACTATCATAATTTATAGATGTAAACATTTTATGATCTAATTTTGAAGTTTTTGCCTCACACAATAATTAGTTATATTATGTGTCTTCATTTTGTGGGAATCATGATTCTTATATTATAGTGTTTTACAAAATATACAATTCAGTTATGAAATATTTCTAAAATTCCTTGCAACCATGATACATTACGTGAATTACTAGGTTTCCCCATTTGAATACATCTTTTATATTTTCTAAAAAAACACAATAATTTTTTATATAGTAATTTGTAAAACACACCCTATCAAAATAAAATCAAGTTTAAATTAAAACAACGAACATTAAAATTTTCAAATTATAGATCTAAAATGATTGGAACTCTATACCATGACACAACTTGGATCATGCCTCAATCTACCCATATATCAAGCATTACATTATCACCAAAGAGACCACCGTCTCTTCATAAATCTTGAGCCTTTTATCACCAAACAGAAAAAAACATCAAAAAACAAAATGATAAGAACAAAATAGATTATTTCCATATTAAACGCAATCATACATATAGAAGAATAATATTAAAATTGAAAAAATGAATCCACCAAAATAGGAAACCATGTCCACCATCGAAGTCCAAGAAATATCTCCAATGAAGTGGAATCATGGAGAAACTACAAATAAATAATTTCTACAACAATACAATTAACCAGAATTCACAAAAAAATCCTAAACCCACTATCTGAAATTTGGATGTTTTGACCTACCACCATCGGAAGTAGGACAAAGCCTCCGTAACATAACCTAAACATAATCCCAAAGGAAATTCTTATCCAGATCCATCAAAACAACTCAATCTGAAATCACATACCATATGATCAAAATTGTGAAACTGATAATCCAAATATCACTATGAACTAGATTGAGTCAACAAAACCCATAGTGGAAAGAGTTGGCCAGAGAAGTAAGAGATTCCACTAGTTATTGGCCCATGATATTTGTAGTTATAAAAGTCACTCTTGGATACAATCTAAACTAACTGATGACAAGTAATAACCAACACTAGGGTCCATTATCAAAAAATACCCTAAAATGGAAGGGGTGATTGAATTATCTAGTGGAATAAAGAGGTCCAATGAAAGATGAAGCTAGGGGGAGTGAACCCTTACTGAATCTAGAGAAGAATCAATTCAAGAATGACAGTAAGTGGGTGGGAACCCATATACCACCAATATGTAGGGGGAATCCCTAAAGGGAATGAAGAAGTGATTCATCCCTATGAATAGGAAGATATCAAAGAGGTATATCCAATGGAAGAAACTAAAGGAAAAGTTAAGAGAGGGGGGATGATTCTAGAGAGTCCATGCTCAAGCCCCCTAGTCTTTCGTTGAATGGAAACCGTAATATTCAGCGAGAAAGGAGAGATGTGGCTTAGAGGCTGGTGTCTAAGTTGATATTAATTATTTGGTTATTTATTTTTAATAAAATATTAACCTATATAATAAAAAAAAATATGAATTATAATTATTATTGAATAACCCTTCCATTTATTATAGTATTAATTAAAATAATAACCATTCAAATTAATATTGTTACATAGAGAACTCATGGGTGGTGAAAATTTATAATTTTTACCATTAATAGATGGTGGCTGGGGAAGGTACTATTTGTAAATATGTGTTACTTCCCATTAAAATTGGAATTTTATGGTGTTTGGATTTTTCATTCAAATTAAAAATCACCAAGACTGGTAATCTAAATTATCGTTAGTTGTTTTAACTTAAATCACTCTCTTTAAAGGAATTCATAATTGTAAGCACCCGGGTTTTTTGGGAAGGTTAAATTTCCCGACCTTATTTGAATTTTTGGCTTTCTATAAATTTTTGGCTGGTTTCTGAGAAGTCTAGAAAATCTTGGCAGTTTCTGGAAATTTTTAGACTAAACACCATGTTCTTTAAGTACACGCCATGTATGAGTTGGGCGTGTACCGACCATGTACTCTTCGAGTACATGCCATGTGCTGACTTTGTAGAAATTTCATACTACACGACGTGTAGTTCTAGACACGTTGTGTATTAGCTAGGCAGGTAATAGGCCATCTGAGGTCAAGTACATGCCGTGTGGTAACCCGTGTGTAAATTTCTATCTACACGACGTGTAGTCTCCCTTGACATGATGTATATCCCTGTTCCGTGTAATAACCAAGACCCTGGTCATGTGTTGACCATGTACACAGTCCAAGCTGTGCACGAGACTCCGCTTAGGTCGGGGTACGGAAAGCGAACTACTCAGCGTGTAGTTTTAAAAAACAGGCAGTTTACTTGTATTTTTATTTGATCATTTGAGACGTTGTCACGTCTTATTTACGAAAACATCTTCTTCTTCCCCGTTGGAAAAACAGTGCGTCTGAAAACCTCCGACGAACACCATTCATCCTAGAATCATCACAGGTTGTTAGTTCTTCCATCCGTCGGTGGTAGCGGGATCGCATCAGAAAGGCTAACCATGTGCACTGCTCTTCAACTTCGATTCCTCGCCTATTCCACCATAGTTCCCATCCGAGCGGAATTGTCGAAACTTGACAGAAACGCAAATCTACCACTACTTAGATTGAATCAGATGCGGATAACAAAGGTGTGTCATCATACGAGTACGAGGTGGGTGGTGCATACCTTCTTTTGTGTTTTCGTATGCTTTTGGGGGTTGTGACCTTCAGGCGCAACGTTTTGTATTGATAAAAACCCTTGTTCATTTATCATTAATATTTTATCTACATTGTAGGATGCCTCTGAGAATTTCCAAACCCTTGTTGTGCTTGAGCGAGGCTGGGTTGGGGGCCATTACTCGTTTGGGGGAATTTCGGCTGGGGGTGCCAAAATGGGTATAAAGTGAATTGTCTGTTAAACTGCTGAGTTTAGACTACTTTTTATGTTGTTAGAGTAAACAGTTGAGTTTTATTTGTTAATTCTTGATATTAATTTGTTTAAGGCATTTAAGGCCTTAGGTGTCAGTATGTGATAACACAAGTTAGTGCAATTTGACTGTTTAGTAATTGCCTGTTTAAAATTCTGCTTTCAAGTATTATTATGAAATGTGTTATTTTTTCATGATGAACTGCTTGTGGTGTTGGGTTTAGCCCAGATATATTGTTAAGTGTTGGGAATCACGGGTTGGGGTTTTTTCTCGGGTTACTTTGGGTGGTTTCTACCACAGGATTGGGCGTCATGGACATTGGTTAAGGGGGATGGACTGTCTTATTGGGCTTGGCCCGGGTTACTTGGATGGAGATTCCATCAGACTTGGGATACAAGTTCGCGAGGACACAAGGTGTCAGAGGTTTTGTGGCTTGGTAACATACTGAGGTGATTCCCACTCACTGGGTACTTTTGAGTACTGTGCACATAGATAGACTCCGAGATGAGGTGGTACAGCCACTCGCTAGGTAGAGGCCCCCAATAGAAGCGGTTAGGTGTTATTGGTTTTTGGGTGCATTCCATAGGAAGCCATGTGGAAGGTGAGGAGCCTTCGGGAGGTAGCATTGAGGCTGTTAGGTTGGGGGAAGAGGCTCACCATGATTTGAGGGATGACACTGCTGTCCCTCCGGGTATGATTTGAGGGAAGATATCATTGTTCCTCTGGAAGTTGTTCCATGGGTAGGTTGAGCTTCCAAGCTAGGTTATGATGGTTGGGTGTGCCTTCGGGATGTTGGTACTTGAGACACATGGTTTTAGGTGGCACGTGGTGCCAGTTTACATCTATAGATATTGGCGCGGGCCGAAGAAGGTGACACTTCCTGGTGGTTGTTGACCACCGGGGAAGTTTGTGATTACTTTTGGAAATTGTAGTGTTTACTGTTTTTCTTATATAAGAATGTCTTCCTAAATACTTATATTAGGTATCCACCCCTAGGTGGTATCCTACTGATACTTTTCTCACACCCTACATGGGCCCCTCGAGACGTGTGTAGACATTATGAAATTGCGTGTAGGTAGAGGGTCAGCCTCAGGTGCTGGACCTTAGTACAGTTAGCGTGGAGACGGGTGTGGACCGTGAGGTCGTGCCTTGCTGGAGTTACCTTGTTTAGTTTCTTTTTTGTATAAGTATTCTTTCCTTCTGTCGTAACTGTGGGTTAGCCATTTGCGCCGTTATATATTGATGTGCATGACTTGCTATGTGTGCATGTTGTTGTTTACAGTAGTATATTCTTTTGATATTCAGCATGATGTCCTGTTTACTTTCTGCTACTTTTGTTTTAATATTTCATCCATTGGTTTATTGATATTTCTATATTGCTTCCGCTCTGCGGGACTGGTCGAGTCTGCTGAGTCATTTAATTTCCGCTACTTTTAGACATTATACTTGGACCTGTATCCTTATTATAATCCTCTGAGAGTGTATAGACTCCCCATTATACCTAACAGAACCTCGTTGTTAGTTGGAAACCTTCTGCGTTCAGGGGAGGTGCGCCTAAGGTAGTGACACCCAACCCGTTTGGCACTGTTCGGGTGGCTGGCCGGGTCCGGGTCATTATAAAGTGGTATCAAAGGAGGTTCTTGACAAGGATTTAGTCGCATTAATTTTCTGAAAACTAATGAGTTTGAGACATATCTTTTTATTTCTACTGGTTTTACTATTTGGGATATGGTAGACTTGAGATAGGTGGTTGTTGGAATTGTATTTTGAACTCGTGCTAGGGTGCATGCAGCCCCATGTACGAGAGATGGATTGACTTTCCATGGGTGGGAATTGCTATTTGTTCTTTCTCAGATTATGGTTTATATGATTTCCACCTCAGTGGCTCACTTGTTGTGTGATGTTATTCATAACTACACGTATGCTTTGTGAAGTGATAATACCATTGAATATAATCAATTTCCATGCTTTCTGTTCTTAAAAAACTTGAATAGGTGAGATTCTTGGTAGAATTGTTTATTAGTTGCAATGTGATGTGCTCTAATTTATACATTTTCAGAAGTTCTTGTTGCAGGAAATTTGGTTCTAGCTCTTATGTGAGCAGACAAGTACTATGGTTTGAGGCAGGGTAACTATCAGGATTGGGAAACTTGGTTGTCAGGACGGGCATGGACCGAGGTACTTTTGATACATGGCTATGTCGAGTGAGGGTAAGGAGACCATGAGGTCGGGATGCTGTGGGGCATGGGTTGCATTGAGGAGGAAGTAAGGGTAGTTGTATGCACTGCCTTGTATTTCTTTCATTATCTACGTAGAATATATTGTTATATATATATATATATATGTGGGTTTTCTAACCATTGATGGTATTCAGCAGGTTACTGCTTCATGACTCTATGGAGCGTCAGGCAGGAGAAGACACAATGCTGCATGATCGGGTTCAGAATCCGGTACAAGAAAAGCTTGAGCCACATGTACCGGCTCAGGGACAGGATCAGGTTTAGGATCCAATGCAGGCAGGGCAGTAGCTGGGTTTAGCAGTGTTTGGACCATGGCTTGATGAGCAGCTCATTGCTAGCCTGGTACGTGTCTTGCAGGGGATTGACAGAGGCACATAGGGTACAGAGCCTTCGATGTCATATCTGATGCGGGAGTTCAAATCGCAGCACCAACCACTTTTTCTGGGTGAGAACTAGATAGAGAGTATGCAGATGATCTTCGAGCAACTCCAGATGCCTCCAGGGCGAAGGGTCAAGCTGGCGACGAACATGCTGAGAGGACCAGCGAAGCGTTGGTGGGATGTGCAGGTACAAGATCGTAGGCATGAGGGTCTGGCTTGGAAGGACTTCGAGGATAGGTTCTTTGAGCACTTTTATCTAGAGATGCTGAGGGAAGAGAGAGATTGGGTGATCCTGGGTCTTCAATAGGGAGATATGTCTATCATGGACTATGCAGCTACCTTCACAGAGTTGTCTCACTTTTCACCTGGTATGGTAAGAGATGACACATCTAGGGCGAGGCACTTCGAGGATGGCTTACGACATGACATTCGGGTACAGGTGAATGTATTCAGGATGGGTTCCTTCTCTTAGTGGGTGAACCAGGTGCTTATATAAGAGGGAAACCAGAGCGATATGACCTAGATTGGCAGGATGATAGCTTTAGGTGATGGTTCGGACAACAGGAAGGAGGGAAGAGATGAGTTCTAGCTGGGCGGGCAGGCCAAAGATTCAGCTAGACCACCTCGTGGTAGTTTAGTGGTGGTTTGCTTCCAGTGTGGACAGTCGGGACATGTTCGGGCTCTATGTGATAGGCCTCTAAAGGAGTGCCTTACGTGTGGACAGGTCGGCCATCTAGAGAGGTTTTGCAGGCAACCTTATCAGATAGCGGGCAGGCAGGCACCAGGACAAACTGTGACGTCAGGTGTTGGTTCAAGTTCGGTACCAGGAGAGGGTATTCGAGGATTATTTATGTGCGGAGGATGTGACAGAGACTGTGGGACCCATCTGAGTGGGTCAGTGGCTGGTGATTGGAGCATCACCGCAGGGAGGTCTGGTGTCAGACAGTCGTACTTCAGGCCAGTTGCACGCTGTGGAGCTGATAGGGACAGAGCAGGCTTGCGAGCCAACGATGGGGGAAGGTACATCGCGT
Organism: Viscum album; assembly: GCA_963277665.1. NCBI lineage: Eukaryota > Viridiplantae > Streptophyta > Magnoliopsida > Santalales > Viscaceae > Viscum > Viscum album. The sequence goes on from OY728157.1 coordinate 502,293,724, forward strand.
GTTTGGTCATGATTTCCCTTTTCTTTCTTTTGTCATGGCCTCTTAAGGCATGTCTAGTGAGTGAACGGGCGGAACATGATACTTGTGGACTAACTAGATTCTAGTTAGTGGGATTGGCATCATATCAGTTGTGTTATATATATTTTATTTATATATATTTGAGATGCATAGCATCAGGAGCATCAGGGGTGCAGGTCACATGAGGTTCCATGAGCATCGGGGTATCGTGGATGCGGGTATCTTGAGGTGCAAGGCAACAGGTTCTGATTGTAGCACATATGAGATGTAGGACCTCTTGGAGGTGGACACCAATGCGATGAGGGTTAATTTGGGTGTCAGAAGTGACATGCGAGCACCAAAGAGGTTCAGGGGTGATGATGCGTCACGGGAGGACCATGGGTCCGAGAAATACGTCGTTGGGCCTTGTTTGTTTCTTTTGTTTACTTTGATCCTTGTTGGATGAGACCAACTAGGTAATTCTTAAGGTGGGGAGCCCCTGGAAGAATTTATCAAGAACCTTGAGACCGGGGTAGTCTATGTTTTTTAACTAGGATGGGCATGTTTGCTGCCATCTTTTGGTTTCGTTTGGTAGGTCGGGGACGAGCTACGTTAAGGTGGGGAGTTTGTAAGGACCTGGGTTTTTAGAGCAGGTTAAATGTCCTGAGCCTGTTTGAAATTTCCTCTTTCAATAAATTTTTGTCTAGTTTCTGAGAAGTCTGTAAAATCTGGGTTGTTTCTAGAAATTTCCAAACTACACGACGTTTACTTTTAGTTCACTCCATGTATGAGTTGGGCGAGTACCGGTCGTGTATTCTCTGAGTACATGTCATGTGATGACCTTGTAGAAATTTATTACTACATGAAGTGTAGTTCTAGACATGTCGTGTATTATCTAGGTAGGTAACAGGCCATCTGAGGCCAAGTACATGTTTTGTGGTAACCTATGTGTAAATTTATATCTACACGGCATGTAGTATCCCTTGACACACCATGTATCCTCGTTCTGTGTAATGAAAAATTCCATGGCCATGTGTTGGTCGTGTACACGGTCCAAGCCATGCACGAGACTCCGCTTAAGATGGGGTACGGAAATCAAACTACAGGGTGTTTAGTTATAAAATACACACCGTGTACTTTTATTTTTATTTGATCATTGGAGATGTCGTCGCATCTTATTTCTGAAAACATCTTCATCTTCCCATTTTGATGAACAATGTGTCCGAAAACCTATGACGAACACCATTCCTCCTATAATCGTCATACGTTGTCTGTTCTTTGATCCGTCAGTTGCAGCGGGACCGTATCGGAAAGGCTAACCCCGTGCACCCTTCTTCATCATCGATTCCTGGCCTATTCCACCACAGTTCCCATTTGAGAAAAATTTCCAGAACTTGATGGAAATGCAAATCTATTGCGAGTTAGACCAAATCAGAGGCTGATATCAAAGGAGTGTCATAATTTGAGTATGAGGTGGGTGGTTCATACCTTCTTTCGTGTTTTCGTAGATTTTTGGGGGTTTCGACCTTCGGGCGTGACATTGGGTATTGAGCGAAACCCTTGTTCTTTTATCCTTAATAGTTTATCAGCATTGTGGGATGTCTCTCGGCATTTTCTGACCCTTTTTATGCTTGATAAAGGCTGGGTTAGGGGAAATTGCTCATCTAGGGAATTTCGTCCGATGGTTTCGAAATTGGTATACATTGAATTGTTTGTTAAACTGCTGAGTTTAGACTGACTTTGATGATGTTGGATTAAAATTTTGAGTTTGATTTGTTAAAGCTTGTTATTAATTTGTTTAAGGCATTTAATACCTTAGGTGATAGTATGGGATAGCACGAGTTAGTGTAATTTGACTCTTTAGTAATTTCTTATTTAGAAGGATGCTTTCAAGTATGAATATGCAATGTGTGATTTTTCCAGGATGAACTACTTGTTGTGTTGGGCGTGGCCCAGATAAATTATTGAGCGATGGGAATCACAGGTTAGGGATTTTTCTCGGGTTACATTGGGTGGTTGTTACCATAGGATTGGACGTCATGGATGTCAGTTGAGGGAGTTGGACTGTAGGGTTGGGCTTTTCCTAGGATACTTGGATAGCGATGCCATTAGAATTGAGCGACAGGTTCACAAGGACACAGGGTTTCAGAGGTGTTGTGGCTTGGGAACATATTGAGGTGATTACCACTCACCGGGTATTTTTCAGTAGTATGCACACAGATAGACTCCGAGATGAGGTGGTACGGCCACTCGATGGGTAGAGGCCCCCAATAGAAGCGGTTAGGGGTTATTGTTTTGGGGGTTCTTGCTATAAGAAACCACGTGGAAGGTGAGGAGCATTTGGGAGGTAGCATTGAGGGTGTCAGGTTGGGGGTAGAGGCTTGTCGTGATTTGAGGGCTGACATCATTGTCCCACTGGGTATTATTTGAGGGAAGATATCGATATTCCTCTAGATTTTGTGCCATGGGTAGGTTGAGGTTCTGAGCGGGGTTACGATGGTTGGGCATGCCTTTGAGAAGTCGGTACTTTAGACACATGGTATCAGGTGGCACATGGTGCCAGGTTACATACAGAGATACTGACACTGGCTGAAGCAGGTGACACATTCCTGGTGGTTGCTGAGCACTAGGGATGTTTTTTTTAACTTTTGGACATTGTATTGTATAATATTTTTCCTATATAAGAATGTCTGCCAAAACACTTATATTAGGTACGCACCCTTGGGTGGTATCCTACTGAGACTTGTCTCACACCCTTCACAGGCCCCTCAGGATGCGTGTAGACTTTATGAAATTGTGTGCAGGTAGAGGGTCATCCTTAGGAGCTAGACCTTAGTGCTGTTAGCGTGGAGACGGGTATGGACCCTAAGGTCGTGCCTTGCTGGATTTACCATTTTTAGTTTCCTTTTTGTATCATCATGCTTACCTTATGTAGTAACTGTTGGTTAGCCATTGTCACTGTTATATAATAATTTTCATAACTTTCTATGTGTGCATGTTGTTGTTTACAGAAGTAGTTTCTTCTGATATTCAGCATGTTTTCCTGTTTACTTTCCACTGATGCTGTTTCAATATTTCTTCCACTAGTTTATTGATATTTATATATTGCTTCTTCTCTACGGGTCTGGTCCAGTCTGCTGAGTAATTTAATTTCCGCTGCTTATAAGCATTATACTTGGACCAGTACCATTATTATAATCCTTTGAGATGGTATAGCCTCCCCATTATACCTAATAGAACCTCGCGGCTAGTCGGAAGCCTTTGGCGTTCAAGAGAGGTGTGCCTAAGGTGGTGACACCCGACCCGTTTGGCACTATTCAACTGGCTGGCCGGGTCCGGGTCTTTATAATAATGACACTATTTTCCTTAAAAATAACACCATCAATATGGTATGCATTGTCATGATACACTAATTTTAAGAATATAAAAATATGGTATAATTATATAAGCACCAGTAGGGTTGATCCTATTGGGAGAATTTATACAGTAAATAGTACTATCCACATTGAATAATGATCTAGCTGATAAATTTCATAATGATGATAAATATAACATCCCCATATTTTATGAAATATTTTTTTAATAATCATAATTTCTTTGATAGATTTTATTTCCAGCAATATAGAGTATTAACAAACAGTGATAAACTATTAATATTATAATTTAAAGAAGACCAGTATAAACTAATTGATAAACTTAGTGGAATGAATATAAATATCCAAATTCCTAAAAATATATATGATTTTTTATATAAATAAATAGTTTTTATAAATAAGTACTTTTTTAAGTCTTTGTATTCTTTGAAATTTCATTTTCCCTCAAGAAATTATTTTTATTGATTTTTGGGGGAAAAAAATTTCCACTTTAATAAAAAAAATTATAAATTAACATCATTTTTGTAATTAATAATTTAAACTTATATCAGGGTTAATTTTTATTATTTTTCTCAAAATAATGATTTATTATGGAATCGTGAAAATGTAGGTTTTTTATTAAAAATTTTATTTTAAGTTATTGAAATAATACATTCCTTTTTGATTTAAGAATATATTAATATTAAAAAATGATCAATTATATCCTAATCAATAAAATGTTTTCATTTTAGTCAATTTCATATTTATTTTTGATATTAAAACATTTTATATTTTTGATCATTTTTTCCATGGAATTTTTTTTGATTGTGTCTATGGGTGTAATTTTAAATGAAATGTCAGAGTGTCTATTAATAGAATAATCAATAATTTATTAAATATTTTTAATAAAAATAATTAATTTTTTTTAATAAGTTCGAATTATTTTTTAATCATAATTAATTTTATAAATTGATGAAAGAAATGTTGCATTTATTCTATAATTGGTTTTCCATGGGTTAAACTAAAAGGATAAGGGTTAAAATGACATAAAAAAATTTGAGGTACTATGCCAAATTCATATTTAAAACTAATTTCATATAAGGTTAGATAATTATCAATTTTGGATCCTTTATTCATGTGTAAGTCATGGGTTTTCCTTTTTCTTTTCAATAATTCCAAGTGTGTCCACTCCCTACATAGAAAAGGGCAAACCATATCATATTTTATTTACACACCTAAAGTATCTTGGTTCTCCCAAAAACTATCCAAATCACATTATAAACTCCCTGACATCATTTCATTGGTATTTTTGTTTTATTAAACCCTCCTAATGGGGTATTTGGTGAAAAACTATGGAGGTTATCTAAAGAAGTGATATCATTCTTAACCAAGCCTTTTTATTTTACTTTTCCTTCAACCTACTTCAATTATTTTTTCAAAAATTATAATATTATAACATATGATTCCCCTATATAATATGATTTTATTATATTAATTTATTAACTTATGTCCATCTATTCATCCATTAAATGGGAAATCAAATTGTTGATCGTGTGTACGGTTGATTAGAACCTCATGAATGAATATAATTTGTTTTCCATCACAACCTATCATACATGGAAGTAATTATCCATTGAAAATATGTAAATTATATTTCTAAAATATTTATAATTTTATATATATAATATCACAAATAAATCTTTACCATCTAATACTTTTAATGATGATAACGACACTCGCCCATACATGTGGACTACCGCCTCTACCAAGAAATGTAAATTTTTTTAATTTTATTTTGAATTAGATGGTAATAAAGTTATATTTAATTAATATATATGATATATATTATATAATAATTAATCTCTACTTTTTAATTTTTATTTACCTATCATTCATCCCGATTGTAGAAAAAATTGAAACAACATTCATACGTTAGTATGGTCTACTATCTCCATGAACGATATAATTGATTTCATATCTCTAACATTTTTGGATAATTATAAATATATTTATAATTAATATTTATGATATTTTTATAATGGTTAAAAGTATATATATTATGTAATCATGATAAATATAAATGTACCGAAAATACCTAACCAAAACATACATGGAAAACAAGGAAGTTATTAACTGAAAAGTGATTATAACATGGAATTGTTAATAAAAGAGTAATAAAAGGCCATAATTAAATAATATATGTTATGATATATATGATTTTTTATATATAATAGATTTTTAATAAATCAATATTTAATAAATTGGAGTTTAAAATTTTATGAAAAAAATTATGACTTGAGCTTTGGGGAATTTTGTGTTCTTTTTATTTCTTTAGGACACATGAAATATTAAAAGCTTGTTTATTTTGTGTTGTGTATACTAATCCCATTAATGACATTTGTAATTATTTTTATGAATGTTATGAGGATTTAACAATGAATATAAGTTCACTTCGTTCATTTTTATTATGATTCAAACGTTATAAATGTGGTAAAGGTTTTATCTTACAATCTCATTATTTTTTAGGATTGTTTATGATTATGATTAAGATGATGAAATATTATGATTTATCTCTCAATAAAATCATATATTTTCTAATCATATATTTATTTATATGTATTAATGTATTCTTTTTCATTTCCCCCTCTTTAATTATTCAATATACTGAAATAAAATATTTAATAAAAATAAAATATCTTCCTAGCCTTGGTTGAAATCCATATTTTCTATGTCCTTGTTTTCTAAAAATGCTATAAATATATATATTTCAATTCACAAATAAATTTTTAAAGTCAATATTACCCAAATTTTAATTTTAATAATGGTTTAAAATTTATATTCTTTTCTTGTTCTCATTACGGATCATTTGAATTTTTACTTAAATTTTGAAAGGAATGTTTATTTTTTTGTTTACGGCATGAATGGTATTATGTGACATCCAAAAAACTAAATGATTTAAATATTTTTTTAGCATTTTACATGAATATTTTTCAGGAAAAATTTTATTTAATATGTGGTAAATTTTGATATTTTAATTATTTGTTTTTAAATTGGAAAGGTTTTTTATTGAATAAATCGTTGATGATCATTTTATGGATTTTCCAAATATCAATGGGAATATCCTTCTATGTTTCTTATGCCTTACCCAGTATAAGATTTAATTATATCATCCATATCCATTCTATGGATGGATAATGATTAAAAATGAATGATGTTGATGCAACCCATTTCTTTTCCTTGTGTTATTCTATGATGAGATGTTCATGAAACCCATTTCATTCCCCTGGTTTATGCTATGATTAAATCATTATTAAAATCATTTCATTTTTTGGGTTATTATATGATTAATGTATTATGATATCGGGGTATAAAAATGTATGGATTATGTGATATTTGGGAGAAATATCTATATCTAATGCATTGGATAATCATTATTTTTTTATGATAGCAATGGGTGCATGGGAGGCTATACCATGCCTGAAAGAGGATACATGGGAAGTTATCTCATGCCCAAAAGAGAGTACATGGTAGGTTATCACAAGCCCAAAATAGGGTACATATGTGGTTATCCCAATCTTGAATTAGGTACATGGTTGTTATCCAAATACTGACATGTGTTGAATGTCTTGTTTAGTAGCCTTGACTTAAGATTTCCTATTATTTTTTGTATTCCACAAATCTATCTCTTATTCTAATGTTATGTTATCATGTATCATGTTCTTTCATTTCATTATGATTCATGTTTCTTGAACTACCAAGAATTATTCCATGACTCAATTTTATGACCTATGATATAGAGGTTATACATTGAAATGTTATTCTCATGTTCCCATACAATTATACTCATTATATGTTGACATATCTCTTTTTTACCATTACTATACATTTGATCTCACCCTTTTTTATTAATACATACCCCACGTTACGATGAAATGTATCAAGTGTGATAAGTAAAATAAGTGTTCTAGTTATGAATAATATCATGTGAGGTGATTTAGTTCACCTATGAAATAGTCTATGTATCTAATTTTCTAAAATAATTAATTGTAAATTATTTGGGAATTATTTTTAATATTATGTGTTAAATGTTCATCTATCAAGATGTAATAGTTACATATGAAATTGTGGGTTTTCATAACTAAAAATAAAAATATAGAACTAAATAAACATTTAAATTAACAAAAACTAATATAATAGATGTATGATAGTAGGGATAGGAATGTTTGAATTTAGAATTATTCATAGGTACATGCGATGTCAATTATTATATTTCCTTATCTAATTCATTATTAATTTGACCATCAATAATTATAATTAATTAGGATACTATCAAGTCTCATATTTTATTTAATATAATATCCTTATTTTTCTCATAAATTATTTATCGTATCATTTTTCGTGTTTTTGGTGCCCTCCAAATGAGCATCAGTATAATGAAAAAGGAAGAAATACATGAATCCCCAAAAATGGAAAAAGATGAAGTAGGTGGTTTAGAACTATGTATCAAATGAGAATCAAAATGATGTGTGATCTCATAACCATCATGACGTCACATGAAGGCTCCATTCATAGTGGATAACCTATGAAAGGTCATGAACAAATCCTTTTGATGATCCTTTTTCTCTTGTGAAGAACATTGTATGACTAGTGGTTATGAATTGGCAGCCAAATAAGCACCAATAGGTCATGCATCTAGTCAACCTATGGGCACAAGGAAATGCATCCTAAATTACTTCAAATATGGGAAGAAAATACATAAATTGAGGAGTCCTATGAGATTCATAAAAAAATGTGATGCATCACTGGTAGGGTGGATGATTTTTCCTGACAACATCCGAGAAAACACAAAAGATCCCTGTCAATTTTAGAATAAAAAATGAAATAAAACAGAAATATTTAAGAGCCATTGGTGGTAGTAAAAGTCTTGTGATGTTCCTTAGATATACTCGAGAACCATGAGAACCTTGTGATATGACCATCGCATTCACAAAATTCCAATGTCTAGTCATACCTATCATGTGAAGGGCCTTGGACGTGTTGATGAAACCTCACACATCACCTTTGTCTACCTAAAAATATATATGAAATTTTTCTTAAAATTATCATGCATCTCCATAAGTACTTTATTGGCCATGTGATGCATCACCTATATGTATAATATTTTTCTTCGGCATTACTCATCGAATCTCATGTGACTCCTGGTCTGTGTAAAATAAACAAAGGAAATAAAAGGGAAGGATTTGGGGGGATCTCGTGGTCATAAAACCCTTTGAGGGGGGTAAGGTCATCCATAGAATTGGCTCATGAGACTCTCTAACAAGTTACTTATATCCCCCAATGTTCCTCAACAAGCCACAATTTCCTCATGAAACATCCTAGAAAAGGATTCAAACGTCAGGATAATGCCTCTCAGTAGGAACACTGATCTCACAAAGGCCCATGGACCTATCAATATGACAACATAAAATCCATTAATCAGTACCAAATAATTCAAAAAATTTAATTAATTGGTAATAATTCAATAAATGAGGTGTTGGTGAGGTGGACATGAGATTGGTGAAAATCAGGTGATGCCCTTAGAAAATATCCACAATGGGGGCCTGTGAAGATGTGTGACACCAATATCCTTCACCGACTCTAGCCGGGACTCATGCGATAGGAACTGCATAAGATGAAAAACAAATAGTGTGGTGAGGCCCATATATTCTCCACCCATTAATGAAAACGAAATAGGTTACCAGAAGGGGTTAGAGAGTACTACACAAGCACTAATCCTTAAATGAAGAGTTTTCCATTTTTCACCTAGAAACACCTATGCTAGAACAGGTTTCTCGGAGTGGCTGATCTAAAAAACATCAAGTATCCCATCAGGTAATATACCAGTGTATGGCTAGAATGATCATGCTTCATCAATATAGCACTTCACATGACCAATCATAGATCACAAAAAGAACTTTTGGTAGGAAATGTGGGGAACAACCCCTACATCATCTAGATCATGCAAGACATAATATAAACTAACATTGAATAAATCAAAGGAACATTAAATATAAAGTCTAAGAACAATGAATAAATGTGGAATAATTAATTGAAGAATATGCACATTGATCCTCAGGTTCATCATGTGACCCATCCAAGACACGTGGAAGCACCAAGACATGTCACTAAGATCTCATGACACTTCTTAGGTATTTTATTAGGGTCTTTTAGAGTCTTCTAGACATGTCAATGCATGTTATATGGTTCCCTTAGATCATACCACCCATGTCTCATGAATCCCTCTTTGTTTTACATTCATGTATCGTGTTCCCTTCATACATGTTTTTCAAATCATTTAACAGAACCCACTCATGTTAACTGAGTCTCACGGTAGCACCCAGTCATATCAACTAGCTCTCATAAAACATTCTAGGTTGGTTTTCCAGGTCTCAAAATTCCCTCATGACATGTCATATTAGACATGTGACACCCTCTGAGAAATGTCATATTGACTCTAATGACAGCCTCTATATGTTTCAACTAGCTCTTGTGATGACATATCGTCAGATCGAATTGACTATATGACACCCTATGGATAAATTGTCTCGGTTAGGTGATGGATCACCAGATAACTGTCAAGGTCCTACGATGTCTTCCAGAAAATTCATTCTTTATCTTGTAATGGCCTTTGGATAATCCATTGAGATTATCAAATTTCCCCCATAAAAAGTAAACTAGATCATAAAATTGTCTTTAAACATGTTAGGCAGACACTCTCTGACCAATCAAGAAGACAAACAACGAATTATTAGCGGAAAATCAACGCATCAAAGGTAGGAAAGTAGGCCCGGTCAACCAAGGAATCTTACTTCTTGATAACATTTTCCACCCTCAGTGTGTAATCCCCAACCAAAGGGAAATGTTTGTGTGTAAGGACCATTTAAATAAAGTTTGAGAACTCTAATTTCAATTATAATCAGTATACATAGGATTTATTTCTAACACCTAAGGTCTATATAAAGTCTCTATTGGGCTATCCCAAAATGTAAGTCCCTTTCCCACAAAGAAATGAAAATGGTCATTTATTACCCCATTTTCTCACAATGAACATATCTCATGTGGGATTAGGGAGATTTAATAATCATATACTATACAAGATTCTAGAAAACATAGAGTGTATGTCAGGGGATCATGGAAAATATGATGTCTTTGAGTCATGTCATAACTATTATATGTTGGATACCTCATGGAGGTTTGAGATCCATATTAGTATTCCATGGGTGATCCCATAATATAAGTCCCACATCCATAAGTAATGACATGGAATATTTATTATTCTTAGTTTCTCAAAACAATAATATCTCATGTGCACTTATGGAGTTTAAATAATCATACCATCTACCTCATAATGCTTCAAAAAGACTAAGGAAATTTCAGTGTGTAAGCACAGATTTAATGAAATATGAGGAATTTGATTCCTACTACAACTAGGATACATAGAACACCTTCCTAAGGCCCGAGACAAAACTCATATGGGATTCCACCTTAGTGTGGGTCCCTCCATGTATCTAACATTTAAACCATTAAGACCAAGTTATTCCAATGGTTTGATCATTGTACCCCATCCATTAGTGGACTGAGAAACCATGTGAACTATGAAAACTCTGATTCTCTCTATAATCAAGATTTGTAGGAAGTCCCCCTAGGACTACATATTGAATTCCCATATCCTCAATGAACTCATTTATATCCTTTTCACATGACAATAATTTAAATGTCTTTAACTAACAATATCAGTTTCGATAATTGTATTGACTAGGATACATAGGACGAATCATAATGGGTCAATCCACTATTTGTAATATTAATTTCCACCATGCGTGAAATCAAATTATAATGCCTTTAGTTTTATGGACATAGTAGAAAAGTAGTACAGAATATATGAAAAACCTCAGATACATGTAGTTGGATTCATAGATGAAACCCCTATCTCCTAAAAAAAGAAAGTGAGTTAACATATTGATGCTTTATTGGGATGACAGTCCCATATCTGGATTAGGAATAGATTCAAGTCCATATCTTAAATCTATAAGAGATCCCCATAGTTTCCCAGTAAATGGGTGTTATGGGCCTAACATCTATTCATCTTGACCAATGTGAGTCCCTAGGTTCTATTGGGCCTAAAAACACAGGTGACCACCTACCTTCAAGAAGCAGGTCCATACCCAATTACAGAAGGGTGAACCATTTTGGGCTTTTTAGGAAGACTAAAAAAATCTAAAGCCTGATGAGAATGATTGAACAAGAACATAAACACCCCAAAATCAAACTAGCAGGTGGATCCCATACCCCTCGCCTCTTTCTCAATGAAAAAAAATTGTGAGCCTAATTTGAATATCTCATATAACAAATAATTGTGTTATCATCTGTCGATCCATTTTTTTTCATAACATACGAAAACAAGAAGAGAGATCCTAACATGAATATCTCAAATAATAGAATGATTGGTTAATCATAGGTCATGCCACTTTATTTTTAATATCCTATGAAAATAATTCTATTAATACTGGTATAGTCTTATAGATGATTCTATTCAACCAGGTTTCTAAAAAAATAATTCCATCCTCCCTTTGAAAAGTAAAACTGAGTAGAATGTTCAGATTGTGAATAAAAGGACAATTCTATTAACCATACAAATCTGATTGAGAACATCATTCCTGCAATATTACACTAATCAGTTACTTTGTTCCTTATTTTATGCATGAATACAGATACATCTCATAGTATCTTGATCCAAGAAAAAGTCTTCATCATCCAGTAATCACTAAGGTAAATATCATATGACTACAACATCTGTAGTTCACAAAATGATCTCACTTTCTCGATAGCTCCCACATATGGTGGTGAACAATATGATATATGGGTACCACCAATGAGGTACAATCCAAACCATAGAATCATCCCATGAGGTTCTACAAGAAAAAAAATCAATGATTCTGCATTGGCTAGGGAATGCTACAGTCAATCCAGTTGCCCGCGTCCCCAAACCAATATTTTCTGGATCATATCCCGGGAGCATGATAACTAACACCTTTAGTTTCTAATGAAGGTGGACCTAGGATTCAAATATGACTCCATTCTGATTCAAGTTCCACAAAGGAGAATGCCTGTTAATAGCCATCTCTATAACCCTCCCCCTGGTACCCACTAGTAACCTGCTAAGGGTACCACCAAACATGCTGGAGCATTTGACGCCCACACTTGGGAAGTAAAGAAGGCACATCGGGTGAAGAAGAAACTAGAAATCCATGAGTGGGATCATATCCCCACTCCTACTAATGAAGTCTTCAAGCATATTCTAGTATTAACCAATTAGAAGGTTGGTGTTTCTACTTACTCAAAACTAGTCTATGGGCATATTCCCGCAAGAATTATAGGTGAGGTATAAATTTCTACCTGCATGCATGATTTCCATTAGAATATTCCAGTGGCATAAATATTATAGAATTTTGTGCATATGCCTACTTCAATTGAACACAACTTCCAGTATATAGTGGTGATGAAAATTGTGATGTCTTATATCCCAGCCCACACTTTTCAAAAATTATTATATGTTTTTGAAATAACTGAAATACTATGTCAGCATAATCCATCACTGGTATAGATAAAGGAATAGGAGCATATTTCTATCCCTACATAAATTTAAGCTTAAAACTATGATCATTGTGAACAAGTTTTTATACTAGAGAATTCACACATTCTTTCTCCCGTCTAGGAAGATTATCTTGGTATTTTGATGAAGGATGATGTGTGGAATCAGATTCATACATCCATTTCAACTGGGGCTCACTATGTGAGAGCATCACATTCCTTGGAATGAGGGTTTGTACCTGTTGAAAATGATTGATGGAATATTCCAAAGGACTAAGATCGGGCTCATATCCTAGTCTAGTCCATGGATCACCAAATGAGAAGGGAACAACGCTCGGGATAGGCTCACATTGCTATCAATGATGTACACCAACATACTCTAAAGTACTATGATCTATTATATATATCCATTGTGGCTGGGGTTCACCAAGTGAGAATGGTACAATCCTTAAGATAGACTCATATTTCTTTCAGTGAATTTGCTTAACATATTCTAGAAGATCACGAAAGACGGGTTCATTTTCCTACTTCTGTCGATGAATGAATGCAGTAGCCTCATTCCATGGAAATAAAGAAGGAGGATCATATCACGTATCCCATTCCAAAGTTCCATCATCATATTCTGAGGGGGAATGAATATTCAGATAATGATCATATTCCTATTCCAATCATGGCTCACCAGGTGAGAGTAGAACATGCCTTGTGCAGACTCATATCCTTTCCATTAAAGACAAGCATCATATCTCAATGGCTCAGGATCCGGAAAATATTCACATCCTAAATAATGCTCACCAATTGATAATAGATCATTCCTAAGGACATTATCATATTCATATCAATAACGAGATAACTTATTGGAATATTCCAACATCTTTTCAGAGTCAGGTACATATTCCCACATCACCGGACAGTTATAAGAATGTTATGGAAACCATTATATAGTAGGCTCATATCCCATCACAATTATAATAGGAATGTCGACATATACCATAAAAAATCAAGGACCATACTCCAAATTTGATCAATTCTAGTGTATTTGAGTTCATATTAGGTACATTCTAAATGTTACGAGGGTCTGTCAACATTTAAACTAATGCAAAATATTATCATTACAATGATATTCCTCCCCTGGTTATGTGAAGATTTATCATAGGGACTCTATTCCTGATATCCACTAAGGTCAACCTCACCATGGTGATATATCCTGTAACACCCCAAACTTCCATGGTACGCTTCACTTTGAAAAATAAAATAGGGTGTGTTGTACGCAACTTCGAGTTCTAACACACACCACATCCAATCAAACTAGCCGTTATGAATAGTAATAACCACTTATTGAAATTTTATACATTTTGTCTTTTAAACTGGACAACATTTTTGGATTCGGAATATCAAAATTTTCTTAGGGTGAATTTTTTGAATTTTTATGGAAACATTCATTTTTTGATGATAGAGAAAATCACTAAATTTTAATTAAAAAAAACATTTTTAATCGAAAAAATTAATAATGATAAATTATGAATTTTAGTGGTTTTAAATTATATTTAGAATATTTTTTTAAAAATTATTATAATTTTGGTTATTAGACGTAATTTCACATTTAGACAAGACATAAACCAGTGTCAAACATTTGATAGTTATTATTTCTTAAAAACATGCTTTTTGTTTTGACAGCAAGAATTAATTTTAAATTAATTACTACCACTTCTGTGTTTTGAATTTAAAAAAAAGGATTCCATATATAGAATCAGTATTTCCAAATTTTGTAAATAGGTAACTTTTATTATTAGACATTTTGAATAATTACTTCGGTAAATATTTTATTTACCATGGTTAAAAGGTAAATCCTGTAAATAAGGGTAAAAATAATATTATAATAATAAAAAATTACCCTTAAACGTGTCCTAACCCTATTTGTTGATACATTTCTTAACATTTCCATATTTGGGTCGATTTTGGGACCCCATGGATCCACTTGTAAGTGATAATGACACTTTATATTAATTAAGTTAAAGTAAATACAAAAATTACATAAGCATATATCTTTTAGAAAAAACAATTTTTACATAGGGTTAGGTATGTTATATTTTTTACTATAAATATTACATGGAAATCTAATACAATTTCTTACATAAAAGTATTTTATTTATTATTTTTTGACATTGAATAATTAAAATTATTTATGACACAATAATGATGCAGTTTTTTCCTTATTAATGAAAGAATCAAATAATTAGTATTATAATTGTTAAATAAATATAATTTAAAAAATTTTATGCCATTCAAGAATTTTATTGGTTAATATGACCTGTTATGATTGCTTAAATTAATTTGGTTCGAATTAATAATGTTTTTAAGAGTTTAATAAAAATCAATTATTACATATTGTCAAAATTGACATAAATGAGTTTTTAAAAACAAATATTATATTATTAATAGATATTATATTCCTAAAAAATCTATTTTTCGGCCAAAGGATTCATATAATTATAGGTTTATCATTAATGGACCAAATGGGGGTATCTTGGATGTATATTGTAAGTTTAATAACCACATAATATAAAAATACAATGTGACATGGTAAATGTCAAACTATTTAACTAAGAGTTAAATATAAATGATATGGTTAATATTGTGACCGAAACCTATCTAAAATATATTGGATGAAAGGATTTCAACCCATACCCACCTTATACTTTTAATTATGCACTTTTTATCCATTAGAAACCTAATATTAATTTATTATAAATTAAAACCTTAAGTTTATTCTAAAGATCCCCTCCCCCCCTTATAAAAGGAAACCACTTATAACCAATTATGCATACCTTAAAATCCTTTTGGTTTGGCCAAACTCTACCCAAATACCCTCTAAACTATCCTCCCTTAATCCTAGATGTCTTACTTTAGTCAGAAATCCTACCTAGGGATACCTTTTAATCAAATCAAAAGGAAGTTTCCGAAGAATTGGTAATGTTTTCCCCACACTTTTTCAAGCTCCTTTCTTCTTAAACTTCTTATTTATTTGTTTTTTACATTCTAAAATAATTAATCCAGTATATTCTATATAATTTGATGTTATTATAAATATGGTACAACCATATTCAGTATTCTATACATCATTTGAATGACATGTCACCATACGTGCAAGCGTACGGCCTACCGTATCCACATCGTGGTGTAATTGTTATTCAATACATTATTATTTATATGGGCATAATAATGATGTGTAATTCATGTAAATAATAAATATAACATTATAATAATTCTGTATATGGTATAATATCCACTTATATATCATTTTAATATCAAAAGAATGATATTGCCGCTCGTGCGTACGTACGGACTACGATCTCCACGAACGCGATGAGATTCATTCCTCATCATATCACATCAAGTAAAATTCTCATTTTATGGATAAAAATAATGTTTAAGGACTTTATATCATTCTGGATATGAATAAGATACATCCTATCCATAACAAACACGACTTATTTAACAAAACATATAAAATAAAACGAGTAAGTTAACACCCGAAATTACGATAATACTAAGATATTATTAACAAAGAAATGTTAAAAGATTATATATGATATAATATTAATGTATATGATTATTTTATAATTTAATAAAAATTATTTCATCATTATACATGAGGTTAAACTACCACCAGTCAAGGAAAAGTACAAGGTAAGGGTTTATTTCTGAATCTCTTCATTATCCGAGGTTGTTTATACATAATTATATACTGGGACCTCTTTATCATCCACATCCATGTTTCATTAAAATGTACTTCAAAAAATTCATACTATTTTACATAATATTGGCTAAAGTCATATATACCCTTTTTGACTTTTTATAAATTTTTTATAATGTAATCTTTCAGTCATTTTCCAAACAAGGTCCTTTTAACCTTTTCGACAAAATTATGGTATGAATGTCTTTGTTAACTTATACAGCTGGTGCGGCTATTTTCTACCATTAATAACTCGTCGAAGCTTCCCTTACAATATTATAAGAATATTTGCAATGTAAATGTTTTATTTTATAATTATTTGATTCTTAAATTATTTCAAAATAGAAAGTGATATTTATCTAAAAAGAGTTTTGATTTCATCTATGTCAACATCCTTTGATGAATTTTAAGTTTATTTGGAGTTAATTTATTATGATACAAGACTTCCATATTTTATTGAAGGTTATGTGATATTTTTGACTGTGGATGTGCTATTTTTATACCATTCATGATTTATGGTTAATGTATTGACATTTTGTATGCTAGTTTTAATACGAATGTTTATGATATGTTTAAACCTTTTCATACGAGGAATGTATTGGAATTATTAAGTGATGGGCGGTGCCTTCTATAGCTCCTCAATGCATCGGTAGGTCTCACGAGACAACTAGACATGGAATTGGTTGAGGCCCTTTCCCAATTTGTTTTATAGTTTTGGCTGAGACCTTAATCATTTTTAGACGTCTTGGCAGAGGCCTTAACAAAATGTTTCAGAATGTACAGCATTATAAATTCCCTCATTATAGAAATAATATTGATGGTTCATGTGGTCATTTTACATGTAGAATGCCCATTATTATGTTTTATTATGGAATTATTTACACAGCTCATATTCTTTCCATAAAAGTATTCTTTTTTATTATTAGTAAAGGCATATGGTTTCAATTATTTACCATACTTAATATTTATGTCATTTTCCACTGTTTAACTTACCCTTAATGAGCTTTTGAGCTCACCCATTTCTTATGTTTCATTTTCCTAGGACATAAAGAATTTAGTTATGAGTGACTTGTAGGCATAATCTAGGAGTCTTCGATGTTTCTAATGAAATATATTTGTGTTGTATTTCTCTTCAAGTTGTAAAGATGAACTTATGTATGAATATTGTTTCCAATAATAATAAACTGATCGTACTTTCGAGACCTGTTTTCCTGGTGATCATGCCAATTTTATTTAATAAGGCACCGAATCTGGGTAACTAGGGTCGGGGCGTAACAGTTGGTATCAGAGGATGTTTAGTACAAACCCTGGAACTAGATTTAGACAGACTATGATTAGAGCACATCTACCTAAGATGGACTTTGAGGATTAGTATAAAATAACATCTTAGAATTTTGGTATTGTAGAGATTTTGTGAATTTTCCGAGTAATACATCCATGTCTGGATATGAGCAGGTAGAGGCGGATATGGAAAAAATGTCCCTAAGGGTAAAACCAGAAAAAACTACTTTGAACTAGACTCGAATGGGAACTGGTGCACGACAATGGGCCTTACTGCACTCTTGGTTACGACACTCCCAGGGGATATGCTTTGGATAATTATAATTTTATTTACAAACCATTATTAAGGATTTATGAGTATATACTTCCTCAAATAAAACATTTTTATGATTATGGATTATATCCATAAATAGTTCAATTTATACTAAGTGTTTTACATGTATGGAATTATGTATTTTGATTAATAAACAAATCTAGTTTATGCCATTGTTTAGAAATGGCACCTAGTGGAAGGAATGGAAACCATATCAATGCATGCACTCCATGTAGGGATTTCCCTCCAACTCAAGATAATTATAATGGAGCTGGTGATGCAACTGGTGCTGATCAGCTAATCACCATACTAGGACAACTCACTCAGGTTATGAATAATAACCTTACCCGTATGGAGCACCCAGATCCACTACGTGGAGGATCAATGTTAGATCGCTTCATTAGGCAACAACCACCAAAATTAAATGGGAGTACAAATCCCTTAGTAGCTGAGCAATGGATAAATTCATTACAGAAAATATTCCATTCCTTGGGGAGTAGTGAAAAGGAAAAAATTATCATGGAAGTTTACTACCTCACTGGAGATGCTGATAAATGGTGTTCATTGATTCAAAGCACAAAGGAAGATGATGAAGCATCAAATATGGAATGGAGGGAGTTCAATGAACTTTTTTTTAAAATAATTACTTTCCTTTTGACGATCGAGAAGATATGGAAAGGAAATTTCTATGTCTGAGACAAAAGGAGGATTAGAATGTCGCAAAGTATGAGGCTAACTTTATAAGGTTTGCAAGGCTTTCTGAAGATTATATATATAACCCAAGAAGTAATAATGATCATTTATTTGATGTTTAAAACCATTTCTTCATCGAGCATTGGTCTCACAATCCATCTCGTCATATGAAGATATTGTCTCATGTGTTATCAAGACAGAAAAAGTATTCTCTAAGTCTTATGACATTAAATCAAAGCAAGAGAAGAAGGGATTTGCTGAACACTCTGTGAAAGGAAATAAGGAAACACGAAATAAGGGAAGAATTGAATTTCCACCTTTTGATAATTGCAGAAGGAAGCACCTTGGTTCCCGTCTAAAAGGAAAAGGAGTATTTTACAAGTGTGGACAGAAAGGCCATCTAGATGGTGATTGTAATGGAAAGAAAGACTCTACCAATGTTTATTGGTACATTTACAGGGAGATGGGAAATTATGAAAATTAATGTCCTAAGAATCTGGGAAATTTACCACAGAAAAGGCATAGGGACAAAGCCCATGCTTATGTAATCACTACTTCTAAGGTTGAATCCCCGAAAGACATGGTGGCAAGTAATTCAATGGTTTCCTCAAGTTTATAAAATTCTTTATTTGATTCTGGATCATTGCATTGTTTCATATCTTCCTAGTTTGCTATGAAAATTAGATATATCCAATTTGATTTAACAAGGGAGTTGTCAGTCAAAAATCTTAAGGGATGTATCCTTGCAACAATGTTTTGTAAATCAGTCCCCATTAAGGAACATAAATGTTCTTTATCTACAGATCTCATCATCATACCTGTTATTGAATTTGATATAATCCTCAGTATGTATTGGCTTTCAGACCATGATGCAAAAATTTATTGTAAGAAGGAGGAGGTTACTATTTTTTATGATTATGATAAAGAACACCTTATCTTTAGAGCGGAATCGTCACCCCTAGTTCTTACCTAGATCCACCCCTAATAGCTCAAAAAAATTCCTTTATCGGGGAGGAAGAGAATGAAATAACTGTGGGTGAGAAAGGAATGTTCAAATAGTGGATGTACCTATTGTGAGAGAATATGTTGATGTGTTTCTGTAAGATTTACCTGGACATCCTTCAGAATGAGAAATTGAGTTTTCCATTGATTTAACTCCCGATTCAAGGCCGATATCAAAGACCCCATATAGAATGGCCACTGTGGAATTAGTTGAAATAAAGAAACAACTAGAGAAATTGAGTAATAAGGGATTTATTCACCCTAGTGTTTCTCCAGGGGGCCCCTGTCCTTTCTATTAAAAAGAAATATGGATCTATGAGGTTATGTATCGACTACAGGGAAATCAATTCTATAATAATAAAGTACAAGTATCCCCTACCTTGCATTGATGATTTATTTGACCAACTGCATGGAGCTCAATACTTTTCAAAGATTTACCTTCGATCTGGATACCATCAGTTATGTGTGATGAAGGAAGACATTCTGAACACAACATTTCAAACTAGGTACGGGCATTACGAGTTTATAGTAATTCCTTTTGGATTGACTAATGCACCCTCTATATTCATGGATCTAATGAATAGAGTTTTCAAAGAATATCTCGATGATTTTGTGGTGGTATTTATTGATGATATCTTAGTATACTCCAAAAGCTATGAGGATCATTAAAATCAATTACAAAATGTCCTGAAGACTCTTAGAAGACTTGAATTATATGGGAAGTTTAGTAAGTGTGAATTGTAGCTTCAAAAGATTTCTTTTCTTAGCCATATTGTCTCTAAGGATGGAATCTCTTTTGATCCTTCTATGACAAGAGCAATCCAAGAATGGCAAGCACCAATGAGTATAACCGAGGTATGCAGTTTTATTGTCATAGCAGGTTATTATCGACATTTCATCCAGAACATTTCCCCATTGGCTAACCCATTAACGAAGCTCACATGTAAAGGGGTTAAATTTGTTTGGAAAAAAGAGTGTGAAGAATGTTTTGAAGAACTTAAGAGAAGATTAGTCAATACTCCTCTATTGACTCTACAATTATGGAATTATGGGTTTGTTTTTTATAGTGATTCATCAAAGAAATGACTTGGTTGTGTCCTTATGAAAAATGATAGGGTTATTTCCTATGCATCACGACCACTGAAAATTCATGAGAAAAACAATCTTACTCATGATCTTGAGTTAGCTGCTGTATTTTTTACTTTGAAGATATGGAGATGTTATCTGTATGGTGAAAAATGTGGGATTTATACTGATCACAAGTGTTTGAAGTACATTTTCTCACAGAAAGAACTCAACATGAGGCAATGGAGATGGCTGGAACAACTCAAGGATTATGATTGCATGATACACTACAACCGGGAGAAGGCAAATAAGGTGGCAGATGCTTTGAGTAGAAAAGATCATGGAGTTTTGAACATAATGAGAATTGAAAGCAATCCTATTTTCACGGTTCTAGTGAAGATGGATATTGGAATTACCACAGAAGGTGAAACATCGATACTTTAAAATGTTTGCAAAACCATCATTACTAGAAAATATAAAAAGTTCTCATACTAATGATGAAGAGTTTCAAAAGAAGATTAAAGCTGTGAATGATGGGAGATTGAGAGAAATTGTGTATGAAGAAGGAATTTTGAAATTTGGGAAGAGACATTGTGTTCCTGATATACCTAATCTAAAAATGGAATTTTTAGATGATTCTCATAGTTCCAATTTCTCTATACACCCTCGAAGAACCAAAATGTATGGAGATTTGAAGGATCATTTTTGGTGGGACAACATAAAGAGGGAGATTTCTGATTTTGTGTCAAGATGTATGGTTTTTCAACAAGTGAAATCTAGAAGGTGGCATCCTAGAGAAGTATTTCAACCCTTTCTCATACCAGAGTGGAAATGGGATAATATTATGATGGACTTTGTCACGGGGCTACAAAAGAGACTTAGAAGGAACGATGCAATATGAGTTATTGTAGATCGACTTACCAAATCAGAACATTTTCGTGCTATAAGATACGATTTACCACATGAATGTCTAGAAAAACTATATATTAATGATGTTTTGAGCCTTCATGGAGTACCCATATCGATTGTTTCTGATCATGATCCCCGTTTCACTTCAAGATTCTGGAAGAGCCTTCAGAAGGCCTTGGATACTGAACTTTGTTTGAGCACTGCCTACCACACTCAAATAGATGGACAATCAGAATGGAATATTCAAACCTTAGAAGACATGTTGAGATCCTACTCACTTGTCTTTCAAGGTATGTGCGATCAATATTTAACACTGTTAGAATTTTCCTATAATAATAGATTTCATTCATGTATTCAGATGGCACCATATGAAGCGTTATATGGAAAGAGATGTTGCACACCAACCTGTTGGGATGATGTTGGTGAAAGAAAACTCGTAGGCCTAGAACTGGTGGAGGAAACGATGGAAAAAATGAAGGTAATCCAAAACCACATCAATGCATCTCAAAGTTGGTAGAAGAGCTATACAGATAACTGAAGGAATGATTTGGAATTTCAGGTAAGATATTATGTTTTCTTGAAGGTATATCCTTGTAAGGTTGTCATACATTTCGCTAAGAAGGGAAATTTGAGTCCCAGGTACATCGGACCATTCAAAATTCTAGAACGAATTGGGGCTATATCTTACCGTCTGGAAATGTTTCCAAGCCTCTGCAAAGTTCATGATGGGTTCCACGTATCACTGTTAAGAAAATGCATGCCTAACCCAACGCAAGTACTCACATATGAGGATTTAGAACTGGAACCCAATCTATCTTATTGTGAAGAGCCTTTCACGATTCTTGATACAAGAGAACAAGTGCTGAGAAACCATACGACTTGTCTGTTAAATGTTCTATGGAGAAATAATAAGATGGAAGAGGCAACGTGGGAACCCGGGGAACTTATGATGAAGAACCTCCCGATTGATTTCATGCGGTAGTATTCTATTAATTTTGAGGATGAAATTATTTAAAGGAGGGTAGAATGTAACACCTCATGCTTCCATGGTACACTTCACTTTGAATAATAGAGTAGTGTGTGTTGTACGCATCTTCGAGTTATAACACACACCACAACCAATCGAACTAGCCATTATGAATAGTAATACCCACTTTTTAAAATTTTATACATTTTATCTTTCAAAATATACTTCATTTTTGGATTCAGAATATAAAAATTAGCTTAGGGTGAATTTTTCGAATTTTTCTTAAAACTATCAATTTTTGATGAATAGTGAAAATCACTAAATTTTAATTAAAAAAACTTTTTTAATCAAAATAATTAATAGTGATAAATTATGAATTTGAGTTATTTGAAAGTATATTTAGAATATATTTCTATCATTTAATACAATTTTTTTGTTGGACATAATTTCACATTTAAACCATACATAAACAAGTGTAAATCTTTTGATAGTTATTATTTTTTTAAAACACATTTTTTTTGTTTTGACGACGGGAATTAATTTTGAATTAATTTCTGCCACTTATATGTTTTGAATTTAGAAAAATGGATTCCATATTTAGAATCAGTATGTCTCAATTGAGTAAATAGGTAACTTTTATATTTATACATTTTGAATAATTATTTTAGTAAATATTTTATTTACCTTGGTTAAAAGGTAAATCCGATAAATAAGGGTAAAAATAATATTATAATAATAATAAATTACCCTAAAACTTCTACTAAACTTATTGTTTGATACATTTCCGACCATGGGCATCTTTGGGTCGATTTTGTGACCACATGGATTCACTTGTAAGTGATAATTACACTTTATATTAATTAAGTTAAAGTAAATACAAAAATGACATAAGCATATATGTTTTAGAAAAACAATTTTTACATAGGGTTATATATGTTATATTTTCGACTATAAATATTAATTAGAAAGCTATAAATATTTTCTACATAATGGCATTTTATTTATAATTTTTGAGAAATTGTCTAATTAAATTTATTAATGACGCGATAATGATGCAGTATTTTCCTTATTAATGAAAGAATCAAATAATTAGTATTATAACTATTAAAATAATTATAATTTAAATGTTTTGATGTCATTCACGAATTTTATTGGTTAATATGACATGTTATGATTTCTTAAATTAGTTTTTTTCGAATTAATAAATTTTTTAAGACTACAACAAAAATAAATTATTAAATATTGTCAAAATTGACATAAATGAGTTTTTAAAACAAATATTATATTGTTAATTGGTATTATATTCCTAAATATCTAAGGTTCAGGAAAATGATTTATATAATGATTATTGGATCATTAATGGACCACTTGGGGGTATCTTGGAATTATATAGTATGTTTATTAACCATAAAATATAAACATACAATGTGAAATGGTAAATGTCAAACTATTTTACTAAGAGTTAAATATAAATGATAAGGTTAATATTGTGACCTAAAACTGTCTAAAATATATTTGAGTAAAGTATTTAGACCCATACCCACCTTATACTTTGATTAATCCACTTTTTATCCATTAGAAACCGAATATGAATTTATTATAAATTAATACCATAAGTTTTTCCTAAAGAGACCCACCTCCCCCTCATAAAAGGACACCACTTATAACCAATTATTTATACCTTAAAATCCTTTTGGATCGGACAAACTCTTCCTAAATACCCAATAAACATTTCTCCCTTAGTCCTATAGGCCTTCATTTATTAATAAATCCAACCTAGGGATCCCTTTTGATCAAATCAAAAGGAATAACCCAAAGAAGAGGTAATGTTTTCACCACACTTTTTCAAGTTCTTGTCTTCTTAAAATTCTTATTTCTTTGTTGTTTCCATTCTAAAATAATAACTCTAGTATCTTCTATATAATTTTATGTTATTATAAATATTTTACAACCATATTCAGTATTTTATACATCCTTTGAATGACATGTCACCATATGTGCGTACGTACGACTTACTGTCTCCAAATCGTGGTGTAATTGTTATTCAATACATTATTATTTGGATGGATATAATAATGATGTGTAATTCACATAAAAAATAAATATATCATGATAATGATTGTGTATATATGATATAATATCCAATTATATATTATTTTAATATCAAAATAATGATATTGTCGCTCGTGCGTATATACGGACTACCATCTCCACGAACGTGATGACATTCATTCCTCATCATATTCATTCAAGTTTAATTCTCATTTGAGGATTAAAAATAATGTTTAATGACTTGATATCATTATGGATATGAATAAGATACAACTGATCCATAACAAACACGTCTTATGCAACAAATCATATAAAATAAAATGAGTAAGTTAATAATTGAAACGACGATAAAACTAAGATATTATTAACAAAGAAATTGTAAAAAGATAATATATGATATCATATTAATGTATATGATTCTTGTATAATTTAATAACAATTATTTCACCATTATACCAGAGGTTAAACTACCCTCAACCCAGGAAAAGTACAAGGTAAGGGTTTATTTCACAATCTCTTCATTATCCGAGGTTGTTTATACATAATTATCTATTGGGACCTCTTTATCATCCACATCCATGTATCTTCAAAATGTATTTCAAAACATTCTTACTATTTTACATAATATGGGTTAAAGTCATTGATACCCTTGTTTGACTTTTTATAATATGTTTATAAAGGAATCTTACCATTTTTTTCCAAACAAGGTCTTTTTTATCCTTTTCGACAAAATTATGGTAAGAATGTCCTTTTTAACTTATACGGTGGGTGAAGCTATTTTCTACCATTATAAACTAGTCAAATATTCCCTTACAAGATTATAAGAATATTTTCAAATTACATATTTTATTTTATAATTATGTGACTCTTAAATGATTTCAAAATAAAAAGATATATTTCACTAAAAAGAGTTTTGATTTCATCTATGTCATCATCCTATGTTGGATTTTATGTTTACTTGGATTTGATTTATTATGATACAAAACTTCCATATTGTATTGAAGGTTTTGTTATATGTTTGACCACAGATGTGCTATTTTTATACCATTCATGATTTATGGTTAAATTATTGAAATTTCGTATGCTAGTTTTATTACGAATGTTTATGATATGTTTAAAACTTTTCATATGAGGAATGTATTGGACTTAGTAAATGACGGGTGGAGCCTGTTATAGATCCTCGATTAATCGGTAGGTCTCATGAGACAACTTGACGTGGAATTGGCTGAGGCCCTTTCCCAATTTTATTTATGGTTTTGGTCGAGGCCTTAATCATTTTTAGACATCTTGGACTAGGCCTTGACAAAATATTTCCGAATGTCCGAAATTATACATTACCTCATTATGGAAATAATATTGATGGTTCATGTGGTCATTCAACTAGTAGAATACACATGATTATGTTTTATTATGGCATTATTTACTCAGCTCATATTATTTCCATGAAATTATTCTTTTTTATTATTGGTAAATGTATGTGGTTTTAATTATTTACGATTCTTAATATTTATTTCATTTTCCGATGTATTACTTACCCGTACTGAGCGTTTGAGCTCACCCCTTTCTTATGTTTCATTTTCCCAGGATATGAAGAAGTTACTTATGAGTGAACTTCAGTCATAATATTGGAGGATTGGATGTTTCTAATGAAATATATTTGTGTTGTATTTGTCTTCAAGTTGTAAATTTTAAATTATGTATGAATCTTTTTTCCTATAATACTAAACTGATCGGTCTTTCAAGACATGATTTCCTTGTGATCATGCCAATGTTATGTAATAATGCACCGACTCTGGGTAACTAGGGTTGGGTCGTTACATATCCCATGGACAATGAAATCCTCCCATTTCCCATACACCTCTATATAGAGAGGTATTCAAAGAATTAACACCTTTATAAAGAGAGGTTATTTAAACCTCAGGATCAACTTCATATGGTTCCCTAAAAAACATCATCCACAATCTATTCCAGCTAGCAGTAGACCCTCATAAGAACCTATTATGGTCTTACATCCTGTAGATGTGTATTTTTGATGAGGAGGAGGCCAACATTGAAATATGGAGAGAGTTATCAAGAAACAACAAACCCATCATGTTCTAGCCCTTCTCCACCTCTGACTACGAGATCATAGATGAGCATGAAAAGCAGTGCATGCTCATCTACAGAAATATTTGTGGGATACTAATCAATGAATAAAGGATCCACATATCCCTTACACTAGATATGAGTTCCACCTATATGTAATCAAGATGAACCTCAATCACCTAAACATAGTTTCTTACTCCATTGCCTGGGATCCAAAACAAGAAAATCACAACATAAATTTTCATCATACTCGCCTCCATTTCATTGTGACCCTTTGGCAGTTGATCGCTGAAGTGACATCATTCAACCATATTTTAGGATGGAGAAAGTATGGATCATTACACTTTTCCTCACCAATGGAACAATATAAACCCTCAAATATGGGGTCCTATGATATTATATCTTTTGTCGAAATAAAGGGACCCGATGATGTATGGGACAGTTTTTCAGTACAAAGTAATTCACCTACATCAAAAATGATTGGGAATTATGAATAGAGAGAGAGGATCACAATTTAGACAAAAAACAATGCCCCTTGAATCAATGATAATTCATTTCGATCATGGATTCCAAAGTTGTGATCATGCTGAAAACATCTTGTACAAAATGGTACCCATCATAGGCCCCCATCAGACGCATATCATATGTGGGAAAAAATTTCCCACATTAAAAAAATTGTAGTAGAATATATCATGGTATCCTTCTAGGAGTGGATCCATTCCACCAAGACATGGGAATATCTACCATAGCCTCCACTCCATGGATTGCCAATTCCATAGAGGACTTAGGAAATATCCTCTACAGATGCAAACAAACCCTATTCCAGTGGGATGAGGGAATCCATATCCCAATCTATATATTTAAAATCATCATCATCTGAGAGTTTCTAATGGAAATCAGAAGTGATTATAGATCATCCTCATCCCACTAGGCTAGGGGAAATTATATCTCAATATTCATCCGGGGAATCATCAAATCCCTACCTGGATTCATTTGATCCTTAGAAATAGGATCATTAAACTCAAATTGTGGCCCCAAATGACCATAAATCCTTAGGGATGGGAGTATTTTAATCAGAATTATCACCATTGAGAGAATCATTCTTTTTCCAGTTGGGAGAAAAATAATAGAAATTAGTCTCCCATCCATTCCTCCAACTACAAGACAACCCACTTCTATTTGAGTCCCATTAGGAAATCATGAATGGAAACTCCCTCAAGGTCATTACTCATAGGCCAATATATGAGGAATGTATAAAAATAAATAAATAAACCCCTACTATGTTCATAAGGCCAAAATACCCAAAATGGCGAATGGTTCGATGAAATACCCAGATCATGGTTGTGTACAATCATCATGTTGCATCAAAATTAATGGAACAACCACCATTTCTATATACGCCTTTATAAATTTAATCATTATCAATATAATCGATATTGTAGATCAAGATGGAAATAAAGGGGGTTGTAACACAGAAAATATACCCTAAGAGGAGAGTGATCTAGATTAACCAATCGAGGCTTCACATACCATGAACCAAAGAAGGCTATAAAATATAGCACCACCAAATAAAGGGTTGAACCCTCCATGTTGAAATAATGCTAATGAAAATGGTAAAGTTATAGATATACCCTAATCAATACCAAAGGATTTTGAGGTTCCTCCCAAGGAAGACTAGTCATTACAATATGATAGTGAAATATAAACTCTCTAAATACTCAACAAGGAGCTATTAAGGGAAATTTTTTATTGGGTAACATCTTCAATATAACAAAATGTCCCTCCTCCCATAACAGTCTATCTGCCAAAAAAAGTGGCATCTGAGCGTCACATTGTCTCTAGATCTAGAAAACTAGTCAACATAGACAAGGAAGTACAAATAATCATGACATCACTCCAATTTGGTGACAGTATATCCCTTTACAAGGTAATCATGTAATCCAAGGATAAATCAATAATTAGTGTGAAATGAATGCAGGAGAACCTCATTATCCCCAACTAGATCCTTTGGGATAAGGTATGGCAAGTTTGGTTGTACCCCCAGAGCTACTAAACATCATTGATTCTCTAGTTACTGGAATGGAATCCATCAACGGAGATTCACACCTATGTAGCCCAAGGGGAATCCATATCCTTAGTGGGTGGATAAATCTTTTCCTCCATCCAATTACACAAATCCTACCTTCTCTACTTTTGATGCAATGGGAAACCACGAAAAATATCTCACACACCTTGTATCCCAATGTGGGCAAATGATGGGCCCTAGATATCAATAAGAGGAAACAAATTTGAGGTGTTTTGTATAGACTAGTATAAGGACAACCTATGATTGGTACAAAACATTTACAGAAGGAAATTTTTTAGGATGGAAATACCTTCTTCATAGGGACCCATACCATTTCATCCACATACGAGGGAAAATGAAAATAGTTGACCTCAAAAACTATAAGAATTGTTGAAATGAATGGTTATCTAACATCAAAGAAAGGTGTAAATGTTTAACCTATTAACTCAGCATCCCTCTCTCATAAGAGAAACTGGTGGAACTCAACACATAAAATCCCATAACTAAGTGGAATATTTCTCTAATTCCAATGAAGTATCCAGATGGATTCCTTTTGTTTATATAAATAGTCCAATTTTTTAAGGAATCCATTTAGCGAACTGGATCAAAATCTCAACTCATTCTCCCATCATAGGGAAAAGGTTTTAGAAAAGAAGTTGCTTAATTTTTTCGCTCTAAATATAGCATCAGTTCCCATACAAGAAGCCATACTGGTTGCAAATACCCTTTCAACTCTTGTTGGAAAAGGTCATCCATTAAATCACCCTTGACCAGAAGCACAAAGAAATCAGGGTCTCCTGATATTTGAGGAATGGTTGAACAACACATACTCCATCATAAATGAGAAAGACCCAAGTTATTTATTCAAATCCATGGATTTTAACCTTCTCAAGATTCCATGCCATAGGAAACCATCTTAGGTCTACCTCACTGACCGTCACAACTATTACCCTTACTATAGAAGGGTGGGTTATAATATTTAGGATTTCTCTATCTTCAAAGACGTTCTTCAAGGCATGGTTGATTTTGGATTGGTGGCACTAGAAAAATATTCCGAGTAGGTGGCTTTCATAAACTATATCTAGTCAAAGGAAGAATATGTATGGAAGGAAATTCCATCAAGGCATGTACAAAATTTCAAAAATATGATGACTTGGAAAATAGCTGATTGAGCTCATGCCATCCTGAGAGAAAAACTTCACATACCCACTAAAGCTCCACCACATAATATAGAGGCAATTGATATACCCCACAAAGGTGGAAGTGACCACTATAATCTGGAATAAATAGAAGATAAAGAGTCATATTCTAATCCAACGCAAGCTATGAATCTTTCAAATTTTTTCCCTATGATATCCAAAGCACAAAAACCACACCACTAGATTGAATCCTCATGAATAATAGAAGTCATATTTTTCTATGATATTGTGATACAGTTTTTAGACACCTTCTTCAGTGATTAACATGCCTCAGGATATGATTTACCTACACATAACTAGGGAATAAGAGGCATCATGTTAAGGAATAAAGGATACATTAAACATCATGGGAATGGTCGGAACTAATATTTCACTCTCATTACCATAGAGGAAATATATGCATTTGTAATTGGTGATAAAGGACTCTGACCAATCTAGAAAAACAATGGAGGTGTCTCAGAAACCTCTATTAGTTTTCCTCTCCCAATTGTCTTGCATGACCGCCTATATGGGTTTGATTTTCTGATCAAACTAAAGAAAGGGGAAGGCATACATGTCCCACACCACTGGTAGTATATTCTCTCACAACCTCTAAACAAGAACTAGGATCTTCTACCTCAAATACCTCAGTTTTTAAGCCACATGTTTGGGAGTTACCTCACCTAAAAAAACTCTAAACTATTTTGCAAAATTATAAAATTATAAAATTCCTAGAGATAGTCCCAATCAAGCTCTCAATCCTGGATGCAATCCATCATTAAAAAAACTTGGGGAGGAACTTCCTAAATCCCTCTGAAACCCATAATAGTTGAGGATAGAATTCACTACAACTGAGTTATATCGAGTGGATTCTATATCATCATGATTACATGTCTTCATCATTCACATTGACTAGGATTAGGAAGAGGTACTTCAAGGGAATATCAGGCCCCTATTTGTTTCTGGAAGACTCAATAATGTCTACATTTGGGGCCTTGATTGATAATGGCTAATGATGAACCTAATTTTGGTTCAAACCATCTATCATTTGGGATGTAGATGAGGGTATTTATCTCTAATAAATATGACTATACCAGGGTATGATTAGAATGAACAAAGAACTATTAAGAAGATCAAACTCCAATCTATATTTTGGTAACTCACAACGGAATGTGAGTGTATGGTTATCCATCAAGACACCACATAAAATGTTCTACTTGGATGGATGTGGATCCATAGCCACCCTATGGTATCATCAAAATTATATTAGTTTTTGATGTTCCCCATCAATGGAATTGTTGGAATAATGCTCGGTGAGAACTCCCCCTTTGAAACTTCGGGTGCCACATATGATGAATAAGATTTCTAAAAGAAATGACGTAAAAAATTAATAGTAGATGATGATATATAGGATACAACACCCAATGGTCTAGGAACTTCCCCTAATAATCATGGGAGTATTCTCAACAATGACTATGTTCTCCCCATTAAACTATTTGATGTAATAGACTTGACCTCTTAGGTCCAAGCCTCTTCTATACCTAGTGATAAGACAAAAGGTAATAATCTCAGGTATCTCTCCACAAAGAATCAAATAGTAGGGGATGATAATGTCTCTTATCACGGCCTCCCTAGCCTAGATAGTGATGGGGAATCCAATATATTTTTGTCATGTTCAAAAAATGTATCCATAGAATCATAATTTGAGGAGTATTAAGATGGCCTAATGAACACCCCACCCACATTCGAGGAAGGTGTATCAATCACCATCAATGATCATAGGTATAAATATATCATAATAGAAGAAGTATCATGGCCGACTATAATTATTCTATCCATATACCTCGAAGCGAAAGAGATTTATATTTCATTTTTGCAGAAAAATTGATATGGGTTCTCTTGTATGTATGAAAAAAAATTCATGGACACAATTTAGCTGTGACTATGCACCATCTAGGCTTACCCAATGAGAATTTAGGATTCAAGCAAGTTGCTGGGAGGATTCACCCCTATCATGCCTCCAATGTAGAGGTGGAAGATTAAAAATTAATTATGTATAACTTGGTCTGAGAACTAAAATACCCAATATGTCTTTCCAACAACATCCCTGTTAAAAAAATAATGGGTATATTAGTCTCTATATTGATTCAAGAGACCATAATTAGCATTCCCCAATGGAATATTTTCTATTTTTGATCATAGAACTCTTTATTTATTCAAATGAATGATTCTAAGAACTATCGTTCGTGGACAGGTATTCCGGGTACTAACAAATAAATATGGCCCATGAAGATGAAGAATCTGCTGCCTTCAGAGAGCCTAAAGGTATCATTTTCTATCAGTTCATACCCTCTTGATTAAATAACTCTAGTGCCACATATCTACATTTCATGAATCATAAAATTAATGAATTTTTGGGATAGATAGTCAAATTTTATCTAAAGGACCTTGTTGTTATGTCCTGATATCAATGTCATCACTTTACAGATCAAAAAATAGTCTTCGAAAAGCGGTGAAAGAATAGTCTAAAGATAAATATGCTGAAATTCAAATTTTGGGTAACATTAGGCATATTTCTTGGCTCTTTTATGCCATCATGATATCATGTCTGACCTAGAGATGACTGATGTCTTCATAGCACTTTCACCCCCCCCCCCCCCCCCGATAAAATCTCAAATAATTGAGGGGTCTCCAAGGGAACCTTTCCTACATTCAGCTATTCATAACCAACATGGCTATTAAATCTCTCACCTTCACTAGGATAAAGAAGAATGGAATTTCCTATTAATGGGATGATGATTGTAATTAAGCCTTTAAAAGTCTCAATAAGTAACCCTTTCACCCCCAGTCCTAATGTCTATGGTGAAAGGGAGCCCACACATATTATCTGTAGCCACCATGGAATTCTCACTAGCCACCATCCTCACATAGAAGAATTATTTGGGGTGTGAGATCCATTTTCACTACCTCAACCATACTTTTCTAGGTACTAATACCCGATACTCTAATGTTTAGAATAATTTTCATGAACACATCGTCATTGTGAAAATTGTGAGGCATTATATGAAGAACCATGACATCCATCTAGTCTCCCATATCAATACTCTCAGGTACATATTTGGTTATCCGATGTTAAGAGGGTTCTTTCATAATGGGTGGCCATTCTGTAGAAATACAACATTCTATTTGCATTATCAAAGTTAGTGAAATGGAAATCCTTGGATGATCTCCATGAATCACATCCTACCCTGGAGAATACATTAATGGTCACTGAGCATCCAGATAAGGATTCTTTTTATTCCCATGATAATCCTCAGACATGGGAGATGTATTATGATGGAACCTCCAAAATTCATATAAGTGAAAGGAATGAAAATATGAATCTCAATCGTGTTGGATTAGAGATTTTTGTATCTCTCCATGAAAATAATTTTTTCCCTACACTTTTTCACTATCTAAAGGTTAGATGAATAACATTGAAGAATACCAAGGCCTCATTACTAGATTGGAACTATCCTTATAGCTTCACATATCCTACCCGATTATCAGAAGGATATTGGGGACTAGTGATAAATCAGATTAATAGAATATATTCCATCAAAATGAAGATAAGTTCCCTATAAATGGATATGTCCATGGACTGATGTAAGAGATACCTTTTGGTCCCACATTGCACCATGATTCCAGATCACTGAAGGTTTATGCCAGCAAATTGGCTATTAAGGCCACAATCATAGCTGACCCTGATCTGGAGGAAGTAGTCTTCCATATCAAACATTGAAGAATGGTCTCATAAAACATCTTATCTTATATTGAAATGATCAACTAGGCCAACACTACCCTAGATAATGATGAACCAATGACCACCCCTAGATGGATGGATCCCATAATCAGTTATCTCCAAAATTGGAATCTCTCAATATAATGATTGTGAAGTGAATAGATTGAGTGCTGTGAAGCTCGCATCACCATTTAGGATGGTCCAAATGACAAAAAAACCTTATACAATCATGTATTTTATGGAATCCTAAAAATATTCATTGTATAAGGATATATTATTCCACCATGGAGGAATTAAATGAGGGATCTTGTGGTTCCCATGAATCATAGACCATGCTCTCCCACCAAATTAAGAGATTGGGATATTACTGGAAAACCGAGCTGCAATACTGCATGAAATTCAGCATGAAATTCCCTACATGTAAGATCTATGAAAACTTCATCCATAAACCCCTATAATATCTACATAAATGTAAGTAATCGTGGCCACTTTATGTTTTGGGAATAGATGATGTAGGGACATAAACCCCAGACATATCTAATAATTTCAAGTACATCCTTATTGCAACCAACTTAATTTCCAAATGGGAAGAGGAAATACCATTCATGGATGTCAATATGAATTATTACATCAACTTCCTAAAGGCCCATAACATTACTAGGTTTTGGGTCCCTTGTATAATATTAATGGAAAATGAAACCATCTTCTATTATACAGAGTTGAAGAGGCCATATCATGAGTATAATATAGATTTCAATCACTCATCCCACTACCAAGTAGGGGAAATTGAATGATAGAGGCCCTCAATAAGACTCTATGGAATATACTCCCAAATTTAGTGAAGAAGGATAATAAGTATTGTTCATAAAAAATTCTTCCTGTTTTATGGGCCTACCATACCACCACACGTACTTCCACACAAGAGACACCATAATCATTTCTTTAAGGGACCTAGGTAATGTTACCCACAAGGTTCCAGCTGACTTCCCTCTGAATAGCTGTTTGAGGAAAACTACATGATACAGATAAATTGAAAAATTCATTGGAAAAATTAGAGTGACTTAATGAGAACATGTTTGGAACACTGCACAACCTAGAAATGCATAAAAATAGGACCTCACAGGCCTTTAATAAAAAGGATCACCTCCATTCATTCTTCCAAAGAGAATTAGTAATGGATCATAGAACCCCATTGATATCAGGGATGAATCATCCATATATGAAACACTGGTGGGAAGTTCCTTACGCCATACATAAGATCTATAATAATATAGCCAACTCATTGGACACCATGGATGGGGAGCATGTCACACCCCCCACCATTGTGAGAGTTCTTAGGAAATACTTCACATAGTTGTAGCGACCAAACCCTAGATAGTCCAAAGCTTGTGTCTAGTACCATTTAATTGACATGATTATAAGGACTCAAATTCTGAAGGATCAATGAGTTTAGTATTCATGGTGAACCAGAAACATACATGTGTTTTTAATTAAAAATTAAAACCCTTATTAAAAAAAATTCTTTCGGGGTTAAATTTATTACATTTTGTGTATCATTGAATATATATATTAGTATATTACTTGGATTCCTAGGGAAACTAAACATAATAAGAGTGAGCTCAAATTATCTTTCAGGATATAGTATAGCATACAAAATATTTAATCAATAATGACAATAATATTGGAAAGGTAAATAAATGAACAACCTTACCATGTAATAAAAAAAATTGAGGAGGATTATAAAAAATTTGGAATGGTTATAACGAGATATACATACCATTAAAATAACTATATAAAGTAAAATGTGTATGTCAATGTAAGAAACTGAAATATATTCCATTTATCAATGAAGCTAGAATGAAATGAATATATAGATATGGAGTCATAAAATCTCATAGTTAAATAATAACTAGATAAAAATAAAGGACATGCTTAATTATTGGATGTCATGTCTTAGGCACATGAAAACATCTATTATCATGATCATTCCTCTGGAAAGTTTAAAACTATTGGTAAAAATCCATCTATATGTATTGAAAAAAAACTCGAAGGGTTTTTAACCATCTAATTTTATCTTATGAGATAGTTGATACATGTTGGGGATTTCATTAATTAGTCCCAAACACATAATTATTACCATAAATAGTCCTTAGTCTATATTTTTCATATCCTATAGAATATTCCTTATCATGTTACCATGTCGAATAAAGTATATGAAATTATAAATTTTTTCCCAAATAATCATATAAATTTCAAGGTGAAAATTGAATGAAAATGGTATATGGTTTAGGTAATAATCATATTCAGTAATAATGATATGGATATTTAGTATAAATTCAATGTCAAATGATCGTAGGAAATTGAATATTTAAAGGGGAATAGAAGGAATAATGGAATTTAATTTGAATTATATAATTAAATAAATCAATATTAAACCATATATAAGATGAATAAGGATGATATCAATACATGATATCACAATTGGTATAAAATTAAATGGTTTATTCATTGATAAATATAAATCCCACAAAAATATCTTTTAAAATCATTATTGAGGAAAATTTCATTTTATTTTGAAAATACTTTTCTTAGAAAATAACTTTTGAAAAAAAAAATTTTAATAGAAAATTTTCATTATAGAAAGGAATATCAAATGAATTGAAAGAATTTATATCGGTACATGTCATACAAGGTAAAAATAGAAATCATATTTCATGCTAAAAAGGATAAAAAAATCCCTTGTTTAGAAAGCTAAAGGAATATTCCTTTGAAAACGTTAGTATAATAAAAAAAGGATAAAAATGTATTTAATACATCATTTTGGAATGGTTAAAAATATATTTTGACTCCATTTTTTGAAAAACTATTTTTTATAATAAAATAGTTGCATCAACTAAAGATTGAAATGAAGTCAGATTTTATTCTGAAAAACATTTTCTAAAACATTTTGAGTACTAATGTGTGGGGAAATGTTACTAATACAAGAGAAAATTCATACATAACCATTCAAGAAGAAATGATATAATTTATGTAAAAATGTTCTTATAATTTCCTCAAAAGGAAATACCTATGAAATTTCATTAAAATTATTCTTAAGGAAAATAATATTTAAACATTTCAAAGTATCTGAAACCACTTTGACACATTTTAAATCATAACCCACGTTAAGTAATAACATCAAAATAATGTATTAAATAACATAATGTTAAAATAATTAATGATATAATATATTAAAATGAGACTTTTATATACCAAAGAAAACAATTAATAGTTTAATACAACATTTAACTCACATATGTAAAAAGTGAGATAAAAATCACAAACATTATGCTTCTTTTAGGTGAACGTCCTTTAACCACATGTATAATAGTTTTAAAAGTGTCATTAACTTATACCATAACCTTAATCACATTTATAATATCATATATTAACTTATATTATATTATAATACTCCTTTGTTAGTAATGTTTCATTATTTTCACTATTTCATGTATTAATTGTTTAGTTCCTAGAGTATGTTTTGACTTATTATTTGTTATTTTTCTTATTTCGATCATGATTTTATCATCTCATGGATTTAAAATATAATTTAATTATAATATATATATTCAATATATATTAATTTATAATAATCTATAATTTTTGGATATAAGAAATTAAATGAAATATTTTTGGAGATGATGGGTCATACGTACGCATGAACGTTACATTCATTTCATTGAAATATTAAAATAATGAAATGAAAATTACATATTTTAATATTATAATTATCTTATAATATCAATGTAATATATGTTACATGGGTTTATTAAAACCATATTTTATTCCTTCAATGAATATAGTGAATGAATCATGTTGATTTAAGGGGCGATAGTCCACACTTACACAGACGACATTATCGTATTTACAAAAAAAATGGTGTGCATAAAGATGTGGATTATAAAGAATTATAGAAGTATAATGAAATTAAAAATATCATAGATATCAAATATAATCATATTTTCCATCATTATTCCCAACCATGAGACGTAGAAATGGAGAAATAAAAAACATTGTTTTGTGAGACGGTACTTGGTTGTACAAATAAACAATAAGTTCATTACCCATTAGATGAGAGCGTGTGTAAGTGTCAGTTGAACCATTAAAATAAAATTTTATCAGTATATTTAAGAAACATTTTTTATATA
This sequence comes from Viscum album, assembly GCA_963277665.1. NCBI lineage: Eukaryota > Viridiplantae > Streptophyta > Magnoliopsida > Santalales > Viscaceae > Viscum > Viscum album. The sequence goes on from OY728157.1 coordinate 502,332,015, forward strand.
ATCATGTAATACAGAGATTTTATATGTGAATAATGGAAATAAAACTAAAGAGCTTGAGGAAAGATGTTAACTATTATTTGGGTAACTCCTCTTTGTTTGAACAAAAGGGATTCCTTGGATTGATTTTAGACCGATATATGGATTCTAGGTTTAGGGGAGGGATTTGGAGGATCTATTTGGTCAGTTATGTTTTGAGAAAATTTTTATTTAGGGTTGTGAGGAATTGGGAAGCAAGAGTTCTTTTTTATTGTGGCGGAGGAGTGTCACTCATGTGAATTTTGGAAAATAGAATTCCAACCACATTTTTTCCATTGAGAGTTGATCCAATAATAGACAAAATTATAGAAAAATGATTATAGGTTATATATATTACCATAAAATGTATTTTGGATAAATTTATAGGTCATTTTTGTCCTTATGTTTAAGGCTTGGTCCCTTGTAATGCTTAATTTCACTTTAATTATTGTAATTACTTTTAATTACTTTCAATAATATTTTTTTATCAAAAACTAATTTGAATGTATTATATATTATAAAATTTTATGATTCAAAATATGGAGTCAATTTTTCAAAATTCCAATTATATAAGTAGAATAAATTAATTTAAATTCAATCATGTATACAGGATGATAGTGCGAGTTTTTAAAGTAAAAAATGTTTAATTGTTTCTAGGTTTTTATATCTAATTTCATTGTGAAATTTATTTAAATGATACACATAGGTTTAATTAATAAAATAATGGCCTAACTAAATTTAAAATCATTTTAAAATATAAGTTATATTAATAAAAAAAATAGATTAAAAAGTATTTTTTGAATAAAATTGAGTATTTTTCAATATTAATTAAAAAATAAAATATTTCTGAATAATTTCAAAAATTCACCATAACCTAATTTTCATGTTTTTATTTTACATATTAATATTATTTTGATATATAAATCTATATTATTAATAAAAATCATATTCAGTATTGGTTTCCCATTAAAAGAAAATAAAAGTGCCCTAATAAAAATATAGGTTTTTATGTGTAATATTAGGTTTGTTCCAATATTATACATATAAAATATATTGGATAAATATAAAAAATATTTGACTCACTATATAATACATAGATTAAATTATTATAAATCACTAATTTTAATTAATTTAATTTATTAAGTAAAAATATCTTTTTTATAATAAAAATAGTATTCTATAAAAATATTCTCTTTGAATTTAATTTGTTCTTGTATTAATTTCTAATTATTTAGTAAAAAATATACTGATTTTATATTGTTTTAAACCATATATTTTTATATTTTATATAATAATATTCATAACCACAAATTTAATAACTAGTTTATATCTTATTATATTTAATAATAATACTTTAATAATATATTTTTGTTTATTAAAACTTAGTCTTATGTGTAATGTGAGATTTTGAAGAAATTAATTGTTGCTGAGATGTACACTAACTGAGTGTCGCATGCATTTAAATATATACAATATTTTGAATTTATTTAAAACAGTAAATATATTATAAATTCTTCTAATATTATATTCCCTTACATGCTTGGTGTCGTGTGTGATACACGTTGTCGATTACAGTATTCCTACTTTAGATTTTTAGGGTGCTACATTCTCCCCGCATTAATTAAATTTCTTCTTCACAATTTAAAATAGTTTATGGTGATGTATAGTTTGATATTTCCAATTTTAGAAATCCCACACCGTGATAAGAGTTAGTAATAAATCCTCAAGAAAATAGAGAATGACAGTTACAAGGGTCACATGGAATAACATATACACAGGTCTCCAAGTCAGATAAAATTAGTGTAATGTATAGACACATACATAGAGTAAAAGTGTAAATATTTTTATCGAGTGACTGTAGTCATCATACACAAATAAGTGAATGATCAGTGGAAATTTGAGGGCCTCAAAGCCATAAATATGTGATGATTTTGAACTCCATTGAATCAACATAAATTAATGTATTATGGAAAAAATTAAGATATGTTTCTTCATGTTAATAAATTCAATTTTTCCTTATGAATATAATAATATTTTATTACATGATAAATTTTAATTTCATACAAAAAATTCCATATTTTGTTTGTGCATCAATAAAATTCAAATTCTTCCACTACATCATGAAATGAATATTCAAAAATTCACTTTGATTCTTTAATAACTAAAATATATTTTTAATAGATATTAAGGCCTATAAAAGGGTTCCAAGTCTATATATTGGTCTATAACTATTCACCAAAGCTAATATGGTTGATACATTAATATATTTCCATAAAAACTTACAGTAATAGTTCATTATTAGTATTTATTCATCAAAATTTTCAATTAAAAACAATGAAATATTAACCAAGACATTTTTTAGGTCAGTGGTTTTCATGAAACCCTAATCATCCTTCGATCTTGGGGTTATGACCAGCATCCTTTCTATACTTAATTTGTTTTCACCAAGCATACATGTTGTCCTTTTCTAAAACGACATTAATATAATTTTGAAAATAAATATTTTTTTCATATTTGAAATAATGTTAATCAAAAAATAACCTTTAGGAATGCCTTTTAAAATAACCCTAATGCATAAATACATCATCCAATTATTTATAAATAGATCCTTCCTTGGTCTAGGGTTTAACCTATGTTCATCATTTTAATTATCTATTCAAACCCTTCATATTTGATGGTAAAAAAATATGAATTATCCAAAGTGTATCCCCTGAGAGTGTCAAACTAAGTGTGAATTAAGGCCTATTTTCATGTAACAGGTATCGTTGCGTTAAGACCAATCCACCTCGTAAGAGTTGTTACCCCTAGGTACATCTCTTTCATAACCACATCCACTTGTACTATCTAGAAAGTGATATATTTATAGTAATACCCACATAATATATTTCTTAACAAAAATATTAGATGTTCTTCTATACTTTTCCTCAATTTATAACATAAGGAGAAGTTCTCTAATCTATGTTTTCCTAAATCTAGTTCCTAAAATCTATACTAACCTCCCATTGATTCCAACTATATAGACCTGACCCCAGAGAGTTCAGAATCAGTGTCTACTACCATTATAGTGGCATTATTACAGGGAATAAAATTTTGAAGGTTAAAATTGTTTAGTAGTATTGGGAAACTAGATGGATACATGATTCTTGTATTAAAAATAAGTATACTAATTATAATAGAACTTTTTCTTTCAAGGATATCTTTATTCGCTCTACTATATCCTTACATATATTTCATAGAATACTTCTTGGATTCGTTGGGAAATGATACATAGTAATAATGAGATCAACTACTCAATAAGGGTAAAGTATAGTGGATGAAATAAAGAATCAATGAGAATAATAATTATGGAATGGTAAATAACTGAACACACATACCATGTAATGAAGAAATTGAGAAGGAAGTGTATAAAAATTGATAATGTAATAACTAAAAATGATGCAACTAAAAAAACTAGATATGTAAAAAACAATATAATAGGGACAGAAACTGAAACACTTGACATTTAATCAGTGAACTGATAATGAAATGAATCCATAGATATGTCAACACAAAATATCATGGATAAGTAATAACTGAATCAAAATGATGGAAATTATTAATTATTGGATGTCTTTTTTATAGCATATGAAAACCTCTACAGTAAAGATCTGTCGGTTTAATATTTTAAAAAAATGTATTGAAGCTCATCTATTCTACATAGAAACATACTCGAATTGTTTTTATTCAACTATTTTCATCTCATCATATTACCGATGAATTGTTGAGATTTATTTAACCTGCCTCCAACCTGTAGGTCATTCCTTCAATGGTCCCCAACCCATATCATTCATGTCCCAAGTACTCATCATATAAATAAACAATATGGATTATCAAATATCCGTATTGAATAAAGGATATGGATGTATCATTTTTTTTCAAATAACACAACTAATTTCAATGAAAACATCATGTAAAAATAGTATACATTTCGGGTAATAATTGAATCCTAGAAAAATGATATGGATATTTAGGGGAAATTAAATGTCAAATGATTATAGTAAATTGAATACTTTATGAGTATTAAATGGAATAATGGAAGAGAATATGAATATTATCCCTAGAAAAATCAATAATAAACCATCTAGAGGAAGGATAGGGATTGTATTAATACAATATATCTAATTTTGATTAATAATAAAGGGTTTATATCATTGATTATTTGAGATACTAAAAAAATATCTTTTATAAATATTATTGTGGAAAATATCCTTTTCTTTTGAAAACATTTTATTTGAAAATAACTTCTAAAAAAAATCATTGAAACAAAATCTTTTAAAATTTTCATTAAATATTCAATGAAATTATGGTGGGTAAATATGTAAATGGTGTTTTAGGTAAAAATAAAATTCTTTTCCACAGATAAAAAAGTTATGAAAATTCATTGATCATAATTCTATAAGTAGATTCCTCTGAAAACATTGGTAAAAGAAAAAAATTCAATATTATTTTTAATAAATAGTTTTATAATTGTTAAAAAAAATTATAACTTTTTTTAAAATATAGGTTTCAGAAGAAAATAGGTTCTCTGACTAAAGTTATTAATGATATATGTTATTATTAAAAAACATTTTCTACCACATTTTCAGAACCAAATAGTTGAAGAATAGTACTAATACATAAAAAAGGAAAGAAATAATTATAGGATAGTAAAATAAATGGTTTAATGGAATAATGTTTATGTTATTTCTATAAAATGTTAATACCTTTGAAAGATCATTAAAATTGTTCATGAGGAAAATAATCTTTAATCATTCCAAAGTTTCTCATAGGACATTGAAACATTTTAAATAATAATCCTCATGAATTAATAAAATTAAATGGATGTTTTAAATTCCATGATGATAAAATAATTCGTGATATAATATATGAAAATGGGTAGTATATACTCCACACAATATAAGTATGTTTTGAATATTAAATGTATCTCATAGATGTAAAAAGTAAGATGAAAATCCCTTACCTTCTGTCCCCGTTCAGGTGAACATCATTTAGACTCTTGTATAATGGTTTTAAACATCTAACTATCTTATAAAAGTACCATACTTGTATATAAAATATCATATATTAAATTCATATAATATCTTATTGTTCTTTTGATAGTAATGGTTCATTATTTCCATTCTTTTTTGTGTTAATTGCATATTTTCTCCAGTATGTTTTGACTAGTTATTTGATTTTATTCTTACATCGATCATTATTTATTCATCTCAATGAAGTATGAAAAAATTTAATTATCATATATATTCATTATATATGTATTTATAATCTCTTATAATGTCAGAAGACAAGAACTGAAATGCACTGTTCATATAGACGACAGGTCGTAAGTATGCATGAACACTGCATTCATTTCTTTTTAATGTTAAAAGAATGAAAAAAAAATATTTATTTATATTTTAATTATCATATCATATCTTTGTCATATATTTTACATATGTGTATTAAAGAAATCTTTTATAAATTCCATGTATTTTGTGAATTAATCACATCACTTTGAGGGGGCGGTAATCCAAACATCCACAAACGATGTTATCTTATTTACGCAAAATCAAGTGCATAATGTTTTTTGATACAAAAGAAATAGAGAAGCATAAATAAATTATAAATATCATATAAAACATATAGAAAAATCGTTTCCATCATATTTCCAATCCATTACATATGGTAAAGGAAAAATGAGAAACTTCATTTTATGTGGTGGTAGTTCATTATAAACATAAAACTAAATTTCTTGATGAAATTTGTTACACATTCTTTGGGTAACTCCTTTTAGTTTAAATGAAAAGGCCTATATAGATGGATTTATGACCAATTTGGTTCTTTTTGGTTGAGGGGATGTATTTGATGAGCTTTTTGGGAAGATCTTGGTTGATCCACTGTGTATTCAGTGATGTGAGGTAGTGGGATGCATGAGTGCCTTTTGTAGTAAATGAGAAGTGGCACTCTTGTAAATTATTGAAATAGAATTACACAACGTTTTTTCCATTTCATGTGGCCCAATATTTGTAAAAAATTTATCTAAGGTAGGAACGGTTGATATATGGATATCCAATGGATTTTTGTCAAGTTTGTAGGTAATTTTTTTCTTCAAGTTTAAGGTTCAGTCCCCTGTTAAGCTTAATTCCACCTCAATCATTGTAATTAATTTGAATTACATTTAATAATATTATGGGTTAGATTCAATGTTGAATATATTTTAAATTGCAAAATATTCATATTCAAAATATGGAATCCATTTTTAAAAATTCCAATCACATTAGTGGTAGAAAATAATTTAATCTTAATCCTGCCAACTGAATAACATTTCTGGATTTCAGAGTAAGAACGTTCAAAATATTTCTAGGTTTTTATATCAAATTTCATTATAAAATTAATTCCAATTAACTAATTTTGATTAATTAATAAAAAAATATCTAATTAGAATTTATAAATAGTTTAAAATCTAATTTATATTTATAAATATATTAGATGAAAAAATATGTTTTTAATTAAAAGTTAGTATTTTCACTATTTATTAAAAAATTATATACTTTTTAAAAATATCTAAATATAAACCTAACCTAATTTTTTTAATTATATTTAAAATATGAATTTTATTTTGAGATATAAAATATATAAAAGTTCTAAAAATTATATTTAAAATAATATCTCCATTAAAAGTGGGTAAGAGTGCCTTAATAAATATATATGTTTTTATGTCTAATATTGTGTTTATTCCTATCTTATACATATCAAATCTATTGGATTAATATCAAAAAAAATTGATTGAATATATTATATATAGGAAGATTACATTAATATTACTCACTAATTGTATTTAATTTAGTTAATTATGGTAAAACAACATTGAGAGAATTATAGCATTTTTATATAAAAATATTCCCTCTATATTCAATTGTCTCTTATATTCATTTCTAATTATTTTCTAACCAGTGTATTTATTATATAACTATGTCAAAAATATATTTTCATGTGTTATTTAATACTATTCAAAACTGTACATGTAACCTCTAGGTTATATATTATTATATTAAATTATTATACATTAATAATATATTGTTGTTCATTAAAACACTATCTTACGTTTAATATAAGATTTCACATAAACTTTTTGTTGTAGAAATGTATGCTAACACAGTGTCATGTGTATTTTAAGTCATAAAATATATTGAATTTGTTTAAAATAGTACATATATAATAAACTCAAGATATATTATATTCCCATATGCACTTGGTGTTCCAGGTCTTACATGTTGTCAAATACAATGTTCCGACTTTATATTTTCAAGGTGTTTCATATATATCATAAACCACATTTTTTCTTGGAATCCTGATGTTAAAATACATGAGTTTTTCCTTACCATGTGACCTTAAACTAAATGATGTTCTTCTTGAACACATGACATTAAATTAAACGAAGATCATCCTAGATACATGATGTTAAACTGTAAAAGATCATCCTCGCTACATGAAGTTAAACAATATGACCACATCCATGTTACACGAAATTGAAAGGTATAACTTCTTCTTTAGTACATGAAATTAAAACTGCATCGAAAAAGTATTCACTACATGATATAAATATGCATGGATCTACAACATCTCTTCCCCTTCATTTCAGTTGATCCATGTCCTTATTTCATGATGTTAAACTGCATTACTAAAATTACTTTCTTCATACTGTTAAAATATACAGGTATTCCATAACTATATAAGGATTGATTCCCATTTTTTTATTGAGATTCATCAGGATTCTATGATCCTATATCATGGTCCATCCACTACATGATAGAAAATTTCATTGTTGTACCCTCAACAACCTCTGCATGGTGAGAAAATCCCATGGAATTCCTTGTTTCTAACACCTAGCATAGCTCACGTGATCTTAGTAATTGTGGTAAGGTCTTTCCCAAAAAAACAGGGCTTGAAATACAAAATAGGTCTATCGTGGTCTATAATGAAAGACAATAAAAGGAACATGATGGGTCATTTCTACATGAAGTTAAGTTTCATTGTCATTGTCCTTGCCACTTGACATAAAATTGCGTGGTTCCTCAAGAACAATGTGTGGCTTAATTCATATCACCATATGATACATAGAAATACCTGGATCTCTAATCCTATCATAGAAAATAACAATCAATAGAAACAATACATGCCTCTCTGAATGGGCCAGACCTGTGAAGAAATATTTTCACATTGAAGAACTAAGTGTGACTTGATTCTTGTCCTCAAATGATACATAGTGATGATTGGATTTAAAACTCCTTTTCTAGTCATAATAATCAAATATAAAAATTCCCACCTCTTTGAGTATGGGTCAGATGTGAAATGTGACTTCATTCATGACTATGGGTGGTTTGATTCTCATCTTCATGAGATATGTAGTGATACACAGGCTTCCACCCTTGGGCCCAACTAAAACAGTACCTTTCTTCCAAAAGGTTCATATTTTTCATCACCACATGACGTTAAACTTCATGGGATTTCAAGAACAATGTATTGATTGATTCTTATCATCACAGGATACAATGTGATACCTAGATTTACATCATTATGTGTATCCACAGTTTCCCATTTCACTACAGGAATCACATGTCATTACCATATGATGTTAAACTATATAAAAAATGCCTTGGTCACATGACATTAAAACATAACAAATATAAATTCATCACTAGTTAATGATAAAATACATAGGGTATGTCCTTACCACATAAAATTAAACTACATAGAAAACATCCCATCTTAATAAAGATAAATTGTGCAAGGCATCACCTATTTCTCATTCCCTATCAAGAGACCACAAAAAACATATCAATGTCTTCTAGAGTATGATTTGTATAAATAATCTTTTAAAGCATCAGAATCCCTAATACACATATCATTTTAATTACCTCAATTTCGTAGTATTTTAAAAAACCATCCATGGCCTTTGGAATGTATATCTGACTTCAATGGACCTTTTTCATGACTATACTTGTTTGCCTATGGATCTTTCATATGAACCAATGGTAATTAACCAAATGTGTCACTTGTTAAAAAATAATTTCCAATAACTTGGATAACTTACATCACCATGGAAGAACTAAAAACCTCATTGTGATCTAAACTACTCTTAGTATGACAACTCCATGTCATTTCTAATAACCTGAGAACATTGGTCCATGATAAAATTCATTTTCATCTCCCGTTCAGAAGAATTTTAGTATTATATTGACCTTAGATATCCTAATTTGGATCTTTTTTATCATCCTCATTATTAGATCTTTACGTGTCACAACCATAAACTCTAAGATCTATGATCATTTTTGTAAAACTGTAAACACTAGCCCAAATGGTCCCAAATGCAAGCTCATAAACTACTAGAGAGAGAGTCATAAAACATTCGAGTTCAAAACTCGAAAAGGGTGGCCTAAGTAAAATTCAAGTCTTCGTATGATGAACTTCCCATATCTATAGATTGTTAAATAATAATAGTGCCAATAAATAAGGCATAAGGTTCATAGGTTCTACTTTATAGCTCTTGAAAAATCCAATCTACACACACTAAAACCCCTATCTTATAAAATTTATAGAGTAATATCTTGTGACACCTCCTTTCAATGAATATATATTCACTAGGTAGTGACACAAATTTTAGGGTTCTCAAAACCATCTACGGTATTACACTTCCCAAAAATCACACTTCATGAATTGATCTCCTCATATCACCACCACTTTCTAACGAACTTAGAAAGGATACCCAACTTCCAGGGACCTTTTCATTACTATTCATGTATGCCTATGGCTCAATCATATATGTAAATGGTAGTTAGCCAAATGTGTCACTGTAGAAAAGGGATTTATGATCCTTTTGAGACCTGACATCACTACAGTTGAACCCGACATCCCAACTTATCTTGGGTCATTCCTGTTATGATTTTTCCATATCATCTTCCAAAAACCTAGAACTTGGGATCTTGATTTACAATATTCATGCCAAACTATCCAATAAAATTTTACATCCTCAACACTGTTTCACCATCTCTTTTACACTTTCTCAATGAAGAAATGTGACATTCCATTACAAAACATTTGTTGGCTCATGCCTTGTGGTTCAAAAACCTAGGATGTAGGTCTCAAGAATTATAATGTAAGATCCAAATTTCTCTAGGGTGACAGAATCCTACAAGGATTGATTTCCTACCATAACCAACCCCATCTTCTAGAGATTTGAGTGTTCGCAATCCTTTCTTATAATATGGAATGATGTGGGAATATTCATTTTCATGACCATGCTACTGGAGAATAAGGGCATTGAGCCACCAACTAAATGCATATTTTATTTGCAATAGAGTATCCTCAATCCTTGTGAGCCTTGGAAAAACCATGGTGGAACCTGGAATCTCATAGTGTTATGGGTCATCCCCAGAATGTCTCCCATATACCTTGTTCACAGACTCAAATGTTTTGGTTTTGATTTATGTTTTCTATATTCTAACTAAATAGTTACAACTACAATCCCTAATAATCCACAATCAACCCATATTACCTACATAAATCTATAATCACCCCTAGATATGATACTCAGCTTCAAGGGACCCTTTTCTAAGCTATAAACATATGTATATGGATTCTTCATATACACTTATGGTTGTCAACCAAATGTGTCACTCTGTAAAAAGGTATTCTTGATCCTCCTAAGTATCTGCAAAACCACATTATAACCCAACACCTTAGTATGTTTTGAGTCATTCATATCATGTCTTCACTATATACTCTGGCCATATATAAGTTTTGAGATAAAATATCCTAAACTAAAGTGATAACATGGCTGATCTAAAAGAAACTAAACTAATGTGATAAAATACTCGATCTAAGAGACCCCAAATTAAATCGATATAATGTTTGAGCTAAAAGTCCCAAATCTAAATCAATGTCAGGTCCAAACTAACAGAACCTAAACAAAATTGATAAACAATTTGAGTTAAAATCCCCGAATATATAGTTTGAGAACTATTCAGTATGAAAGATATTGATAGGTCCACCATATATCCTTAGAAAACATCAATCTACTCAAGATAAGACTATTGGATTTGAAAAAATATTTATTACTCTTCCATCAAGACATTTCTCCTACCCAATCATTCCTTATAAAAATCGGGTGATCTCGGGATATCTTGGAAATATAATCAATCAAAAATATCTTGTTGGTGGCCACTAATTAAAAATAATCCAAAAATATTCTAATATAATTTCATAATTAAAATCATTGTGTTTGTGTTTACTAGATATTATTCAATATATGGGTAATATTGAAAATCAATATAATATCGAAGCAACGAAATGTCATGCTTATCACGGATGGGAGAGAATATGGAAAAAAATTGGAAGGTTTAGGAAAGTCAATTAATAATTTTTAAGGATGAAGAATATCTACATGGAATAGTATCTCCAAAAATCTAAACAAAAGCAATGTACATCCAATTATGATGTGATTTGTTCTATACAAATGGCCAAGTCACCCATGGTCTGGAAGAAAGAATTGGTTGAATGCTGAAGTGTCTCTCATCCCACCTATTCATCTTCTACTCTAGGATGAAGACCTTAAACCCAATTTTCCAACCATTCAAATATATTTTTAGTAGTTTCTAATGAATAGGATGATTTTTAATGGTCAGACCCCATTTATTCTATGATTTATGCTATCATCTATATTTTTGCAGTTTAAGTGTCCATATGATCTCACACTGTAGATTTAAACTAAAAACCTTACTTCAATGCATCTGATGACTCCCTCATCTACTAAGAAATATGATCATAATATATAAGATCCTGAGAATATATTTCACATGTGGCTAGAACATTCTGAGTCAAAACTAATTGCTTCATGATTTGATACAATGGTTTCCAGTCATAACCACCTTCCCCCAAGTCAAAAAATAACTGATGAAAGTGTTCCCCTTGATTGTGGAATACCTCTAAAGTGGAATTAGTAACCATGGAATTAATCAATCTCCATGTAATCCAATGTTTCATCTGAGCCTCTATAACAATTGGAGAAGGTGTGACAGGAGGGATAATCGGTTGAGCTGATAAGGAAGAAGAAGAAGACGCATCATATTCCCTTCTCTCGACGGGCATATCATCCATAGACTGTACTAGAGGGTTAATTTCATAAATAGATTTTGTTTCACTATTAGGGTAGTAATCAGTGTAATGAGTTAAATTTCATAATGCCTCACCTATATCTTTAATTATCTCCATCATCACCACTAACAATAGGGTTGGTAAGTAAAAGGGAATATCCACATGACGAACTAGTTGGATTTTCACACCATCTGGATAAGTTATTACCCAAGACTAAACATAATCCTTGGTATAGAAGGATATTACATCAGTGGGCGGGAGTATGATCTCAACCACAGTGTCATCATGAGCCAGCATCATCCCAAACTGGATGACGATCCCATTATGTTTCCCCCATCATATGCTAGCCAAAGGGAGATGGGAGATTTTTTGGGTATAGATAAACTGATGAGTCAATTGATGGGGTGTGTAAGGATAGTATATAATCAGATTTTCTACCATGGCTGTAACAACTCTATCTAGAAGAGATTTCATTTTTGGCCTTTCATCGAGGGAAATATGATAATTATCAATAACTGACGTAGTTGGTTCATGAAATGTGTAAAATTGATACTATCATATTGCATCATTGCATTATTAACCTCAATAAGTCATAATGAAATTGTTCCAACCCCTGATATGTTCATCAGTTTATGATGGGATAAATATTTTGGGATCCAAGTGGAATAATAATATACATAACATTTGATATGCCCATTTTCCATCCAAACAAGAATTGCAGAGGACCACTGATCCTATAACGAGTGTAACCTTGTAGGATATGGTCCAGGAGTTGGTAATGTAATTCAAGGAAAGACTCTTCTCTATAGAAAAAAGTTCCTTCCCAAACCCATGCCACCATGACCAATATGCGGACATAGGTCCTAAAACACCTATACCAAGCCATGAAAAGCATCCAATACCAAAAAATAGTAAAAAATCCTTCCTTCCTTATATCTAGATAGTACATCAAATTCTGATAGTATATCCATCATGTATAGTCCCCATCTTCCTATATGTCGCAATATGATACAACACTATCATGTTCCTATAGAGAAGGGAACCGATGAGGGTGTATGGAAATTGGCATGATCTCACTATGGAAAAGAAAAATATTGATCTCATCCTTGAATGAAATGAGTGATCACATCATCATCTCCTTTCATAATTTCTCTTTAAAAATGATAAAAATAACCTTTAAAAAAACTTGGAGTCTGTAAGAGATCATCCCAAACATTTTTTTGTAGAAAAAACTCATCATACATCTCTCCAAGGGGGGAAATCCCACCCATTTCATATATGTCCCATAGGTTTATTCCCACCTCACCTGGGGAAATATGGAATGTATTGGTGTCAAGGAACCAACAGTATATTAGCTCCCAAAGGAGGTATTGATGGTTTTAGATGATGAATTGGAAAATACACATGGCTTCCTATAGATGAAATCTCCATACATGATCAGGAAACTCTTTGAAACTTTTTTTCACCTAGATGGTCATGCCCATTAATCAATGAATTTTCCACTGGGATGTAGATCCCACTTTAATCTCCATCTGGTGTTGGTGTTTTCTAGAGATGAAGAAATTATAATCAAATAAGCCTAAGTGATATTCTAATGAGAGAAATCACAGCCATTGGACCTAATAGTGATTTTTAAATCATATAAGAAAACACTTTGGTGTAACTACTAGAAGCTGTTCTAATACATCAATTTTCATCTGAAAACACAATAAAGATGATAAAAACCATTGAGATAAAAGATTTAAGTCATATAGAGGAATGAAAACATCTTCCATAAAACCAATCATTTATCGGAAAAGTCATTGAGATAGAGGATAATTCATGAGCTATGATGAGGGTAACATATTTAAAAGGTCATTATTAGAATGCATGTGATATTGAGTTCAGTGTTGCAATTTTTGGAAATCATGGGCCTTTAGATGGACATAGCTAAGAATGATTGAGGAGAACCATAATCCATCGAAAAAACATAAGTTTAATATGTGAGATGGATGAAATAAAATTATTTCAAAGTAAAAACAAAATAAACTGATAGCATAATGATCATCGCATGAATCATTAAGGGATTCACGAATATAATAATGAGTTTGTGAATCACCTAACTCCAAAATATCTCACAGGTCTCACAATCCCATAAGAAATTTCACAATAACATGAGCCATTGGAGACCTAGGATCATATGACTTTGACATTAACATACGAATCTCATTATAATGAATCAATATAATTATTAAATCTATAGACCCTAGAGAACCTTCAAGATAATAACAACCCTCATGGACGGAGTGAAACAAGGTTACCAAAATATAGTTCTACATTTGTTTGGGGATGGTGCTTTAGAGAGGGATGTCTTGTACAATATTCCTTGAAAATGTAGTGCTCATGATGATGTCTCACGACCAGATCTCATATAAGGGTATTGTGATGATGGATCATATTGACAAAAGGGTGAGAACTCTGGAGGAATGAGTGGTCATTGAAATGAGGCCTCCCACCACATCCTTATATATAGATAATTTCTTTTAATACCATGCATAACCTATTAGGCTAAACAAATCCCAGGACACTGACTCATGAAAATTTGAATGACTTTTGTGGGAATTTACCTTCATCAAAAAATGATCCCTTGTCCCTACTAAGGATACATCTATGTGGGGGGATTTTATGAATCCCTCCAAATGAGCGTCAAAAAATTCACATGGGAGAAATACTTGAATATAGCTATTATCCTCCCCATAAAGGCAAAGTAACCATAAGGTGGCTAAGACCCACAGATCACGTGACCATCCAAAGGATGCCTGATTGTGTGGTGATCTTGAGGTTATGCGAAGACTCCATGCACATTAGATAACCTATGAAATGTCCAACCCAAATATTTTTGAAGATCCTTCTACACTAATAGATGTTCTCCGGAAAATCATTGGAAATTTGGTGGTGATGGGATGATCTCCCTTAGTTCTCATGTATTTTCAACCAATGTGAACCAAAAAATGCTTCTGAAAATTCAGCAATGTTGGGAGGATAATCTTCAAAAGGCATAAGAATCTTGCATCCATAAAAATCATGCAACACATCATCGATGGATAATATTATTGCCCTTGAAAACATCCAAGATAACTCATGAGATCCAAAACCATTATAGAATAAATAAAATTATCTAAAATAGGATAAGGTGGGAGCACTCATGGTCATAAAGGTCATGGGATACACCCCTAGTGATTTGCAAGACACTGTGTGACCCTGGTGACATGCCTGCCTCATCTCGTGAAAGCCAACTAAATTTTCATCCCCATTAATTGAAGGGCCCCATATGCGTCATGGTGACCTCAAACATCCCATTTGGCTCTCTAAAGAAAAGGGATGAATTTTTTTTATAAAATGATCATGCATCTCCACATGACCTTTATTGGCCATGTGAGGCATCATCCATAGATAGAGTTTTTTTCACAGACATTACTCATTCAATCTCACATGAATCTTAAGAGTTGTAAAATAAATAAACGAAATTAAAGGGAAGGATTAGGGAGCCTCTTGTAGTCATAAAACCATTATGATGTACTATGGTCATCAATAGTAGGTCCTTAAGGGACCCTCTGACAAGTAGACCATATCACATGAAGACGACAATCAATTCCTAATAGGAAAGTACATATGCTTGATCAACCAGTGCATCCAAAAGTTTGATAAATTTTTCCAACCTCAGTGTGTGTCCCTAGACCCATGGGTAATGTAATTTTTTAATCCCTAATCAAATGAACTATAGTAACACTAATTCCATCCATAATTGGGTGACATAATATGCGTTTATAAGGCCTGATCTCCATTTCAAATCTACAAAGGGAAATCCTATTACATAAGTCCCTCACCCACCAAGAAGTGAAATTGATCATTTTCCACCCTTTTTTTCTCAAAATGAACATAGATCATATGGGATTTGAGATTTTTAATAATCATATCATCCAAAAAGATAATTTAAACCTCATAGTGTAATATTTCATCAAGAAAACTATGGTGTCAATGATTCCTACCATAACAAGGATACCTATGACACTTCCAAAGAGTTCAAGACCCATATTAATATTATAAGGCGATCCTAGAATATAAGTCCCACAAACACAATCAAGGACGTTGATTATTTAATCCTTTTTTATCAAATTGAGTATAGATCTCATGGGCTTAGGGAGTTTCAATAATCATATCATCTTCACCATAAAGATTCCCAAAGACCAGGGAATCATCAGTGTGTAATCCTCAATTGACTAAACTATAAGTACTCTTATTACTACCACAACCAAGATACATTGGAATCCTTACTATGGAATGAACCTCAACATTGAAAGGCATCTACCTCAAAGTGTGTCCCTATATGCATTTGGAATTCCAACCATCGAGACCCAATCATTTTCATGGGTTGCTCAATATACCTCATCTATCAGTGGATTTAGAACCCAAGTGAACTAAGACAACACTAGTTCTATCCGTAATTGGAATATGTTGGAAATCCCCTAGGGACTCAATCATTAATTACTGGTGCATCAAGGCACTCATATATTCTCTTTTATATGATGTTAAACTAGATGGGGTTAGTGAAAAATGTTTTTTTATTCCTATAATAACCAAGATATGGTGGATTCCCCATAATGGTTATATCACCTCCTTGGAATATTAATAGTCTCCCTACATGGAAGAAAATTCCGAAGCTTCTGGTTATATGGCTTCATCTCACAAGCAGTTGGGAATAGTTAAAGAAAATTAGTTACATACAAATGGATTCATAGATGAGACCAATCTTCTTCAATAAGAAAGAGAGTTAATCTATAGTAATTTTCTAGGGTAATCAGTGTCGTATTAGGATTATGAAGAGACTCACAATCATATCATTAATCAATATGAGAGTCTTGGAGTAGGAAACAATACCCCCAAAAGGTTGTGATGACCCTGACCTCTAATCCTCTCTACCAATGTGACTCCCTGTGTGCCATCAGGACTAAAAACCCAAGTGACCACCTACCATTGGAATGATTGTTCATACTCAGTTGTGGATGGGGGAACTCTTGGGAGTTATTAGGGAAGGCCCGACAAATGGAAAACCTGATAGGAATAATTGAGCAAGGACTTAAACCCCCTCATAATCAAACTGTTTGGACAATCACTTCCAAATTTCCTCTTTCTTTAAGAAAATGTTTTATGAAAAATATGTGAAATGTTTCACAATCGAATGACTTGGTGAAATACAATAACATCTTTGTCAAAAAGGCATAATATATATTAGAGCTGAGTTTTTTCAAATGAATTATTGTTTTAGGTGACAATTAAATAATTTTGAATAGAAATCAAACAAACTTTTAATTTTTTAAATGATATTTCTTTTTTTTATAAATTCACTCACATGAGACTTATGATTCATTCACACACACTATCAAATTCTAGATAAGAAAATTATCTAATGTTATCCTACTTGTTATTACGTATTATGTATCATGCGAACATGCACCAAAGAATGTTTTAATATGTCAAATGAAAATAAGGTTAGACACAAATATAATTAAAATAAATGAAAATACAATTAGGAAAAATTCAATTAATATCAGACATCAAAAATAAACAATGCGAATGAATATATCATCTCATAATTAAAATAATGGAACTATTATCATTATATTTACATCAATAAAATAGAAAATGAAAAATAATGAATTGAAATAATTGGGTTTGTTTTAATCAAAATATCATTGTAGCCCACCACCAATGATTTATAAATGAGAAACACTATGTGAATTATCGAGGAAAATATCCTTGTGAGTCAAGAATGAAACCATAACCACTACCCAAAAAAAAATTAATCATTAACACACGCACACGAATCATCACTATTAATTAAAAATGTGACACAAATGTCATCATAACATGCATGGAATGTCATTTATTATGGAACCCAACATGTTATTGATTATAAGGAGGATAAGAAGTGTGATGATTGTTGGATCATTGATGAAAATTGAGAAAGTGTATCAACATATAGGATTATAATAGGATGTATAGAGAGAATGTGGGAGGGATTTGGGTTGATATTGGTACTTGTAATGGAAGGAAAAATTCTGGATGATTAAGGGAAAATTGGCAAATAATATCTTTCCTAATGCTTGGGATCAGATGCCATTGTAGGATGAAGGTTATGGATTATGGAAAGATTATTCCTGTATATGGAAATATGTCATCATTACTTATGAAGAGCTATGTTTTGTGGTGTTAATAAATATTTTGATAATTTCTGATTGTGACATGGTCTATTGAATGGGATAAGAGCGAACACTAAATATCTCGGTATGGGAGAAAGTACTATGAAATCCTTCCTAAAAATAAATATTAATGTCTAAGAATAATATATAAATTAAAACTAATATCAATAGATAATATTGGTTTATAATTAACTATAATTATAAAAAATCTATAAAACACTATGAAGCAACAAAAAAATTCCAAAAATAAAAAACAAATAAACTAGTTAATTAAAATTAATTTAATTTTTTTTGAAAATACATTTAATTTTCATGTGCATAATTTTTCAATGAATCACTCCCATCAATTATTCTACTTCTAGGATCTATTAATGATTTAATTTTTTTTGGATGGACCAACGAACATATGAAGAATGAGGACCAATGACTTCATCTGAATTAGTTTCATTCTATGATGCCTTCCCCAATATGGTTTATTGGTTGATTAGTATGGTGAAGTGTATAGATATATATTCCCCCAACCCCCATATACCCACATTGTTTAGGAAATAAAGGATTATATATCAAATCTCCTTCATGTTGTTCATGCATGCTTCTTGGAGGAAATCACAATACTTCATCATCTTGGTGGTTCATGCTACTAAAAAAGGGGTTATGTTAACTAAGAGGCATAGTTTATTCTAAATCTCATGGTTGTATGTGTATATAACCTATCACAGATTACTATACTTGATATTTTTTAGACTAATTAACAAATTTTAGTGGAATAATAGTTTTATACCTCATTCAATTACCTAGGAATGCCATTGTGGGAAATGAGATGTTCCATAACATGATTAAAATTCTCCATTCAACTAGCTCCTGCCAAATAATAGTTTAATTATCCACATCATCTTTGAAGGATTATCTAAACTAATCATAACATAAATTTCTCTTACCTTCATCTTTTTCAAGGGGTATTGGGTTATTTTTAACCATCCCCATTATATCAAAGGTTGTATGTTCTATGATGAAAAGATAACAATCATTACCCCATATCACCAACTAAAATAGATGGAACAACATTTGTTAATCAATAGGAACTTTTTTGTATCCAACCATGATTAATTGAGGGCCTCTATACAAAATGAAAACATTGTTGCATGTTCAATATGAGGAAGACCTTTGTGTCAATGAGATATGTTATTTCATGGAGTTCCTTGATAATGAGTTCCACGATGAGGACCTCCATGGATACTAAATGGGATTCTGTAGGCTGAACCATGAAGGCTACCAATTGTTGGAAATTATGTATTGTATGTATCTACATATAGATCTAAATATGTACTATAGGAAGGATCCCTACAATAGGCATAATATGGGGTACATTTATCATTGATAATCACGTCATTGTGGGGACTACCTACATGGCGGGGAGTCTAGGGATGACATCTAGAGCTATTGATCCTGGAATCCCAGGGTGGATATTCATGAACATAGTCTCCTTATCATATTGAGTAAGTGATATAATATTAATGTGTTTCTATTGAGAAATAATGAAGAGTCTCAATAATTTAATTTTTTATTAGGGTAGGGATATAAGATTTATCTTGGAATATAGATTTCCATTTAAGTGATTTAAATCACATTATTCTCCATAAAGAAAATATTGGTGCAACCTATATCACAAGTGAATTTATGAATTGTGGGAAATGATCCCCATGATGACGATCCCTCCTATATAGATCATGAGCTATCATTGGAATATACCAATGTTCTTTATTGACATGATCCAAGATATGAATCTTCTTCTTGGTCATTTTTAAAATATAATGGAAATCCTTCTAAATTTTGAGCGAAGGCTTGATCCGTTTAATTCATTAAAATTTTCAAAAACAGATCCTACATTGAATTAGCTATATGATCCCACACCTACTATAGTAACCCTATCTTTTTATACATTAACATTGCATAACATTTTAGGAATACATAAAAGATAATACAAACAAATTCACATCTATTGTACAAGTATATTGCCTTTAAAAACCTTGAAACATAATCAGTGATTCGTAAATGAGATATATTATATCCCACTAGGTTGATTTTGACGAGCACACAACTTAGACACTTCAATCATAATGCATATATTCATAACGTAGGAAAGGCAACATAAAAAGAGGTGTGCTCAAATGCTCAGTATAGGTAAACAAGGGAGATTTGTAATCATAATCATGAGTATGAAGGTATGAGAACATGATCATTAATATAGAATATCATACCCTGCATATCCAATTTCATATACAAGAATCTCCCCATAAAGCATGGATGTTCACAAGGTAATAATCAAACGAATGTAAAGAAAATGATTATGAAAGCATAACATGGGAATAAATAATAGAATTATAGAAACATCAATAGCATACAATAATGACTTTCATAACATTAAAGACATTTCTTCCAGGTCCAACATGGTGGTAAACATCCTTTACTAAACTAGGCTCACACCCCGTTATAGCCCTGTATTTCTAAACAGACTTTGCAACTCATTCCAGCCATGTATTACTGAACTGAGTTCACTCCTCCTTCCATACCTAAATTAGTGAACCGAGTTCATTTCTCATTCTGGACCTGTAATACTAAACTAAGTCTATATATCATTCTATCCAAGCCTATCACATGAGATATAAATATTTACCTAATCCATTGTAGGGAGATATAGGTCACACCCATCTCATAGTGAAATCATACAAACATTTTCCAAAAAATCATAAACAATCATATCATAACACGTGATATTAAATGGGGATTATAAAAATATAAACATACAATAACCTATGAAAAAAGATACCGGTTTCATAATCATTTCATTAAAATCATATCCCATGAAATGAAAACTAATTCCATAGACATATAACCCATGAAAGGGAAACTGGTTTCATAAAGACCATAACATTAAGCACAACCCATTCATAGAAATAATATTAATGGAACCTATAGATCACAACCTAAAAGGGAATGTGTATCATCAATGGATTTTATCTTAGATAGAAAATAATTTTGAAATATCGTTTAAAAATGTTTCTTGAGAAAAATATATTTTCTTCTTTGAAAAAGGATTTTTAATACATAAAACAATTTGAAAAAAAATTATTAGGAAATACCTTGAAAACATATAAATAATACTTCAAATTATTTTGAAAACCTTTTCCTTGAAAACTTATATACGAAGCTTGAAACCCTTTTGGAATCCTTTTTGCATGGAATCTTATAAAATAAAATTTAAAACATTTTTAAAACCTTATATATAAAAAAAATATAAAATAAGATTCAAAACATTTTAAGAACATTTTTCATTAATAAAAATTTTCAAATATAAAAATAATGATTAAAAATGGTTTGGAAACCATTTATTTTAAAATAAAATCGAAGAGTTAAAAAAAATCTTTAAAAATTTTGAAAACTATTTTCTTTGAAAACATATAAAAGTAGCATTATGAATTTTTCGAAACAATTTTATAGAAAATACATTTAAAAACAATTTTATCAAGAACCAACCTAGTTACCCTGGTAAAATGATAACCAATTTGGTCCTAACATATTATGAAGTATATTCTCGATCCCCATGGGACAGAGACTAGCACCTAGCATTATACAAATAAATAGTGGGAATGAATTTTACACTAATAATGTGGTATGAAAAGAAAAAAAATAAAATATTCATAACAATGAAAACTCCAATATGAGTAATGTACAAGATTTTAAATAGTAACAACCGCCAATGTACTATAACCCAAGTAAAAAAATGGAAAAACATCCCAAAGACCATAAGGAAATAGCTCAGTAAGACCAAAGTTCAGTAGTAAGATCTACATCAAAGGTATCCTTTTCCATTTCTCTAACCTAGAAGAAGATAATATAAAAACACCCAAAGGAAAAATTAAAGTTTCATCCCTAGCCCTGTAGTATTTCACCCAAATATTCCATAACATATTCCAATATAAATTTAACCAAAATGAGATTTGAATTTTTAAAAAAATAGGATTGGAATTAACAATGAAGATTTAAAAAAATAATTCTATATAGTTTAATAGATGGAAATACCATTATAAATTCATGCTAAACATCTCAAATTATGGAAAACATTTCAAAAGATATAATTTCCCTTTAATTAAATAATACTTTACATAATAAGAAATTCTCAAAAATGGAATAAGTAAACACTTTAGGTAAAATGTTTACATAAATCCAAAAGGAATGTAAAATATGTTAAAATAGTGGAATATGTATTCATTACTAATACAAAAAAGTGAGAAACATGGTCATCTTTCAAATAGGTATGATACACACAGTAAATAGAATCCAACACTGTGAAATCGAAAAGTATGTGCATACACCCCTTTTAGCCTAAAGTAAAGGGATATATTCACCATCACCTAAGGAATGATATGTACTGATATTATGTATTAGAAAATTATAGAATCATCAAGTGACACCCAACATAACTCACAAACTACTGAAGGCTGTCATGTGTACAAGTACAAAATCAATGATAGGAAAATCATTTTATTAAAGAAAATGAAATTCATCCCGGTTGCCATTTAAAATATTAAAATTTTCTCTTAAAAACACATAATTGTATTTTAATCAAAAACATTATTTTTCACCAACATGAGACCCTATGGTTTCTATCAAAAAAATTTAATCCATTTTCACAAAATATGGATTTAAAACCAAATCAAACAATTCCATCATTTTCTTTACAAATCCCCAATTCACTTGAATCTGTGTTTTTCAAAACCTTCCCATCAAATAAATTTTTATTCATTTAAAATAAACATTTCAATTGATTCAATTTCATTAAAAACAAAAATTAAAATTAAAAATCTAAATCTCACAAAATTCCAATTCTAAATCAAAAACTCATATATCTCTCAAAAAACACAATTTATAAAAATTGTTTTTTTCTAAAAAATTAATGTATTGGAAGTCATTAGATTCAAATCTATAAAAAATTATTTAAATTAAAACATCGAAATTAGGTTTCATAAAGATTGGGTATCGTAATGAAACCACTTACTTAAAACAAAAAATCACATAATGCCAAACCCTAATCGAGATTTGTCCATAAAGAATGAAAATATCACAAATATAAATCAGTCCTTGGTTTATGAATCCAAAAAATAAAGGATATTTGATCAAAAAATTAATACCAATATGTGTGGAACCAAAGGAGAAAGAGAAGGAGATAGAAAGAGGAAGATAACATGGGGAGGAAACTAACAGGAAGGAGATCGAATGATGTTTTCCCAACACTTGATCACTTCTAGAAGGGGAATAAGCGGATAAGATTCTTTCATGGGAGCTCCAAGGAAGGTAGAAATGTGTTTGGGTCAATGGAGGTCTACTAGGACATAAAAATGGGGCTCAGAAAATTTAAAAATGAATCTGAATCTAGAAAAACCTGTCTGCAAAGTTTGCTGGGAAACTATGCATGGTTAGGTTAAACCATGAACAAAACATGTGTATCCCAGTATCTAAAACATGGATATGGTGCACATTTTTTCAAACCATGTTCTGGTTGTTTCCAAACAATGCTCCAACCCAAAAAACTCTATGATTTTCATAAAATCACCCAAAACAACTCTAAACGAATCCCAACCAAAGCTGTACCAAAAGACGGTTTTAGGAATACCTTAAAAAAGTAACAGGATTTTACAACCTCCCCACCATGGAAAATTTATGTCCTCATAAATCTATAAATAATCCTCACAATCAAAAATATATGGCCACTACTCCCTCATTACTATGTCCCTCTCCCACCTCTCATGAGAAATAGAACCTTGCTTCCATAGCACACACACCAAAGGTATCGTTTTCCCACAAATTACCATGATCTCAAAATCAACTATCCTGACTGGACATTCAGTCATGGGTAACATAGGTCCTAATTCAATATTACTCTTACTCAAAAATGATATGGATCATATAAATACTTTCGAATATAAAATATATGAAACAAATTATGTATTGATGTCAATTGTTGTAGTAGTGCTAGCTGGAATGCTTCTTTCCCCACCTGCTCAACAACCTCAAAGGTCCAACAAAAAGCAGAGCAAGCTCCCCATGCCTCTCTAGCCGTTGATGACCGATGCAGGGTGAAACATTCAAGCACACATGGACACAAACTAATAACTCAAAGGTCTATGGTTATGATCTGCATATGAAATGTATCATCTCTGAGTTGTCAATATTCTTTGATGAATAAACTAAACCATTGATGACGTATCTTTATCCAATCTTGGTCCAACTGAAGAAATCTCACTAATCTCTAACCATCCCAATAGAGATTTAAAACTCTGGCCATATAAGGCCTCAAAAGAAGCCATTTTTATTGCAAACTGGTAACAATTATTATATGAAAAATCAACCATCCCCAAATAATCATCCCATGCTCCACCAATGATGTGAATTCATGCACATGGAATATCCACAAAGATCTATATAGCTCTTTCTATATGGCTATCTAGCTGTTTATGGTATGTCGTGCTTAAATGGGCATGAGATCCCACAATTCCTAAAGGCCTCTCTAAAAGCAATAAGTAAACTGAATACCTCAATCATAGACTATAGCATATAGAACTCAGTGAAACTAAACAATCTCTTTCACATAGAGACTTCCCAACACATTATCTTTGGCGACATCATTAATGGGTATAATGTGAGCCAATTTTATCATCCAATTGATCAGAACCTAAATCACATTCTCCCTCCTCTGTGTACGTGGAATCCTGACTACAATGTCCAACCTGAACTCATCCCACTTCCATGTAGGGACTATAAGTGGCTACAGCTACCACGAAGGTTTATGGTGTTAAGCTTTCAACTATTGAAATGTATCGTATTTAGAGACAGAATCAGAAATGCTTCTCCTCATACCTAGCCACCAGAACACATGGCTCATGTTGTAGAACTTATTTGTGGTTCTTGGGTGCACAATCAACTATGAATTTTGAAAATCCCCCATCACATCTTTCCTTAGCAAAGACGGTACCATAAAATGATTCTGATAGAAAATAATTCCCTCTTTGGAGAACTAACATTGGGAAACTATCTCCCCAACATTAAGAGAGTCTCTAATGCTAAAGAATTTATCATCAACCTACTGATCTAGAAGAATAATTTCAAGAAGATATTTTGACAATTCAACACTGGTCAAGGAATCCTCGGTCCCTTTTTCATGAACTCCAATATATAATTCTGAAAAGAGTTACATCAAGTTCCACTCCTCCGAAGACTCTTTCACTTCTTGAGATAGAATATTTCTTCTCAAATAATCAGTAATGACATTCTATTTCCTTGGGGTATATGAAATGTCAAAAAGAAGACTACAATTATTACACCAAACTTCTATGGAAGAGATTCAAGTTTTTCTGAGAGAATATGTATCTCATGGTTTTATGGTTAGAAAACATAGTAAAACATTCTCTATAATGGTAATGCCACTAACTCTTAAGAGTGTGCATCACAGCTACATGTTCAAGGTCATGGGTTGGATTTTTTTCTCCTTCAGCATAAGCTTATGATATCCATAAGAAACCACATGATTACCCTACATAAGAATGTTCCCCAATCCTGAACCCGATGCATAACAAAAGACCATGTATCTCTACTCGATCTCTAGAAGAGACAAAACCATCACAGTAGTCAAAAAACATTTCTAATTAACAAAATAACTCTATCATTTCTCATTCCAAACAAACATCACTCACTTCCGAGTAAGATCCGTCCTCGGATAGGCCAACTTTGTGATTTATCTCACAAAACAATGATTTTATCCAGAAAAACCTACGAGGAACGAAATGTTGAAAAAATTATATGGCTGTACAAATGAAATAATAACTTTCATGTTTTCTGGATCAATTGAAATACCATGTTCAGACACCACATGTCCCATGAATATCACTTTCCAAATCCAGAAATCAAACTTTGAAATCTTGGTATAGAGTTGGCAATTTGTTAGAAAACTCATCACTATTCGTAGATGATGCACATGTTCCACCTCTAATTTATAGTACACAAGGATATCATCCAAAAACACAACCAAAAAGGTATCAAGATACTCAAGGAAAATATATTTTATTAAACCCATGAAAATTGTAGGATCATTCCTTATACCAAAGGGAATTACAAGGTACTCATAATGAGCATACCTACTCTGAAAGGTAGTTTTCTGAATGTTATATTCTTTTATCCTCAACTGATGGTAACTCGATAGAAGTAAAGTCAACGATAACAACTTCTCTCTATTCAAATGATCAAACGGATCATCAATCTCTGGAAACTGATATTTTCACTTTACCGTTACTTGATTAAGCTTTCAATAATCAATGAAATGACAGAATGAATGATCATCTTTCTTGGAAAATAGAACTAGTTCTACCCAAGGTGACACACTCAGACCTATAATGTATTTCTCAATAATATCTTTTAACTTATATTCCAACTCTTAGAATTCAGCTGGTTCCAAGTAGTATGAAGGAATATAAATTGTCTAAGTACGAGGAATTAAGTCAATTGAAAACTCAACCTCACAAACCATTGGAAAACCAGAAAAGTTGGAATAAAATATGTCTAGAAACTCAATGATGAATGGAGGGATATCACCACTCAAATTTTCCCACTCCAGGTCAAAATACAACAATGATATTACATTCCCAAACTCCGGATAAGAAGGTTCGGCCATGCTCGACCTTAGGTCCCATTATCCTTGAAACATGGGAGACACACCACTAGGAATAGTGAATGAGACCCATCAAACATAAAAATAAATCTAGGAATTATTTCCTATTATCTAATCCATTCTGAAGATAATAAAAAAATATTTCAGGTTGAGAACCATAAATTTCCATGCTAACTCATCATCTGATAGAGAGAAAACACAAGTAGGACTATGGGGACCCTACTCTATCTTTGTACAAAGGGGTGTACAAATATCCATTGAACAAGATAAAATCTATATATGATGATTTAGAAGATTGGAAACATGGGATGAAATAAGTGAATTAGATGCACTAGTATCAAATAAATAATTCACTAATGATGAAGCTATAGAGATGGTACCACTCACGGTCTCTGGACCTGTTTTTTCTTCCTTTAGAGAATCTTCCACTATGTGAAGAAGCATTGTTCTATATTACTATGGATAGAACCATTTTTCATGTGAATAATCTGATTTGCCCATATTTCGATGAGGATATAATGATCTAGTACCACTACACGAGGCGAAATAAATATGGAAGAAACTTTACATGTACTTAGAACACCTACAAGAGCCACAATTCTTTGGTGCCTCAGTGCAAACCTTCTAAGAATGGATTGGATTTCCACACTGGTAAAAAACAAAAGGGCCTCTACCTAGTACTGTAGGAGGTCTGTAAGAAACCTTATCATCAATAACTACCGGGATAATCATCCCACATTCTTTTTCCCTTGAAGGAACTCATGTAGCCACTAGGATAGAAGGAGACCCCCGAAAACCCTAACATACCTGCAAGGTCAATATCACCCATCAATGTTCTATCATGTACATCAGCATAAGAGATAAGATTCAGTATGGGAACATGATAATGAATATCTTTAGAAATTCCCAACTCAAACCTTCAGGCTTCCATCGTCTCATTCGATACTATATCAGGGTCAAAGTGAACATGATCACCAAAATGGTGTGCATACTCTGTCACAGACCTATCAGCCTGATCTGGTCTAAAAAACATTATAGACATGTCCAATAACATAAAATCATGATATAACTATTTGGTGATAATAATTTTTATGTCATTCCTCTCTAAGCCCTCATATTTCTTCATCTTCACCACAATGTCCCACCATCTTCTTCTTGTTCCATCCATCAAAAAATTTTAACACTTCACATCTATCTCATCGGGTTTTTTCAAAAACCCAAATAAGCATTCCAAACTTCACAACCACTCCCCATCCTTCTAAGGGTCATTTGAACCCATAAATGCCATTGGTTTCATGAAAAGTAACTCTTGAGAACTAATCTTAAGAATTTCCCTATGAGGTTCCACAATGAGAGACTAAAAAGGAACTAGAGGTAGTGTCTCTCCCAGAGCATGGACAATACAGATGATCTCCTCAATTAGATTGGGATCTATAACAAGATTCACTTTCTAAGGTTCAGTAGTATCTTTGTCCTAGTTCGGTTTTTCCTGTCTTCTCGGAGGCATGATTTTATGTAACATTAGAAAAAAAATAAAGAAGAAATTTGGAAAGGATCAAACTAAGCACCAAGGGAAATTAATCCCAATAGATATGATTTACTATATTTTTATTTCAATATATCCAAATCAAAAATAGGGAAAATACTAGAACTAAACCACAAGACTTCATTCAGTTACCACCGTTGGATACTTAAGGTTCATTACAATGAATGTAGTCCATGAAATCAATCATAGCTACATCCTATGTCTTGACAAGATTTCACAATGCATACTAAATTTAAAAAAATTATCAACCTTCCTCCGATAACACTTTGTCACAGACCAACCAAAATACTCTGGTTACCCGATAACTGAGTCGAACCTGACATAATCCAAAGGGAATTCCTGATACCCTTAGGTCCGTAACTAGAACCAAGCATCATACAAACTAAATGTGGGAATGATTTTTCT
This sequence comes from Viscum album, assembly GCA_963277665.1. Lineage (NCBI taxonomy): Eukaryota > Viridiplantae > Streptophyta > Magnoliopsida > Santalales > Viscaceae > Viscum > Viscum album. The sequence goes on from OY728157.1 coordinate 502,361,110, forward strand.
ATTAACAATAGAGAATAAAAAATAAAAAAAGAGAGTATGCCTATCAAAGGAAAACTCAACTATGAGTAAAGTACCCAAAGTTAAACACGCACAACCTCCAATGTACTATAACCCACAAAAAATGGGGAAAAATAGACCACATTACCTAAGGAAACAACTAAACATGATCAAAGTTCATCAGTAGGATCCACCTCCAAGAGATCCTTTTCATTTTCTAGAACACGGTGATAGATATTCTAAAAACACCTAAAGGCGCAAGTACAGTGTGATCCAAAGAATAGTATGATTTCACCCAAATATTCCATAACATATTCTAATATAAATTTAACAAAAAATTTCATTCAATTTAACAAAAAATAAGTTTTTCATTAACAAATCATATTTAAAAAAATAATGAACTATAATTTAAAATGTGGAAATACCTTTTGAAAATCATGATAGACATTCCAAATTATGGAAAACATTTCAAAATATGGAATATCTCTTTAATCAAATGATACTTCACATAAATAGAAATTCTCACAAATGGATTAAATAAAACCCCATATAAATAGTTTATATAAATTCTCAAGACATGTAAAATAGTTAACAATAGTTACATATAAATTTATTCTAAATAAGAACAACTGAGAAACATGGCCAACTTCTAAATAGGTATGATAGTCCCACTTATGGTGATCCAACATAGTGAAATACAAAAGTCTGTAAATACTCCCCTTTAGGATGAAGGAAAAGGGATCTCACCCCCATCATATAAAAAATGGGATGTGCTGATATGATGTTTTAGAATGTTTTAGTATGATCAAGTGATGCCCAAAATAACTCAATCACTACCAAATTCTTTCATGTTTTCATGTACAAAATCAATGATGGAAAATTCATTTTATAATAGAAAATTAATTTCATCCAATTATCCATTTCAAATATTCCAATTTTCTCTTTAAAACCCATAAGGGGTTTTTAATAAAAAACATTAATTTTTACATAGATGAGACCTTATATTTTCCATCAAAATATTCTTATCCATTTTTTATAAAACAGATATTTGAAACCAAATCAAACAATTCAATGATTTCCATCACAAAACCCCAATTCACTTGAATTAGGGTTTTTAAGAAAGATTCCATCAAATAAATTTTTCTTCAATTGAAATCAATAATTCAATGGATTAAATTCCTATCCAAACTAAAATATAAATTAAACAATTTATGTCACACCAAATTCCCCTACCATGAAAAAAACCCAATTTTCCATCAAAAACTAAAATTCATCAAAATTGGGTTTTCCCAAAAAAATTATTGAAATCCATTTGAATCAAATATAAATAATCACATTTAAATTATAACAATTGAAATTTAACAAAGAAATTAGGTTAAAAAAATTATGCATCATAATGAAACCACTAACCAAAAAAAAGATCTTACAAAGCCAAACCCTTATCGGGATTGTCCACAAAGAACTAATATCACACAAATGAAAATAAAACCTAGGTTTACAATCCAAAAAACTGATGGTATTTTATCCACAAATCGATACCAAGATCCAGGGAACCCTAAGGAGAAAGATAGATAACACAGGAGGAATAGAATGGGAGGAGTAAACTAAGAGGAAAGAGATCGACTAATGTTCTCCTAGCTTCAAATAGCTTTCAGGATGTGTTTGAGGGACCATGAATCCTTTATGGTAGCTCCAAGGAAGGGAAAATGCATTTAGGTTGAAAGTGGTCTCTCTGAGTCCTAAAGAGGGGTATAGGAAAATTTTAATAAAAATTTTGGATCTAGAAAAACTCATCTACGTGATTTTCTAGGAAACTACAAACAAGTATGTCAAACCGTGTGTATTCTGTGAAGAGCCCTCTAGGAAAAATATGGAACATGCACATGTTTTTCCAAACCATGTGCCGTCAGTGTGCAAATTTTTCTCCAGCACAGAAACATCCAGAATTCTCTGAAAATCACCTGAAACAAATCCAAACGGAACCCAGCCAAATCTCAACCAAAAGTGGGTTTTGGGATTACCTAAAAACGATAATGGTATGTTACAAAATTCATAAATAAAATATCCTTTTAAACATGAAATGGAAGCTTCAATTAAATAAATAAGGGTAAACGATACATGTTTTATTTGGTAAGAATAACATTTTGTTTACATAGTAAAAAGGGTAGAAAATTCCTTTTTCGGAAAGTAAAAAGAATATTCCTTTGAAAACATTGATAAATGAAAAATAGGGTAAATATGTTTTTAATATTTTAGGAGAATATTATAATATTCATTGTAAACCTTTTATAAAACATGGTTTGAAGAAACACATATTTCTGACCGAATAGAGGGTAAAGACGTGATTTCTTAAAAACACATTATTAACTATATAATGTACCAAAGACTGGAAAAATGGTTACAATATATTAATAAATCATGAATAAATAATGTATAAGAAAATTCATGGGTTTAATTTTGGTATGGGTCATAATATTTCATTAATGGATGCATTAACATAAACAATCTTGAAAAATTATGAGATTGTTTTAATAAACTCTTACCAATTGGTAACATTGAACCATACTCCCTATGTAATAAAGTGAAACTAAATGGATCTTAAAATATCATGAATGAAAATATATTAATTAAATAACATTTCAAAGTCATTATTTACACCTCATATTAAAATATATGTACATAATAAGGCATGTGTCTCGGAGAAGGTAATCAATGAAAAAACTATCTTATCAATTTAGTAACATTTGATACATAAATACCATGAAATAAATTTCATATAATTGAATCATAAATAAACATAAATATTATAAGAGTAATTGAATAAATCCATGGATAGTATATGCACCACACAAAAGTAATGGGTAGGGAATAAAGCATGTATCTTAAGGAAATAAAAAGTGAGATGAAATCCCCTTACCTTATGTCTTGACTCTCGTCGTACTCATTCAAAAATATTGTATAATAAATATAATTTTATAATAATTATTTGAAATAAAAATATTATTACTTATAATACCATATATGTTTTTATTATGTCTTTATAGTATGCTTTTTTAAATTAATTCTATGTTAAGGTTTCAATTCGGGTAATATCCACTTTGTTTTTCCAATGTATTTTAATTTCTTATATTTATGTTCCTCCTATTTATATCATTATTTCCATAATGTAAAAAATAATTTCAATATAATTTATATTCATTATATTTTAATAATAAAAATCCATATGATATGTATGTATGAAACGTAATACACCGTTCATGGAGACAGTAAGTGGTACGTACATATAAACGCTATTTCTGTTTAATTATCTTGTAGAAAGAATGAATGTAAAAAAATATATGTATATGAATCTATATATCATTATTAAATTAAATTTATTATTTAATATATTTCATATATATATATATATATATTCACTAAATCCATCCTTAACACATTACTTGACATTTATGAATGAATCACATTGCTTTGAGTAGCGGTAGTCCACACTTCCTCAAACGAAAATATCATATTTAAACAAAATGAAAAGTATTAAGATATATGTTGTAAAAAAAATTCAGAAGAATAGAGACATAATAAATATAATATATAATATATATAAATATATTTTCCATCATAATGTCCACCATGAGAGGTGGTAAATGAAAAAATTAACAATCATTATTTAGTAAGGCAGTTCTTCGCTATACATATAAATAGAAGGGTTGTTACCCATTAGATAGAGGTGTGTGTGAGTATAGATAAAAACCATATGTTAAAAAAAATCCTAGCATATTGAATATACTAATTTTTTATATAATCAATGAATAGAGAGAGTGGATGCGGAGGATAAATAATATTAATGAAAGGATCTTGTGAGAAGACGTTACCTCTAAATTGGGTAACTCAATTGGTTTGTTCCAAAAGGATTTCATGGAATTATTTTGGCCCAAGGGAATTCTTATAGGGAGAATGGGGGATTATTAGTAGGATATTTGGGAATATATTGGATTTCCGTATGTGGTTTGAGATTTTTTAAGAGGATGGAGAGTTGGTGGACTTTTATAGGGAAGGGAATGGACACAGTTTGCAATTTTTAACCCAAGTTAGTTGTACCCATGTTTTTACCTAGATAATGTCATACAGAACCAATAAAACTCAATAATATAAGGCTAATGGATGAATCGTGTCCATAAAATGGATGCGGGATAATTTTATCAGTCGTTTTGGGTAATAAATTTATGATTCACTACTTTATTAACCTAATTCTTCTCTTAACCGTTTTTATTAATTTTAATCTCTTTCAATAATCATTTTGGTCAAGAAAAGATGAAATTATTAGAAATTAGAAATTATTATTATTAAAAATAGGGAATCAAATTTTCAAAATTTAATCATATAAGTTTCGTAAGTTAATTTAAAATGAATCCCTCTGACGGGATGACACTACTGGTTTTTAAAATAAAAATGTCCAAACTATTGCTAATATTTTATACCCAATTTCAGAGTTATATTTTTACCAATGGACTTAATTAGATTAATTGATTAAAATATTATCTAACTAGAATTTTAAACCAAATAAAAATATAATTTAATATTTTAAATAAAATTGATGAAACATAGTTTTGAATTAAAACAGGGTATTTTTCATTATTCATCCAAAAATGATGTTTCTTAGAAAAATTCCAAAAATTCACCCTAGGTTAATTTAGAAATTATAAATTAAAAAATGAATTTTATTTTATAAAATTAAATTTCTAAATTTTTATAAAATTAATTATATTATTTTTCATAAAAGAATAATAAAAGTGGTCTTTTAAGAAAATAGTATATTTAAACATATAAGGATTTTACCAAAAATATATCTTTTATCATCAATATGTTTTATTTATATAAAAATATTATAGAGAAATAGTTGAAAATTATTCATCATAATTGATATTACCATTTTTAATGGATAGATTATAATTATATCATTTAAATAATTATAATAATGAATAAAATTTTGTCGAAACACATTATTGTGTGTAATGTACACCAAGTCGGTGTTTTGTGTTGTGTATGTCGTGTCTGTGTTGAGTGTAATGAATGCCAAGATGCAAGATAACTACTATTTTCCTGGTATAGTATGTTAAAATTTATGTTGTTTGTTGTTCATGATTAACTTTATTTTTTGTATAATTCTTTCCAAACATATTTCTTTAATATAAAATATACAATTTTTAGTTTATATTAAATAAAAATTATTTAAATGGGTAAATGTATTGGAAAAATAATAATTAACAAAATCATGGCGGGTTACATTCTACCCCCCCCCCCCTCCCACAAATGAATTTCTCCCTCGAAATTTAGCTGTGTTATCAATGGTTTAGTAATTGAATGTTTCATTCATGGAAACCCCCATCCAAAAAATTGATACTAACACTTCCTTTGAAAAAGGAATATTAGAACCATAAAGATTACCCAAAATAAAATATAACTCAGTTTCTACAATAGATTACATAGGTAGGTATTAAGGACATGACATGGAGGAAAATTGTAAATATTTATAGGGGTGATTTAGGTGATCAATCACAAAAAAAGTAAATGATAAAATAAAAATTGAGAGCCTCAAAGTCATTAATATGTGATGATTTAAAAGGTAAATAGTTCAATAAAATTAAGGTATTAAGACAACACATTTCTTTTGATCATAATCCTATGGTTGATTAATTCATTTATTAACTATGAATATAAGGATATGTACATACCTGATATATTTATATATATGAAATTTTATTCTTTAGTTTTGGTTTTATGAAATTTTAATTCATCCATAAATTCATGTAATAGATGCCAAAAAATTATATTTGATGCCCGATGTACTAAAATTCACATTTAGATGATCTTAATTCCCATAAAAGAAGGAAAAGTTTTACTATTTATCTATAACAATTCATAAAAATTAATATCGTTAATACATTAATCTTTAACCATAAAATGTAACACTAATGTTTCATCTAAAATAATTATTCAAATCAATAATTATACATTAACCAGTACATCATGTAGGATGGTAGTGGGAGTGAAACATTTACCTTCATTTAATTATGGGTTAAGGACTCATGGCCTTTTTGGAATTGATGTGTTGTCACCTGACATAAATGAGGTAATTTTCTAAAACCACACTAATATTATTTCCAAAATATGATGGGAATCCTTTTGATAAGGTTAAACAATAAATATTATTTTAATCAAGGTTTTAAATAAAATCTCAATACCTAAATGCTTCCTCTAATGTTTAGCATAAACTATTTATGAATGGTTGACCTTATAACCCTATTATAAAATTTAAATCAAAAATATTAGAATTAAATTCCAGAAATTAGCTTAACATTAATCCCCCATATATCAAAAAGTATCTCTTGGTTGTCCTATTCCAAACATGTGTATAACCTCGTGGTAAATTCTCTTGGAACATGGTAACAACATGAATTACCATAAATACATTTTTAGAACATGCATGTTTCATTGTTAAATAGATTAATGGATATAATCCATAAATCTAAGAAGTTCTAAACTTCATCCACCGTATCATGAACTACTTGTCAACAGGACCGTAATTAGTTCCAAGGTAATCATTACCAAGCAATTTACTTATTCATATCTCAAATATATTTATCCAATAAAAAATTATCAAAAAATAAGGAACATATTAAGGGATATCTTTCCTATAATATTGTGTTTTCCATGGACACCACCTTAACATTATATTACTTTTTTATTCCATTGGAACGATTCTATGTTTTCTAGAAAATGTGTAGTGAAAATTTTTAACTGAATAATCCTTATATATTTCACCATTCATATAACATTATTCTTATATCAAAGTACATAAATTCATTTATTAGTTTAAATCATCCTGATTACATTAACAAGGCTACCTCATCCTATTACACAATACCTCTTTCCTTTCTCACATCATTGGTAGCCTCATCATCATACACAATATAACTGTTAATCACTCCACATTACTGATTTTCTACAGGATCTTTCCTCTGGGAGCATTGATTTGCATAATGACTATTTATTACAAACTTAAATCACTTCAACATCGCTGAATCCTTAAGGAGGCCAATATTCTCATCCATTTTATTAACTAAACTCAACATTTTTTTCCTTGCAGTCACTTTCTTTGTGTTTATCATTTCCACAGTCAAAAAATATTCTTATTCCTCTAAGACATTCACTTAGGTAAGTATTTCCACATTCTTAAAACAAATAAAACCACATCTTATTTCTACATGGTTTTCATTACTCGATCACTAAGAAAACTCTATCATATCTTACTTAGTGAGTAAGATAGTTGGTTAATGTACATGTTGTTAATCATGTTCCATAAAAAATGATTAGGAATGATCACAACATATTTCAAATGAATGATCATCCCACATGACTATTCATCATAAAATCATCCATCCCATTCAATGTTAATATTTTTCTTTCTGGTTCCTACCATTGACTAAAACTAAAAAAATTGTTTGGGGAATACTTTTCATAGTAGAAATATATATCGTCGTTAAAAAAAATACTTATAATATGTATAAATAATAACACCATCCTTTATCTATGACACCATAGGATCATCCTAGGTTATTTATATCCAACTTATATTTAAATCTTTTTTAATGGTTCATGAATATTTTGTGAATTCTCAAAGCATATACCCAGGGAGTGTCAAACCAGGTGTGCAGTAAGGGCAATTTTCTTGTACTATATTGACCTGATTTATACCTGGGACATATTTTCAGAGTAGTTACCCCTAGGTACATATGTGCTAGAGCCTCATCCACTTATAGTATTGAGATAGGGATGTATTGCTGGGAAACCACTGACTCTATCCTTTACCAAAATTCTAGGGAATTTTCATATAATTTTACTTATCATTAGACTTATCCCTATACAAGTTCATAGGGTTCTCACTAAGTATTTCTCATCCTAGATTCCAAAGTTTAACAAATAAATTTCACAGATTCCGACTATAAAAACCATCTATTTTCATACGTTAACATTAAAAACATGTGTGGAATACAAAAACATTGTACAAAAAGGTGATAAAATATTATACTAGTCCAGTGCCTTTCAAAACATGTAAACATAAAAAAAGATACATAAATGAGCTACATTTTCTACAACCAGGTTCTTCATGAATATAAAAATTCATATACACATAAAATATAATACATATCTTCATAACCTGGGTAAGGTAACATAATAGATGGTGGGATAAAATTCTTATTAAGGCTGTAGAAGGAATATATATAATCATAATCATGAGAATAAGGGTATGAGAACATGATCATGAAAATATAAGATCATACCCTACATTTCAAATATCATATAAATGAATCATGGAATAAAGATTGTAGTTCATAAGACATGAATCATATGAAAATAGAGAATATAATCCATGAAATCATAACATATGAATATAACATGGAATCTAGAAAAACATGTAAACATATAATAATTATTTCCACAGTAGTCAAGGCATCACTTCCAAGGCCATGTTGGTGGAAAAATTACTTTATTTAACTGGGTTCACACCCCGTTCTATCCATGTATTACTAAACTATATTCACTCTTTATTCCATCCCAGTATTACGTAATAGAGTTAAATCCTCATTCTCTCCTATATTACTAATTGGATTTAATTTCTCATTCCATATATATAATATTATACCTCTTTAATTTCAAGTTCCATCCATGTCTACGTCATTAAATATTAATATCTTCCCAATGCATTAGATGGATAAATAGGTCCCACCAGTCTCATATTGATATCATAAATTCAATTACATATGATAATAAACAAGAATATATTAACCCCTTAAATTAAATGGGTATCATAAACATATACTCATTTCATAAAATATGTATAAATATTCAAGTTTCATAATCATTTCATCAAAATCATATCCCATGAAAGAGAAACGAATTTCATAAACATATAACCTGTGAAAGAGAAACGTGTTTGGTGAAGACCATCACATAAAGCATAACCTATTCATAGAAATAATATGAATGGAACCTTTATATCATTTCCTATAGGTTAATGTGTAACATCAACAAAAGTCATCATAGATGGAAAATAATTTTGAAACATCTTTAAAAAATGTTTCTTGAGGAAAATATCCTTTACTATTTGAAAAAGAATTTTTAACACATGGACCCATTTGAAAATAATTTTCTTAGAAAATAAGTTGAAAAATTATAAATAAGAATTGAAATCATTTCTAAAACCATTTCCCTTGAAAAATAATAAAAGCAACATGAAAACCATTTGAAATCCTTTTTCATTAAACACATAAAAAATAAGATTCAAATAATTTTAAAACCTTTTTCTTTAAAACAAATAAATTAATATTCAAAACATTTAAACCCCATTTAAATAAACTCTTACATCTTGGTAACATTGAACCATACTCCACATGTACGAAATTGATATTAAACTAATAAAAACTATCATTAAATTAAGGATATTCAATATATATCTTGTAAAAGTTATTACGTAAACCTCATATGAAAATATTGGTTCATAATAAGGAATGTGTCTAAATGATGGTAAATTGAGACAAAACTATCTTACTAATTTCGTGATTATAGAAACATAAAATACCATGAAATAAATATAATATAATGGATACATAAATACCAATAGAAAGTATAATAATCATTAAATACATCCATTGATATTATACACACCACACAAAAGGAATGTGTGGGGAATAAAGCATGTATCTCACATAAATAAAAAGTGAGATAAAATCCCCTTACCTTTTGTCTTGAATTTCATCATACTCAATCAATCCTCTCGTATAATAAATATAAATTTACTATACATATATCATAGAACCATATTTTTAATTATAATACCGTATATGGTTTTATTATGACTTTATATTACCTTCTTGTTTATAATTCGATGTTATGGTTTAACTTAGGATAATATCCACTTTGTTTTACACTTGTGTCTTAATTTGTTATATCTCTTCACCATATATTTATATCATCATTTAGAGAATGTAAAAATATATTTAAATATAATTTATATTCATTATATTTTTATTATAATAATCCATAGGATAAAGATGTATGAAATGAAAAACATCGTTCATGGAGATGGTAAGCCATATGTATGCATGAACACTATTTCTGTTTATCTGTCGTGTTGAAAGAAAGAAATTAAAATAAATATATGTATATTTATAAATATATATTATCAAATTAGATTTATTATATCCTATATTTCTTATATATTCACTAAATCCATCCTTAATACATTTCATGTAGTGTATAATGGAGTCACATCGCTTTGAAGGGATATAGTCCACACTTCCTCAAAAGAAATTATTGTATAAACACAAAATAGAAATTATAAAGATATGTGTTGTAAAATAACTAAAAAAATCGAAATTAAATAAAAAATATATTATATATCATATATAAATAGTGTTTCCATCATTATTACCACCATTAGATGCGGTAAATGAAAAATGAACAGTCGTTGTTTAGTGAGGTGGTACTACATTATACACATGAATAATATGGTTTTTACCCATTAGATTGATGGGTGTGTAATTATAGGTCAAAACCATTTCATAACATAATCTTATAATATTTAAGATATTGTTGTTCTTATATAATCATGGAAAAAATATACGGGAGGTGATGGATAAATAAAATAAATGTCATGACCTGTCCCATGGGGCCTGGACGTGACTACGCAAGCCCACCTTCCATTGGACAGGGTTTCGTGACTAGCACTTGAAGGATTTCCCCGAACAGGGAAGGAATTTCCTTAGATATATGTACACACTCAAAAAGGTCAACTAAAGTAAACAACCCACAAAAGTAAGTTATAACCACGAGAGTAAAGTAAAACCACAAGTACAACTGTAAACTGCAAATAGTGGGATTGAATAAAATCCCTAGAAACTAAAATTAATGTAAACTATTATCGCATATTCTCTAATTCTCTACCTACATGGTAGTAGCTGTAGATATGAATTAGAAGAAGAGGATCTCAACTGCTCCCATCACATTAAACTCCACCAAGTCTCGAACCTCCAAAGCTTACCTCATAGCATCACCAGTCTGCACTAGACACACACATGTGGGTGGAGCCCATGTAGGGGTGAGTATAACAATACCCAGTTCGGGGCCCCGAGACCCTCTAAGGTCTCTCGGTAATCCAAAATGGAAAACATCACAATAAAAACCACAATGTTAATATCACAAGAATGATTTAAATCATGAAGCACAAAGAAAAATAGACAGCTCACTATAACTATATAACATCACAATTACTAAGACATGGATGAGTAGTCACAATTCAAGATCATTATATCTGAATTAACCCTACTGATGACCTGTTTATGTCACTATATGTTGACTCGTATTGGTCGTTAGATGCCAAACCGTATTGGTCGATGGTGCTGACCCCTATTGGTCACAAGTGATGACCAATATTGGTCACTGGTGCTGACCCATATTGGTCAACGGTGCATGCATATATTAGTCGATAGTACAAAGTTAGAGATGACTAGTCATATAGCTAGATTATCCCACTCTCGAGTCTCTAATTCTGACCCGTATTGGTCTCTCTTCTTCATCATGTCACATCCATCCAATGGATTCCCTGTCATAGCAGGCTTGATTCTTGGAGAACTGTTTCTCAACCCATAGGCCATATTTTAATAGGTACAAAGTCCCCTGAAAATGTAACCCAGTGATCTTCCACGTCATAAGGGTTCCAACACAACATACGGCGCATCAACAGGACACCTAGTCTGTATGTTATTGGCATTTCAGTGCTGATGGCCAGGATGGGTTCAGGGTTGATCCAACCTATCTATATTCCTACTTTCTCCAAAACTGAAGTGGTGTATGTTAAAAGTACTGTCTCACTCCATGGAACATGTTGTCATAGGAAGTTCATCAAATGGACGTGTAGTTTACATGTAATGGCCCTTTAATTGTTTCTAGTCCTGAGAGGGGTCTGGGTTTAGTCCAGCCCTAGTTGGACAGACCCACTCGACCCAATCTGGGCAGACCCAACCTAGTTCGGGTTGACCTAACCTGGTCATTGTCTGACCCGGCCCGGCCCGAACCAGCCCAGGCTGCGGTCCGGCCCAGCCCACCATTTGACATGGCCTAGCCTACTATTGTACCCTGCATGGGGAGTGTAGTCTGCCTACCGAATGGCTCAGTAGATTCTTCCATCTCATTCAATCAGCAGCACCACGTGGTGCCTCCACATGGTCCGAGGGACTCGGGGAATGCAGGTCCCCCTTCCTTCGATGCAGCTTCGAGCTGAAGCTTGTTCAATGTGGTCTGTGACAGCGTGCAACCTCCACCTCCACAACTAGCCATTGTTATCCGCCTTGTTTGACCACCACGGTGCCATGCTCCACTGCAGTCGTGCATATACGGCCCCAGCCTTAAACCTTACTTAATATTGAGTTATTACAAGATTACACATTGAGGATCTTTTCAGGTTTAGAGTTTTAGAGAATTAGATCATGAAACTTGCATTACATTCCACATTTAAACAAAGTGGTTACATAAAAGACAGTATTCATTCTTCCCATCAACGGAAACATATTTAAAATAAAACATGGATTCTTTCTTGACACATCCTTGACACTATCATCACATCATGTACCTTTACCTTGACCTGTGAAAAACATTTAAAAAAAACATAGGATGAGCATAAATAGCTCAGTAAGGGTTATAAAAATATGGAAAGGAATCATGAGTTCATATATACATAAGAATGAAATCATACTTTACCCATAAAACATAGGCACTTTAACATACCTCATCAAACCATGAATAAATCATAGAAATCATAAGACATAAAGGTTACATGAGGCATTCATAACAATCTTACGTAGGGAGTAACCCTCTTGGTTACGTTTGGAATACTCATCATAGTATATTCCCTAAATCTCTTCGGAGAAACCTTAACGTTTCACTCCTTCGCGTTACCCAATGCATTAGAGAGCTATATCGGGCTCACCCGCCCTTAGTTTATCACAGAACCACCCGTTTTCATAACAATGCCCAAGAACCATAACAAAAACGAATCACATAAAACATGCATAAAGAAAACATAACATTTCCACATTTCAATCACAATATAACATTTTAGTATATTGAAATAATGAATCCGTTCAAAAAGAAACCATTTCCAAAACCATTTAAAACATTTAATAAGGAGATTTTTGAATCAAAGTGTCCCATAACACCTTGAATATTTTAACATTTTAATCGATTAATATCCATATAAATAAATCCTTAAAACCATTTTGAAAACATGGATATTAATAAGAACAAATCATTAAAATATTTAAAGTGATATTTTGGTTAAAGGGTTTTTACCAAAATTAGAGACACTTGAATACAATAATTGAGGAATAACATTTAATCAGAAATTTATAATATCATGAAAATAAATGGATTCATGATATAATATTCCAAAGGACAGTATATACACCATATAAGAGTGAATTGGTGCATAACAACAATTAAGTCTCAATAGAGATGTAAAATGTCTTGAAATCCCTTATAAAGAAGGTATCCTTAAATTAAGGATAAATCAATCTCAAAATTATGTGTGACAAATATAAATACACCCAATATAATTGGATATTAAGTGTAAAACAATAAAAGTTCATTCACACATATTCAAAGGATGACATATTCAATAACTACATTTTGAACCCAAAGAAATCGAAATTGGGTTAAAAAGTTCCCTTGGTAAAATTTGACAGCCTAACGATGTCACATCAAAAATTCCGAAAATGAGTTGATGAGAGATAAAAAGAGAATATCATCACTTGGAAATAAAATTTACATCAATCAGGATATATAAGAACATATCCCAACATAATACTATGTGAATTAAAAGACATAACAAACGATGTCTTTTAAAATGAGGAGGGTGAAAGGTTCCCTTACCGACTTGGGTAACATTCAAAAATTACACCCCATTGAAGAAGTGTCATACAATGAATATGTAAATACCCATAAATGGAATTATATAATACATGGAGTGTAATAATGGGAAGTACATAAACCACTCAAAGGAAATTGTGGAAAATGTAGCATAAATCTCACGGGAATAAAAGTGAGATGAAAAATCTCTTACGAAAACTCGACAGCCTAACGGTGCCACATAAAACATCCAAAATGGATTGATGAGAGGAAATAGGGTCTCTCATCATATCAACATAAAGATTAATGAAATAGGAATACAAAAGAAAATCCCCTAACATAACAAAAATGTGCTTGAATGAAGTGACATAAAGGAGAGTACTTAAAAAGAAAGAGAGAGGTTAGATCTCTTACGAAAACTCGGCAGCCTAACGGCACCACTCAAAACATCCAAAATGGACTGATGAGAGGAAATAGGGTCTCTCATCATATGAACATAATAAGTACAGTAGTAGTAATATAAAATAATATCCCAATCATAAGAAATATGAGCTTAAAAGTAATGACATAAAAGAGTGTACTTAAAAAGAAAGAGAGGTGTAGGATCCCTTACATCAAGTCCAACTTGTCTTGTTCATTTCATTATATTCCTGAATAATAAACTTTGGTCAAATAATAATTGTTTAAGTACCTACTTTAGAGATTATTATTCAGTTCACATCACATATTATAATGTTATAATAATTGTTTAATAATGTTAGTTCATATTAGACGTTTTTGCCGATGTTTAGTACATGAGTCAAAAATGAACTTGTTTGAAAAAAGATTGCTCATGTAGTTATAAGTAAATAATTTCCAGAATAGTATTAATGATCATATATATCCTGTAAATATTCATTTTATACTATTCCATATCATTTGGTGATAAAAAACAAAAACCACTGTTCATGGAGATGGTAGGTCGTACGTACGCATGAACGCTAATTCATTTTTTATCATATTAATGGAATTAATACAAAATGAGAGAGATATATATATGTTATAATTACATAATTATATCCATAATTTTTATGTAATATATTACATATATATCCATTATATATATGTACTTACAATATTACATAACATTTTGAGATAAGAAATGAAATTTACTGTTCATTGAGACGGTAAGCCGTACGTACACATGAACGCTACTTCCATTTCTATTTCATATTTAATAGAATTAAAACATAATTATATATAATAGTATTTTAATTACAGTATGGTATCATATATAATATCATTAAATATATCCTTTATACGTACCACATATGGTATTAACGAATCAAATCACTTTGAGGGGGCGGTAGTCCGCCCTTCCTTAAATGAAGATATCACGTTTACCCATAATGGAAACCATAAAGGTATGCCAAAAATGAAAAATACAGAAGATTAAGGAAAATATAAACATATTATATATCATATATAAATATAGTGTCATCTTAATGGCCACCTTTGAAGGTGTTAGAAGAATGTTGAACAATCATCATTTCGAGAGGCAGAAATTCGCCATCCATAGAAACAGTATGTTCTTTAACCATTAGATGTAGGTGTGTGAAAGTGTAGATCGAATACTTCTTATAACAACATCCTAGTATATTTATGATAATGTATTTGTTACAAAAGAAATGAATAAAAAGAGTTTAGGGGGTTGGAGAAGCAAAATAAAACAATAGGACTCAAGTGAAGACATTACCTTAAAATCGGGTAACTCCCTTTGGTTTGAGCTGAAAGGCTACCTTGGGAAGCCTTCTGCCCAAAGTGAGGCTTCAAGGAGTAAGATAGGGAATTGGAGAGATAAAATGGGCAGTGGTTGGCCGATCCAAAGGCTTTGGGAGTGTTGGTAAGGAGGTAGAGGTGGGGGCCTTTTATAAGAGGAGAGGAGAGGCACTGTTGGAAGGTAAAAAAAGTCACTATATTTTAAAATGGTATTCTAATTTAAGAGGTCCCACATTGATTTGTTTCTAGGATAAGGTGATAAGGGTTATAAATCCACTCATAAAATAGGTTATGGACATGTTTAAGTCTTAGATATTACATTATCTTTCCATTTTATTTAAAACGTTAAATAATGAGGTCATCGCTGCATCATCATGATGTCATAAATAATTTAATTTAGTTATTGTCTAAAAATTATAAAAAAATACTATGACTCAGGAAATATTTTTACCTTTACAATGAATATTTATAGTCAAAAATATGATTTGTATAACTCCATGTAAAAATTGTTTTAGTAAAACCTTTCATGTTTGACTCATTTTTAGTTTAACTTTAAATAAAAAGATATTAATGTCATTTTCCAACCAAAGTAGCTTCATGGGGTCGCCAAGTTGACCCATGGGTTTTATGGGTCGGCCATGACACATCCAATGAGGTTAGGAAATGTTTCAAGTTCATTTCATATTATTAAAACATTATTTTTACCTTAAACTACACTAATTATCTCTAATCGCGATTAAAAACTTAATAAGTTACTATTCACCAAAAAATTATTTTTATCTCATTGAACCACATTTTACTTCTTAATGAAAACCATTTATGTAGGATTTTTTAAATTCAAAATACAATGATGGAAAATTTTCATTTAAACGGAAAAATCAGTTTTTATAAGTACCACATAGTGGTTTCACTATTCATCAAAAATTGAAGTTTTTCAAAAAAATCCCAAAAATTTACCCTAAGCTATATTTGATATTCCAAATTCAAAAATGAATTATATTTTACAAAATTAAAATCATATATGTCACATTAATTAATTTAATAATTAATTCCCACTGTCAGAGCAAATAGCGTGTTTTTATGAAGCAATAAGTATCAAAAGATTGACACTAGATTAAGTCTGATTTCAAAGTGAAATTAAATCCAAGGACCACTATTGGATTTAATGGTAAAAATATATTCTAATTTCACTTTAAAAACAATTCATAAGATAATCTAATCATATAAATAAATTAGATTAAAAAGAGGTTTTGAATTAAAATACAACATTTTACAATATTCATTAAAAAATGAACTTTATCAGAAAGATACCAAAAATTTACACAAATTAAATTTAGATGTCCCAATTCTTAAGAAGAGTTTCATTTGTTCCAAAAGGATGTATAAGAGTGAACAAAACTATATTTAATGACGGTTCTCCATCAAAAGGCGATATGTGAACCTTTAGTGAAAACTAGGGCATATACGCCTAAAATTGAATTCTTTCTGTATTTTATGCCTTCATCTTTTATTGGATAAATGTAAAAGCATTTAAAAAAATATATAATCATATTTTAGTTATTTCTATGCATTCCCGCCAATACAATAGCTACATGTTAACTACCATTTAAAATAATATTATTTTATTATTAGAGTGCAACGTATGATTTCAAAGGAACTTGTTGTTGCATATTGGGTACACCATCGAGCATAGCATTACCTTTAAAGTAATATTAATATTTCATACACAAATATGGATAAATATAAAGATGTCATATTCTTTATTTACCCGGGGTGTTACACCCTTCCCCCCTTTTTGGGAATTGTGTCCTTTCAATTTTAAAATTGTGCTTGGAAACATCCTTGAACGTCCCACATCGGAACAAGAGTCGGTAAAACAATCACTTTAAAAGAAAGAAAGATAAGTACAAAGGTCACCCGAGTTAACCCATATGTAGAAAAACATGGACATGGAAGAAAACGAAAAGGTTCATGTTCTTGAGGGAGAGTGATAATAAACATGTCTAGGAGAAAGTTAACCATAAGAAAATCACAAAATCGTGAAGGGTTAAACAATATTTGATTCCCCAGTAGGAAAAGTTAATAGACAACATTTTTGTTTTAAGTTACTTTTTATTGATGAATTTTTTCATAAGGAAACATAATCACTTATCATGTTGACATTCAACTTTTACTAGATTCCTTAATCAAACTCATATTTTTTTTCCAAAAGACGAGTATTTAGGGAGACTTGTTTGCATTAAGAGTACTATAATCAACTTCTAGAGAATCACCTAATCCAAAAAAGAAAACTATATACATCCCATGTCTTTAGACATTAACCAAAAACAAAACCAAAAAGGTTAGTACAAGGTCAGATAATCCAGAAAAGGATAACCCATTAAAAAATAAAATCTATGCTTAATCTCCAAAATTTGTCCAACAAAACCCAAAGTTCAACGAGGACCATCCGATAAACAATTTGTCCAAAAAATTCTTCAAAGTAAACCAATCTAAGATTGAAACCCAAATATTTGAAGGATTTAGTCACATAGTCTTCCAAGTTAAATCGTAACATTTATCTCCAAACAACATCAGGTGCTCCTAAAGACTCGTATTGAAAAGTAATTAACCTAATAACATATCCTCCATGATAGGTTAATCATTTTCATAAATAACCCAAAATCAACTTACTCTTAATTCATAACATCATATAACTAAAAAGAATCAGTCAAACTACCCAGGGACTTCACGTAGTCCAGTGGTAGGCGATAAATACCAGTCGCACTTTGGTTGTGGGTTCGATTCCCGCAGCTTTGTCCGACATGACGAGTTGTCACACAGTCTGCGTGTTGTCCTTTTTCCAAAACAATATAATTATTAAATCATTCCCCAAAAAGAGATAAACTCATCAAAAATGATTATAACATATTTTAACCTCAAGTTTATCTCATGCCTTTCATTTTCCAACATATCATATAATAACCCATAATTACCTCAAAAGTAAGGATCATATAAACACTAATGGTTACCTTATAATTATTACATGAACTTCCACATCGATTGGTCATCTCGTAAATGATGCATTACAGAACATACCAAGTTTCAAGTGGTTGATCATGACTCCTTGATATTTGGTTTAGAACAACCACGAGTTTCCTCATTGAATCCTCCATTTTATCTAGTATCTTAATCAGAGAACCACCACAGATTCCTTCAAACCTGTTGTCTCTTTGGTGCCTGCAAGATCCATCCATTCACTAAAAACAGAAAAGTCTGTGTGAGTATATCAACAAAACCATCATGTACTAATGAGGAAGTTAAACACTAATATATACTTACTCATTCACTTTATCTAAAACTAGGACTCTTTCTGAAATCCTAACCATTATGGTAACTTCACTTATGCTTAAAGAATACCCTAACCTCTAAAGTTATCTAAACCGACATTTGATACCAACTTTAAGGCCTCAGCCTTAAACCTTACATAATCTTGAGTTATTACAAGATTACACATTGAGGATCTTTTCGGGTTTAGAGTTTTAGATAATTAGATCATGAAACTTGCATTACATTCCACATTTAAAAAAAGTGGTTACATAAAAGATAGTATTCATTCTTCCCATCAACGGAAACATATTTATAATAAAACACGGATTCTTTCTTCACACATCCTTGACACTATCATCACATCATGTACCTTTCCCTTGATCTATGAAAAACATTACAAAAAGAACTTGGGATGAGCATAAAATGCTCAGTAAGGGTTATAAAAATATGGAAAGGAAACATGAGTTCATATATACATAATAATGAAATCATAATTTACCCATAAAACATAGGCACTTTAACATACCTCATCAAATCATTAATAAATCATAGAAACCATAAGACATAAAGGTTACTTGAGGCATTCATAACAATCTTACATAGGGAGTAACCCTCTTGCTTACGTTTGGAATACCCATCACAGTATATTCCCTAAATCTTTTCAGAGAAACCTTAATATTTCACTCCTTTGCGTTACCCAATGCATTGGAGAGCTATATCGGGCTCACCCGCCCTTAGTTTATCACAGAACCACCAGTTTTCATAACAATGCCCAAGAACCATAACATAAACGTATCACATAAAACATGCATAAAGGAAACATAACATTTCCACATTTCAATCAAAATATAACATTTTAGTATATTGAGATAATTAATCTGTTCAAAAAGAAACATTTTCCAAAACCATTTAAAACATTTAATAAAGAGATTTTTGAAACAAAGTGTCCCATACCACCTTGAAGCTTTTAACATTTTAAACCATTAATATCCATATTAATAATTCCTTAAAACCATTTTGAAAACATGGATATTAATAAGAACAAATCATTAAAATATTTAAAGCAATATTTTGGTTAAAGGGTTTTTACCAAAATTAGAGACACTTGAATACAATAATTGAGGAATGACATTTAATCTGAACTTTATAATATCATGAGAATAAATGGATTCATGATATAATATTCCAAAGGACAGTATATACACCATGTAAGAGTGAATTGGTGCATAACAACAATGAAGTCTCAATAGAGATGTAAAATGTGTTGAAATCCCTTATAAAGAAGGTATCCTTAAATTAAGGATAAATCAATCTCAAAATTATGTGTGAAAAATACAAATACACCCAATATAATAGGATATTAAGTGTAAAAAATAAAAGGTCATTCACACATATTCAAAGGATGACCTATTCAATAACTACATGTTGAACCCAAAGAAATCGAAATTGGGTTAAAAAGTTCCCTTTGTAAAATTTGACAGCCTAACGGCGTCACTTCCAAAATTAAGAAAATGAGTTGATGAGAGATAAAAAGGGAATATCATCACTTGGACATAAAATTTACATCAATCAGGATATTTAAGAACATATCCCAACATAATAGTTTGCGAATTAAAAGACATAACAAAATAAGTCTTTTAAAATGAGGAGGGTGAAAGGTTCCCTTACCGACTTGGGTAACTTTCGAAAAGTACACCCCATTGAAGAAGTGTCATACAATGAATATGTAAATACCCATAAATGGAATTATATTACAAAAGGAGTTTAATAATGGGAAGTAAATAAACCACTCAAAATAAAATTGTGGCAAATGTAGAATAAATCTCACAGGAATAAAAGTGAGATGAAAAATCTCTTATGAAAAATCGGCAGCCTAACAGCGCCACATAAAACTTCCAAAATGGATTGATGAGAGGAAATAGGAACTCTCATCATATAAAAATTATGTTTACAGAAAGTGGAATACAAAATAACATCCCATAACATAACAAAAATGAGCTTGAAAGAAGTGACTTAAAGGAGAGTACTTAAAAAGAAAGAGAGAGGTTAGATCTCTTACGAAAACTCGGCAGCCTAACGACGCCACTCAAAACATCCAAAATGGATTGATGAGAGGAAATAGGGTCTCTCTTCAGATGAACATAATAAGTACAGTAGTAGTAATATAAAATAATTTCCCAATCATAAGAAATATGAGCTTAAAAGTAATGACATAAAAGAGTGTACTTAAAAAGAAAGAGAGGTGTAGGATCCCTTACATCAAGTCCAACATGTCTTCTTCGTTTATTTATATTCATGAATAATAAACTTTGGTAAATTAATAATTTCCTAATTAACTCCTTTAGAGATTATTATTCAGTTCATATCACATATTATAATGTTATAATAATTGTTTAATAATGTTAGTTCATATTAGACGTTTTTGCTGATGTTTGGTACATGAGTCAAAAATGAACTTGTTTGAAAAAATATTTCCCATGTAGTTATAAGTAAATAATTTCCAGAATAGTATTAATGATAATATATATCCAGTAAATATTCATTTTATACTATTCCATATCATTTGGCGATAAAAAACGAAAAGCACCGTTCATGGAGACGGTAGGCCGTACGTACGCATGAACGCTCCTTTCATTTTTTGTCATATTAATGGAATTAAAACAAAATGACAGAGATATATTTGTGTTATAATTCAAGAATTATATCCATAATTTTGATGTAATATATTACATATATATCCATTATATATATGTACTTATAATATTACATAACATTTTGAGATAAGAAATGAAATGTACCGTTCATGGAGACGTTAAGCCGTACGTACGCATGAACGCTACTTCCATTTCTATTTCATATTTAATGGAATTAAAACATAATGATACATAATAGTATTTTAATTTCAGTATGGTATCATATATAATATCATTAAATATATCCTTTATACGTACCACATATGGTATTAACGAATCAAATCACTTTGAGGGGCGTTAGTCCGCACTTCCTTAAATGAAGATATCACGGTTACCCATAATGGAAACCATAAAGGTATTCCCAAAATGAAAAATACATAAGCTTAAGGAAAACATAAACTTATTATATATCATATATAAATATAGTGTCATCTTAATGGCCACCTTTGAAGGTGTTAGAAGAATGTTGAACAATCATTGTTTCGGGAGGCAGAAATTCGCCATCCACAGAAACAGTATGTTCTTTAACAATTAGATGTAGGTGTGTGAAAGTTTAGATCGAATCCTTCTTATAACAACATCCTAGTATATTTATGATACTCTATTTGTTACAAAATAAATGAATAAAAAGAGTGTAGTGGGTTGGAGAAGCAAAATAAAACAAAAGGACTCAAGTGAAGACATTACCTTAAAATCGGGTAACTCCCTTTGGTTTGAGCTCAAAGGCTTCCTTGGGAAGACTTCTGCCCAAAGTGAAGCTTCAAGGAGTAAGAGAGGGAAGTGGAGAGACAAAATGGGCAGGGGTTGGCCGAGCCAAAGGCTTTGGGAGTGTGGGTAAGGAGGTAGAGGTGGGAGCCTTTTATAAGAGGAGAGGAGAGGCACTCTTGGAAGGTAAAGAAAAGTCACTTTATTTTAAAATGGTATTCGGATTTAAGAGGTCCCACATTGATGTGTTCCGAGGATAAGGTGAGAAGGGTTCTAAATCCACTCATCCAATATGTTTTGGACATGTGTAGGTGTTAGATATTACATTATCTTTCCATTTTATTTAAAACGTTAAATAATGAGGTCATTGCTGCATCATCATGATGTCATAAATAATTTAATTTAGTTAATACCTAAAAATTATAAAAAAATACTATGACGCAGGAAATATTTTTACATTTACAATGAATATTTATAGTCAAAAATCTGATTTGTATTACCCCATGTAAAAATTGTTTTAGTAAAACATTTCATGTTTGTCTCATTTTTACTTTAACTTTAAATAAAAAGATATTAATGTCATTTTCCAACCAAAGTGGCTTCATGTGGTCCCAAAGTTGACACATGGGTTGTATTGGTCGGTCATGACACATTAAATGAGGTTAGGACATGTTTCAAGTTCATTTCATATTATTAAAACATTATTTTTACCTTAAATTACACTAATTACCTCTAATCGCGATTAAAAACTTAATAAGTTACTATCCACCAAAAAAATATTTTTATCTCATTGAACCACAATTTACTTCTTAATAACAACCATTTTTGTCAGATTTTTGAAATTCAAAACACAAAGATGAAAAAATTTCATTTAAACGGAAAAATCAGTTTTTATAAGTACAACTTAGTGGTTTCACTATTCATCAAAAATTGAAGTTTTTCAGAAAAATCTCAAAAATTCACCCTAAGCTATATTTGATATTCCAAATTCAGAAATGAAGTCTATTTTAAAAAATTAAAATCTTATTAGTCACATTAATTAATTTAATAATTAATTCCCGCTGTCAGAGAAAATAGCGTGTTTTTATGAAGCAATAAGTATCAAAAGATTGACACTAGATTAAGTCTGATTTCAATGTGAAATTAATTCCAACGACCACTATTGGATTTAATGGTAAAAATATATTCTAATTTCACTTTAAAACCACTTCAAAAGATAATCTAATCATATAAATAAATTAGATTAAAAAGAGGTTTTGAATTAAAATACAACATTTTACACTATTCATTAAAAAATGAACTTTATTAGAAAGATACCAAAAATTTACACAAAGTAAATTTTGATGTCCCAATTCTTAAGAAGAGTTTTATTTGGTCCAAAAGTATGTATAATAGTGAACAAAACTATATTTAATGACGGTTCTCCATCAAAAGGCGATAAGTGAACCTTTAGTGAAAACTATGGTATATACGCCTAAAATTGAATTCTTTCCGTATTTTCTGCCTTATATTTTATTGGATAAATGTAAAAACATTTAAAAAAATATATAATCATATTTTAGTTATTTCTATCCATTCCCTCCAATACAATGGCTACATGTTAACTACCATTTAAAATAATATTATTTTATTATTAGAGTGCAACGTATGATTTCAAAGGAACTTTTAGTTGCATATTGGGTACGCCATTGAGCATAGAATTGCCTTTAAAGTAATATTAATATTTTATTCAAAAATATGGATAAATATAAAGATGTCATATTCTTTATTTACCTGGGGTGTTACAGTGCAAGCGATGGCCTCTGTCTCCACTGCCAATCACCTGTGTCATGCCAGTGGAGCTTTCTCAGGGCTTTGGCGATGCACCGATGCTCTGTTTCCATTTCTGTCTGTGCGTACATGCCTCCCAGACTACCTCAGTCAACACATGAAACTCTATCTCACATTACAATCAAATTGGGAAAGTGGTCCCTGAAGAACACAACAAAAAAATCTTGCAACAGAGGGTATGGGCCTTGTTCTTTTGGACCATGACCTTTGCATTAAAGTTATAACAAGAGGGAGGTAATTATTCATCAGATTTTAATAATTTTGGACCCTATTCAAATCCCCCACAACAACCTCCCACAAATCCAAGAACAAGGAATATAATTGAGGGAAAATCTATAATTAAAAGGAAAACCCTACCTCATGATTCATTGGGGACGTCGTGAATGGCGGTGCTTCCACGTTTGAGGGTATTATGGATGAAGGAGACGGTTCATGTGCATTGGTGTTCTTCATTTTTCATCCTTCAGATCGATCCTACAATGGGCATTGTCAATACTTCATTCTCTATTGGTGGATAGTGTGGCAACAATTTGTTAGTGGTTCCTCACTAGATGAAGTCGTGCCAAAACCCCACCCTGATCTCCATTTAAATTGGAGGGGTAAAGGTGAGAAACGACTTGATGTAATGATGAGGTTGATTAATTTGTGTAATAAATGTGCTTCATTAATTAACATAATTAATTTTCTTCATAAAATACATGAGGGGTGGTTATGCCGCTAAAGTGTTGCTTTGCAATTAACACCCCAAATTTAAAGGTCAGACCACCTCATTTTTCCCCACAACCGCTTCCCAATAGGTGGTTGGAAAAAGAAAAAAAATAAAATAACAATTACATGTTATTTTAATTTCCATAAAAAATTACAAAATTTTACTTTTTCTCCTAACCAACTACAGTTAAAGTGAAGCTTCCCTTAATGTAATCCTTGTACTGTGGATTCAACGGTGCCCTCAGATTTTTAATCCATGCATAGGTTAAAATGTTAGAAAAATTTTCTTTCACGTTTGTTGAACATACCTAAAAAAAGTTCAGAAATTCATTCAGGAACATTGGGCCACAAAATTACACGCCTTCCAATTTTGCAGACTAGTAATATTTATAAATAATTTAAAAAAAATACAGATAATTTTCCGCGTCATTAAATCCTCCCCACCATCGGGATTTATGTCCCCAAAATTCAAACAAGGATATACAAACAAAGAGGGGTAATGAGTATGAATATGAGCCTCTCGCTCCCATGTGCTCTCCAAGATATTTCCATGATACCATAGAACGCACACCAGAGGTATTGACCACCCATGAAGGATTCGATCATGTTGAACCTCTATCTCCAATGGGTATTCAGTAAAATTTATCCCATCCTCAATCTCCATCTCACCATTGTCGATGATGTGAGATGGGTCATGCACTTATCTCTTCAACTAGGGTACATGGAAGATGATGTACACGCTCTCCAACTACAGGGGCATTTCCATGTGGTATGCCACCTTGATAATCCTCTGATGTATCATGAATGATCAAATAAACCTCACTGAGAGTTTGTTGCCTCAGCCAAATCTATGTAGTCCCCATCGAGGGGAGACTCACAAGAATATATGGTACCCCTCCTGAAACTCCAGTTGTATTCTTCACATATAAGCATATGACTTCTGTCAAATCTGTGGAGTCTTCTTCTACTCTCGAATTACCTACACCTTCTCAGTGGTATCCTATACCATCTTTGGGCCCACGGGTGTTGGATCTTTTGGATCCACCCAACACAAGGGCGATCTACATGATAATTGTTAAAACACCTCACGTGGGGTAATACCAATGGTTGAGTGATAGTTGTTGTTGTACACAAACTCCACCAAGGGTAGGTGGTCCTCCCAACTATGAGAAAAATCTTGGACACCAGGACAAAGCATGTCCTCCATTGTCTGGATGGTCCACTCAGTCTGACCATCTGTCTTTTGGTGAAAATCCATGCTCAAGCGAAGCTGAGTCCCGTATGCCTCCTACAATCCTTTCCACAACCGAGATGAGAAGCATGCATCATGATTTGAGACTATCATCGAAGGCACCCCGTGAAGTTACATGATCTCCTGAACATAGAGACATCTAAATCTCTCTACTGAATTTTTCTCTCGAATAGCAAGAAAGTGGTACAAAATCCAAATAAGGCTACACAATGAAAAAGGGGTATTGGGCACGCATATGAGCCTCCTGCTCCCATTTTCTCTACTAAAGGTTCTCCTGCTGCCACTGAACACTCACAAGAGGTATCAACCATCCCTGAAGGACTCTCTCCTATTGATCCTTGATCTCTACATGGATCTCCATAAATGACACACAATCATAAAATTCCAACTCTCCCTAGTTGATAAGTTTCGATGGATCATGCACACATCTCCTCAATTGTGACACATGGAAAACATTATGCACCTTGTGCATCTGTGGTTGAATATATATGTGGTACGCCACCACACATGCTCTGCTGAGGATATGGAAAGGTCCAATGATCCTTGGAGAGAGCTCGCTGCCATGGACAAATCATTGCAATCCTATCTAGGGTGAGACCCTTGAGAAGACATTGTCTCCCTCTTATAACTCCAACAGCCAATGTCTCCCATATTCATAAGATTTTTGCCAATCTGTGTAGTCTTTATCTACTCTTTGATGATCTGAAACTTCTTAGTGGAAGGTTGTACCAACTATGGACCCATAGGTGCGGACTCCTCTGGGTCTTTCCAGCATAGAGTTGATCTTCACAGTCTCTTATACAACCCTCAAATGGTGCCATGCTAATGGTGGAGTGATAACTATTATTGTATTACAACTCCACTAGGGGAATTTGGTCCTCCCAAATATGGACAAAATCAAGGACACAAGCAGAAAGTATGTCTTTAAGAATCGGTATCATCTGCTCCATTTTACTCTCAGTCTGTGAGTGAAAATTTGTGCTCATGTGATGTTGAGTCTTGAAAGCCTCCTGAAATCCTTTCTACAACCAAGATGTGAAGCATGCATCATGGTCTCAGACTATTGTCAAAGGAACCACATGAAGTCAAATGATCTCTTGAACATTGAGACATCCCATGATCTCTACCGAACCCTTCTTTCAAATATCAATGAAGTGGTCCAACATGGTGAGTCTATCAATGATAACCTAGAAGTTATCATTCCCTCTATACCAATGTGCTAAATCCATCACGAAGTCCATTGATATCCATTCCCACTTCCACTCTCGTATCTCTAGGGGTTGGGTCAATCCATAGAAACTAAAAATAAAGTATACAGTTGTCGTATCTTCCTGGGAGCTCTACCTGGAGGGTAGTAGATGTATGTCTGAATTTGAAGAAGAGGATCCTGACTGCGCATGTCGAACCAAGCTCCACCAAGTACCAAACCTCCAAAGCCTTCCTTGGAGTGTTAGTAGTCTCCATCAAACACAAACATGTGTGTGGTGCCCTTGTAGGGGTGATTATAAAAATACCCAGTAGGGGACACTGAGTCCCCCAAAAGTCTCTCAGTAATCCACAATGGAAAATATCACAAGAGAACCCAGAAATGTAATATCACAAGCATGATCTAAATCGTGAATCACAAAGAAAAATAGACAGATCACTCTAACGGTATAACTTCAAGGTTACTGGGATAGGGATTACTAGTCATAAATCCAGATCATCTTATCCATAGTAACTCTACCGCTAACCCACATAGGTCACTATATACTGAACCATATTGGTATATAGATGCTGACCCGCATTGGTTGTTGGTGGTGACCTGAATTGGTCACTGGTGCTGAACTGTATTGGTCGTTGGTGTTGACATGTATTGGTTTCTGGTGCTGACCGATATTGGTCATTGGTATAGAAGTAGGTATGATTTGTCGTACAGCTAGATCATCCCACTCTGGAGTCTATGATGCAGACCCGTATTGGTCACTATTTTTCATCATGTCACTGCTAGCCACTAGATTCTCGCTCATATCACGCTAGATTCTGGGAGAACCGCTCCTCAAGACATCATCCATATTTCAACTACTATGATTCCCATGAATAAGTAACATGATGATCCATCACATCATAAGTTTTTCAACGCAATATACGGTATATCAACTGGACACATGGTCTATAAGGTATTGGAATTTTAGTGATGGGGGGCCAGTTGGATTTGGTGTTGATCCAACTGAGACATACTCCCACATTCTCTAAAACCCAAGTGGAGTGTGTCCAAAGATCCCATAATCGTAGAATGTTTTTGCAACAAAGATATGGTTTGCATGTCATGGCCCTTTAAGTGTTTCTGGGTCCAAGAGGGGTCCGAGTCTGGTCCGACTCGGTCCGGCCGACCTGGCCCACCCAGTCTAGGTCTGACCCGACCCGGCACGAACAAGACTAGGCCGGTCTGGCCTGTTGGGGCACCCTACGAGGTGCATGGTCCGCCTACCGAATGGCTCAATAGAGACATTTTCCCCCTCCAATCAGCGGTGCCATGTGGTCTGTAAAACCCACAGGACGCAGGTACCCATTTTTTGTTGGGGCTTCAAGCCGCTAGTTCTTAAAAATGGCACATGACAGTGCGCCTCCTCCACGTCCATGGCTAGCCATTGATGGATGCCTTTTCCAACCACCATGGCACCGATTGGTGCAGTGCACCTCCAAGGCTGGTGAGCGTCGGCCACCGTATTCACCATCTCCATCGTCGGTGCTATAGTAGGGTAGCTTTTGTGGGGCTCCGAAGATGCTCTGGAGCTCTGTTTCATTTTCTTTATTCACCTACAGGCCTCACAGACCACCTCTGTCACTGTGTGACCCTCTGTATTGTGTTTTGTTTGAATTGGTAAAATCATCCCCAAAGGGCGCAAGAAAAAAAAGCAAGTAGTGGGGGTCTGAGGCTTTTTTGTTTGGCCAATGCCCACTATGTTAGAGTTATAATATGAGGGTGGTAATTATTCATCAAATTTTAATAATGTTGAACCACATTCAAATCCCCTATAAAAACATCCCACAAATACATGAACACAGAATAGAATTTAGGGAAAATATTGAATTAAAAGACAACCCCTACATTTTGATTCGTTGGGGATGTCGTGGATAGTAGTGATTCCACGTTCTGGGGTATTACAGATGAAGGAGAAGTTTTGTGTTCATTGGAATTTGTTGTCTATCGACCTTCAGGTCAATCCTATAATGTGCATCACCAAACCTTCGTAATCTGTCAGTGTAAGGCCTGGAAACACTTCGTGAGGGGTTCTATGATGGATGAAGTTGTGCCAAAACCCCACCCCTTGTTCCTTTTAAATAAGAGGGGGAAAGATGAGAAAATCCATGAGGAATTAAAGACGATCATTAATTGATGTAATTAATGTGCCTCGTTAATTTAAGTAATTAGAGTACCTCGTTAATTATGTGAGGGGTGGATACACCCCTAAATGTAACTGTACAATTAAAACCCTATAATTAATGGTCTGACCACCTCTGTGGTCCAAGCTACCATTGTTCAACAGGTGGTAGGATAAAGAAAAAGAAGTAAAATAACAATTACATGTTCCATTAATTTTCTTTAAAAAGTACAAATTTTAACTTTTTTTCTCCCTACCCACTACGGTTGAAGTGATGCTTCCCTTAAGATAATTCTAGCACTATTGATTCAATGGTGCCCCCCAGATTTTTAATCCGATCATTGGTTCAAAATATAGAAAATGTGGCTCATGCATTTACTAAATGTACCTGAAAAATGTTCAAAAATTCATTCTGGACACACTAGTCCTCAGAATTATAGACCATCAATTTTTGCAGAATCTTAATAATAACAAACTAATGTAAAATAATTACATAGAATTTTTTGGTTCAATACAATAACTGAAATGATCTTGAGAAAAGATGTTACCTATTAATCAAGTAACTCCTTTTGGTTTGTTCTAAAAGGATTCATTAGATTTATTTCATCCAAGGTAAGGATTCTAGGATTAATTTAGTATTTTTTGGATGATATTTTACTAGTGATTGTTCAAACATTAATGGTTTTAAAGGTTTGATGAAGAGGGAGAGGTGGTGAACTTTTATAGGTAAGGTAAATGACACACTAGGAATTCTTTAAAACTAGTAAGGTGTACCATGTTTTTTACATAAAGAAAGTAATAAAAATCCACAACACTAAAAAATTCAGGGTTAATGGACTATTTTTGTCTCGATAATATGTTTTGGACAACATTCTAGGTCATTTTTTGTCTAAAATTTGTGGTTTAGTACCTGTTTAACCTAATTTTTCTTTTATGTTTTTTAATTAATTTTTATCACTATCACTATTAATTTTGGTCAAATCAAAGTTACACATATTATAAATTATAAATTATTATTATTTATAATATGGAATCTATTTTTTTGAAATTCTATTCGCAAAATCGAACAAAATTAATTTATAATTATTCATGTTGACTGGATAACAAAATGGGGTTTTAAAGTAAAAACATCCCCACATTAGTTATGATTTTAAACCTAATTTCAATGTTAAATGAATTAAAATATTCTAAATATCATTAAATGATAAGAATATTATCAAATTAAACATTTAAACTAATTTAAAATATAATTTACCTTTATAAAAAAATTAGATTAATAGTCAGTTTTAAATTAAAATATAGTATTTTGACTATTAATCCAAAAAATGAAGTTTCACCTAAAAACAAAAAAAAATCACCATAAGATAATTAACACATTATAAATTCAAAAATGTTTTTTATTTATTCAAATTAAATTTCTAAATTTTTCTTAAAATAATTTTTTTATTATTCGTAGAAGGACATTAAAAGTAGTTTATTTGAGAAATAGTATTTAAAAACATATAAGGACTTTACCAAAAAACATAACTTTCATCGTCAATATTTTTTATTTATATAAAATCACTATACAAAATATTTGAAATTTGTTAATCAATATTCATATTACTATTATTAACAGAAATTTTATATTTATATTATTTAACTAATAATAAAAATAAAAGACATTTCATAGAAACTTAGTGTTGCATGTAGTGTACTCTTAGTCGGTGTTTCACGTTGTGTATACAAAGTCGATGTTGAGTGTAACGTATTCCTTGTCACAAAATAAACTCAATGAATTGTGTAAATCAAATTAATATTTTTGTTGTGTGTAGTGCATAATTAACTTAGTGTTTCTTATAATGGATGCCAAACATAGTGCTTTAATATAATTTTTTTTTAGTTATATGTGAAATGAAAAAAATCTCAAAGGATAATTTAATTTGAAAACAAATCACAAAATCATTTGTTATTACACCTAATCTCCCATAAAAATTTGTCAATGTTCCTCTAGGATGGTTATAGGGATATAATTTTTCTCATAAGGTGATACTTGGATATCCTAACGGGGTCCATGTCTTCTAGAAAGAATATAGCCCTTACTCTAATCCATTGTAGAAAAATTAGATCATGTTTCTCTAAAAAGAAAAAATAACATGATCCTTATATTTGATCACTTTTGAAATAAACTTGAAAATTTCTTTTTTCTCTACCAAGATATGCTACAATGATTGGTGGGTATAAGTTGGGATGTTGGTGCACTCTTCGTTTACTAAAAAATATACTAAAATGATTTGTGACTATGAACTTTTACATAATCCTATTCTCAGTATTCTATTTCCTATTTTCCTTAGTGGGACCTCATCCTATGTACCCTAGTTGTGTTAATGAGATACAATATTTCCCACATATCCTACTTAGTGTATTCTTGAAGGGCAAGGATAACATGGTGGTGTTGGCGATGATGTCTATCATGAGACTTTCTATGATACTATTAGGTAGTATTGGTGATATAAGGAAAATTATTATCCACCTCCCTATGATAATGAGTATTTTAATTATCACGCTTTATGAATAATCTCTCAATGTGGTTATAGGGGGGCTTTGGTGCCACTTGTGTCTTCAAATCCCACCACTGGTGGGATGGCCAATAGGGCTTCATCAACTGAAGTCTTTAGTTTGATGCCTACAATGTTGTGATGTATATTTTGAAGTGATACTATCTTATTAGATGATTTTCATGTTTATATTTGTGGTTCTGTGTTGGATACAATATCCTTCATGGTTTTTTGACCATTGAATTCATCATGACTAAGGTAAATGTTTGACCAAGGCATTGTAAGGTGGTTTATGCATGTTATTTATATAAATTTAAATTGAACGAAATTCTTACTTGTTTATTTAAAAACATAAAGCATTAAAAACTTCAAAAAAACCCATTAGTCGTTATCTCATGTAACAGAATGGTTAATTGATTTTTTTTCATGGGTGAATGATTCTGGTTATGATCATTATTATATTTATGATGTTCCAACACTCTTCCATGTTTTGAGTTTCTAAATTTCTATTTTCAAATATGATACAACCTCTATCTAATTATTAATGATGATTGGGGTTGATAATTGGTAGATTGGAAATTAGTTATTTCTTGTCATTATCTTTTGGTTAGAATTATTTCCCATTGCAAATCACTCTTAATGATTTAATATATTTTATTGAATCCTTCCATGTAATAATATTAATACTATCTACCAACATGTGTGTGATTGATTGAAACCATAAATTCAATTGAATATCTATGTGTATCAAATTTTCTCCATCATTATTTTACTTATTATTTATATTATGGTTTAAAGACAAATAACTGAAAAAATATGGAACCTATTTCCTTTCAAAAAGGAAATGGGTGGTTTAGAGTTAGGATTGGACCAATGAATGGGGATTATTATATATATTTATAAAGAAAATTGAATCCAATATAGATATATTCCAATTAATCAAACACATCATACCATTTATGGTCATGTGATAAAGACCTAAATGGTGTGTTGTATGGTCGTTTATCCATGATAAATTTAAATTCCTTTAATTTTTTTTTGCATCCAAGACCAAGTGAATTTTATTATAAGTTCATGAATTGAATTCCTATGGGGGGATGAGATTCAACCTCTGTCCTACATAGCCTTGTTTATTGAATCAAATCCCATATGTTTTAATTTATTAGTTTAAGGGAGTGTGATGAGACTAGTCCATGTAGTTTCATATTTTGTTCTAAGGGAATTGCCTTATATAGTTTAAAGTCCAGCAATAGGTAATAACAAGTGACAGGGGTGTATAAATAGTGGGTGTGGTACTTATGTATTGAATACATATTCCAATTCATCATTATTTTTATAAGATGTTTTATTGTTATACTCATTGGAAACATCACCCATTAGGAAGTATATCTAGCATGGAATATGGCCCATGAGGAATGAGGAAGAATGGAGAATATGACAGATTGAGAGATATATATGGTGTACACATTATAGTAGGACCTTTCCTTACTTGGAATCATGAATTATATCAGTAAGACATGTCTATATGTTGTCTAGATATTCTTGATATGGTAAATGGCTCAGGTTAAGGTAGGTTTTATGGATTTAATTGGAATGGAGGCCAATGAATGTAATGAGTAAAATTGAGTGGAAAAAAGGGGTTTGTTAGTTTTAAAATCTAATCTGATGGTGGGAATAGGGAAACCATTATTATAATCATGTTTTAGGGTAGGATTGAGAGGTATTCTCTTGACAAGAACTCTTGTTATCAAAGGAATAAATAATAACTCTCACCATAAGGGACCTATTAGTTTTGAATAGAACCCTATTATAAGTCTATTATCAATGGAATTCATGAGTTAAGGAGTGAATACTTATGTGAATAGATCATTCATTAATACCAATAGGTCATGGAGGGGGCCTATGTAAGTGATCACATACGTAGATGATCTGGGTGAAGGTGACACCTTGCAAAAAGACATAAGCAAGCATTTTTCCTAAGTATAGTATTAGATAAGAGAATATCATGATGGTGTCTGGGGGGATATTGAACCATAGTATAAGGATATGGTGATGTGTCCCCATAATTTTAGGGTAGGTAAAAATTTATCCCAAGTGTGGGTGTATGGTGATGTGTCGCCTTTGTGGGGTACTTCTAGGATGGATAAGGATCAGTGATCATTTGTTTTTAATCCCTACGATTACTAGGGAATGTGGAACTCTATTATATAATCCCATGGTAGATGGGGAATGTGGATCCCTAGTATAGTGCCTTTGGGGTTACTAGTTTTTATGGATCCCTATTATAGGATATCCAAGTCCTTTTTCTCCTTAGGATTAGACATAGGATTCACCGAGAGGGAAGAGTGAAGGCCTGGTCAGTAATAGCTCATACATTTTTTCTATTCCCAAACAGTGTATCTAAACTAATATCTATTGTACATATTTATTAACTATATGGATACCAGAGTACAGAGTTAATTTGGTAACCACCTACCATTCTCTAGTGAGGTTGGGTTCTTTGTGTGAGGTGATCTAGGTGTGGTGGTGGAGTGAAAATAGGGTTTCATGAATGATAGTTTCACACAAAATCTGGGTTCTCATTCATATCTCATGAGAATGATAGGTGTATGTGAAATTTGAATCCTAGGAGAATGAAACCTGGGAACATGGACATGGTCATGCACTATGATCCTTGTTGGAAATTATATCCACATGATTCCCATTGAAAAATGTATTTTTAGTAGTTTTTAGAAACATAAAATTTTATAGGGATGGAGTATTCATTTATTGGTGTTTTGATGTAGTCATATAAGGCGGGTCTTCTCTAGAGTGTGATTCTTTGTGTTTGAGTGTGTGTAGGTGTGACATTGGTGATTATCTAGTGCTCTAAGAATGAATTTAGATCCTATGATGACACAGAGTATAATTTAGGCATGGATTAGTTTGATGTTTTTTATTATGAGATGGATAATGTTGGTTATGTTCTTTTGAATGTTTTATCATGTGCTAAAGGCTAGGTGGGGATGTTTTTATCTCTATATTTGTAATACGCGACATGATTTTTCTACCATGTATTTCTTCAGATATTATTCATGTTATGACCCTGTTTTTTAGTAATGATGATCCCTCACTCTAAGTGAGAGAGTTGAGGAATGAGTTGTGGTACATGGTATCATTTGGGACCTTGCTCTGAGTTAGAGTGCAGTGGTCATAATATAATATGGTACCTTTCGTCGAGTGAGAGGGTGGTGTTCAAGAATTGATATTGGAAAGTATCTTGAGTGAGAATTCAGTGGTAAAGATATGATATAGTACATTACCCTATGTGAGAGGGTAATGGCCATGATGTGGTATGAGGCCTCACCCTAAGTATGAGGGTGGTGGTATGATATTTGGTTTGTAATAAGGCATAAGACCTCAACCTGAACATGAGGTTTATGTTGTGAGATATGGAATGAGACATGATATGAAACCTCACTCTCATTGATATGGTGGTGATATGAGACATGGTTCAAAACATGATATTAAACATCCCCATATGTGTGTGGGTGGGGGAATGTGACTAGATATAATTTTTGGACAACTTATGGGACCCTACCCTATGGTAGAGGGTAGAGGAAAAGGCATAAGTCTATGTCCCTACCATTATTGACAATGAATGTTTTTGTGGTTATTTTTGAAATTTATTTTCTATTTGGATTGGATGATGCTTGTGAGTTCATGTATCATGGTGGAATCGTTTTCCCATGATGACTTGATATAATTATTTATGTGATGTATATTACATGATAGTTAATTTTCAATATATGAATAAATTTTTTATGATGAATAAATTTTATTAAATTTATGAAATTCTATTGATTTTAATGGTTACAAAATTTTTGACTACCCCAGGGCATATACAAACCTTATATTAAACTTTTAGGTGACAGTTTGTATATGCGATCTGACTGGAGTGATGAGATGGATATTGGGAGATTAATATAAGGATGAAACTAGGTTTTATAATTTAGTACTCACTATTTTTGATTTCTTTTTAGTTCATAATGATCATCATGGTGGGTAAACCTTATTGTATTTATTATTGTTAACCATTGGTTTTATTTATGTTATAACATGATGTTATTATATGATAATAAGGGTTGGAAATTATCAATAACTCATTATTATTACTATGATTGTTTATGTTTATTTTTTATTTAAGAATTACAATATGTATGTACTGATAGAATAGTCTCCCCAAATTTCATTTAAATTACCTCATCTGGTCCGAATCCTCTTGCATGTGTGGAACCACTCTTGATGTCTTATCACACTTTGGATTTGGTTTCATGTGGGACATTATATTTTCGATATTAAAATATTTTATTAGAGAATTTATTTTGTTTTTAATAATATTTGGGAATGGTAATTGGTGGTATTATTTTTTCATAGAGCTTGGGACGGACTATACGCTTAGGCGTAGCTAACCACTATATATGGGGACACTAAACGATATGTGATGAGATTATTGTTCATTTAATTATTCTATTAT
The DNA here is from genome assembly GCA_963277665.1 of Viscum album. Classification (NCBI taxonomy): domain Eukaryota; kingdom Viridiplantae; phylum Streptophyta; class Magnoliopsida; order Santalales; family Viscaceae; genus Viscum; species Viscum album. The sequence goes on from OY728157.1 coordinate 502,397,739, forward strand.
TATTGGGATATAGAGTCAAGTAGATATTTTAGATGATATAGTTACTGGTGGTTTTTACTCTTTCCATGATTTGGTAAGAGAGAAAGATTGCAAAAATTATACTAGGTACATAGGTATATTTGTGCATGTTCATGAATTCATATGGGAGTGAAATGGTTTTTAAAATTTTCAATTTTCTAGGAAATATATTACAAAGGAAATTTTTATAATTCAATAGGATAGGTCTAGATTAAATTATCATTAATAAAAATTTACTTAGTATTTTTTTTAATAATTAATTTTTAGTGCCATACTTTATTGGGAAATTTTTGGTGATTTTACATGAATTTCTCTTGATGTTAGGATACTTTAAGTTATGTTAATGGTCAAAAAAAGCATATAGTTTGTATGTATAAGTATGTGTTTCCTTATGTTGGGATATGGGTATATTTAGGGAGGTATTGTTTTTTTGATATGATAGGTGTTGTTTGGATAGATACCCTTGTATGGGTAAAGTTTTTATTTTATTTAACATTAAAATGGTAGTGTGGATATATTTAGAGAGACTAGAGGGGAATCTGAGTAGGATGGAAGTTATTCCACTTAGGTTTGTGGATTATAGTTTTCTAATTTTGGTTGCTTAATAAATATATTTTATAATGGGAAAATGAGTGAGTTTTTTATATTGGACAAGGTTCATCGGGTGAAGTGACCCGGTATGAAAAGGGCATAATAATATTCGTGGATGTTGGATAACACTTGAACATTGTTTGGAATCATGTATATAGTTTTACCTTAGAATTACCAGGTCTATATTGGGGAAAAAGGGATAATGGGTGCTTCACAAGTAACAAGTTGACCATATTAAATTGGGTTGATGGTGGTTAGATCAAGGGTTCTGTCCGGAAAATTGAGTGGAATACTATACTATAGATCAGGAATTACAAAAACAATACATGTCTTAGTTTTCTGAATAGAGAGGATGTGTAAAAAAATTATAGAATCATGCTTTAGAACATTGATGCATTTTCTTGGTGAGGGTTGGTGGAACCATAGGGTCTTGAGTATCTATTGGGATAAGGATCTATGGAGGTTTCACTAAGAATTAACATCGAGAAAATATCATATAATTTGTGAATAATTAAATATTGGAAATTTCTCATGAAATTATAAGTGTGGCTAGGAATCAAATCTGATGGGTAGTTCCTTGATAAAACTACCAAGGGAGTGGACATGTTCTAAATCTTATTAACCCTTCATGGTGATTTCATTAAAATTAATATAGTATTGTATTTTTTGGGCTCCCAAATAAATCCTTTCATGTTCTTAATTTATTTTTTTATTGTCCATGATGGATTTGTAGGTGGATCCATATATGGTCTGATTGGTCATGTAGGGAGGCAATGGTCATGAGAGTTTCTTATAATGGGGTAATTGATGTTTGGTGCATTGTAGTGACATTTGTTTTGTATTTATTAAAGAACTATATCTACTAGATATTGATATATTGATTTAGGGTTTATTAATCCCTTTATGGGAGAAATATGGATAGCATTGGGTGTTATTGGGAAATTTGGGATAGCAGTTAGGGACCGTTGGGAGGGAATCGATTCAGATATCTTGATAAGGTTGAAATGACTTTCTGGTTTGGTGTGTTCCACTAGTAGGTTAAGTTAACTAGTTGTTTGTTTAATCAAGAATGGATTGTATGGTTTATTTGATGTTATAATATCGAATGTTGATATCATAATTCAAGGATGATTGGTTTTTGAAAGAAATACTCATCTAAGGAATACCATTATCATGTGGTTGTTTTTTAATAGTAGTATCAATGGTATGATGATATAGGAAATAATTTTATAATAATAATAATAATAATACTATGGAATTTTTCCTTCCAATTTGGTGTTAGTGGTTTGCAATGGAATTGAGGAGTAATAGTTGTAGCTTGTAGTACTTTGAATTTGTTGTTTCTTAGTACGTGGGAATGTAGAGGAATATATGGTTCCATGAAAAGAATAGTTTTTAAAGTACACCTATAATATTGGTTACTATCATAGTGTTTAAAACATGATAATGATGATGTTTTGGGGAATGTATTATGTGGATATATCTTTTTTTTATAACTTCGTTCGAGAGGAGGGATCATGTTTTGTATTAGGACTTAGGACCTTTGGAGGGGTTATATATCATATGAGGAAAATAGAATTTAGAGGATACAATAAGAAATGTTCAACATAATTATGTTTTTTAAATTAGTTTTCACATCATATGAATCATTTATAAAAATTAATGATGCATGTGTGGTGTCAATTCATGATTTTTTAGTGACGTTTTAGTAGGGATAAATTAGGAATCAGTGTAGTATAGTTGTAACCAATTGGAATCCTGAATGACTAGTGGATTTAGATTCATATGGTCGGGTCAAGTATCAAATTATCACCTAAAATAGTTCTCTGGGATGAGAATCCATATGTTGGAGAGTTTCTAAAGAACCATGTCATTATGGGTTGGTAAATTAATGGGGGATTTGGATTTTGAGCTCTGTGTGATGTGGAATTTTTAGAATTGGTATTCTAATCTCAGTCATGGGAGTTGAGACATCATTAATATATTTTTTTCATACAGGCTTGGTTTCCCCAGTAGAGTCTCAGAATTATTTTAGGGATTTTGTTTAGTTTAGGAGTTGGCTTTAGTGTAGATTCCTTATCCGTCTATAGAAAGTAGGGCATGTGCTACACCCATTGTGTATAGGGTGTGGTTGAATCATAAATCACATGTCATACATAAGTGGAAACCATGAATTTTTGGGTCTTTCCTAAGAGAGTTTATTATGGAATGAACATTTTTTCATGAAACAATTCATATAATAAATGGGAATAATGATTCATGAATGAGGGGGATCATACCATGGAACGTAACATAAGATTAAAAGCATAGGGTCTGGATATATCAAACTATTATAAGAATGTTGTGATGAGGTTATTGTCATGGTTAAGGCTATCCAATATTAAAATTTTAATATCAGGGGATATCACGTCACTTCATTATTTGTTTATCCCAGAAGGGTTCTTGGGAGGTAGGGGTATTGAGTTTCCCAAGTGGTTTGTTGCTCTATGGGGGCATCCATATGGTCTTTTACAGTTAGAGTAACTATTATTGCTCCTTGAACTATTGGTTTTTATCAAATAAACCTATGTTAGGTTATTGTTTCATCAAGATAATATTCATTCAACAATATTTCCCTTTTCATGTTTCTAATAAGTAGGGGTATACCGATCTTTTTCATTTCATTTATCTCTCATCTTAAATAGAATAGGCACTCTAGAGTGGTCATTTTATAATCTTGTACCCCTTCATTTCAACACGTTAGAGCCCCCATATTTTCCCCTTGGATTGTGTTTGATCAGGATTTATTTCTTCAAGTCAGAGCTAGGTATTCCTTACCCATTTCCTCTAGAATTATTCTACATACTTGTTTTATTTTAGTGGGTATTTCATAGGTTATTAGTGATGATTCCAACAGATCATGATGTAATCATCATGGAATGTTTTGGATTTATAGTGTGTTTCCATGATGATGTTGAAAAAGACATAATATTTCCTTTATCTCATGTTTTAATGAAGGTATGTGGCCCAGTGGGATTCCATGGGGTTTTTCATTAACTAGATTAAAATTAGTGATCGATAAAGAATTGATGCATGGGTATTTTGATCACTAGATTCATAGAGTCATGTTCTGAGCCTTATTCATTTCTAGACAGTATTCTAGTATCCTGGAGGTGTTTAATGAGTTATTGGTAACTATTTATCATTTAATTTAATATAATATTTATTTAAAAATTGATAATAGTTAATTTTTGGAATCTAGTGGTTTGATATATGAGTTGGGATCATGGAACAAATTGTTACAGGTTTTGATGAGTAAAATTAGAGGATATTAACTATATTACAGAGGTCATTGGTCCCATTAATACTTATCCATATAAATGTAAGAATATTCTGGCAAGAATTTCCTAATTATTGATTCATGGATTACTAAATGGGGGTCGATTGAGACTTAGTGAGCTGCATGTGGGGTTCAATGTGGCTAACCCTTGAGAAATGAAATGTTTTCTATCATGCAAGAGAATTTCATGGTTAATTTTATATGAGTGTACTTGGATATTTATATTTCCTAAAGTGGGATATGTGGGATAACAGGGATGAGTATCAGGACCATTGTGATCCATTGGCATTGGGAGGATGGATTCATTAGTTTATGGATGTGGGTATTCACCCATATTATAGTGATACTTGTTGCACATAGTGGAATTAAAGAGGGTGCACGGTATCTCTTGAATATAAGGCTCCAAAAGGAGCAGTGTGGGAACATGGTATTGGTATGGATACATAATGGGAGCCCATATAAATCTGACTAGTGTTGATGAACATATAACATGGGTGAACTGACTGGGATCCTGGTTAAAATATTGGTCTATGTGGCACTCAAATGTGTTGGGGAAGATGATTGAGTGTCCACTAATTCACTTCATGTTGTGGTTAGGTAATAGTTGAGTTATAAAGACAGATTAGAGATTTGATTGTTTTTTAGACCCTACAATGTGGTTCTTTTTCTGAGTGATTGGCATAGTGTATTAGTGTATCCAAATTTCACATATGGGTTTAGATAGTGCTTTCAGAATGGTATAATGGACTACAATTTTTGATATTGCTTTGTATCTTTGGATTAGGTTGATGGTAGTGGATGATGAAATTTTTCAGGGTGGGTTATGTTATAATGGAAGTGTTACTCTATTTTCAGGTTCTAGGTGGGGATGTTTGTGTATCTAATTAACAGCTAGGAAATATTATTTTCCTGGCATGTATTTATTCCCGTGTTTGTCGTTATCTGACGATGTTATTTAATAGTGATAATCCCTTTCCCTAAGGAGGTTGAAATAAGAATGAGTTGAGGTATATGAAATATTATGGGAACCTACCATGAGTGTGGAATTAGAGGTGAAGGTGTGATATGGGACCTTACCCAGGGTGGGTGTGTGGTGGAAATGATTCGATATGGGGATTTACCCTTAGTTTGAGGGTGTTGTTCAGGATGTGATATGGGATATTACCCTATGTGAGAGGGTAGTGTTTAATATTTAGTATGATACCTCACCCCGAGTAATAGTGGTATTGTATGAGATATGGAAAGATACCTCACCCTGAGTGAGATGGTTGTGGTATGTTATGTTTTAGGAGACTATACCTTGATGGAGAGGGTGGTGATATGAGACATGCTACGACACGTGGTATTAAAACTCGCCCTAAGATATAGTGGTTTAATGTGACTAGATATGAGAGCAAGACATGGCATTGGACAATACTATGAGTGAGGGTGTAGAAGATGAGACATAGATATTTGAACTGACCATGTGTGATAGGTAATGTATTTTTGATTTTTTGAGATGAAATATCTTCTGATATTGGTCGAAGAATATCAGGATAGGTATCATCAGGACCCGACCTGATTTTTTTTTTATTTCTTACTTAAATATTTTTTATACTTGAATACACTATCTATATATTCATATATTATGATCACCAGGTTAAACACTATAGAGTTTCATTCTCACACCCTATACAGTCACCTTTATGTGATAGGTGGTATGGTGGATCTTTTTATTGTTGATGGACTGGTTTTGGGATATTAGAATGAGTAAGAACATTTTTTAGTTGGGTATTCCCTACTTTTTATTTTATTTTATTTCATATTAGTATACCTGGTGGGATACCCTTATTGTTTTATGTTTGATGATAATTGATTTCATTTTTATAATAGAAAGGTGTTATGATTTTTACTATTTTTTCCCTTAGGAATAATTCCTATCACTTACAATAATATTATATGATGATTTATTCATTACATGTTATTTTATGTTATGTTTCAATTAGTAAAATCTCCTCAAGTATTTTTAGGCTCACACCACTACTCAACATCATCTAGTGTATTGCGAGGCACACCTAGGGTCTTTCGGAACTCTGCATAATGTTTTGTAAGGGTGATTTTAGTTGGGGTGTTGTACTGGTAATATGAGAAATGCAGGGGATTAAATAGAAGTATTTATTTGTATTTTTCAAGATAGAATGTTTAGTAATTATTGAATATGTAATTAGTATATATTTTGAGTAAAATGAGATATTTTCAAGTAACGAATTAAATTTATGAAAAATATGGATTCTACTTCGAGGTAAAATACTCAAAATTTTATTTTATATCAAAAATTTATTGAATAATAATATTTAAAAATTATTTATATAATTTTAGAATGGTAGGACTACTATTTATGAGATATATTCTTCATAAAAAAGAATAATTTTATTATCATACCTAAGATAATTGAGTGATTAGCTATTTTGGTGTTAAAATTTTCATTTAATGAATCTAAATTGGGGAGAAGTTGAATATTATTAATAGGACTTAGAGAATTGATAGATCTATTGATATGGTAAAATTAATTTTTGATCTGCAGTTGATGATATGAATGGAATCATAATGAAAACCCCCTTAATTATTATGTTTTTATCTCTTTTAAATATTTATTTTGAGAAATTATATTTTATATTCTTTTCAAGTTCTCCATCGACGTCATAAGTAAATTGGAAGAAAGAGGGTTTAACCATTTGATAAATAATTCATATATCCTAATCCAAGAATTAATCTACATTAATTATTGTAAACCCCCATTATATCATCATAATATCTACATGTGATCTTTTCATTATCCCTCAGTGGTAATCCAAATAAACTATTATTGTTGACGCATTTATTTTAAATATTGGAATATTATGTGTATAATATGTTGACAAATTTGATTGGTTATTGGAAATTAATGAACAATACGTAATCAAATATGAAAAAAACACAAAATTTTAATTCATCCCCACCAACTCTTATGGTGTATTTTTTCCTTTGGTTGCAATATGTGTTATCATATCAGAAAGATTCCAGTTGGTGAATAATTAATTTTTTTCGAGCACAGAGAATGTCATTAATAATAAAAATGTTTATCATTTAAATGGGTGTTATAATCATATTTTCTAGAATAGAATGATATCACACTTACAATCTCTTGGTCTCGATGTTTATTCTTATGTAATTCATATAATTCAATTTTGTGATATAAAAGAGTTATTAATGAATGAACACAACTGGAAAATACATAAGGCTAATATGAAAACACAAAATTCCCTACATAGAGAAACATCAAATCAGATATATATAAAATTAATGAATTTTACATCAATAAATTACATTTGAGATAAAAATTCCAATATATATGAGGGAGATATACATTTTTAGTATAGAAAGCTACATGTGCCACATAACAAATTTAATGATTTCAATATGAGATCTAATGAATCTATTGATAGTTTCTTCAACCATATTTTGGGGTCTATTGGATATATATGTGGACTCAATGATGAAATAATGGGAGTTTAGATTATGAATAAAGTTATAGGGATATTTCCACCATTATAAAATATAAAGGCAATCAATATTGAATAATGGAATCATGAAAACATATCTCTTAATGATCTTCATAGAATGATTATAGCATATGATAAAAGTATGATGCTGATGTGAATGTTAGATCAATCATCAAACGGGATATTATTTAATTACATGTATATCCTTGATATAATTGATGCTATAAATAATTATGAAGATGTTGATGATGAATATTTGTCACAATTAGAATAGAAATTAATGTGAGGTAAATGGAGGTTTGAAGGTAAGATACCACCAACTTGCTTTAATTAAGGATTGGTTTGGCATATATTAGTGAGATATCTAATAATTATTGAAAATGAAGTAAATGATTAATTTTCACAAAAAAATGTGTTAAAAATATAACATGAAAAGTAAATTTTAATCTATAAAGTCTTCTAAGAGTATGTTTCAAAGGAAAGTCATGGAAAGAAAAGAGGAAGAATGATGAATAATTTAAATATAATAAGAATGAACTTATCGTAGATATGAGTGATTTTATTATGAAAACTATTGAAAAATATAAATCTAAAATTGGGAAATAAAACTAACAGAGTGGTTTTATGATAAAAATCAATGGATTTCTTGTGATGCTATATATTTAGCTAAATAAAAATGGAAATCTAATAGGATGTTTAAGGAAACATCAAAATTTGTTGATCAACTCATATCCAAAATTACCTTGTTATAAAATAATACAAAAAAACATTGGTATTTTAAAACAACACCTATATATATTTAAATGATCAATGAATATAAAAATAATATTTATGAATTTAATTTTTGGATCGATGAGAAAACATAAAGGGTTGTATCGCTTGAAATAAAAGTTCTTAATATTAGAAATGAAAATTAATTATAAATGAAATCATCTCATAAGAAAAATAAATTGCAGTACATAAATTTCATAGAATAAGAATTATTAGAAGGGGTCAAACGAGGCATATAAGGTGTTGATAAAGTGTTGAATGATAATATATCGAATTACATGAGTAAGAGTGGAGTTTTCATTAACATTGAGACATCAAATTCATGGCCAATAACAACTAAAAAGGAGTCAAATTTTTTAGATTTTCCAAAATAATAATGGTTTTTTCAATAACATAGGAACTATTCAAAATATAAAGAAATGTTGATATGTATAGAGAAGATACTTCCCTTGATGATGTTTCAATTTTTTAGCAATATTATTCATACAATAGATTATTTAATGGAGGATGCATTCTAATTTATATTAGAAGAACCTGTGATTCTACAATAGTGGATTGGGAACTATCCGTAATCAAATCAAATAAATACATTTCATGGATATTGTTATGATATCTCTAATGTTATTAGGAGGTTTTGAGTTGTAATGGAAAAAGGAATAAAAATTAATCCCTTGTAAATAAAACTCAAATGTATAAAATGGTACCAAATTTGATTCCTTTGAAAATTAGTTTTTACCTATTATATGAGGAATAATATGACCTTGTCTACTATATAGAAGGAAATATAGAGAGATCATAACAAGGGTTATCTCAATTAGGCATCTCTAGGATGTAAAAGAAGAATAATGACAAGGATACATTAGACGAAATTTTTATCGAATAAATAAAGAATGGAATCACTTGAATGTCTTATAGTCGTTTCTCATTTGACATGATAAGAAACATAAATATCATTATAAGTATGGAAGGATGGGTTAATGGAATGACCTTTTATAAGAAGAATAAAGAATTAAAAATAAAAGGAGGTGGAAATAAAATTCAGTATGAAAATAAATTAAATAATACAAAAGTTCTCAAGGGGGATGGTCTATGTTATAATATTTTGAAGGTGAGTAAACTTTAGAACTCAACAATTGAAGCCACATTCAATCATTGAGGATGCTTGATTATTATAAAGGATATAAATTTATTATTGAATGGTTGTAGAAAAAATGGAAACATATATCAAATATTTATAAAGGAGAAATCTTATATCCTTGTGGTAGAAAAGAAAATAGGCTTTGGCATCAAAGGCTTGGACATATCCATTAACAAATAATTGATAATTATTCAAAATTTAAGGGGGTAATTAACAAATAAAATTAGATAAATGATTGTTATAACACTTTTGATTCATGTGTAAGATGGAAAATGGTGTGAAATACCTATTAGTCTAAAAATAAAATTACATCAGATCTATTATACCTAATTCACACTAATCTGTGTGGTATGATGAAAATTTCCTAAACATATGTTGGGCGATAGTTTATCTTATTTTCCAATTATTGTAGTATAATAAATTTTATTTGGTTAATGAAAATAAATTGGTAGTAAATTAATTTATCAAGGTATTTTTAGAATATAAAAAAAATAACACTAGAAGAAAAATCAAAGCATTTTGATTGGAAAATGGTATGGAGTGAACCTGAAACAAGGTAAAAAGTTATCTAGATAAGTATATGAAAAACATAATATATAATTAGTGAGAATACCAAAAAAATGTTTCGTTGAATGTTATAACTATATAGTGATAAATGTGGAAACAAATTCAAATTGAGAGTGTAATCTCATGACACTATTTGAAGGAAGTGAAATAATTAGCGGTGTATATAGAAAATCATTCTTTACTTAGCCCTAGAGATAAACATGAACCATATAAATTGTGACACAATATGAATACAAAACTAAGGAAACTTGTTTTTTTATAATAAAATGATATATTAATAATAAATATATAAATAAAATAAAATCATGATATTAAATAGGTGCATGGATATTCTTAGGATTCCCATTTAGGAGTAAGGATTACAAGTGGTTTAGTAAGATTCTGAACAAACTTATTGGATTAAAAACATTAAAATTTAATAATAAAAAAATAGAAATAAATCCATAATTCTGAATTTGATTTAATCGTGAAAAGAATAGTATGAAATAATTACATATTATGGATTCTCACATGATCTACTGTGTGAAGATATTTCTAATATGGAATCGGTATATTAAAAAATTGGTGAGAAGGATAGATTAGAAACATAGTGGAGGAATATACAATCAGTAGTTGAGGAATCAAATAAAATTGGTGATAAATTTTCTCCTATGAAAAATAAATTAATGGATAATGTATAAAACATCATTCTCTAATAAAATTAGTGGCAAAATCATATGTATAAATGGTAAAAATAAGTCATGGGTTAAGTTAAAGAATGGAGATCCTAATAAAACAAATAAGAATTAAACATGATAGCTTATAATGTGGAAAATGGAACATATAAGCATTATAAAAAAGTTGTTATATAAAAATAAACATTATGAAGAATGATTGGATAGTGTTTAAAATCAATACACGAGTCATATATGTTGATGTTAAATAAACATTTCACAAATGGAAAGACTCAAATCAATATGATTCTTCCTAGATAAATAAATTAAATGAAATATAAGTATCTAATGGATGTTAATATATCATTTATGAATGGAGTTATTGTGGTGGAGATATATATAGAACAAATTATGGGTTTTCTAATTTATAATGATGATTGAAACATGCATATGTTCAAAAATGGTTAATAATCCTTGCAGTATGTTTAAAGTGCTTGGTATGCTTAATTGGATACCTTCATTAAGAAGTATGAATTTTGAAGAGGTGGTGTAGATAATAAACTTTATATAAAATAAACCATTCAAGAGTAATTCATAGTTCTTATAAATGTTTCAAAATTCATATTCGGTTGTAGTAATCTTAAATTAGAGTTATATTTTTTGGTTAATGAGATTATAACCTTGAAGCAAAAAACCCCAAGGTAATTTAAATCATGCCCCTATACCATGACACAACACTAATCTCTTCAAAACCCCCATAACTCACATTTTTTCAAGTTTAAGGAATAATTCATAGAAATTGAAATTATAAGGCTCAATATTTGTTTCAAAACCAAATCAACATAGAAAACCATTCACCTTACTGATTCCCAAAATTCCAGTTCTTTCTACACAAAATGCCAACTGTGCTTTAATTTATAACACAACTATTCAACGGCCTAAAAATTGAATTATTATACCCATACTAGATGAAAATATCCCCTTTATGATGAATGTAATCATGATTCCCTCAATATAGGTTACATACTCTAGTTCCTCAAGAACCAAATAAAAACCCACTCACATACCCCAATGAAAATGAGGAACAACCAAACTACTCATCACTAAGGAGTGTGAGGATTAGTTGTCTCATAGACCAACTAACATTGAACTAGCATCTAACAAGCACAAACATTTGTATCACTCATCAACTAACCTAATTCCAATACCTAGAGTCATATATAATATTCCAATGGAAACTTATATAAATAATATAACACCCTCAAACCCCTCTCCCAAATATACCACCCCACTACCCCAAACACTAGAGTATTCACATATAACTCAATATCTTAAACTAACCAACCATTACGCACAGAACACTCTTTCACTATTGACCTACTACTAGTAATCTTATATCATGTATAAAAGGCACATCCACTACATTATCCAAATACCTCTCTACTCACTCTAGAGAGTTCCACATAGTTATCATAACCTAAAATAACATTCTACCACAACCATTTTAAGGGAATCTCATAAACAAAACAACCCATTACAAAAAGAACAACTCTAATATCGCACATCCTATACTAACCATACTAGGATATCAATAACAAAAACCTAACCACTAATGGGAAATCATACCACATACTCGCACATCCCTAAAATTAGAAAATCATGTAAAACATATAAAAACACAATATAAATTTCAATTAAATAAAAAATTATCAAAAATTTATTCCGTAAAACACTAAAAAAGTTATTATTTTAAATTTAGTTAATTAAAATCCACTTTTAATCCATTTCAAATAGCTATATTCTCCTATATTTCTTTACATAAAACCATTTTCCAAAAAATATTTTTCATTTTGAATACCATTTCACATAAAAATGAAATCATAGACATGTATAGATATCCCTACATTCCATGTATGATTCATTAACTCATAAATTATTTCCTCCTTAGGCCTAGAGTGAAACATAAATAATAATCTCAACCATTTACCTCATACTTTAAGATAAATATCAATTAGAATGGTTCAAAATAGGAAAGAACTATCTCGTACCCAATGAAAATTATATTTTTCATTGGGAAAGGTGTTCATGAAATTCCAATAATGTTACTTATCCAATTTTTGGAAAATTGATATATCAAAATACATATTGAAAAAAATTTAATAAAACCAAAACAGTGGTCCGCTACCACTTCATAAAACCATATCCAAATAACTCGACCGTCATTCCAGGTTAAAGTGCCACATGACCTCAGGTTCACCTCCTTGTATTATTATGGATTCCAAATAATGGTAGTATTCTATAACTAATATTTAGGATATTACACTCTTGGTATAATCACATATAATAACATGAAAATAACTGAATCAATATAAAACATGACTGTAAGTGAAAGGATTTATAGTGAATAGCCATCCACCAATAATATACTATAATGATATGTTATATCAATTAGGGCCCATTCCATGTATAAAAACCTAAAAACAACTTCACACTGAGCTACAAAAATACATAATAAAGTAGAAAAAATATGACAGATATATGACTATAATAACTTGAGTCCCTCTAACATCTAGTATCCCAACCATCTCCCAGTTACATCATCCAAATCCTTGTACAACATGTAACCTAAATCCATACATAAAGACTACATATGAACTAGGGTTCTTGAAAATGGTGTTTGAAATACATATCTTTAGGGAATAACTAATGTGTCTCCTCTGGTATAAAATAATATGATGTGTGTAAATTCATCAGAAAAATAAATCAAACCACACACAACATTACATGTCAGGTAATTGTGAGAAAAACTAGATGTCATAAAACATGATCAAACAAGGTGGGATCAATGTAAAGGATATGGTATAAACCCTCAACAAAAACATATCAATGGAATCAAGGGAGTGATATGAGGTGGTAATCCCATAAGCTACCCTTTGAAATAGTTCAAACCAACCCCTCTAGACAAGGACCCATTGTCATGTCTCGTATATTTTGGTTAATACAAGAAGTGATTTAATGAGGAAACCTTAACTTCTAAACTCTCCCTCAAGTTGAACAATGAGTCCCCATATCAATTTATCATATCAATTGGTTATAATAGAAGGTATTATAAATAGTACATCATAATATTTATCCTCTTTCATAGGTTAAACATCCAAATCAATGTTGGTCTCATGGCCAATAACATAATAGTAAGTAGATCCTGTGGAGTTAAATATCTAATACAACCAAAAATATGAGTTTAACCAAAAAAAATGTTGTATCAATGGTTAAAATATATTTAAAACCCATATTTATAGATATAAAGATCATCCAAGACAATGATTATTTAACTAACTCAAATATCCCAACATGATCTCATAACTCAAGAAAAAAGTATACTTGGGTGATGTAACATTAACACATGATACAAAAATATCTAGGATCATTCCAAACCTATACATCATATATATGCTCAAGTTATAAAAAAACATGGAAGATAAGAACATCCAAACACATATATATCCACTAGTCCTCACAATGTGATCTATGAGAGAATAACCCATGACATCTGAAAATTGAAATCCCTAACCAAATCGCACTAACCCTATAACTTAATGCGTAACTAGAATCTAAAAAATATTTTATAAAATATATAAGGCCTAGTATCCTCTTATAAGATAGAATACTTGAATATCTTCTATGGAATACCATATCTTATTTATATATCTTTTTATTATATGGTACAAATTGAGGATCTTTTGAAGTGTAGTTTCTCATAAATAAGTTACATAATAAATGAAAACATAAAAAATTATTCTAAATCCACTTGAAATAAATATTTAAGGGTTAAAAATATGTTACATTAATTTCATATCATATTCTAGGGAAATACATCATAGGAAAATAGTGACCATTTTAATAACCAAAATCTCCATTTCATGTATTGATCCTGAATTCAGGTTGTTTTTTTTTTGTAAAAAGGAAGTTTTGAAAATTTTCTAAGTACGCGTCATGTACTCTTGAGTACTCACCAAATAACCAATTACCACATTTAGTTGTGTACTAGCCATGTAATGTCTGTGTACATGGATGTTTGGTAACTTGAAAGACCACCTAAAGCGGGGGCTCGTTGAGGCTTGTACAATGCATGTACGTTAACTGAACACACCGTGTACTTTTCTTTTTATTTGATAAATTGGAGTGAGGTCACGTATAATCTCTAAAAGAGTCTTATTCTTCCTATGATTCAAATAAGAGAGTGACAAGAGAGCTTATAACATTGAACCCCTACCATATCTCCATCCGAGTTCGGATTGAGATTCCACTTGGTGCGTTGAATTCCCATCGGTGAATTACCTCTTCCCCTAGAGCCTCTCTTCCTTATTTCTCCTCTCACATGAGTTATCCAAGGTCGATTTTTTTTACATTTTTTTAGATATATAATTTTTTAGGCCAACTCAAGGGCTGTTGTTCAAGAGTTTTCATCGTACAACATCAAGGATGGGGGTATGTGCCTTCCTTTATCATCTTTCGAATATATATGTGTAAGGATTCGAGTACCCATGTTTTGGGTATTGTGGGTTTTGGAATTCAACCCCGTTTAATTTTTGTTAGGGGTTTTTTGTTTGAGAAAGGGTTATTGATAATGAATAATGTTTATTAACTTGATTATGGAGGTGTTTCCCATGTTTTTCTAGTTATGGTTGTTAGTTCTAGATAGCATGTTATGCTTCATTGTTTTTTATGCCCAATGATTTTAGGATGGAGTTGTTGTTTATATGATATTCATGTGTCTCACCTTATGAATGTATGACCAAAGGGAATTTACTGCGAGAGCTTCCTAAAGTAGGGACTTTTAATTACGAATTGTTCTTATGAATGACTATAGGTATTGACTGTGAGATCTTTCATCGAGTCATTTTCTAGAGAGGATAGATCTTGAGATATACCTAGAGGGTTGTTATTAAATGACAATTGGACCGTAGGTAATTTACTATGAGATCTTCCATGGGGTTCTTATAATTTTTATTCTCGTTATAGAGACCAAGGGGTATTGAGCATGACAGTTATCCATGTTGTCATTTGTAATTGATAATATGTGGAACTGAATGGGTTAGACTGTGTGAGTTTTCCCTGAGGCTCATTATTTTTTGTTGAATTGATGATATGTTAAACCGTAGGGTTTAGACTGTGAATACTTTCCCAAAGGATTTCTATTGCGTAATAGATTGACTAGGACTGGTCTACCAAGACTAAGTAGAATAATGGACTTGGTCTTATTGGATTGTTTAGATGGTCTTCTAAGATGTTTGTTTGTTATATTACACAGGCGGGGATACAGAGCATAGGCTAGTTCCTGAGGTTACATTATTAAATGGTTTTAATAATTAATAAATTAAAATGAATTTAGGATTGTTTTTATTTGAGTACTTCCTTGTTTATTGCATCTTTTTTCTTGTTACCAGACATATATATTCATTTACTATTAGGAAAAAATATTTTGGAGGTTTCCTACTAGGATTCATCTCACACCCTATATAGGTCATTGTTTCAGACCCAAATTGATTAGTTAGTTTCATTTATAGATAAGGGAAAGTTCCCTTCTTCATCTGGTACTTGATCATTGTTGGAGTTGGAGGGAATGTGACTAAGCTGATAATTGAGATGTTGTTGGGGTGTACTATTTTCTGTACTATTGTTTCAGTATTTTATTTCTAGAATTTTGACTTATTTGGAGGATTTCCTAAATAAATGAGACATTCATCATTTGTCTATTTTTATGATGCAGTTTTTTATACTATCTGTCTTCCACTGTTTACTTCTGTTGTATGGTATTATTGATTCTACTATTATTTAATATTTGTTTCTGTTGTGTAACTATGCAAATTCGGTCATAGTTTTCACACTATCACACTAGTGGCCCTCACTATTAGTTGACAGCCTCTAGCATTTGGGTAAATGCACTTGAGTCCATGTGACCAATCAAGTACAGGGAACCTTTGGGTGGCACCAGGAACAGGGACGTTACGAAGTCGTATAAGAGGTGGTTATTTTCAAATTTTTCTAACTATTAGGAGCCTATGCACATGGATAAGAAGGAATAGGTAATTGGTAATAATTTTTTCCCATGATTATCTAACCCTTGTACATGGAAAATCCAAGTTCCCTCAATTATTTAACTTTTTATAGTTTTTCAAATGTTATAGTTGATTTGATTTCATTTTTGGGTTACACACTTTTTTTGTGTTGTTATGGTAGATATAATAGGGGTTCTATTCTATTGAAATCGGATGAGATGAGGTTATTCCATATCCTGAATCATATAGGAACTTGTTCGAAATCACATGTCATAAATTCTTATCATGCCATTTAGGGTGCATTTATGATTAAATGTTGTTGTGATAGATTTTGTGATAGATATGCATGTTGTTGTAATGGATTCCATTATGGAATACCTAATATTTTGATAGGGTTGTGTTATGTGTAATGTTTCATTTGCATGGACACCAAACTCTGGTCTCTGAGGAGTTATGGGCCCCCACAGATCGGAATTTGGTGGATCAAATTTAAAAATTAATTGAATTTTGTCGATTTATGATGTGACAAAGGATACCAAACATTGATTCAATGAGGTTTGGGCTCTCATGGGTTAGAATTTTTCATTCCTTGGACTATTTTTTATGGGTTCTGGAGAAGTCTTAGAGGCATACTATATATAAACCCAGACAACATGGTGTGTGGGGTTATGAAAACATGCCATGTGTTCTTCTATTCAGGAAGAAACAATATTTCTTATGTACAACCTGTGTACTGAATGTATAGGTCGTGTAGTCTTCAACCGTTTGACTGAATATTTGAGCAGAGACATAGGGTTGGGAAACCATGGTACAACACACTGTGTACTATGAGTAAATTTCATTCAATAAGGACTATGTGTTTTAGTGTGTGATTAACAAAATGGGTGGATAAAGCTTAGGTTTTACACATCTTGTCCTGTTCTTTCACACCGTGTAGAGTCTACTATGTCTCTGACTATGTGACCAATGATAGGGTCGATGTGACTTAACTGGTACACACTGTGTCTAGGTTTAACATTCCATATAGTGTTGCATCGGTAGACCCTATGTGGTTTAGTAATGTATATGAACATGGATATGAGAGAAAATTCATGGAGACACCAGGCCATCAGAGGAACATGCCGTGTGTATGGGTGTTACACAACCAGGTTTGTAAGAGGTACAAACCTATGTAAAGCTTAAAGGGAACATGTCGTTTGATAAATGTACACGTTGTGAAGCCATGTTTTATAAATCTTGAATCCTTTCCTTCTCTTTTTCCATTATTTCACATTTGAGTTTTAGTTCTTTAAAATCTTGAAATGAGGTGTGCGCTTGACCTTGCAGAGTCATGCCACAGAGATGTCCTCTTATTGTACGCCAGGTTCAGGGCGAGGACCAGACCATAGAAAACAAAGATCAGAGTCTACCAACAGGTCCTCCCTTTGTACCTGTCTTTTCAGTAGCTATTGTACCAGCCGTAGGTGCTGATGCATAGTAATGTGAAGTGTTTTTTAGTATGTTATAGACTTTTTAGGGATTATGACACTCTGAAGAATCTATGGAAGAGATAAAAGGTCAATTCCAATTGTATCATCCTCCCACTTTTTCTAGAGATGGAGGAACAAAGGCTACAAAGTCATAGTTGGCGGGCCAATCATGATATCTTAGAAAATCTAGATATTCCTTAGAAGAGGAGGGTGAATCTTGGTAAGTACATGTTATGTGATTATCCCAATAGATTTTGGTATTTTATCTCACAGGCCACACGTCATCTTGATATGGTTTGGGAAGAGTTTCATATGATCTTATATGATTACTTCTATCCTGAGACATTGAGGGATGATTGAGACCGAGAGCTCATGCATCTAGAGTATGATTCTATTTCAGTTATGTATTACTCACCCAATTTTATTGAACATTATTGCTTCTCACCTATTCTGGGAGGGGACAAGTTATCTTTTTCTAGGCGATTTGATGATGGTGTCAGGTTTGACATTTGATCATAGGTGAATTTCTTCGAGATGACTTCATTGATGAATATAGTGAACCAGGTGCTGATTACTGATCGTAATATGAGGGAGTTGGGAGCTGTGAGATGGAGGAGTTTAGTATCTAGTGCTGGTACTCCTTCAACAGATTGTAGGAATCACTACAGCGAGCCATCACACGACGTTTCTTCAGGTATTCACGTGGTATGATACCAGTGTGGAAAGAGTGGGAAAATGAGACCACATTTCCCTAAGGACCCAGTTGAGTTCCTGTCTTGCAGAAATATGGGCCACCTTTATCAATTTTTCCAATTTTTTTCAGTAGAAGATAGTGTAATAGGATCTATTATGACTCCACATTCAAGAGAATGACCACTAATTTCTTCACAGTAATGGAACTAGAGATCATAAGGTCATTCAGGCCAAGGAGGTGGTTCTGGCTGTTATATCCAGTCGGTAGGAATTCAGCGACAACAGGGTGGATTAGCTTAGGGTAGCCAGGAAGGGTCACAGGGAAGAGATACAGGTCATACCTTTGTTGTGGAGAGGACCTAGTAAGAGTATGATCTCAAACCCTTTACAGTTAGAGGTATGATTCTAGTTTCCTTAGTTTTAGGTTCTGCACATTTTGGTATAGGGTCTTCCAATAGTTTTATATCTATTTCTATTGAGGATATCCTTGGGCTCTGTATCATAACTTTTGATGATGTTATGACTCTAGACTCTCTGTTGGGTAGTAGGACTACTAGAGTACATCAGTGCAAGGAGTGACCTCTTACAGTTAATCAGTGTCACTTCTTATGGGAACTCCATGTCTTAGATATGAGAGGTTGCAATTTCATTCTTGGAATGGACTGGATTGTCACCTTTCAGTCCTTTGTTAACTGCTATCTCCACATAGTGATTTTCACATCACCGGGGAATAGGTCTTTTTTACACAAGGGAAAATGGGATGTCCAGGAGAGAGGATCTAGACCCAAGCAACATGGGTTCGAAGTAATTACATCCCAGATAGCTATTTTATATCTGGATGACCTGGTGACTTCAAAAAGGAACATTCCTCTAGTGTTAGATCGTTTTAGATATATATTTCCTGATGAATTTTCAGGTTTACCTTCGTAGCGTGAGGTAGACTTCCTGATTGAGCTTGTGCCGGGAGTGGAACCGGTGTCCATTCCTCTGTATAGGATGGCTATACTATAATTACATGAACAAACGAAGTAGTTAGAGGAGTTGCAGGTGAAGGGTTTCATCAGACCCAGTACGTCTTCGTGTGGTTTTCATACACTATTTATGAAGGAGGACAGTACACTTGGTCTTCTCATAGATTATTGAAAGCTGAACTAGTTGACAGTCAAGAACTGATATACCTTATTGAGGATTGATGTTCTCTTTGATCAGATTCAAGGAGCCTAATTTATCTCAAAGATTGACTTGAGTTCTAGTTATCATCCGTTTCAAGTTAGACCATCATATATACCTCTTACATAAATTTGATGTTGGTATGGTCTATGTGAGTATGTAGTTATGCCATTTGGTATCATGAACGCGCAAAAAGTTTTCAAGGAAATGATGAACTATGTATTCCATATTTATTTGGATTATTCTGTGATAGTATTCATCGACGATATCTTTGTGCACTCTTACACTCGACATGACAATGACACCCATATTGAGGTCATTTTGAGTACACAGAGGGTTCACCGGTTATATTCTAAGCACTAAAAATTCCACTTTTGGATAAATCAGACTCACTTTCATGGGTCATGTTATCTCAGAGACAAGAGTATCAATAGACCCCGAGAAAGTGATATCAATAGTTTCCTAGGAGCATCCAAATAAAATCATTGAGGTAAAAAGTTTTTTGGGCTTGGCTAGATACTATAGGAAATTTATACATGACTTTTGACACATAATAGTGACACTAATGGGCCTAACTAAGAAGGGTGAAAAGTACTTGTGGATAGATTCCTGTGATTATTTCAAGAGATGAAATGGGGATTAACTCCAGCACAAATATTGATTTTTCTAGAGCCAAGAAAGAGTTACACCATCTTCTGAAATGGGTAAGGTATCAGGCTAGGAGTAGTGATTATAAATGGGGAAGGATTTGTTGTTTATGGTTCTCATCAATTGAGGTAACATGAGAGGAATTACCCGATGAAAGATCTTGAGTTAGCTGCAGTTGTGCATGCTTTACGTTGTTAGAGAGATTATCATTTGGGGGAACATTTTTCAGTATTCACTAACCACAAAATCCTCAAGTATATATTTACTCAGCATGATCTGAATTTGAGACAACAAAGGTGGGTTGAGTACCTTTAGTCTTCTGACTCTGATCTTTCCTACATGCTTCGGAAAGGCAACACAGTGGCTGATACATTGAGTAGGTGGACTCATATATAGGTAGTTTAAGATTCCATAAGTGAGGGTAGAATACGGATCTATTCTCTAAGATGATTTTTGAGGTGCACAAAAGACAGAAGAGGATGTTTATTTCATCTCTAATTGTTACCTCTTCCCTATTGGACCGAGTGTAAATGAGGCAGCTATCAAATTTTGAAGCCCTAGTCCTACAAGAGAGTGTTTCATGGGAGGACCCAACTCTTGGGTGGACTGTAGGATAGGATGATATCTTTTATGTTCATGGGATCATAAGGGTTTCATCAGACATACGGGATGAGATGATGTGATATTTTCATTCCCTAGTTTATGTAGTTCATCTTGGTGTCACCAAGATGTATTGAGATTTACATTGTTATTATTTGTGGCCAAGTATGAAGAGGGATATTTCTAGTTTTTTCCTGAGATGTTTCACCTATCAAAAAGTGAAGGTAGAGCATCATCGACGAATCGTGATTTTATAAAAATTACCCATTCCCAAGTTGAAGTGGAATGATGTCACAATGTATTTTGTGACGTGTTTATTGAGGTTGACTTAAGGGAATGATTCAATACGGGTTGTTGTGGAAAGACTCACAAAGGTTGCACATTTCTTTCTGATAAAATAATCCTTCAGTGTTGATGAAATTTGATGGTTTTACATCTGATTGTTTATACATTTTCTGGGGGTTAGTCACTCTATCGTGTCATTAAGGTACATTCAGTTTACTTTTCATGTCAATAAGGGACTATAGAGGGCTTTGGCTACATTGGTACTTCTGATTACAACTTATTATCACCAGACAGATGTCCAGTCTAAGTACACGATTCTAGTTTCGGAGGAAATTGTTCAAGAATGCATCCTAGATTTTGGGTGTTCGTGGGAGATACACTTACAGCTACTGGATTTTCCTACAAAAACAGCTTCAGGTAACGATTTTGATGGAACCTTATGAGGATTTGTACAGTTTTCCATGCTGATCACCCCTATGTTGGATGAAGGTTGGAGAAGAAGTTATGTTGGGACCTCATCTTGTCCATGAGATCACATAGGAGGTGGAGTTAATCTCCATAAGTATCTTCTTCTTCTGGTGTTTCGTATAAGAGATCAATGAGATGGCTGAGAAATTTAAACCCTAATCATTCCTTCAACCGAGCTCTGATTGAGACACTTCTGGGTGATTTGAATTCCCACTGGTGAGTTCTATCTTCCCCTAGAGCCTCTCTTCTTGATTTCTCCTTTCTCTTGAGTTAATCAATGTAGGATATTTTTTACATTTTTATTATATCTACGACAATTTTGGATGATTGAAGGGTCGATGTTCACAAGTTTTCATCATACAACATCAAGGTAGGTGGTTTTTTACATTCGTTGATCATCTTGGGATTATATATTATTAAATTGTGGAATACCCATGTTTATGGTGTTTCATGTTTTGGAATTTAACACCATTTAATTCTTGCTATTGTTTGTTTGTTTTAGAATGGGTTATTCATTATGAATATAATTTATTACATTGATTATGGAGGTGTTTCCCTTTTCTTGGTTATGGATGTTAGATCTACAAAACATGTTAGGCTACATTGTTTTCTATTCCTTGTGTTGTTAGGATGGAGTTTCTATTTATATGAGATTCATGTTTTTCAAATTATGAAGTAATGACAAAGGGGAATTGATTTTGAAAGCATCCCAAGGTAGGGTATTTTAATTATGATTTTTTGTTATGAATGACCAGAGGTATTGACTGTGAGAGATTTAAGGGGGTTATTGATCAGTGGGGATAGACCAAGAGAGATACCTAGAGGGTCATTATTAAATGAATGTTGGAACATAGGGAGTTGACTGTGAGAGCAACCAGAGGGTAATTATAACTTATATTGTTGTTATGCATACCAATGGGTATTGACTGTGGGATCTACCCAGGTGGTCCTTTGTAATTGATGATATGTTACACCAAAGGGATTAGACTGTCTTAGATTTACCATAGGGTCATTATTTTTCGTTAAATTGATGATTTATTAAACTAGAGGGGTAAAACTACGAGAAATTTCCAAAAGAGTTTCATTTGAATAATTGATTGATTGTGTTGAGTCTACTAATCCAAAGCACAAAATTGGACTCGACCTTACTTGTTTGTTTAGATGGTCTTCTAGGACATCTATTTGTTATATTACACTTGGGTGGATACATAGATTAGGAAAGATCCCTAGGTTACATTATTCAATGTTTTGAATAATTAATAAATTAAAATGAATGTAATAGAAAACTATAGGATTGTTTACATTTGAGTATTTTATTATTTATTGCCTCATTTTTTATATTACATGCTATATATATTCACTGACAGTTAGGCATAGATCTTTTGGTGGTTTCCTATTCGGATTTATGTTACACCTTATTTTGTTCATTCTTTTATAATGAAACTAATTATATAATTACAGGTATAGATAAGGGAAAACTCCCTTCTTCATCAGGTACTTGATTTTTGTTGGATCTGGAGATCCTAGGACCAAGCTGAGGCTTGCGATGCTGTTGGAATATACTACATTTTGTACTTTTTTCCAGTATTTTATTTTCAGCATTGTGAATTTTTTTGATGCGTTCATAGATATATGTGTTGTGCATCATTTATATATATATATTCTTCTGTTTTTTATATTATCAGTATTCAACTGTTTACTTCTATTATTTGGTATTAATGCTTCTGTTACTTTTTACTGTTTGATTATACTGTGTTACTTTGCCAATGGGGGCATAGTTTCCCCACTATCACACCCAAGGTCCTCACTGCAAGATGGAAGACTCTAGAATTTTTGGAAATTCTCTAGAGTCCATGTGACCAACCGGGTACAAGGAACCTTTGGGCATCACCTGGAACCAGGATGTTACAAGCATGAACCCCGGTAAGGGAAAAAGTAGGAGGCACATATAACATGTGATCATGGGACATATAAAAAAAATGATGAATAAAAATATGGTTTAAAAATTCATATAATAATAATAATTACATGAATAATATCATGTAAATTTTGCTACATAAATTTAAAGTAGTCATTCATAATCATGTCACCAAGGTTTCATAGTTGACGATTATCAATGTTATTCACAAAGGTATCATAAAACATGTCATCTCTAGAGATTAAATTAGTTACCAAATATATTGGAACACTATCAAGGAACAACATTCATATGTATCAATCTCATGTGATCTACATAGATCATAATAAATCACTTCATTAATAACACTTGTAGAATAAATAATTAATTTCTTATCTAAAAACATTGCATTCAAAATAGATTAAAGAGATAATCAATAGATCATTTATAACACATGAAAGGAAATGTGGGTTTCATATATGTAAATACCCTAATTAAAAACTAATTTTTACATCTATTTGAATGTCTATTTAATAGAAAAGTGTTTTTTTATTCAAATAAAATGGAAAAGATAATTTATCATGTAAAATATAGAAACATGATAAGTAAATTTGGCATTATAACGGGTAAAAAACATGGTTTTTGAAAAGAGTAAAATGATAATTCAAAAGGGTATCACATTAATAAAATACTATTATAACAATAATGGGATAATATAAAGTTGAAAATCAAATTATTTCCAAAATTTCAAGACACACTACATGAAAAAGTGAACTTGAATTGATAGGAGAAGTGAGGATTCACTTTACCTTGAGGAGTTGTAGCTAAAGTGTGAGGATGAAAACTTATGGGATTGAAGGAACCTTGGGGGGGGGAATAAATGGGATGTAAAATTACTAAAGGTCCATAAAAGAGTGATTGTAAATGAATGGGAATAGTGGAATGGGTGGGTATTTATAGCAAAAGTGGTTGAATTATTCAATTATTTCCAAATATAGGTCTTGGAAATCTAGGTTGTGGAAATGGAAAAATCATTGTATTACCCATGGTTTTTTCTCATTGTTTTGGAAATTTGGGTAAAATATATTATATTTTAATACACTGAAACCTATAATCACTTTTTAATACTTATTTTGGAATGGAAATGTTATGATTCCACAATATAATGTTTTTAAAAATTAAATTTTCCTTATTAGACTTTAGAAGGTCACTTATAATATTAGAAATTTATTAAATATATTAAAATAAATAATATTAATAAATAAAATATATTTGGACTTGGATTTTTTTAATTAATTATTACATCATTATGACATAAGTATTATGTAAAAAAATATACCAAAACCCCAAAACTCTATTTTCACTATTATTGAAAAAATAATGAATTTTAGAAAATTCTCTAAAATTAAACCCAACCTTGTTTCAATATGATTATTTAAAATGTAAGGTTTTTTCATAGATTAATTCTATAAATATTAAAACTTTAGGTTTTCAATAAAAAAATCATTATTTATTTAAAAATAAATGCTTATTTAACATTAAAAGTTCTTACACTAAAAAAATACAATACCCTTGTAAAATTATTTTATCATTTATATTTTGGTGGGAGTGTTTTAAAATATTATTTTATCCAAACAAATGTTTTTTTGAAGACATAAGTTTATTATGAAATTATATATATTGTGTTGAAAATACAATTAGGTATTATTTTGGTCCCAAAATAAAATTATATAATTCATCCCAATTAATGATATGTTAAATTAAGAAAAAATATTCTTAAAAAAAAATTGATGGAATAAATATTTTATTTAACAAACTGTATTTACACTTTATGTAACTATGGTCTGCACATGTAACACCTTATTAAACCTACAAAATATCTAAGTGTAAGGTGTGTGATGGTGGTAATTTTATTCGGTGAAATAGATAACATTGACAAAGTGGTAATATCATCTAACTTGAAATTATCCCATATGATATTCCATTCAAGAATCAATTATTGAATATCAACTTGTGATTGGACAAGGTAAAACCCCAATAAATATACCCCATTTCAAGTTTAGAAAAAATGTCTTCAAACAGCATGAATCTACTATTAAGTCCATTAATCCTCCTTTCTATATCAATTATAATTTTTAATTACTATTTATAAACCCTAAATATAATAGTAAAATTATCAAACAATGATATACTTATTAATTTTCATATTGACCAATGATCATATTTACCATTTGTCATATTGAAAAATATCTATATTTGACCAACAACTATATAACGGTCGAATAACAATGGTCGCATTTCTATTTATATGTAAATCATGATCAAATTTACCCTAGATTTTAAGGTATAATGGTTCTTGTAGTCTAGCTTGGGTTTTCGAATCCACTGAGACCTATGAAGATACATAAGATACACAGCCTATAGAATGGATTTTTGGATATTAAGTTGAAAAATTTGGGTTTATTTTAGTTGGGTTTAATGTATCACTAAAAAAATTAAGTTAATTCAAATTATGATAATAAGTTGATCCCATGATATCACTCGGGGTGGATTGGATTAATTCCTTTTTTAATAATTTCAATTTCGTTAACTCGAGCAGGATTCATTCAATGAAATATAACTAACCTCATCACCTACTGGTTAAAAACTTTCACAAATAGATGATAATCATATATACACCTATACAATAATTTTTATGAGCACTCCAAGGTAAAGGATCTTATTAGCACATAAAATTGGGGTGATTAAATTCAACATGGAAAAGGAAGAGGGAAAATAATTGAATAAAATAAACACAGATAAAATAAATTAATAAACATTTAGATAGTGAGAAATAACATTAAATACATACCCTTTATACTCCCTTGTATCAACCCATAATATATTCACCCTTCCATTGATGACATGTCATTAACGGATGTAGGAAGTAGAGTTACGAGCATGGAGTTGAAGAAGTAAAAACAAAAAAATACCAATCACTCCACCATTGTGTGATAAATTTCACAATGTATGGTGGGAATAAATTCACACTTTTAGTAAAAAGTTTCAATTTGATATGTGGAAGAATATAATAAGAGTAAAGGATGAAAATTTATTAAGAAACTAAGGTTAATTTAACAACTTACATGAGAAAGAAATGTGATTACAAACACAAAGTACCTGCATAACACTATAATAAAACAAAGCTCCAATGGTCCTCAACTCCTCCTACACCAAAACCTTGAATAGGAATTTCAAGAGGCTTGGGTTGAGCCTCGAATAGTAGAAATAATCCCACATGAGTATGGTAGGCTTAGGGTGGTGGAAATCATGTGAAACTTAGAATTTTCCACTCTTGACTCGAGGTGGCAGTCAGCTTGCATCCACCAAATAGAAGCGCCTAAATTAGCTTCTTGATGGACTAATAAGAGTGGGACATATAATAATACATTTAAGATCAGGATTTAACCCAACTTTATGTAATGCTTCAGCCACAAAAATTTAGTGTTTACTAGATATGTGTAAATTGGTGGGCTATTATTCTAGGCTGTAGAATCTGGCCTAGAATTTTATCTCCTACTTGGGCCACCTAGAAATGTTTTCAAACATCATAATTAGCTTCGGAAAGTATTTAATGAAATGTTACACATTATTTTTTCTATCTTCAATTATATTGTCAAAATTATTGGGCTTGTATATTGGCCTCTATAGTAGTTTAGTTGGGCTGCTGTCCAGTAAACTTCACCCAGAATGTTGTTTGGTCAAGGCTATCTCTGATGGCCTTCCAATATGAATCTTCAAGTACTAGAAAAAGAATGAATTATTACCAATGTAATTATAAACCTGAAAATTAAATATGAAATTAAAATCATGATCATTGGGTAGTTTAAATGATGTACAAAAATGTACCATGTAATAGTGCATTTTAAGAAGGAATTACAATTACAATATGAAAAAATGTTCATAGTGTAAAATGCACTAAAATTGTGTTTATGAATAATAAAGCATGTAAATATTATATATATTAACAATGAATACTATCCTCCTTCAGGGGATAATCACACCCTCCAACTTTAGTTTTTCTTGTCCCAAGAAAAATTTATCTCAATGATATGAAATTCGAATTCCCTTTTCCAAAAACTTTTTAATATACGTTGACCACCAAGAACCCCTATACCAAACAATAATGAAACCAATTAAAATATTTTAATACAAGATATTTTCATAAGAATATCCTAATCCCAAGACCATTACTTTGTCCAAATTCATCTCCATATTTCATCCAATATCAATTAAGTATGAGGATGTGTTCTGTATCATAATAGACAAGGGGGTTCATCTTTATTCAAGGGGAAAATGACGGAAGCTCTAGGTGGAATCACATTTCAACATTAAGATGAGTAATCAAATTTTTTTCAGTACTTCCATGGTAGATGAAATTGCACTCAAAAGAGTCAACCCATGTTGTGAGACTTTGTCGACGACTCCTAGGCTCAAAGACCTTTTGAAAAAAATTGAATCCCACATACTCGGGCATCATCTCGAGTTAACTCAGTCAAAACAATGTCAAATTACCTAATCTTGTGATAAAATTAATAACTATGGGCCAGAAAACTATGGATTCACGATCCCTAATTGTCGAAATCCATACATTAGGTCATTTCATTGCACTACGTTCAAATTTATGGTTTTTAAAAAAAATATGGAATGCTCATATTAGACTAAAATGGTAACCAAACCTATGTTATTTATTTGAGGGACCCAACGAACTCAAACTAATACCCCACTATCCAAATAATGTGTGTTGTGGTATCTTTTTTTATTTGGATGAAAATATAAACGCTGAAATTTTACATTAGATGACCACACTTTCCAAAATCTATGCTCATGAAGTTATACATGGATTTAAATTAGAATCCGGGGAAGCAAAATTATTTTTTATTAAGTTTCAAAGTCTGCAATGTGTGTTACCATGTTTAGGGATAATTAAATTTTTTCCTTCCACACAACATTTATACACACATAATTTATATTTTTTTTTACCACCAACATAGAATAACATTGTCCCTAGTGTTTAAAGAGAATAAAATTAGAAAGGGGATAGAGGATGATGATAGGAGTTCTAAAAGGAATTTTCAATATGAGGATCATGGAATAAAGTCACTTGGTGGTTGAAGATGAAGTTCTTGCTACCCCAATTTTGTCCTCCGATATCCATGTCACTTGCATAGTTCCCTAGTAGAAAATTAATAAACAAAAAGAAACAAAAAAATACAATAGTTATATATATATATTCATATAAAAAAATTATAATATAAGTATAAATTCAAAAATTATAGAATAATGAAGCACTATAAGACATAGGTCAATGGTAAGCGTGCACCCATGTCTCCCTTCAGTCTCAAGTTTGAGTCCCCATGGCTTTTCCAATTGTGACGGGGTTTAACCCATGAACTATGATGTGTCCTTTTAAAATTTTTCATTATTTATTTGTATTTTTATTTTAACCTACAAACACATAAAATTAAAATGAACTGATGATTCATTGTATTCGTTTTAAATGTATGGGTATGGTATTACACCAGGATCACACCACATGACACAAATGAATATGGCACTTCCCTTTCATACCCATCTATTCTCATAATAGAAGAACAAGTCAACAGTCTATGGTACTATCATATTCAAGGTAAAATATAATTATTTTTAAATATATAATTTATTTATTAATCCTATTTGTAAAATAAAGATGAATAAAAATGATTGGAACCATGAAAACAATGGGTTGCTTCCCATGCATCACTTTTGTATAATGTCGTTAGCTCGACTTAATCCACATAACTTTCCAAATACCAACATTTAAATTTTTAAAGACCCCATATTTCTTCAATTCTACATTTTTTAGATTTATACTTTCTTTCGAAATTATGTCATGTCCAATCCTATATTCTACCATTACTGGGAAAATCCACGGAATATCATAATTGGTTGATCCTATTTCCTCAATTGTCTTTCCTAAGACATCAATGATCATTCCAACTTTTTTAGTTTCACGAAAAGAATTAATTCCTACTGAATGTTCATTATTATACACTATGAAGTGATACTTGTGCGGGGAAGGAAGGAAAATAATGTTTTTCTTGTGTTGGATAGTACTTTTAGATAGAGGTTGAGATTTTGAATCCAACTCAGTTTCGTTTTCAAAATTTCTCAACAGAATCGGTTCCTTTTGAATAGAAGATTCAATCAGAAAAATGGAATGATCAGTGTTAGGAATGGGTATGGACTCAATGTTTTTGATTTCTCTCAATGGTTCAGTGATTGGTGTTTTTGAAAAATCATTAATGGTGTTATACTTAGGATACTCAATCCGTGATGTCAAAATCTCCTCTTTTGAATCCAGAAAATCAACTTCTTCCTAATTTAATGAGCCTTCAATAATTCCTTTATCTTCTCCATATATACTAAATCCAATGTTTGGTTCATAAATAAATTTATGAGAGGTTTTTGGGATAAAATAGTCTTCCATCAATGATGAGTAAGGGAAAGCATTAGTGGGAATGAGTTCCCTAACCATCTCAAATTTTTGTAATTATAATCTCAATGATGAAACCTCAAAATTTATTATCTCCATTTATTGACATTATTTTTCAAGTAATGGGTGTGAATTAGGAGGTATAAGGGTTTGTAATAAATGTTTTATTCGAGGTGTATCATTATGTTGTTGAAATTTCATAGGAGGGTGTTCAGATTGGCTTTGTGGGGATTGAATCTCATTATATGTTTGAATGTTTTGTGGATCATAGGAGTTAAAAAATTGTGATTCATTAGGTTTTTGATTATCCCATCAGTATAAATTAGGATGTTCATTTTACATCACACATGTATGTGGGTGATAAAAGTAGGGATAGGTTCCCTATGTTTGGATGTGTTCATGATTTCCTTTTATAGGAGTGAGGAAGTGAGACCAGAGAAGTGGGATGAAAAAAAAGATGATAGTGTCTAAGATAACTGAGTTAGGGCCCCATCAATGGTGCCAAAATTTGATTTATGCTCAAATTTAACCAAGAGATGAAGGTATACCAATCCTTGTACTCTAGCTTGGGTTGTCAAATCCACTAAGACCTAAGAAGATACCTAAGAAAAACAACCTATGAGATATAATTTTGGCTATGATGTTTCCAAATTTGGGTTGATTTTAGATGCATTTAAAGAATCACTAACAGATTAAAGTTATTTAAATTTAATATAATGAGTTGATCCTAGGTTATTGCTCTGGGTGGATTAGATGAATTCTTTTTAATGATTTCAATTTCATCAATTTGAGAAGGATTCGTTCAATGAATTCAAACTAACCCCATCAAAAACTATTTAAACAACTTCACAAACACATGAGAATCACATATACACTTGTAGGATCATTTTCCTGAGCACTCCAGTTTAAAGGATCTTATTTGCACAAAACATTGGGGTGATTAAATGAAATAATTAAGAGGAATAGAGAATATCATTGAATAATAGAAACTAAAATATAGAAATTAAGAAACATTTAGAGAGGGAGAAATGACATTCAATCAAAATCCATGAAACTCACTTAGATCAACCCATATAATATCTATCCCTCCATTGATGACATGTACTCAACAGAAGTAGGAAGTAGACTTATGAGGGTGGAATTGAAAATGTAAAAACAACTAAATATTGATCACTCCACCATTGGGTGATAAATTTAAAAAATTATGGTGTGAATAAATTCAAAATTTTAGGAAACATAATTAATGTGATATGTAGAAGAATATAATAAGATTAAATGAAGAAATTTTATTAAGCAACAAAGGTGAATTGAACAACTTACATGAGAAAGAAATGTAATTAAAAACACAAAGTGGCAATATAACACAATAATGAAACATATCACCAAAGATCCTTATGTCCTCCACAAATACTAAATTAAATTGTAAGTTCAAGATTCTTGGGTTGATTCCCCAATAGTACAAACCATCCCACTTGATTATAGTAGGCTTAGGGTGGTGGAAAGGTTGTGGAACTCTGACTTTTCCACTCTTGACCCAAGGTGGCAGAGATCTTGAATCCACAAAACTGAAGTGCCTACATGATCTTCTCTATGTCCAAATTAGAGTGGCTCATATAATCCGAGAATGAATCAAAATATTTCACCCAACCTTCTGTAATGTTTCAGTCCAAAATAACTTATGGTTTAAAAGATATGTGTAATATGGTGGGCTATTTTTCTAGGTCACAGAATCTAGCCCAGAATTTTATCTATAACTTGGGCCGCCTAGAACATCATTCAAAATTCATAATTAGCACTGGCCACTGTGGAATGAAATGTTCCCCATGATGTCATCTATATTCAATTTAATTTTTCCTAATTATCTGGTCTTGATATTGGTCTATATAGTATTTTTATTGGGATTTTTTCTAGTTTACTTCACCCAAGAATGTTGTTTGTTAAAGGATAACATTGGAGTTCTTCCAATATGAATCACCAAGTACTCCAAAAGTATTAATTTTTACCTATGTAATGAGATATCAGAAAAATAAAATATGAAAATAAAATCTAGATCATTGGGTACTTTAAAATATGTTCAAAATTGTGCATTGTAATAGTTCATTTTAAGAAAGAATTACAATTATAATATGAAATATTGTTCAAGTGTAAAATGCACTAAAATGATGTAAATGAATAATAAAGCACATGAATATTAAATATATTAACAATGAATATTATCCTCATTTAGTGACTAATCAAAATGCTATAAATACCACATAATTCTTTCACTCAAAATTTTCCATAATTTCTATCTACGGTTATATTATAATTATTAAAATAATGATTGGTTTACTATTATTTTGTATCATATATATATCATTTTCAGTGGGGGTTATGATTTAGTAGATTGGTATGATCCTTATTTTCCCCATTTTATCTTTTAAAGTATATATTTTTTTCAAACTGTAATGTTTGGAATTTTAATTGGTTTCATAGATAACTAATGTAATGATCATTGTTAATGAGATAAAAATTTGTTTTCCTCTTTATTTTGTATGTGTATAATATTATATAATATGTAACAAACAATTATTCATGAAAAAAATATCATTTAAAAAGTATCAGTCATTACAACCTCCCACACTCTGTTACACAAAAATGAAACACCCCTCTAGGGAAATTCTCTTCCCATGTGGCAGTACTAAATTCAAATCATCATAATCTAATTATAATAGTAGTATCTATAATAAAACTCCAAGGATCAAGCACACCCTCATACCGTTTTCAGTATATTCTATGGATTATACCTATAATTTATCTAAGGGATTATACACTTTAATATACTCATAGGTATCACCTCCTAAGGATTTAAAAGGGGAGAAAAAAACTCATAAATACCTATATGTTACAAAAAATATCCAACATGATCAAAATATAATCCTACCAAAAGGTTATACAGTAATTGACACCCACCAAAACATACCCTAATATAACTATTCATTCTGACACACCAAATTCCATGCCTTATAATGAATAAATAATCCCATATATCAAGGTCTCTGCCTATATAATCCAATTCACCATAAAAATACTCTTATCAAGGGGGTAAAAATGTCCAAAAGTAATACTCATACCCCTTTTATGAAATTCCCATATCTATTTACTCACTAGAATCTCTTCCCATGGTAATAAACAAACGAGGGACCATAAATATTATCATATATAATGAAACTAGTCTATTAAAATGTAAATATGTTGAAAAATATCACAAAAATTTCATTTTTACAAAACTATATGTTTTCCCCGTTAGAAAAATATTCTTTTGGCCTCTTTAAAATCATCAATCTGTGCATAGAACACTAAATTCACACATTATGATATTACCCTAACCTACAAGAAAAATTTAAAATTACCCAAACCCCTCATAGTAATAACCAACCAGAAACCTAAATTAGACATATTCATGTCACATATGAATATATATAATAAGTTTAAATATTAAAGGAATCGCCTACTTTAGGCTTATAAAAGTCAAATGATTTAATATCGTGGCTCAATTTCACTTCGTTAACCTAAATTTAAGATTTCATAAAAATAATCCATATTTAGGATTAACATGAAAAAAAATATTGATAATTTAAAATATGTTTTTTATAATGAATTTGGATTATACTTCACATTCCAAAAGCATCTTTTAGCTTTAAATAGAACACTAGTTTGTTAAGAGACAACAATCTTGGAGATCTTTGAATAGATAAGATATGCGTGATTTAGGAAAATACATTGTGGAGGTATTCTACTCAATTAGAAACAAAATTGAGGTATTAGAATATTATTTAAATTAAATAATATTTTCCAGAAAAAACAACCAATGGGTACCCAATAGAAGGCGACTAGGTACACAATGGCTATCTAGGGTCTCTGGTATTATGTAGGCCACACTGGTTAGCTTTTGTACCATGAATTTTTACACAAAGGGTCTAATTCTTAATAATAAAACCTAAAACCCCTATTAAACGTTTTTTCCATCTATCACTACTTAAACACTTCAAAACACCAAAAAACATCCAACTGATGTCCAAACCCTTGAATTTCTAATTTGAGTCAAAATTCTCAAAACAAACAAAAATTCGAGACTCAAAATTAAAATACCATTATATTATCACTCATAAAATGATATTGGTATCTATATCAATGATTTATAAATACCAGTTCAATATTCAAAAAATTATGATCCATTATAATTTCTTTCAAAGCATACTTCATGTGTAATATTTTTTTGTGAGATGATTGTATATTGAGACCATTAATATTGAAGTTTTTTATAAACAAATTTGGTTTGGGCATAGGTATATTTTTAGGACCCTAGGATGTTTTTCTTATATATGAATTTAAAGAAAAAAATTGGAAAAATTGATTTTAGATGATTTTTGTGTTACTATCTTTTTCATCTCACAAATCTTGTTCAAATTCTAGTGTTACATGGTTTTTCATTTTTAGTGATGTTTGTTCCATGGATTTAGAGAGGATAAAAAAACACGGAAGGATTATTTATGATTAAGAGTAGTTTTTAAAGTATTTTTAAGTATATGTGACATCACTGCACTATTTATAAACCTGAAATGGGCATAGTGATATTTCAGGATGTCAAACATACGTATTTCTCCAAAAAACAAGTGTTTTGGTTATTTGTGGTTTGAGGAAGATTAAATGACTCTATCATGGTATAATGAAGTATATTCTATAGTTAGAAAATAGGGGCTTCACCTGTAATATGGGTGTTTCTGGAGGTATTCTTTTGACAATTTTTCATGTGAGAAATAGTGGAGAATGTACACACCATGGTTAAGGAGGTATTTCCTCAGTTATGAATAAATTGAATAAAGATAAGAATGTGGTAGATTACGTGTTTTGGATCATGTAAGATTAATGTAAATGAATATTATTTTACCTAACATTAATCTAGAATAAGAATAAAATTGAATGTATAGATTAAGTACTAAGGAATACTATGAGTGTTTTGTTGGTATCAAAATGGTGGTAACTATGTTATGGTCCACCTATGGGAGAAATTTTGAATAAATTAAAAATTTCAAGGAATGTTTTACTTAGATAAATGAAGGGGATTACTATGTCATGGAACATGTTCTGGTGTGAGAAGAATATCTAAATCTAGAATAGAGAAGTAAGAAAATTTCATGGTATAATGTTTCTTGAATTGGATTTTATGGAATTCATAGTTGTTGAACTAAAAT
This sequence comes from Viscum album, assembly GCA_963277665.1. Taxonomy (NCBI): domain Eukaryota; kingdom Viridiplantae; phylum Streptophyta; class Magnoliopsida; order Santalales; family Viscaceae; genus Viscum; species Viscum album. The sequence goes on from OY728157.1 coordinate 502,433,354, forward strand.
TGTGCACAATGTGTTTTTGTTATGGTGAATAAGTAATGGTTAGTTTAGAAATCATGACATTGAGTGGATTTACTTAGATGGCTCATTTTATGACTCTTGATCGTCTTATAGTTGATCTAAAAATCCCATGAACCATATACACGACAACTAATAGCTCTTGAATGATCAAAATTATCAAAAATAAGTTGGAGAATATGAATATAAGTTGAAATATTTTTTTTAGATTTAATTTTAATTTGAAATTTAAATTGAACTATAAGAAGAATATTTTGATATATTAACTCTATATAAGGAGAGAATTATATATTTGATTAGTGGTACCAAATAATATAAGGAAAATATTCATAGGATAAGAGTACATGATTTCATGAATGTAGAAGATTAATTGGAATAAGAGGAAGGAGAACAAGAACAAGCATAAGGATAACTAAATGGAACTCTAATTTAGTTTAAGTCGCTCTTATTATTAAAAAAAATATTCAATATTTATTATTATAAAGGATGAACATAAAAAATTAGGGATAGATATTGTGTATCATGATTTCATGGATTATACCCACTCATTTGGTATACACATGGTGATTTCAGTTGAATGTGTGATCATAAGGTTTACTAGATCATTTTAAAGATTTAGCAACTCATTTTTTGTAGAGAAAATTATAAAATCAATTTTTCCTATATTTTTTTCTTTGGGGTGTGTTTTTCCTATATATAATGATATTGTTGTCTACTTTAAGATATTTTCATTATTATTTTTATGGAGAAATAATGAATGTATTGAATTCATTAATCCAACCCCCACCCATCATAGTTAATTCTCACTATTCATGAGGGCCCTTAAAACTGGTATTAGAGAAACTAGGTTCCCTTTGAAGGTGATAATATATTTGGGGTTTTAAGATAAATTTTGACTATTTCAAAAAGAAAAAAAACATTATTTTAGTGAATATCATGGGGATTTAAACTATCTATGAGAATAATTATTATATTTAGAATGATCACATTCTTGTATATTTTTTTATCATTCTTCATGGTTTGGAGGATTGCACTGATCGTTTTTTCCAAATACAGGATGTGATTCAATAAAAGAATTATATATAATGAATTTTTTTAATTATGGTTATTCATGAAATTATATTTTGTCATATATTTATAAAAAATTGTTTTTTGATCATTACATTGATGAAGAGTGAAAATGAAAATTTGGATAAGTTGAAAATATATCATAATGAAATTATAAGTTGAAACAACCCAATCAATAGGTTTGGGGTTTAATTTATAAAGACCTCCAAATAAATGATGATGAAAAATTAAAGTGAATTTTCTCTATAATTAATGATGTTTTTGGTACTGTCAGATGTTTTTGTGATAATTTGGAAGAGTTCATAGTTACTGAAATGATACTTTGCATTTTTTTTGGAAATTCATGATTCCTTGGTTTCATCACTCAAAGACCAATGTCTATGTACTATAACCACACATTCATTTCATATAGAGATATTAAATCTAAATAAATAAATATTAATTACATAACATAAAAAAACAAACCAAAACTATATAGATTTATTGTCTTGAGAATCTTGGAAATAGAAATAACTATTTCAAAAAACATTTACATCATATCCCACTTAGTCCTTTAAAACTAGAACCCTTTTTGGACATATCATGCACAATACCTTAATCATATCCTTGGAAGAGGAAACATAATAAAGGGTGATCTAATACGATCAGTATGGTTAAACATATAATATTTCCATCCATGGTCATGTCAAATTATAAGATAAGAATACGGTTGTATGATCATGATCGTAACTTAAGATGTTCATACCCAACCTGTCATAGATCATAAACATGATTCAAAGAATAAACATTTTCAATTCAAAAAACATTGACCATAATAGTGATAAATCATATTAAATCAATCTTGTTCCATATGATCATGTCATAATAGTGTGTATCCATCATAAATAGAGAAAAAAATATCATCTATCATGGTTAACTATTAAGGACATCAACATAGTGGATTAGGACACACCTGTTTCCCATATTTAATCAGGATGCACATGTTTCTAATAGCGGATCAAGCCCATTGACTTGTTTACCATTGTTATCTCATTGTATATACAGATTTACCCAATCAATTGGAGAGAGATATAGTTCTCCTCCATCACATAATTTAAATAGTATATATGTGTGCCACAAGAACATAAATCATTCATCATATTAGAACCCATGAATAGAAATTTGTTTCATAAATATAATTTCATCATAGAACTAAAAAATATTAAATAGAATATGGATGTAATACTAGAATAATAACCTCAATAAATGATATTTAAAATCAAATATTTTTATATTATATAGAAGATAATTTTAAAGATCTGTTAAAATAATTCATGAAAAAAACAACATTTCCTTTTTCAAATAATCTATTTTTAAAACTCCATCAATTATAAAGGGAATTTTTTTTTGAGAATAAACATTTAATCACATAAATGATACATCAATTCATTAATGTATCATGATGTTGGCATAACCTGCTCATGCTATATATCTTAGAAAACATTCTTTTCATATTTTTTTTTCATAAAATTCACAAAGAAACTCATATAGGAATGAAAAAAAGAATCCTTTCTAACAATTTTATAAGAAGTCACCCTTGAGTTAAAATTCATTTAAAAATCATAACATTAAATTTTTCAATGGAAACAACATTATAAAACATGGACATAGAAGGGAAGGAATGTTTAATGGTAAATTTTTAAAAGATAATTTTTAAAACAATTTCCCTTAAAAGATCATATCATTGAAGTGATAATTACTAAAATGAATCAATTATGTTTATAAAGGGTAAATTCACATAAAATAGTTTGAAATACAAATATAATAATAAAAATTTATATTTCACTTAACCATTAAATGGAATAATCAATGTAGTATAAGTCTAACCTAATGAATGGAAATTGAGTTATGAAATCCCTTACCACTTTTAATCAGTTAGGCCATATTCCACCTAAAATTAATAATTAAAAATTGAAAATTGAATAACCTTACGATAATTAGATTCATGATAATAAATATCTAAGATAATTATATTCACCATGAAAAATAAATAAGTGGTGAATGAGGCATATATCTCATAGAAGTAAAAGTTTGTTGAGAAACTCTTACCTCACGCTTCCATTTTGTTTTGCACACTTTATCTTCCGGTATAAAGGTGTAAGAATATAATTAATTTGTTAAAGATATATATTCATTTTTATAATACCTTATATTTTTATTTTATAACATATTACCACCTATTCATTAATAATATTTAATCATTTTAATTTATTGAGGTGAATTTGTTTCAAGGTTTCATGCTGAGTTAAATTATGGATAATTATGGATTTTCTGGTAAAATGTAAATAAAAATACAGAAAATTAATAAAATGGTATGAATGTATGTTTTTAATTTTAAAAGGTGTTTTGTATAATTTTTTCCTCTCACATGGGGATGATTAAATTGAAAAAATATCAATTATAAATGTTTCATTTAATTTGGTGGTTTTTTCGACCATCGTTAACTAGTTTAGTTTTATTTAATATAATTATTGTATATTAGTTTGAGAAAATTAAAGAAGATATATTATACCTATTAAAATCTTATTTAACTAGGATAATATTATGATCCTAATTGATGCTGGTAATGGAAAATGAAAAATTCATTATCCACGAAAACAATTAATTTCTATAATTTGGACAATGGTTTCATTTCTTTGAATAAGAGGATATAAGAAAAGGGATGAACATTAGATAATAAATTTGAAATATTAAACTATATTATATACATGATACATGATTTATTTTTATTTAATGTATGATATATTTGAATAGAATATATTAGAATAAAATAAATTAAGAGATGTTGTTTGAGAATGTTATATTTTGAATATCACCACCATGAATAACCCCATAAGAATCATCAAATTGGTCGTTGTGTGAGACCATCAAAACCAAAACATTTTTAGAGTTGTAAGGATCAGTTTTTATATATATTTTAAGAGATTCAAGGATTTTTAGGAGATAGGGGTGGTGAGGTGTGATATTTATACTTGAGGATGTGAGGTTTTAAGTGAATAAATAATGATTGAAATACATTTAATGCCTCCATTTTTTGTTAGAATTAATTAAAAATAATTTTTGTGATAAATAATATTTTAAATGATGATTAATGTTAATAAAAACATCATAGAACCATTTAATTTTTTTAGGTATTTAATCTTTTATCTTTTTACTTTAAACCATTGCATTATATTATTTAAATAACAACGAAATTTTTTTACAACTGTAAAAAAAATTATGCATGAAAGTGAAAATGACCTTATAAAATAATATTGAAATATTGATTATAAATATGGAATACATTTATAAAAAAATAAAAAATATTATAAACATTAATTTAAAATTAAACCATCACAACATAATGAAAATGATTTTTTGGAAAAAAAATCGTTTTTAAGTCCAAAAATGTACTTATAGGAAAATATGGTAAAAATATTTGTTAAATGTAATTAATTATAATAATTATAATTAAAAATTAATTATGTTACATTTAGATAAAATTATTATATTAAAATTAATTTAATATATAAAGATAAGGACAGATTTATAAAAATCGATATTTTTTTATATTCACTTAAAATTTAAATTTTTAAAACATTATCAAAGAATAATACTAAGATAATTTGAAAATTATGAATCAAAAAAAGATTTTAATTTTATCAAATATATTTTCTAAATGTTTAAAAAATTAAATATATTTATTTTCTCATAGAAAGAAATAAAAATCGATTTTTGAAGAAAATATTTATTTTAAGAAAAAAAGACTTTACTAAAAAAATTTGCTTTCTTAAAAAACATTAAATGAAAAAAAAATTGGTTGGAACATTATATATTTAATAATTTGAATAATATAATTCATTATTTTCAATTTATTGGATAGGTTATAATGGTCGTGTTAAAATTTAATGTTTTTATGTTCTTTAAGATCAATGTTCTATTAACTGTAAGTTGTAAAGGTGATTAAATTTTATTTAAAGAAAAGTGAAATACCATAAAATTTTTGTGTAATACATTTTACCCCTCTAAAATGAATCTTTATCTTTATTTTCATCACTCATATATAAAGAGATGAGGGTACCACCAGCTCCCCACATTCTTAGGTTCCCATATAATTTCCTCAAGTTGGTGGTTTTTTCACAAAACATTAACCATGTGAGTGGTCTTGTTTTTAAGAACATTATCTCTATGATATTGAATATTTAGATTTTTTATTAATACTAAATATATTTATACAATGGTATTATCTATGAGTTTAGTACATGTGAAGTATTGTGTATGTACTTCCTCAGAAGAGATACATGGAAAACATCATGAAATTGAGATAGATTCAGTGGAGGATCCAACTGATACTCTACCATCTTGATATGATCTTGAATTTCAAAAAAAAATTGCATCCTTGAAATTTGAAATTTAACATAAAAAATAAAATGTGGATGTTTAAAATTAACTTATTTTGAAACCCACATCATAAAAAGGATCAATAAAATATCCTCTTAAATAGAGGGAAAGGAAAAGGTGAAATCACCACAAAACTAGGATTCTGATTAGGATAATATTAATTGGAATTGAAAACAGAGACATTGAATATAATTCAATATATCAAGTTATATTGGATAATGATAGATAAAATGGTTATAATAAGGATAATTTCCACAAAACCATACGCTAAGTATGTCTAAAAATGTTATTGATATCATAAAAAATGAGTATAATTGATAAAATTTTATTTCAAAATCATTTAAAAATATATAATAATTTTATTTTATCTAAAAAGTGAAAAATCACTCTTCAGTTATTCCTTAATCAATTTATTCTTCATTTATAACTCCATGAAATAATGTTGAAATTGAAATTCCTTAATCACTAGGGGATCTTGAGATTGATAATGGAATTTCAAGTCACTCTTTTGGTCTCTCATTATTATAACAAAATGGTTAGCATGGGTTATCTAAAATGCATAAATGTTCATATAGTTAATTAATAAATTTTTAATTAAAAAATTATCCAATTTTCAATATAAAAAATTTAATAAATGGTTAGACATATGATCCTCCCAAAAATTTAAAATCCCAAATGTTTGGTTGAGGTTCACTAAATTTTCAAAATCAATATTTCATTAATCACTCTTTAAAACATGACGTATCTATTATTTTCCACTCATAAAACATGTGAATATCATTATAATGTGTTATCTTAAAATTTTTAATTACCTTAATTACAAAAAACATTTGTGAAAACATACATTCTTTCAATGACTAACAATTTCCTCGCACCATAAAACAAAAAAATATATAAACTCAACCAAAAAACCACCTTACCATTATATTAATAATTACTTCCAAGGTTACCAATACAATTAAATTTATTTTATAATGAACATTTATTTAACTCATTATTATCCCAACATCATGAAAACATTAAGAGTTATTTTTTCCTTAAACTTGTGTTCTCTAAAAATAATAGCTTATCTTCTCAGTCACTTTTCATGGTTACCAATAAAATTCAACATTTACTTTAATATATTCAAGGAAAACTCATAGTGTTCCAATCCTTAGATGTTTCATTATTCCATAATACAATAAAATTAATTATACAGTATTATTCTTTAATTACAACACAGAAACACTAAATCATTCCACAACCTTCTGAAATCATTAATTAAGCTTGGTTTTTTTTCATAACATTTATTTGTTCTGATATATAATTATTACTCCCTTCACTATCAGAAATATGACCACTACTGATAAAACTGTTCTGATTCTATTCAAAGTATTTCCCCTAGGGAATCAATTTTCATAATTCCATTACATTCCACTTTTATATCATTAAATTAGTGATGATTTCATGGTAATAGCATTCTTGTCTATTATATTAAATGAAAATATCACTTTTACATTATTATTACGGTCATTGTTCTTTATTTTCCTCACCCGAATCATCTTCATGTTCTGTTAAAACATTAACCTTGATTACTCTTCCCCTATGCTTTATATGAGGTAAATTGATCTTTTCTTCCTCTATGGTCACCATGAAACTCCATATTTTTCTTATTAGATCGGTCAGGAAACTAGCAAGAGTATCCATTATTGATCAAATTATGGGGTTTCTTATTATTATTAATAATATTTTTTATCCTTCTGAATAAAATTGAATTCTTTCAATACCATATAAGATCAATACATTTTTCATCACATTCACGAGTAACATGAATCCTCATTGTTCCATCCATTTTCTAAAACCCGAAAATCATAGTGTAAGCATCATTAATCATAGTGGGATAAATATCTTATAGAATTTCAATGTATGAAATTTTTAGGTTTAGTCATAGGTTATTAATGATTGTTACCAGAAATCTAGGATTATAAACTATACGTACCCTTTTCTTTCAAACAAATATTTTCTCGTCCCAATTTTTGAAGGATAAATAAACCGTTCTATGATACTGACTATAACAACTAGGTATTTTTTTTAAAAATATATTACATATAAATAGATTATTATTCATTACAAAACATAAAAAACCACTATATAGTTTGATATGTTTAATATCATTGGAGACAGAGAAACATAAGAAAATATTTCATAAACAATCTATATCATCTCTCACTATGTCCTATATAACTTCAACACTTTTGGAAATATCATACTCAATAACATTATCCATATCCTTGTAAAAAGAAACATAAGAAAGGGTGAGCTCAGATTAAGATTAATGGAAAAAATATGAGTTATCAATCCATGATCATATGAAATAATAATATAATAATAAGGTTGTGTGATCATGATAATGACTCAAATTGTTCATACCCAACCTTTCATAGATCATAAACATGAATCATGGAATAAAAATTATAATTTTAGAAAGAAAAATTGATTATAAGCATGATAAATCATCATAAATCAATCATAATCTTTAACATAATTTCATAAAAGTCTTTCTATATCATAAATATAGAAAACCATATCATTTTTCAAGGTTAACTGCCAAGACCATCAATATAATGGATCAAGATAAACCTTTTTCCCATAGTCGATCAGGAGTCACCTGTTTCTTATAGTGGATAAATACTATCTAATTGTTTCCCATTGTTATAAAATGAGATATAAATCTTAGCCTAGTTCATTTGTGGAAGCTATATCCCACCCATCAAATAATGAAAATCATACATATATGGGTTATAAAAACCTAAATCATTCAACCTATCATATCCCATCAAAAGAAATATGTTTCATAAATATCATGTCATCATGAACATAAACTAACTACAAACATAATAATTAAAGTGTCGTTTAATAATATCCATATTAATGTATAAGTAACACCACATAATGTAATCATACAAGGAAAATAATTTTTAAAGTTCACTAGAAATAATTCTTGAAACAAAACAAAATTTACATTTTCAAATCAATCCTTTTAAAAGGGTGTCGCAATTATAAAGTAAAAACATTTATTTGAAAATAACCTTGTAATATTTTAAATGATACACTAAATAATTATATATCATTATGGAAAAAATAACCTTATTTTATATATTTTTAAAATAACATTCCAGATATATTTTTATCAAAGAAGTCACAACGAACATCGTTTATAAAATGAAAAAAAAAATTCTTTTAAAAATTGTGAAAATTAAAGCTTGAGAAAAAATCTATTTAAACAATCATAATAGAAGAATGTCAAACCCCAAGTAAATAAAGAATATGACATTTTGAAATTTATCCATATTTGTGAATGAAATATTAATATTACTTTAAAGGGGACGCAATGCACGATGGCATACCCAATACGCAACAATGAGTTTCTTGGTAATCTTACGTTGCACTCTAATAATAAAATAATATTATTTTAAATGGTAGTTAACGCCAAACCATTATAATGGCGGGAATGAACAGAAATAACTACAAAATTATTATATATGTTTGTAATATATTTTTACTCTTTACAGTAAATGTTAGAGGATTAAAAATGCGAATGAATCCAATTTTAAGCGTAAACATTCTAATATTCTTTAAAAGGTCGATTAACTGCCTTTTGATGGAAAACATCTTTTAAATCCACTTTTTGAAAATTTTATGTGTTATATTTGACAAAATAAAATTCTTCTTTATAATTGGGACATCAAAATTTACTTTGTGTAAATTTTTGGTATTTTTCCGATAAATTTCATTTTTTAATGAATAGTAAAAAATGTTGTATTTTAATTCAAAACCTCCTTTTAATATAATTTATTTATATGATTATATTTTCTTTTGAATTTGTTTTAAAGTGAAATTAAAATATATTTTTACCATTTAATCCAATAGTGGTTAGTGGAATTAATTTCACTTTGAAATTGGACTTAAACAAGTGTCAATCTTTTGATATATATTGTTTCATAAAAACACGATATTTGTCATGACAGTGGGAATTAATTATTAAATTAATTAATGTAACATATATGATTTTCATTTTTTAAAATAGACATCATTTTTTAATTCAGAATATCAAATATAGCTTTGGGTGAAGTTTTGGTATTTTTCTGAAAAACGTCAATTTTTTATGAATAGTGAAACCACTAAATGGTACTTAAAAAACTGATTTTTCCTTTAAATGAATCTTTACCACATCTATGTTTTGAATTTCAAAAATCCGACATACATGGTTTTCATTAGGAATTAAGTTTTGGTTCAATGGGATTAAAATAATTTTTTGGTGAATGGAAGTTTTTATGTTTTTAATCGCGATTAGAGGTAATTAGTGTAATTTTAAGGTAAAAATAATGTTTTAATAATATGAAATGAACATTACACATGTCATACCCTTATTTTATGTGTCATGGCCGACCAATAAAATCCATGGGTCAACTTGGGGACCCAATGGAGCCACATTGGTTGGAAAATGACATTAATACCTTTTATTTAAAGTTAAAATTAAAATGTCACAAACATGTGCTGTTTTACTTAATCAGTTTTTAAATGGGGTTATATAAGTCATATTTTTTACTATAAATATTAATTAGAAATCTAAAAATATTTAATACATCATCATATTTTTTTTATAATTTTTAAACATTAAATAAATAATTTTTTTATGACACCGTGATGATGCAGTGATTACCTCATAAATGAAGGATTTAAATAAAATGAAAAGATAATGTAAAATCTTAGACCTAAACTTGTTAAAAACCTATTGGAGGTGTTTATTTAGAACTAGAATCACGTTATCCTAGAAATATATAATTTCAGGACATTTAAAATCCGAAAATAATTTAATAATAATGTAATATTTTATAACATTCCAAGAGTGCCCCTCTTCTCCTCTTATAAAGGCCCCCACCTCTACCACCTTACACACACCTCTCAAGCCTTTGGCGTGGCCAACTCCTGCCCATTTCATATCTCCACATACCTATCTTCATCATTGAAGCCTCACATTGGCCATAATCCTTTCTAAGGAAGCCTTTGAGCTTAAATCAAAGAGAGTTAGTTGTTTTAAAGTTAGTGTTTTCTCTTGTGTTCTTATGTTTTATTTTACTTCTACAACCCCCTAAACTCTTTTTATTCTATTATTTTGTAACAAAAACAGTATCTTAAATATACTATTATGTTTTTATGTGAAGTATTTGATATAAACTTACACACACCTTTATCTAATGGTTAAAGAACATACTGTTTCTGTGGTTGGCGATTTTATGCCTCATGAAATGATGATTGTTCAATATTCTTTTAACACCTTTAAAGGTGGAAATTATGATGTCACTGTATTTTATATATGATATAAATGGTATTTATGTTTACTATATGCTTCTGTATTTTATATTTAAAACATACCTTTATTCTTTTCATGTTGTGCAAATGCGATAATTTCATATGAGGCAGTGTGGACTACCGCCCCCTCAAGTGATGTGACTCGTTAATGCAATAGATGGAATGTATAATGAATGAAATTAATGAAAATTTGTGACCTATATAACATATATATTATAATGGAATTATAATATATATATATATATATCTCATTTATTCTTAATTCCATTAATATGATAAAAAAATGAAAGTAGCGTTCATGCGTACGTACGGCCTACCGTCTCCCTGAACGGTGCTTTTCATTTTTTATCTCCAAATGTTATGGAATAGTATAAAATGAATATGTAATGGATATATATATGATATTTTAATCATTAATACTATTCTTTAAATGATTTACTTATAACAACATTGGCAATCATTTTCAAAAAAGGTCATTTTTTTACTCATGTACCAAACATCGGCAAAAACATCTGATATGAACTAACATTATTAAAGAATTATTATAAAATTATAATATGTGATATGAACTGAATAATAATATTTAAAGGAGGTACTTAAGAAATTATAAATTTACCAAAGTTTATTATTCAGGAATATAAAGAAATGATCAAGACAAGTCCGACTTGAGCTAAGGGATCCGACCTCTCGCTTTCTTTTCAAGTGCCCTCTTTTATGTCATTTCATTTCTGATCCACGATCTTATGTTGGAGGATGTTATTTTATATTAACCATACTCTAATTTTTTTTTATGATGATATACCCCCTCTTACTCACATCAATTTTTTTTAGAATTTTTAAGTGGCGTCGTTAGGCTGCCAAATTTTCGTAAGGGAACCTACCCCTCCCTTTCTTTTTAAGTACACTCTTTTTTGTCATTCCTGTTAAGCTCATCTTCCTTATGATTGGGATGTTATTTTATATTACACTTACTGTAATTTTTATGTTAATATGATGAGAGACCCTATTTTATCTCATCAATCCATTTTTGGAAGTTTTAAGTGGTGTCCTTAGGCTGCCGAGTTTTCGTAATGCATTTTTCATCTCACTTTTATTCCTGTGATATTTATGCAACATTTTCCACCATTTTATTTTGAGTGGTATATGTAACGCAAATTATTCTAATATTTTTGTAATATAATTTTATTTATGAGTATTTACATCAATGTTGTATTTTCCTTCTTTCATGGGGTGTTTGTTTCGAAAGATACCCAAGTCGGTAAGAGAACTTTTCACCCTCCTCTTTCTAAAAGACTTATATTGTTGGGTCTTTTAATTTACATATTGTAATCTTGGGTTATGTTCTTATATATACTTATTGATTTAAATTTTATGTCCAAGTGATGATATACCCTTCTCATCTCTCATCAACTAATTTTCTGAATTTTAAAGTGACGCCGTTAGGCTGTCAAATTTTACCAAGGGAACTTCTTAACCCAATTTTGATTCCTTTGGGTTAAACATGTACTTATTGAATATGTCATCTTTTGAATATGTGTGAATGACCTTTTATTATTTTACACATAGAATCCACTTATGTTGGGTGTATTTATATTTTTCACACCTAATTATGAGATTGATTTATCCTTAATTTAAGGATACCTTCTTTATAATGGATTTCATCTCATTTTACATTTCTATTGAGACTTCATTGTTGTTATGAACCAGTTAACTCTTATATGGTGTATATACTGTCCTTTGGAATATTATATCATGAATCCCTTTATTCTCATAATATTATCCAGTTATGATTAAATGTTATTCCTCAATTATTGTATTCAAGTGTCACTCATTTTGTTAAAAACCCTTTAACTAAAATATTATTTTAAATGTTTTAATGATTTATTCTAATAAATATTTCTAATTAATATCCATGTTTTCAAAATGGTTTTAAGGATTTATTTATATGGATATTAATGGTTTAAAATGTTAAAAGCTTCAAAGTGGTATGGGACACTTTGATTCAAAAATAACTTTATTAAATGTTTTAAATGGTTTTAAAAATGGTTTTTAGAATGGATTCATTATTTCAATATCTTAAAATTTTATATTGTTATTGCAATGTGGGAATGTTATCTTTCAATTATTATTAAGTTATGTGCTATGATTTTTTTATGGTTCTTGGGAATTGTTTATGAAGACGGGTGGTTCCGTGATAAACTAAGGGTGGGTGAGCCTGATATACCTCTCCAATGCATTGGGTAACGCGAAGGAGTTAAACGTTAAGGTTTCTCCGAAGAGATTTAGGGAATATACTATGATGGGTATTCCAAACGTAACCATGAGGATTACTCCCTACGTAAGAATGTTATGAATTCCTCAAGTTACCTTTATGCCTTATGATTTCTATTGAGTTATGCATAAATCTTATGATTTCATGAGGTATGTCAAATTGCTTTTGTTTTCTGAGAAAAGAATGATTTAATTTATTCTTATGTATACATGGACTGATGATTTCTATCAATACTGTTATAACCCTTAATGATCTTTTTATGCTCATCCCATGTTTTTGAAATTTTTTCACAAGACATAAAGTTGAAAAGGGTCAAGGTTGGGATCAAGGAAATGTCAAGCTGTCTAAAACAAGGAAATAGACATGACCCTTTTGTTCAAGAGTTTTTATTTTGTGGAAAATATGGAATTTGTGTAGATGTGTCTACTTTGAAATCTTTGAGATGAAATAGTTATGAACTAATTCACTAAAACTCTAAATCTGAAAAGATCCTCAATGTGAATTATTCAATGTAATTCAATATTAAGTAATGTTATAAGGTCGGGGCCATATAGTTGGTATAAGAGGTCGGTTTAGATAACTTTAGAGGTTAGGGTATTCTCTAAGCATAAGTGACATTACCATAATGGTTAGGATTTCAGAAAGAGTCCTAGTTTTAGATAAAATGAATGAGTAAGTATATCTTAGTTTTTATCTTCCTCGTTAGTACATGATGGTTTTGTTGATATAATCACACTGAAATTTCTGTTTTTAGTGAATGGATGGATCTAACAGGCACCAAAGTGACAACAGGTTTGAAGGAAACTGTGGTGATTCTCTGATTAGGAGACTGGATGAAATGGGGGATTCAATGAGGAAACTCGTGGTTGTTCAAAACCAACTATCAAGGAGTCATGATCAACCAATTGAACCTTGGTATTTTCTGTAATGAATCATGTACGAGATGACCAATCCATGTGGAAGTTCATGTCATAATTATAAAGGTAACCATTAGAGTTTATATGATCCTTACTTTTGAGGTAATTATGGGTTATTATATGATATGATGGAAAATGAAAGGCATGAGATAAACATGAGGTTAAAATATGTTATGATTATTTTTGAAGATTTTATCTCGTTTTGGGGAATGTTTTAAGAATTATATAGTTTTGGAAAAAAGACAACACGCAGACCGTGGGACAACTCGTCACGTCGGACAAAGCTACGGGAATCGAACCCACAACCAAAGTGCGACTGGTATTTATCACCTACCACTGGACTACGTGAAGTCCCTAGTTAGTATGACTTATTCTTTTTAGTTAGATGATTTTATGAATTAAGAGTAAGTTTATTTTGGGTTATCTATGGAAATTATTAACCTATCATGGAGGATATTTGATTAGGTTAATTATTTTTCAATATGAGACTTTAAGAGAAACTGATGTTAGTTGGAGATAAGTGTTAATTTGTACCTTGGAAGACTATGTGATTAAATACTTCCAATATTTGGGTTTCAATCTTAGTTTGGGTTACTTTGAATAATTTTATGTACAAATTGTTTATTGAATGGTCTTTGTTGAACTTCGGGTATTGTTTGACAAATTTTGGAGATTAAGAAGAGATTTTTTTTATAAAGGATTATCCTTTTTGGGTATTATCTGATCTCATACTAACCTTTTAGGTTTTTGTTTTGGTTAAGGTCTAAATACATGGGAAGTTTATAGTTCTCTTTTGTGGATTAGGTGATTCTCTAGTAGTTGATTATATCTCTCTTAATGTAAAAAAGTCATCCAAAATACTCATCATTTGGGGAAAGTAGAAGTTTGTGTAAGAAATCCAGTAAAATTTGAAAGTGAACATGAAAATTATGCATGTTTCCTTAAGATCAAAAATAAATTCTTTAATTAAAAGTAACTTAAAACAAAAATGTTTTCTATTAACTTTTCCTACGGGGTAATCAAAAATCGTTTAACCCACAACAATTATGTGATTTTCTTGTGGTTAACATTCTCCTAAACATGTTTTTTATCACTCTCCCTTAGAACATGACCCTTTTTTTCCTCCATATCCATGTTTTCCTACATGGAATCCTAGTATGGGTTAACTTGGGTGACCTTTGTACTTCTCTTTCTTTATTTTAAAGTGATTGTTTTACTTAGTCTTGTTCTGATGTGAGATTTTCAATGAAGTTTCCAAGCCCAATTTGAAAATTGCGAGGACGCAATTCCCAAAAGGGGGGAAGGATGTAACACCCCAGGGAAATAAAAAATATGACATTTTCATATTTATCCATATTTTTTAATAAAATAGTAATATTACTTTAAAGGGGATGCTATGCTCGATGGCATACCCAATACACAACAACTAGTTTCTTGGGAATCTTACGTTGCACTCTAATAATAAAATAATATTATTTTAAATGGTAGTTAACGCCTAACTGTTGTAATGGCAGGAATGAATATAACAAACTTCAAAATTATTATATATGTCTGTCAAATATTTTTACTCTTTACAATAAATGTTAGATGATTAAAAATGCGAATGAATCCAATTTTAAGCATAAACATTCTAATATTCTTTAAAATGACGATTAACCGCCTTTTGATGGCAAACCTCTATTAAATCCACATTTTGACAATTTTATGTGTTATATTTGAAAAAATAAATTTTTCTTTACAATCAAGAAATCAATATTTACTTTGTGTAAATTTTTGGTATTTTTCCGATAATGTTCATTTTTTAATGAATAGTGAAAAATGTTGTATTTTAATTCAAAAAAACCCTTTTAATCTAATTTATTTATATGATTAGATTATATTTTGAATTGGTTTTAAAGTGAAATTAGAATATATTTTTACCATTTAATCCAATAGTGTTCATTGTAATTAATTTCACTTTGAAATTGGACTTAAACTAGTGTCAATCTTTTGATATATATTGTTTCATAAAAACACGCTATTTGTCATGACAACGGGAATTAATTATTAAATTAATTAATGTAACTTATATGACTTGAATTTTTTCAAATAGACATAATTTTTGAATTCAGAATATCAAATATAGCTTAGGGTTAAGTTTTGGTATTTTTTTGAAAAACTACAATTTTTGATGAATAGTGAAACCACTAAGTGGTACTTAAAAAACTGATTTTTCATTTAAATGAAACTTTACCACTTCTGTGTTTTGAATTTCAAAAATCCGACATACATGGTTTTAATTAGGAAGTAAAATTTTGTTCAATGGGATTAAAATAATTTTTTGGTGAATAGTAAATTTTATGTTTTTAATCACGATTAGAGGCAATTAGTGTAAATTAAGGTAAAAATAATGTTTTAATAATCTGAAATGAACTTGAAACATGTCCTACCCTTATTGGATATGTCATGGACGACAAATAAAATCCATGAGTCAACTTGGGGACCCCATGGAGCCACTTTGGTTGGAAAATGACATTAATACCTTTTATTTAAAGTTAAAATTAAAATGTCACAAACATGTGTTGTTTTCCTAAAACAATTTTTAAATGGGGTCATATAAGTAATATTTTTGATTATAAATATTAATTAGAAAGAAAAAAATATTTCCTAAATCATAATATTTGTTTTATAATTTTTAGACATTAAATAAATTAATTTATTTATGACACCATGATGATGTAGTGATTACCACAAAAAATGAACGATTTAAATAAAATGAAAAGATAATGTAAAATCTAAGACCTCAACTTGTAAAAAACCTACTGGATGTCTGGATTTGGAACTATTATCACCTTATCTAATAAATATATAATTTTGGGATCTTTAAAATCCTAAAATAATTTTATAATAAAGTAATATTTTATAACTTTCCAAGAGTGCCCCTCTTCTCCTCTTATTAAAGGCCCCCACCTCTACCACCTTACACACACCTCTAAAGCCTTTGGATCGGCCATCCCCTTCCTGTTTCATCTATACAAATCCCTCTCTTCATCATTTAAGCCTCAATTTTTGCAGAATATTTTCCAAGGAAGCCTTTGATATTAAATCAAAGACAGTTACCCATTTTAAAGGTAGTGTTTTCTCTTGTGTTCTTATGTTTTATTTTGCTTCTTCAACCCCCTAAACTCTTTTTATTATTTTGTTTTGTAACAACACCAATATATTAAATAAACTAGTATGTTTTTATGTGAAGGATTAAAGCTACACTTACACACAACTTCGTCTAATGGTTAAAGAACATACTGTTTCTGTGGTTGGCGATTTTCTGCCTCACGAAATGATGATTGTTCAATATTCTTTTAACACCTTTAAAGGTGGACATTATGATGTCAATATATTTTATATATGATATATATGGTATTTATGTTCACTATATTCTTCTGTATTTTATATTTAAAACATACCTTTATTCTTTTCATGTTGTGAAAATCCGATAATTTCATATGAGGAAGTGTGGACTACCGTCCCCTCAAGTGATGTGACTCGTTAATGCAATACATGGAATGTATAAACAATGAAATTAATGAAAATATGTGACCTATATAACATATATATTATAATTTAATTATAATATATATATTTATCCCAGTTATTTTTAATTCCATTAATATGACAAAAAAATGAATGTAGCGTTCATGCGTATGTACGGCCTACCGTCTCCATGAACGATGCTTTTCATTTTTTATCTCCAAATGTTATGGAATAGTATAAAATGAATATGTAATGGATATATATGATATTTTAAACATTAATACTATTCTGTAAATGATTTACTTTTAACTACATGGGAAATCATTTTCAAACACGTTTATTGTTTTACTCATGTACCAAACAACGACAAAAACATCTGATATGAAATAGCATTATTAAACAATTATTATAACATTATAATATGTGATATGAACTGAATAATAATATTTTAAGGAGTTCCTTAAGAAATTATAAATTGAACAATGTTTATTATTCAGGAATATAAAGAAACGAACAAGACATGTTGGACTTGAGGTAAGGGATCCGACCTCTCGCTTTCTTTTCAAGTACCCTCTTTTATGTCATTTCATTTATGCTCCATGTTCTTATGTTGGAGGATGTTATTTTATATTAACCATACTGTAATTTGTATTTTTATATGATGATATACCCCCTCTTACTCTCATAAATTCTTTTTTTTAGAATTTTTAAGTGGCGCTGTTAGGCTGCCGAATTTTCGTAAGGGAACCTACCCCTCTCTTTCTTTTTAAGTACACTCCATTATGTCATTCCTATTAATCTCATATTTATTATGATTGGGATGTTATTTTATATTACACTTACTTTATTTTTTATGTTAATATTATTAGAGACCCTATTTGATCTCATCAATCCATTTTTGGAAGTTTTAAGTGGCACTGTTAGGCTGCCGAGTTTTCGCAAGGGATTTTTCATCTCACTTTTATTCCCGTGAGATTTATGCTACATTTGCCACCATTTCCTTTGAGTGGTATATGTACCACCATTTATTATAATCTTTGTGTAATATAATTTCATTTATGATTATTTACATCAATGTTGTATTGTCCTTCTTTCATGGGGTGTATGTTTCGAAAGATACCCAAGTCGGTAAGGGAACTTTTCACCCTCCTCTTTGTAAAAGACTTATTTTGTTGGGTCTTTTAATTTACATATTATAATGTTGTGTTATGTTATTCTATATCCTTATTGATGTAATTTTTATGTCCAAGTGATGATATACCCTTTTTATCTCTCATCAACTCATTTTCTGAATTTTAAAGTGACGTTGTTAGGCTGTCAAATTTTTCCAAGGGAACTTCTTAACCCAATTTCGATTTCTTTGGGTTCAACATGTACTTATTGAATATGGAATCCATTGAATATGTGTTAATGACATTTTATTTTTTTTAAACTTATTATCCACTTATATTGGGTGTATTTATATTTTTCACACCTAAATATGATATTGATTTATCCTTAATTTAAGGATACCTTCTTTATAATGGATTTCATCTCATATTCCATTTCTATTGAGATTTCATTGTTGTTATGCACCAGTTCACTCCTATATGGTGTATATATTGTCCTTTGGAATATTATATCATTAATCCATTTATTCTCATGATATTATCAAGTTCTGATTAAATTTTATTCCTCAATTATTGTATTCAAGTGTCACTCATTTTGTTAAAAACACATTAACTAAAAAATCGTTTTAAATGTTTTAATGATTTATTCTTATAAATATTTCTCATTAGTATCCATGTTTTCAAAATGGTTTTAAGGATTTATTTATATGAATATTAATGGTTTAAAATTTTAATAGATTAAAAGTGGTATGGGACACTTTGATTCAACAATCTCTTTATTAAATGTTTTAAATGGTTTTAAATTGGTTTTTAGAATGGATTCATTATTTCAATATCTTAAAATGTTATATTGTTATTGCAATGTGGGAATTTTATCTTTCCGTTATGTTTAACTAATGTGTTATGATTATGTTATGGTTCTTGGGCATTGTGTATGAAGACTGGTGGTTCCATGATAAACTACGAGCGGGTGAGCCCGATATAGCTCTCCAATGCATTGGGCAACGCGAAGGAGTTAAACGTTAAGGTTTATCCGAAGAGATTTAGGGAATATACTATGATTGGTATTCCAAATGTAACCATGAGGGTTACTCCCTACATAAGAATGTTATGAATGCCTCAAGTTACCATTATGACTTATGATTTTTATTGAGTTGTGCATAAATCTTATGATATCATGAGGTATGTTAAATTGCTTACGTTTTATGAGAAAAGTATGATTTCATTGATTCTTATGTATACATGGAATGATGTTTTCTATCCATACTGTTATAACCCTTACTGAGATTTTTATGCTCATCCCATGTTTTGGAAATGTTTTCACAGGACATAAAGTTGCAAAGGGTCAAGGATGAGATCAAAGAAATGTCAGGATGTCTAAAACAATGAACTAGACATTACCCTTTTGTTCAAGAGATTTTATTTTGTGGAAAAGATGGAAGTTGTGTAGATGTGTCTACTTAGAAATCTTTGACATGAAATAGTTATGACTTAATTATCTAAAACTCTAAACCTGAAAAGATCCTCAATATGAATTATTCAATTTAATTAAATATTATGAAATTTTATAATGTTGGGGCCTTATAAAGAATATTTTTTGGGAAAATATTTTAAAAAAATGTACATTGGTAATAAATAGATTTTAAGGGAAATATTAAAAAGATAATTTAAAACAAGACCCTTACAAATATCATATCATTGATGTGGGATTTAATAAAATGAATATATAACTTCTATCATATTGATATCCATATAAAAAAGTAGTAAAAACATAGTAGAATGAAATTTTGTCTCTCACTTCATTTTAACATTACATAATCAATGATGAATATGTTTATTTCAGTGAATGGAAATTGAGTTATGATATCCCCTTCCATATTATAATAAATTTAATCACACGCTCCATAAAAGTAATAATAAATAAAATAAATATTTAATAATATGAAGATAATTAGATTCGTGATATTATATATAAATTTTAAATATAAACATCACAGTAATTAAATAAGTGGTGAATAAGGCATATATCTCATCAAAGTAAGAGTGGGATGAAAAACAATTACCACACACTTACCTTGAGTATTGAATACATTAAATCCCTGTATAAGGGCATAAATATTGTTACTATTTCATTATAATAATATATTATTATTTATAATACCTTATATGATACTTTTATTACATTTTCCCACTAATTCATTAATAATATTTAATTGTTTTTATAATTTTTGTTGTGTTCCATTCATGGTTTCTTTGTTGGTTAATTTTTGTATAATTATAAATTTTTCTGTTAAATGGAAATAATTCATTATTAGAGGTAAAAAAAAGGAATTAATTCACTTACATATTTTCATATTTCATCATATATCAATATTCTTCCTAACATGAGGATAATCCATTTTATAAACTGATAACGATAATTGTTTAGTTCACTTTGATAGTTTTTTCAACCATCACGAACTAGTTTCATTTTAATTAATATTATGTAAATATATTAAATCCTGAATATGAAATTTTATATAATATAATTAATAAATTATAATTTAACTACAATAATACTTTTATGACTATCCTTTAAAACCTCAATATAAAATGGAAAATTTGTTATCCATAGGGATGTTAAACATCCTTAATTTGGATAATGATTTGATTTCATTGAAAATGAAGATATATGAAAAGGAATAGATATAATATATTCCATTAGAAATATGAAATTATAGTATATTAATAATAATGTATTTTTTTAATTTATAGATGAAGGAGGTGAAGATATGTTAAAAAAGAATTGAAATAAAGAGAGGTTGATTGAGAATGTTACCTCTTGGATATCACCACCTATAAGGTCCACTTAAGGAACATGGAATTGGTAATTGGGTGAAAAAAAGAGAACATAGAAGTGATAGTGTGGGTAGGAGAGGTTTTGGTAGATATTTGAAAATATTAAAGGCCTTTTAGGAGAAATCAGTGGTGATGGGTGGTATATATACTTGAAGAGGGTTGGTTTCAAGAGATTAAATAATGATTGATTTATATATAAATTCATCCACATTTGGGTGGAATTAATTTAAATAATTATTATTATAACTGATGTTGAAATGATTTTTAACATTGATAAACACATAAAACACCCATTTCAGGTTTTATTTTGTATGTATTTTATTCTCTTACCTTTTAACATTAACATGAAACATTATTTTACCTGTAATGTAGTAAATCTTTTTTTACCACAGTAAATTTTTTGTGCCTAAAAATGAAAATAAACTTCTAAAATAATTTGGAACTAAGGATTTAAAAATGGAATATATTTTGAAAAATTAAAAAAGGCATAATTTTCCAAAATCAAATTTAAAATTAATATTTCAAAATGAAATAAAAAATAGTTTTTATTAAAAAATGTGTTATTAAGTCCAAATATATATATATATTTAAATATTGTATATATATTTCATATGGGGGTATTAAAATAAGTATTTCCAATTTTTTTATAATAACGAAAATGAACCTAATGAATAATA
Source organism: Viscum album (assembly GCA_963277665.1). Taxonomy (NCBI): domain Eukaryota; kingdom Viridiplantae; phylum Streptophyta; class Magnoliopsida; order Santalales; family Viscaceae; genus Viscum; species Viscum album. The sequence continues at coordinate 502,455,531 of OY728157.1, forward strand.
TTAAAGGTGAGGATTTTTCAAATATGAGAATGTTTTTGATGATGTGTATGGGAATCTATGAAGTTCTTCAAGTAGAAAAAGCCCAAAAATATTGTTAAAAGTGAAAAGGTAATAATTTTTGGAAATTTAAGAAGATAAATTTCATATCAATGAACGAATGATATGATATTTTTGTAGATAAAAAAAGTATATGAGACTTATGATAATGCTTTTGAAAATATTTTTATTACGAAACAGAATGATGAACATTTAACCAGTGTTAAAAGAAACTATTATAGTAGACATGAAGAAAGGAAAATAGATATCATGCTAAATGAGGAACTTAATGATTGTCCCAAAACTATATCTAAATTAGAAATGGAAAAATAGTTTTAATAACTAATATCTAATATATATCAATAAAAAAATAAGATATAAAAAAACAATAAGGTTGAAAATTTATATTGGAAAATTGAATAAGTTTTTAGTTGGTGATAATATTTTTAATATTTACATAGAAATGAAGTTCATAGAAATTGATAAAGAGCCTAGAGTTATTCAATATAAATTCATATACCAAGAAGAAGATATATAAAAACAAAAATAGTACTTTTATTATTAAACTCTAGAATATATAGAAATATTGAAGAAGAAATTTTTTGAAATAATTTATTTTAATATATAATTGATGATTGTTAAATTTAGGGTGAGTAAAAAAATTCATAGAAGTCATAAAATTATAGGAATGCTAATATGAATGTGAAATATATTAAAAGTAGTGATAAAAAAGAATTAATATTTTTTGATAATGTATAAATAATTTTTGGAGTCTTCAAATAGTTTTAGTTCAATAAAATAATCCAAGGTAAATGTTCAAGTATTGAAACAATCACATTAATATACTTTTGGATAGTACACATTATAAAATAAAAAGTGTACAAGTATGATTAATTCTAGAATTTTGTAATAGTTGGTAACATCGAATGAATATTGTTTTATATTATTAATATCAATATTATTTTTATGGGCTATGGGAGACAAAGATTTAGGGGGATACAACTGAATCAAATAAGAAAAGGTTATAAAAAATCTAAATATTTTGTAGTGATGGTTGTGGAAGCATTTACTCATTAAATGAGTTTTTTGGTTTAAATGACTAACTGAGTCACATTTATGATGATTTTCACACCATTTTCTTATCCATATAACTATTTATCATAATGATAAAAATTATTGTCAGAATAAATATGAAGGAAATGACAGGGCATTGGTTGTTGATTTCATGCCCAAAGCATCTAAATAGAATTTTACTATGATATTTGACAAGAATGTTTTCAAATATTATAAGATACTTAAATCTGTTGAAAGATTTTGAAATGTTAAAATAATTTTTATTGATCTTTGGAATTGGTGATTTACTCAAAATAAATAGAGTTATTTCAACGTTCTATTTAGATTACAAGATAATGTCAAGAAAATATTTGTTAATGGGTTTATACAAAATTGGTTCATTTTATCTCAACTATATGATGAATCAAAATAAGTTGTAATTTTAAAAAATTAATTTTTTATTAAGAGAGTGGAATATGTATTTATTTTACTGAGAGGACATCAAAAACATGGAAACTTTTTTCAATTTATTGATCCCAAAAATTAATTCAACTTGAGATGGAAAGAATAAAAAAAAATTATTATGTTGAATTAGTCATTTTGATGAAATAAATATGAGTATTCTTAATAAATAAAATTATACTTTAATCATGACCATTTTTATGGGAGAATTAAATTGGATTTGATCTATATTCCAGTTGGGGAATATTATTAATTATTCACCCAATAAATGGGATATTCGAATTTCATTCCTATTTGATATTATTCATTTTAATGTTTTCAGAATATGAGGAATAAATAAATAAATGTACATAAACCTATTATACCATTCATTTATGACTATACACATATTTTATGAATTATGTTTATGAATCATAATTCAATTTCCTTTGAAAATTTTATTAACATTAATATAAGTTAAAAGGATTCGTATGGAGTATCATTAAAGAAGATGTGGATGGATAATTTCGTTGAAAAAATTAGTGTAAGTTTTAGAAAATACCTTGGATAGCTTGGTATTATCCATGAGGAGAAAATAAAACATAATTGGTTGATAATAAGAAATTGGTTTCTCAAAAAAGATATGAATTCAAGTGAAGTCTAGGTTGAAGATGATGATTTCCCCATTTATAGTCATTAATAGAAACCTTTCTCAAATCATCCATGAATGATAAAATATGTGTAATATTAGAATATTATTTCATACCAATGACATCCAATTAAAAAAAGATATTTTTTTTAAAAAAATTCAGGCCTCATTACTTTATTAAGTTATACTAAAGGAAAATAATGAAACATTAGTCCCCCAAGAGTCGATTGATTCTATGAACAACAACTTGGAATACAGTGAGAATAATAGAACTTTAGATTTGGTACCCAATACAAAAAAAATACATTAGATGAAATTGGGGTTCCATAACAGGATAAACAAGAAAGAATTAGGTATGTGACATTTGAAAAGGATTATGTGAAAAGGAGGGTCACAGTTGGAAGGAAATGATTTGGATGAGAGTTTTTCATTTCTTTAAAGGATTGATTCCATTTTTATATTTCTTACTATAACATCATAATGTCATTTTAAGATCATTTAAATGGATTTCAATACCTCCTTCCTCACTAGATAATTGAAGGATGAAGTTTAAATTAAGCAACCAAATGTATTTTTTACTAGATAAGATAAGAGATATAATTGAAAGTGGAATAATATACTATATAGATTAACAAATCCAATAGATCTTTTTATTTAAATATTGATTCATACTTGAAGATACTATTGTTTTAGAAAATACTAGTGTATAGAAACTTATACATAAAAGAAGATTAAAATGTATCTATGATTTTTATAGTTTATGTAGATTATATCATATTTTATAGAAATTAAGAAGGTCCTAGTGAGGAATTTTATTTATATATGAAGAATATATTTCATATTTCCACACTTCAAGAGATGTGTTATTTCATTGGTTTGAATATTTCCCCTGAAAAGGGTCATATCTTCTTATCTCAATAGAAGTATACCAAAAAAAATTTGTATAAGTATATAATAGTGAATTCAAAGAAGTTTTTTAATGTATTTTTATGGTGTAATATACTATCAAAATAGTAATAAGGAGCGGAAATTGATTTAAGGGACTATATAAAACATTTTGTATGTTTAAATTACTTTTTGTACTTCATGAATGAGCCTTATGTATGGCGTTACAATTCATGATTGATTACAAAGTGCAAAAAATTAATCTCATCTTATTAATGTAATGAGGATACTCAATCATATAAAATGTATGATGATTAATTTGTTCAAATATAAATGAAATAGGGGAATTGATCTTTTTGGATATACTAATATGAATCAGGGTAGAAATTTTTATAACAAAATTTCAATATCATATTGAGTATTCCTTCTCAAAGAAACGTGTGTGGCATGGAACACAAATAGAACAAATCTAGTGACCTTTAGTACTATCAGGGGGAGTCTGTTTCTATGGCTCAAGAAATAACCCAATTGATGTTAATGGAGACTCAATTGTAACAAATGAAGATAAATTTGATGTTTCCACTACTCATGGGATGTTATAATCAAAGTGGTATAAATATTTCAACAAATCAAGTTAAACATTCATGATCATATCTCATTGATATTAAATATCTATTCATCAACGAGCATGCAGAGAAAGAAATATAAAATATAGAGTTTTTTTCAATAAAGGATTAAATATAAAATTGTTTCACTGAACTATATTTGAAGGAATTCTTTCATGAATTGAGGTTGATGATAGGAGTTCAACCTCATTCCTCTCAGAGAAGTAGTATGGTGAATTTTGTCTACAATCCTATTGTATTTGAATTTTTTCTTTTTAATGGGATATAAGAACAATATAATCATTACTCATATATAATTTTATATAAGTATATGAGTATTTAGGGGGATTTATAATAGGGGTATATTGTGTGGTAAAATTTATGATTAGTGTGAGTTTGAAATTCTATGTGTTCGATGAACATTTACAGAAGAAATTTTTATTCATGTGTAACATGAAAAAATTTGTTATTTTCAACAAGAGTTGATGAAGTGGGTATAAGTAAATTTGATGGATAACATTATTTTATTATTCATTGTTTCTATTTCTTAAAACATGTTCACTCATGTAGGTTTAGCATTATTGAATTACGATTCTTTTTTATTTGTAATGAATTTAAAATTTGATGTATGTTCAATGATTTCTATGAAAATAAAAAAGGGGTAATTTTTTAGACCAGTGATGGAAAACATGTTCAGATATAGAGTTTTTGTAACCATTTTTATTTTATTGATTCATGTGGAGGGTTTTCTTATGTCAAAAGCAAGAGAGAATAATTTGCTAGGATATCAAGTAGATATTAACATTGTGTTTCCTTTTTCTATCAATTCATAAATCAGGTTCATACTCATTTATTACATACTGTTTCATTTGTGTTGATTTTCATTCTATGTTTTTTGAGTTATTAAAATAATTTATTACGACTATTGTTATTGAATATCACTGTTTGGAGATATTTTAAGTGCAAGAGACCTGACCAGGCCATTGTAAAATCCAAAATTGGTGTCTCACTAGTTTAGGAAGTGAAACAAAATGGATTCATATGAAATATTCATTTTTTACCCATTTTTAGAGAAATATGCCCCAAATATGTCTTGGTATAGTGAAGTAAGTATCATTGTTAGGAATATAGGAGATCATATTGAAAAAGGTATTTTAGAAGATGATTTAGTTGGTAAGTTTTCCTCTGATAAAAAGTGTGGCTTGTACATTCAATTATTGAATCAAATGTGTCTCGTGTATGAATAAATTGAAGAAAGTACATAGTGGGGTGGTTCAAATATTATGGATAATGTATTATGGATTAAATATTATTAATGTTGAATAAAAGTGTTTTGTGTGAGATTAATATATTGGAAGAAAAAAATGGAATTGACAGTATAATTACTAGTGTGAATGATGATTATTTTTGGGATCAAAATGGTGGTGACCATGTTGTGGTCCACATAATGTGTTTATTTAGAAAAAGGTAAAATTTCAAGAAGATTTGTACCTACAAAAGTGAAACAGAGTCCTATTCCATGGAACATGTCATGGTGTGGGAAGAATATCAATGTCTAAAAATGAAATAGAATATCACATCATGGTATAAGTAATTTATAATTTGGATTCAATGTAGTTTATAATGGTTGGATAGAAATGTGGATAACACTACATGGTGAGGGAATAATTCATCGTTAGTTTAGAATTTGTTAATTTTAGCAGATTTGATAATGTGACTCATTTGATGACACATCAGATACTCATAGTTGATCTCGAAAGTCTCTGTATGTAAAACCCTGACCGGTTTTAGATATTTCATTGGAGTATATATAGGTACAAATTTTACTTTTATTGATTATTTTGGTTTGGTTATTACCTTGGGGTGTGTTGGGCTGAAATTTAGAATTTTTTGAAGGAAGTGGGAAAGCGAACATTTTGGGTAGGGTTTTCCCAATTAGGGCGCACAATCCCAAAAAACCATACAACCCTAGATAGTGGGGATTTTCATAGTTGGAACATGGTTTTTCAAAACATACACCCTCTTAAGAAAAACTGTGCACCCCTAGATTGTGAATGAGATAATTTTTAATGGAATTAATAATGGCATTATTATATTATTGACATTAATTAACTAATTGACTAATTTACTAATGGTATTGACGTTCTTAATTAAATTGGGAATTAATTAAGGGGATTGATGTGATAAGCTAATTATTGAATTAGTATTCAAATTTTTGTGGTTAGTTAATTTTTGAATTGGCTAATGGAATTGAAGTGATTAACTAATTGTTAAATTAGTTAATGTTTTTTCTGTGATTAATTATTTTTATAATAAATTATTATTATTAATTAGATTCATTAATTGTTTAGTTAATTATTTTTATTCAAGTGATTTGTAAATTTTTGAATTAAATTATGGACTTGTTGTGTTTAACTAATTGTTGAATTAGTAATGAAATTGATGTGATTAATTAATTTTTCAATTAATTAATGTTATTGAAGTTGTTAGTTAATTTTTGAATTGGCTAATGAAATTGTGGTGTTTAACTAATTGAATAATTAGTAATGGAATTGATATCTGTTATTAATTTTTTAATTAATTATGTGTTGATTAATGGTAACATGGTTATTTAGTTGATAAATAAATAATGGGAACATGGTCATTCTTATGTATTATGTTCGAATGGTATCATAGGAATTCATGTATGAAGTAGTTAATGGTAACATGGTAATTAATATATGAATTAAATTAATTAATGGTAACAATGGAATTTTGAGATGTGATATTCCTTGGGAAAATTTTAGACTCTAGAACGGGCTGATGTAGGTATTTTGATATGGGTGTCTATGGGAGATTTGGGAGTTTTGTGGTTAAATAAAGAATATTTGACAATGTGATAACTATTTATTTATAAATTGTTGATTATTATTTATCAAACTTCATACACTATTATTTGACTATATATTGTTTTTTACACCTTTAGTGGCAGCCTATTGAGTTGTTCTCACACCCTACACTGGTTTCCTGATCAATGCCCTAATATATTTCATGGTTTTAGGTCAAGATAATTGAAAATCCCATATGTTAGTTGGCTGGGTTGGGATGATGCATGGAAGATGGGTCCATATGTGGTTTGGGGTCAACCTGGGAGTCTTCAATGTAATTAATTTTGAGTTTACATTTGGAAAAATAGAACATACATTATTATGACAAATTTATTGTTCAATATGATATTGTATCTTCAGCTGTTCTCATCATGTGATATTGGAATATTTATGGTTATTGATATATATTTGGTTATTTTTTATATATTTTTGATGTGTTTTTTTACTATGAAAAAATATAGTATAATCTCCCCATGACTGGTAATATTACCTCAGTAGTAGTAGGTAGCCTCTGGTGTATAGGGAGGTGGGATTGAGGTCATGTCATGAACCAACTCAAGGAACCGGTGTTTGGCACCCAGGTCGGGATATTTCAAAGTGGTTTTAGAGGAAGTTTGTCTATTACTTTTATTATTTCATACTATTTGGGAAAGGTAAACATTATACTAAGAATATTCAGGTCATGTTTATGACATCATGCATTGTAGTAGCTGACCCATGAACGTGGGAGAACACAAGTACCCAGGGTGGGATTGTAGTTATTATTGTTTTATGTTGTAGTTTAATATTATTTCACCTTGTGTGCCTCACTTATTAGGTGATGTGATTATAGATGTTGAGGTATTTTGTGATTTGATTCATGGAACAGTGTTTCATGAGATTTGAGTTTCATGCATCATTCTAGGAACTCTGGGTTATTGTGATGTGCATCATTTTAGGTGTGCACTAAATAATTGGTTATTGTTATATTGTTGAACCTGAACTATTTTCCTTGATTATGAAATTGAGATGAAAATGGTTCCTAACATGAAATTGAGAAAGGAAATAAAATGATGCAATATGGGAATAAATGGGTTTATAAATGAGAAACCTGAATAATGAAAATGTTTTTACCCTTGTTAACTAGGACCTCGATGTAGGATGGTTAAGAGAAGTGATAGCACATTAGTTTTGATAGTGTGGCAAGGGTTGTGTAAAAGTCTTGTTTTGGATTTTTTTGTTTCCCACCTATATAAAAATGAAATTTTTTTAATTTTTTCGTATGTTTTTTGTTTGTTATTGTATATAGTATTCCTCCATGATGATGCATATTGAGAGGAAAACCAATGGACATTGATTGAGATGATGATCTAGTGTGGGTACCTAAGGAACTAATCAAAACAAGTGAGGAAGTTGGGGAGAGGATCCAAAATAACTTTCTCACTTCATGAATATTATGGAAAGAGACCCAAGGTGGGTAGTGAACAGTATGTATGACCCGAGGAGGGAATTTCAATTGCATCACCCTCTAACTTTTCCTTGAGATGGAGAACCAGAGGGAGCTGAATTTTGGGTTGAGTCCACTGAGATGATATGGGAAAATTTAGAAAAAATTTCTGATAGGAGGGTCATGTTGGATGCTTATATGCTACAAGGATCAGTGAAGTGCTCATGGGACATTCAAGCAAGAACTGTATAGGATGATGGTATGTTATAGAAGGACTTTTTGGAGAGGATTTTGAATAACTTCTATCCAAATAATCTAAGGTTGGAGAGAGCTATAGATTCCATGAGGCTGACTCAGGGGAGTATGTATGTGATGTACTTTTCTAAATCCTTTACATATTTTCAATGATTTTATCTAGAATTTAATGGGATGAGACAACTACAATAAGGAATTTTAAGATGGTCTAAAATCTATGATTAAATCCAATATAAATTTTTTTGGTTAAATATGTTTGTTGAAGTTTTGGATCAAACTGTCATGGATGAGGGAAACTTGAAGGAGGATTCTAGTGCATGAAAGATAGTTGGAGTGGGCCAATCAGTTGTTTTGAATCTTCAGAGAAGAAAGCATCTCTATGATAGAATTAGTCTGGGTAGTGGGAAATGTGGTGCATTGACAGAGGGATCATTTTCTCAAGAGCGTACTCAAGTGATATGTCACTAGTTGGGTAAGTCTGGAAACTTCTAGAGGTAGTTCCCCTGATCAACAGTAGAGTACCTATCTTACAGAAAGATGATACATCTAAAAAAGTTCTAAAGTATCTAATGATAGATGCGTAGTGATACAGGATATAGAAAGAACCAGGTTATATAAAAAGGATCTTCTACGTCATATCAGTTTCATAGATGGAGTTCTAATGGTTGATATCATAGAGGCTATAGATACAGTGCTTCTAGTAAAGAGTTCTCATATCATCATAGTGATGTATCTCATAGGAGACAGACAACATCACAGGGAAGGAGGTAGGACTATTGCTTATAGTGCACCTTACACTTGTGGATAGCGAGCCTAGGCCATCGAGTGTGAGAGGTAATTTTCTTATAGCCTCCACTATATTGAGTTTCATATTTGATAGTGGTGCCTATCATTAGTTTATTTCTAAAAAACTTATTAACGGTTTGAGCCTGGAGATGGAGTTCATGAGCGGGGTGTTGATGATAGAAACACCACTTAGAGTATGATCAAGAGACAATTTTTTTGTTCCAAAGGTGTTCCCTCAAGGTTGTATATTATCGATTTCTATGTGAACTCAATATTCATGAAATAATAGGATTTGACCAAATTTTGGGTATAGACTAGTTAGTAGCATATCTTTCCCACAAATAATGTTATCATAGGAGAGTGACTTTTACATCTCATAAGGGTGATAGATATGTTAACCATGGAGTGTGGTACATCAAGGAAAGTCGAACCAGGAAAATTACTCACCAACTCGGAAATATCACATCATATGTTCTTAGTATATTGCTGGTTGATGAAGGTGTAGAACATGATTTCCATCCACCTATAGTAGACTGGTTTTAGGATTCCTTTCTGGAATACTTCTCAGTGTTTCCACCTAAGAGAGAAGTGTAATTTAACATTGACTTCATGAAGGGGTTGAGCTAGTTTCTATTCCACTACACATAATGGCACCAATTGAGATTCAATTTCTCAAGAATCAATGGTAAGAGTTTTAGGATAAGGGGTTCATCCATTTTAGTATATCACCTTGGGGTTCACCATGATTGTTTTCTAAGACGGTGGGAGGGAATCAATTATTTTCTGCGGATTACTTAAATTTTAACCTGATGAATAAGCAGAACCAATATCATATTCTATGTATCGATGATCTGTTTGACCAGTTAAGGGGAGCTTGTGTCTTTTCAATATTTACTTGAGATTAGGCTACCATCACATGAGATTTTATACCTATTATATATTGAGGATTCCATTTAGATAATGTTATGGCCTATCTGAGTTCATCATAATGTTGTCTGGGTTGACGAACACACTAGTAGTATTTATGGCCTTGATGAAAAGAATCAGCCATCTTTCAGTGGATCTTTTTTTTGTAGTGTTTATTGGTAAAATCTTTATGTACTCTAAGACCCATGATAATCATAACCCATATCATGACATCATCATAATAATACTGATAGATAATTATCTATATTCTAGTATATCTATGTTTTAGTTATGGATTGATCAGGTACACTTCTTGGGTCATATAATCTTGGACAAAGGTGTGTATGGGGACCAAGACAAAGTCTAGGCAATGGTTTCATGGGAGAAATCCAAGAATGAATTTGATAGTCATAGATTTATGAGGTTGTCTATATATTATCGATGATTTATTATAGATTATTTCCATTTGGATGTGACACTTTTAGGCTTGAAAAAAGGTGATGAATTTTGATGGTCCATAATCATGTGATAATGCTTTCCAAGATTTGAAGATGCGTTTAAAATTATCACAAATCCTGATCCTAACTGAGTTAGGTGGGGAGCATATGGGGTATTTTGACACATCAATGATAGGGCATGGATAAGTGTTGATGTGGGAGATCGATTTTTGGAATAAGGGTCTTCGTAGTTGAGGCAACATGAACATAACAACATTAAACATGACCTCGAGATAGAAGTATCTCTTTAAGATTTATAGTGTCGGTGTAATTTTCTATTTGGTGAAAATTTCACTATGCACATCGACCACAATAAAATGAATTATATCTTTTTATAGAAAGATGGTAATCTTTGGAAGTAGATATGGTTTGTGTTTATATAGTGTTTCAATTTTGAGACGGAAAATATGCCCCTAAAGGGGAACAGTCTTACAGAATCTTTAGGTAGGAAAATTTACACTTAGTTGATTCAGGAGTCTAGTATCATGTGGAAGATAATTTCTTTACTAGGTAAGATGTATGTTTTGGTTCAAGAGAATCATGAGTTGATGACTCTCATTACAGTTTCAGTGGACTTTGAAATTTTGAGATGGATCCGAGACCAGGAGTATGAGGATCCAAAAATTTTTTTCCTAAGGGAAAGTCAAGAAGGTGGGGAGTTACCTTCCAATTAGAGCAAATATGAATATGAGGTCATACATGTCATAAATATGGTTTATGTGAATACGAGATTGCGAGAGGATTTTTTGAGTGATATTCATTCCTCTATGTGGTTGGTATGTCTAGTAGTGACCAACATGTAACATGAACTACATTGACAATTTTAGTGGATGATTATGAAAATAGAGATAGAGGTGTTTGTGACATGATTCTACACCTGTCAGAAGGTGAAGACTAAGCATCAATGACCTGGAGGTTTTCTATAACTATTACACATTCCCGAGTGGAAGTTGGATGACATGACCATGTACTTTTGGGTGGGTATCCCAAAGACGCCGTGGAAGAATGAATCTATTTGGGTGGTTGTAGACCATTTGTGGAAAGTATCACATTTCATTCCTATAGGAATGACCTTCTCAGTGGAGTTGTTGAGAGAATTGTATATTTGGGAGATAGTACGTCTACATGAGCATCAATAGTCTATTATTTTAGGCTTTGAATCATGTTTGAATTCATGCCTCTATTAGGGTCTATAGAGGGTTCTTGGTACACAAGTTTTGTTGAGTACAACTTTCCCCCAATAGACAAATAGACAGTCAGTGCATACTATATAAGTTCTTGAGGATATGTTGCGTGTGTATGTTCTAAACTTCATAGGGTCTTGGGAGAAGGACTTGGAACTATTGTAGTTTGCCTATAAAAACATTTATTAGTAAACTATATAGATAGTTCCATATGAGGTACTTTTTGGTAGGTCTGGAAGATCACCTCTATGCTAGATGGAGGAAGGGGATTCAAAGTTATTGTCATCAAGTCTCATAGAGGAGATACCATATCAAGTTCAGTTGATTCAAAAAAATATACCCATGGGTAAACATAGAAATAATTCATATGCTAGTAGACATCAATGACCCATAGTGTTTACAAAGTGTGATTTTGTATAACTTTGGGTGTCACCTAGAATGTATCCCCCTAGGATAGACAGACAGGGTAGATTAGCACCAAGGTTTGTTAGACTGTTTGAGGTTGTGAAGATAATTAGGCAGGTTGCATCCCAATTGTCTCTTCCTTAGAGATACAATGTCATGAATAATTTTTTTTCATTTGTGAAAACATTGGTGGTATCACCCTGACACTTCTCATATTTTCAATGTTGGGGATTTAGATCTTGAGTTATATGTGTCGTTTGAAAAGAATATCATAGGTATGGTGTGTCGTATTGAGAAAGTGATGAGGGGAAACACTGTGTAGATAATTCCAGATTTTTTGTTTGACTTCCTGGACTTAGATACCACTTAAAGGGTCCCCCAAGCCTAGTGGGACACATGGCCTCATGTAAATCACCTCAAACACCAGATGATGCTGACTAGAAGTGAGGGCCTAGGATGTGTTTGTGGGGAGACTATTCCCTCATTAGCATAGTGTAAGACATTGGATTGAATATAAATGAATATTGAATAGTGGAAGCAATATAATATAATAGTAGAAGAAAACTGATGCAATAGATAAACAATTATAACAATAACTCTGTGAACTAAAACAATAATGATGTAATGGAATGTCACTAGAAAACTGGAAAACATGGATACAAGACAATAGGCATAACATGTTCCATGATGTAAAAGAAAACGAAGGTTACTCCAAGAATCCCAAGATCCAAATTTGTCATCTGCTATCAAGTTTCATTCTAATATCTTGAAAATAAAGTGTTTTAAGTTGTATGCTTCCCATTGTCAACACCTGTAACCATGTAATCTACTCTGGGTACCAAATGGTGCCCGAATATGGTGTGAGATAATTCTCAACGGGACACAACCAATGGTATCTATAAAATCTAGCCCCTGTAATGGAATATATAAGTGCGCGGGCATACATATATAATGTAAAGAAAAAAGTACAATATAACTAAATTCCGATGTACCTTATTTATCCCTCAACGGGTGTCTGAACATGTTACAAGTTCATTAATTAAGTATATACCATTTATTATTGATAGGTCAATTGATGCATATCTAGCCCTGATAGAACCTCATGATAATATATATATTGAAGGTCCCAAGATGTAACAACGAAACCTAACATGGATATCTAGTGAGGGAGATATAGCGTAAAAAATGAGGTAACATAGATCTCCTGGAATGATAACTCAATAGTATCTAAGTATTGATAAAGGGTAAGAGTGTAATCCAAGGAGCGTAATCCAAGTCATTAAAAGAATAAAGATCCCGTCAAGTTCAAGGAGATCGACTAAGGTAAAATGGGGCTAAGCGAGAATAGGGACCTTTGGTCTTTCACCATAGAACCTACTAGTCAATTCTAGATCCAAGGAGTGTATTCTAGGTATCCAATAATAATATAAAGGACCCTATGTTAGTATACAAGGTATCCAAGGAAAAGACAAGAACAGGAGTCTAGGGGGTTATTAACCTAAGCAAACCGCATCCTTGAATCAGAATGGTGTTCCCAACACCCAAGGAACGCTTTTCTTAGAATCCAAGTCAAGCTCAAGTGAGACCATTCCTATCTGATATTGTAATCATGTAATCATTCATTAGGTTTATACCTGGTCTTCCATTAGTGTGGATAAGCCAAGTAGTGTTTCATTAATTTAATCCAATCTTATTTATCCATCCAGGCGTATTAAAATAGAGTGTTTAACTCTTCTACATTCCATCAATATAGAAAGGGGAGCTACAGAAATATATCCTTTATTCAATCTCATTTTAAGGCCATGTTATATACTTAATATACATTCTATTTCTCATTTTTCCTTTAAAAATAAATTTGATGGACTTACCTTAGGTGGGAGAAGTGGTGAGCATACATTTACAAGCCATTATGAAATTCTCATTTATAAAAAGACATTTATTATAAAAAGGCTCACCTTTAGTAAGGTTAAAAAAAGGCACACCCGAACAATGGATCAAACATGTTGAAACACTAAAAACACAAAAATTGCATTACCATCGACAATGAGGGGATTGAGTTGTGGGTGTAACCGGTTACAAATAATAAAATATTTGTAAGGGGAATAACCATTCTATTCTAATAAGTATAATCATGGAATGTAAATTTAAGAAACGGCTTCCAATGAAATGGGTGGTCACCACACGAATATTCCAAAATCAACAAAATTTTGGGATGAGTTATAGACCACCCACCTTAGTGTTTCATGACTATCCTCCTCCAGTATCAAATCTTTCTTTTCCACGAATCCAAGTAGATCTATGAAAAGGTGAATAACACAAAACTAACTATATATAGGTAAAGATAAAGAGAAAAGAATAATGGATAAAGAGGACTTGAGTACTTATTGTCGCACATCCAACATGGTGAATGGTAGGTTGATCAAATGTCGGACGAAGGAGATCTCTTGATCCCTAGCTTGGGCCTTCAAAGATATCCAAAACGAGATGAAAATGGCTTAATATTTTTGTTTCTCTTATTAGGGAAGAAGAGTGGGGTAAATAGATCATTAAAGGAATTTTTGACATTTTACCCAAAATTGTAGCTTGCACATGGTTTTCCCACAGTATTTCTCAAAAATTGTGCAAACCGTGTGAGATGGTTCTACCTAAAATAACATCTTTCACATCGTTTGATAAAACCTTGAGCAAGACATGCACATGTACCTAGTAAAAAGGGTGTTCATATGGTTAGGCTGCATGGCCATGGGCAAACCCTGCGAGGTGGCTTTGTCTAGAAAAACACAATCTGTACAGTTTTCCAAAATATGTGGAATTCTTGCATGGTTTTCTCTAAAACATATGCCAAGCCTATTTTCCACAAAAAGATGGGTACAGGGCTCCGAAAAAGCCCCAAACACCCTTAGAACATTTACTAACTCATTAGTAATCTATACATGTTTCATGTTATAGATTTAGACTGAAAATTAAGGGATCCATACCTATGTGAATAACTGGGTTCTTATAGTCTTCTTCCATAAGAGAAATCGCCCCCTAAGTTCTCCTTATAAGTGTAAAGAAACACAGTCTGGGAACAGTTCTAGCCACTAGGAACCTACATTGGCTTCCCTCTCCCATGTCATGTCATGAAATCACCTGTGCTACCATAGAAACCATATGAGAGGGACATAATTTCCATGGAGATCATTTGTGCTTCGGTAAATGATGGACACTATATACTCCCCAAAGGTATAATTGACATCTAACTAAACTTCCTTGGGATAAAAGGTATGAGATTGGTCAGCATGATATTGGAGAATCTATGAGACATGAAATACATCATTCGCGGCATGGTACCTCTGAGGTATTAGCAACCAATAGGCTACTGACCTGACTCTCTCTAGAATCATGAATAGCCTGATGTAACGAGGTGATATCTTTCCTTTATTCTTTAACCATCGATGCTCGAGCTTGGGTGATACTCGAAGAAAAACACAATCCCAAACATTGAACTCTAGAGGTTTTCTATAATGATTGGCATAAAAGTTTTTCTTGGACAATGTAGTAGTCAAATTAGTGGAACCTATTCTGAAGACTCCTAAACAAGACGAGAACTTAATAGGGCTTCTTGACTAGACTCTAGCCTGTAAAAGGGTGAATGGAATGACATACCATTTGAGGCCTCAAAAGGATCCATCTGAATCGTTTCTAGAAAATGGTTGTTATAAGAAAACCTGATGAGAGTGATATGTTTCTTACAAGGTCCACCAAAATCTAGGACAGATGCATGGAGAATATCCTCTAGAACTTGTATTGTCTGATCTGATTGTCCATCTGTCTGATGGTGAAAAGTTGTACGTAGAAGCACCTGAGTCCCCATAGCTTTCAGAACACCTTACAAGAACCACGATGTGAAACAAGAATCCCTATTTGAAATGATAGTACGTGGAGCCCCATGTAGTTATATGATCTCAGGGACATACAATCTCCCCAACTAATCAAATGTTAAAGTCCCCATATCAGAATGAAGTGGGGTGATTTCATTAGTCATTCAATGACTACCCATATAGAATCACAACCCCTTGGTGACCTAGGTGATACAACAATGAAATCTATAGAAACATCTTCCCATTTCCATTCTAGGAATGGAAGTGGTTGTAATAATCTTAGTGGTCTATGGTGCTCTGCCTTCACCTGCAGATTGGTGGAACACCGAGTGATGAATACTGAAATCTTATGTTTCATTCTAGGCCACCAATATTTTAATTTCATATATTGATACATATTCTAGATTACAGGGAGAAATACACTCTAAGAAGTATGGGACTCTTATATCAACTCCTATCTCATATGTACAAGTACCTAGATACATCCACGTTGACACAAGACATCATCTAGGTACACATACCAATACAGATGTGGGATTTCTCCAAATATACTCCCACAGAGAACCAAGCCTTGTGGATTTGAAAAAATTCCTACCATCTACCATCTCAAAGAGGAAAGAGGTAACTATTGAGGTTGAGAGGGAATACTGCTCGTGACATTCATGTAACTACAAACAACATTCAGAAAATAAGGTAATTAACTTCTATTCAGCATTGGCTTCTTGTATAGCATGTGTTTGAGTTTTTCGACTAAGTGTGTCAGTGACCACATTGCCCTTTCCAGTTGTTTAGGCAAGCTGAAATAAATGATTTTAGATATTTGACCCATCTCAGATGTCTTCTATTTATTTCATGCTAGGAAATGATATACTTGAGTCTCTTGGGATCATTATACACCACAATGTTCTCATAAAATAGATAATGTCTGCAGTAACATAATGCATGGACAACTAATCCTTGGTCAAGGACATGTGTCGGATGGTTTCTCTCATTTGTCCTCAACTATTGACATCCATATGCAATGACTTTTCCTTCCTTCATCAATAATACTCCTAGTACAATGCATGCTACATCGCAAAAGATGATATAACCTTTACCTTGTTCTGTATGAATCAGAATCCATGCCAACACAAGCCTCCATTTCAGTTTCAGAAAGTATTTCTCGCATTCTTATCACCACAGTAACTTAACACATTTCTTTGTATGTTTATTAGGAGATGATGTACGATGTGGGAAGTCATGTATGTAATTCATGTAATATCCAGCGAGCCCTAATAAAGTCCTGATATCAAAATTGTTATTGGGATTCTCCTAGGAAACTACAAAACTAACCTTTTAGGGTCAATATATACTCATAATACTAAAATAATATGACCCATGAAGTGGACCTTGTCAATCTAGAAGTTTCACTTATCAATCTTGGCATAAAAAAGATGATATCGTAGTGTACTCAGAACGATCTCAAGATGTTTGGCATGGTCATTTCAAGTATGAGAATACACCACGATTTCGTCAACAAAGACCATGAAAAAAGAGTCCAAATAGGTGTTGAAAACCCTATTCATCAATTCCATGAAAACAGAAGGCATGTTTGTAATACCGAAAAACATTGCAATATACTCATAAAACCATACCTACTATAGAAAGTTTGAAGAGGTATTTCTAATGGTCTGACTCACACCTGATGATAACACAATATCATATCGATCTTAGAGAACACCATTTATCCTCAGAGCTGGTCAAATAGATCATATATTTGAGGAAGCGGGTACCGATTCTTGGTCGTAAGCTAGTTCAATATTCTATAATCCATGCATAGACGTAAGATTATATATGTCTTATTAGATAAAAGAACGGGTGATCCCCAAGAGGATGTACTAGGCCCTATAAATCTTTTGTCCTCTATTTCTTCTATCTGCTGCTTGATCTTGTGAAGCCTATTAGGTTCCACCCTCTATGGTGGAATGGACAATGGAGCTACTTATAGAAAAATATCAATTGTAAAATCTACCTCCCTCCTAGGAGGTATACAAAAAAGTCATCGAGAAAGAATTCCCTGAAACGATCAACTACTGGAGCGAAATCAGTTTGAATGAAACCCTGATACTCTATGAAATTATTTTCAATATGGGTGGTCACATCACCTATCCCCTGATGCTTTAGTCCAACTCTCTCAGCCTATACATCCCAATCACATTTGAATAGATAACTACTGCCTTTTAGGGATGTTAAAGAGACCATGTGGTGATAGAAATCTACAAAATAGTGATAGTGAACCAACCATTCCATCCCAAGAATGAAATTGAATCCCTTTATCATGAGAATAAAGTGGTTCTATAAGAAATGGTAACTGCCTACCTCAAGGGGAATGTCCATGCATTGATGAATTCTCTTCATCTGTATTCCCAATGGCATATTGAGGGTCATTACTCTCTATTGATATTGTGTCTCTCTTTTGAGTAATTCCACGATAGATACAGAAATAAAAGAGTTTGAAGCACCTGTATCAAACAAAGAAGAGATAATAGTGGAGGATACTAGAATAGAACCTCATATTGTAGATAGTCTGGAAGCTTGATCCTTGGGTATTGGTTGTAAAGAATGGAAATTACCAGATCCATGGACCTATGAAATAGATAGACTACCACGATCATGCATTCTTTGTTGGCACTGCTAGTGGTCAGGGATCAGCCCGCCATGGCCACGACCTCCTCCTCGGTCATACCTACCGGTTCTATTCCAACCTCCCACCTGACATGGTGAAAAATAACTTCCTCCTAAAGGTGGAGCTAATATTGATCCCCTTCCTCTCAAAGTGAGTGGAAGGTTCCAATAGAAACTCTAAAGATGACCCATACCACCACAATATTGACACTTTATATAGTCTCTATCATAAGGGGGCTTCTTATTCCCCAGTCTTCCACGCTAATAAAACACTATAGAGCTATCAAATTATATACTCCGGCAGCCACTACATTGATGGGAATCCTTGAGGGAATGTTTCCTTCCACCAAAACATTTATTGGCCTACAATAACACGAATCTTTTAAACCCAGTACTCATGTCATTCCGCAGGTTACACTCAGTGATAAGGTCCTGATCAACTATTATAGAAAAGTTAAGAAGCCAAAATACATTCACCTAAGTTCGGATGACGTATTGGATCCCATCCTCAAAATTTCTAGCACGCGAAAGCACATCACCATCCAAAAGTGGTACAAAGCACATTAAATCAGTAAAACGTGTGGAATATAAAATAAATGACATAGAACCCTGCTCAAGATGCATGAAATCTCTCACTCTATCAGCTCTCAGTTCCAATGGAGAGAATTGATCATAAAAGTCATTCTAGAAATCAACCCATAACATGCCCTAACAAAGACCAGCCTAGTTAACCACATCCCACCAAAGCAAGGATGAATCTAGAAGTATGTATGTAAAAACATGGCTCTCTGCTCTATAGGCGTTTCCAAATGATCAAATATAAAGAGCATGGCCTCTATCCAAGACTCACCATCTTAAGAGCTACCATACCCTAAAAACGTAGGAGGATTCTATTGCTGGTACTCAGGGGTCATATTATCCATCATAGGTGCAACCCATTGAGAACCAAGAAAATACTGCATTAGACATAGGAAACTATCAAAGATCTGGAATCGATTCTCTAATCAGGTATAGTAGGTAGTTCCTCAAGTGGCACTCCTTGAGGTAGGACTGCCAGCTCTGGGACCACCATGTATGGAGCTTGGTCATCACCACCCCCTGGAGAACAACATGAGGATGTTGTGGCGGCATTTGTTCTATAAATTTTAATCACACACCTTAGAACAAAATTAGGATCATAATATTGCATCAGTAGTGGAAACTAAACATAAGAAAACCCACTACCCAAGTCGTACTACCCATACTATCCACTTAGACTATCAGGTATCGGTAAGTGATCAAGTATAAGTTTCATGTCATTTTGATGTTAATTATCAAATTCAATCTTTTAATTTTCATAGACATGACAAGGCAGGATAAGGATGTTCAACAAATTCATTTTAGATATTAGGATTCACTTTATAATTGATATCTATTTTTGATGAATCAGTACCCATACACCTATCACAAAAAATAGGACCCATTTACTTATAGCATAATGTCTCAACATTATAACATACTCATCCAAACCCATGAGGGCCCATACACCTCATTAATTGAGATAAACAAACACTCAATTTCATCCAAAGTAATACAGGCACAAGTAAACTATCACAACATCACTCAACACTGAAAAGCATATCAAGAAATGATAATCGGTGAAATGAACCCATATGGAATGGTAATATGCATGAATTGTGAACTCTAGGTGCCTATAATGATCCATGTAACAGTTATCCCTGACCTCATATCATCAGGCTAAGGTTGAAATAAATTCTCAACCAGAGTAATAATAAATTGCACCACACGACATGTGTGTCACCCAATAGCGAAATAATATCAACTGTAATAATCAAAAGAAGAATAACAATTATAATTTAGGCAAATTGTTTTTTTACCCCGAACATGGATTCACAAAAACCAAGCACGAATTATGACTAGGTACCAAGCATTGTGAATCTCCAATCTATTTTCTCTAAATAGTAAATTTAGAGAAGAAACTAGCCTCTAATACCACATTGTGACGTCCTGGACCCGGATTCCACTTATTGGGTTCCCCAAACCTGGTGGGTTACAAAGCCTCAAGTGCATCTCCCCAATCTCCAGAGGCTAAGACTAGTAGCGAGGGCCTTGGATGTGTCTATGGGGCGATAATTCCCTCATTAGCATAGTGGAGCACAGTGGAAAGAGTATAAGTGAATAATGAACAGTGGAAGAAATGTAATTAAATAGAAAGCAAACAGATTCAATAGATAAAAGAGAATAACAATAATCGTTCAACTACAACAACAATTGTTTAAAGAAATGTCACTAGAAAACTAGAAAACATGGATACAATACAATATTCATAACATGTTCCACAAAGTAAATGAAAAAAACGCTATTCCAAGAATACTGAGATCCAACTCAGTCATCTTCTATCAAGCTCCATCCTAACAGTAAGTAATCAGGTGTTTGAAGCTATAGGCTTCCCTTTATTAACAGTTTCAACCATGTAATCTAATCCGGGTACCAAATGGTTCCTGGAGAGGATGTGAAATAAATCTCAGGGGGCCACCACCAATGTTGTCTGTAACATCAAGACAATGTAATGGATTATATCAGTTTGTTGGCATTCATATATAATGTTATGAAAACAGTAAAATATAGATAAATAGTAATGTACTTGATTCATCCCTTGGCTAGTGTCTGAACATGTAAATATTTCATTAATTAAGTATTTAAAATTAAATATTAATAGGCCACGTCAGGCATAGCTAGCACTGACATCACCTCGTGATAGTATAACCAGGGAAGGTCCAAATATGTAACAAGGATACCAGAAATGGACATATGGTGAGGGAATCTCAAGTTAATAACCAAGGTAATGTAGATCTCACAGAAAAAAATCTCAATAGTATCTGAGTCTAGCTAAGGGGTAATAGGGTAATCGAAGGAGTGTAATCCCAGGCATTCCCCAATAATTCTCATACCAAGTCCAATTTGATCGACTAAGGTAAAATGGGGCTAAGAATGGATAGGGGCCTATGGGCTTTCACAATGGAACATGCTAGTCAATGATGGATCCAACTAGTGTATCTTAGATATCTTTTAATATTGTAAGGGACCATATGGTAGTATACCTAGCATCTGAGGAATAGGAAATAACTATATTATAGGTGGGTATCAACCTAATAAAACTACATCCATAAATCAGAATGGGGTTCACGATACCCAGGGTACTCTCTTATCAGAATCTAAGGCAATCAAGATTTAGTGCATTTCTATCTGATATTGTAATCATGTAATTATTCATTAGGTTCAATCCTTTTCTTCCATTCGTGTGGATAGTCTAGGTAGCATTGCAAACATTTAATCGTTTCTTAATTAACTATTAAGGCATATTCAAATAGAGAGGTTCACTCTGCTACCTTCCATCAATATCTAAAGGGGTGCTATAGACATGTATCCTTTATTCAGTCTAATTTTTTAAGGCCATGTTATACACTTATTACACTTTCCATTTCTCATTTCACATTTAAAAATCAATTTGTAGCACTTATCATAGGCAGGACAAGTGGTGAGAATACATGTACATGACATCATGAAATTCTCATTTATAACAAGGAATTTATAACAAGAAGGCTCACCTTTTGGAAGGTCATGCAAAGGCACACCCGAACAGTGGCTCAAATGTGCCAAAACACTAAAAACCCAAATATGACATAACTCTCAATAATGGGTAGATTGAGTTGTGGGTGTAACCACTAACAACTGATCACATTTTGGAATGGCCATAACCATATGATTCTGACAAGTATAATCATGGAATGTAAATTTAAGAAATGGCTTCTAATTAAACAAGTGGGCCCCACAAGAATATTCCAAAATCATTGAACAATAGGGATGTGTTATAGACCTCCCACCATAAGGTGGTACAACTCTCAACCTCTTGTATTGGCCCATGATTTCCCTTGGATAAGAGTAGATCTAAAAAAGGTAAAAAAAATGCTCACATGACGATATCTAGGTCGAGATCAAGAGAGAATAAGAACAACTAACAAGGACTTGAGTTCTTATCATTGTGCATCCAACATGACATATGGAATATATATTAGATTATAGATGAAGGAGATCTCCTGATCCCTATATTTTGCCTTCAAAAATCTCCAGAATTAGCGAAAAGGAATTAATCCAACTAGTTCCTAGATTAGGGAGGAATATGGGGGTAAATATATCATTAAGGTGATTTTGGACATTTTACCCAGATTTTTAGCCTGTGCACTGTTTGTCCACATGATTTTTCAAACCATTCACAAACACTATGAGATGGTTCTACCCGCAATAACATCCACTTTATAGTTTGATAAAATCGTGTGCAATCCATGCATGGGTACCTAAGAAAAACAGAGTTTTCACTATTATACCACATGGCTGTGTGCTAATCATGTGAGGTGGCTCTATCTAGAAAAACACAATCCGCATGGTTTTCCAAACCACGTAGAATTTCTGCATGGTTTACTCTAAAACATGCAGCAAGCCTATTTTCCCCAAAAAGATGGGTTCTAGTCTTTGAAAATGACCAGTACACCCTCAGAACCCTTACTAACTCATTAGGAATCCAAACTAGTTTGAACGTAAATATTGGACCTAAAATTAAAGTATTTATACATTATTCAAAAACTATGTTCTTATAATTGTAAGCATGGTTGTTTTTAAGAGGAATTTTGAGAGAGAGAAGTAGATATGAGGGCTTAATGGACCAATAATTTTGACTTATAATCATAGAGATGCTTGGGAGTGAAGCTCAATGATGAGTTGTTATAAGGGGTATAGATTGTAAAACCCCTACCTTTTCAAGATATTTCTTGGACTCATTTATAGGTACTCTTTTGATTTTTTTTGAGTAATTTTCATTTGGGTTTACCTTCGAGTGTTTTTGGGTGAAATTTGGAATTTTTGGAAGGAAATGGGAAAGTGCACAGTTTCTATATGGTTTTCCCAAACCCTGGGCCTTAGCCTAGCAAACCATGACGCTTTGGACAATGGGAATTTTCATAATTGGTACATGATTTTTTCAAAATATTCACCCTCTTTGGAGAAACTTCGCACCACCCCCTCCCCCTATAAGAGGAATTTTTTTGGTTTCATGGTCAATTGAAATTGTGTTCCCAAAGTAGTAAACCATGCATACAATATTTTAGGACCCAAAAAATTATTAAAAATTACTAAACTCTCGTCTTTTACCATTGAGTTCCCAAGATAACTCATAAAATATATCCCTCAGTTAATGAACCTTCTTGAGGGATTACAAGGTCATCTTTCCTCTTTTCATCATGATTCAAAGCCCAATTGGTAGATCTACATGTCTTCGGGAACATGATCTATTTCCAATTGATCTAACATTATTATCCCTTTATTTTGGTGGTTTTTTCCTTTATTAATTTTTTATAGATCCATATTTTATGAATCTAGATCTGGGTTAGTGGATATAGATCTAGAAATACGATATCCTGATTTTTTTTAATCATACTTCATGGTTTTAGATTCAAATCTAGTTTTATGTCGTTCTACTAAAATTTTAGGGATTCCCATTGGAATGTTTTATTCACAACATATGAGGTTGGTGGTCTATAATTTAAATCCCAAATCCACTATTTAAACTACATGTATGAAGCTATCGAATTTCTACTAGATATTTAGAAATTTTTTTCATGATGGAATTAAATAATTTGGTGAATTAATTAATTTAGGAGATGCGGAATTCGTGATTTTGGGAAATATAGATTGACATAATTAATTTTAGAATTAATTATGAGATATTGAGTTTGTTGATTCTAGATAATTATATGTATAATTAATTATGAGAAATTATGTTTTTTGATTTTAGATAATTAATTTATGAATTAATTATGAGATATTGAGAATCGAGATAATTAATTGTTGAATTAATTATGATATATTTTTATTTTGAATGAGATAATTAATTGTGAAATTAATTTTCAGATTTCTTTGCTTTGGGATATTGAATAAATAATTGATGAATCCGTTAATGGTATTTACTTACTTAATTAATTGTTGAATTAATTAAAAGGATTGATGTGATAACCTAACTATTGAATTGGTAATGAAATTGGTGTGGTTAGTTAAATGATTAATTGAATAATATAATTGAAGTGATTAATTAATTTTTGAAATAAATAATTTATTTAATGTGATTAATTTGTTGTATAATTAATTAATATTGCTGATGTGATTAATTAAATGTTAAATTAATTAAATTTATTGATGTGATTAGTTAATTATTTAATTAACTAATGTAATTTTTGTTCTTATGTAATTGTTGAATTAGTAATGAAATTTATGTTATTAATTATCTATTGAAGTAATTAATGTTATTAATTTAATTAGATAATTATTGAATTAACTAATAGAATTGTGGTGTTCAACTAATTTTGGAATTAGTAATGTAATTTATTTAGATAATTAATTGCCAAGTTAATTATGTGTTGATTAATGGTAATATGGTCATTTGATTATGATGTTATAAATGTTAACATGGTCCTTTAGTTTAGAAATAGAGATGGGGACATGAACATTATAATGAGTAATGTATAAATGGTAACTTGGGAATTCAAGTATGAATTAATGAATGGTAATATGTTCTTTCATATAAAAATTGAATTAATGAATGCTAACAATGCAATTCTGATACATGATATTCCCGTGGAATAGTTCAGACTTCATCATGGGTGGAAGCTAGTATTGTGATACGAGTGTATGTCAGATCCTGGGTGTTTATATTGCTAAATAAAGAATAGTTGAAATGTGATACCGATTTATTCATACATTTTTATTTATTATTTATAATATTTCATAGATAATTATTGGACTAGATGTTGTTTTATATTCAATTGGTGGTGGCCTACTGAGTTGTACTCACAATCTACTCGGGCTTCCTAATTGGTACGTGAATAGATTTCATGGTTAGAGGACAAGATAATAAAAAAGGCCATGTGTTAGGTGGCTAAGCTAGGTAGAGCATGGATGAGGGAACCGAGCATGATTTGGGTCCCATTTGGGAGAATTCAGTGTCATTACTTTTGAGTTTTTCTTTTTTACACATGGCACATACATTATCATGACACATATATAGTTTAATTTAATATTGTATCTTCGGTTTTGGTCATCATGTGATATTAGCATCTTTCTAATTATGGTAATATTTTTTGTTATTTATTTTATTCCTTCTAGTTTTATACTTTTAAAAATACGGTATAGCCTCCCCATTACTAATAATAGACCCTCTCTACTAGTCAGCAGCCTCTGGAATATGGGGAGGTGCTCTTGAGGTCACATAATGAACAATTTTGGGGTACCAGTGATTGGAAACCAAGTTGGGATGTTACACTAAACCAAATCAACGATTATTAAGATTTCCTAAATTATCCAAAGGATCCTAAAAGATTATAAGTAGTTGAATAGAATTCAATTGAGGTTCTTAGTGTGAATTCGATGTTATAATTAAAATTTTAACTTTTAGAATAGTAAAATTTATCTATATAATATTGTGGAATATAATTCATGTACGTATGAGTTTAGGGGAAGGTGAATATATATAAGAATTGTAGAATAAAAGAGTAAATGGTGATATAAATATAAAATAGGAAGATAAATATTATTAAGAAATATATTAATAAGTACAATGATAATTGTATGGAAGTCTAATTCAATTAAAGACTCTATTATCCTTAAAAAATGGATTATATATCATTGTTTGTGTGTGAGAGATTTAAAGAAGTCAATAATAATATTTTTAATCAAATGTTAAATGATAATAATCACTCATTTGAAATTAATAGGGTGATTATAGTGGAATTTTTGATCATGTGTTTTAACATATAATGATAAGGTTATAGCTTCCTATTTTGAGTAGTGAACCTTGTAGAAATCAGTTTTTTCTGATGTTTTTTTCTTTGGAGTGTGTGTTAATTTTATGAAGTGATATCTTCATGAACATTAATAGGTTAGGAATGATTCTTTTATATGAGGAATATAAAAAAATTAATTCACTGATTCATCACCACGCAATGAATTTTCACCGTTCATGGGATTCCTTTCATAGTTTATAAATTATTATCCAAAATATATAAAATAATAGAGATAACAAAAACTTGTTGTGTCTAAGACTCCACTCTTGACGATATACCAATCCATATATGTATCTTATCACAATAATTGACTGTATGGCCCTTTCCGTTACCTATATCCCTGTTCATGAAGTATACAAGCCCACAAAAGATAACATGTAGTGTGTAAGTAATATACTCAGTTTTCCTCCACCAATGATGCATCTAAATAACTCTATTAATATATGGTTTCATTCCTAATATGATATGAAAACATGACAATAATATATATATCAACCATCATATCATGGATTACTTAATAACCACCCTTAGGAATCATTACACTAACCTCGGTCAGTGATAGAATGGGTCGGATACTTCCTTGATCTCATCACAGCTAGAGAATGAATGGTTTATCATATCTAACAACAATAATATGAGTTAATGGGATATAATTATAAATAAAATTTATGGATGAATGGGTCATCACCACTCATAATATAAGAATAGTTGAATGGTTCCTCACTGTAATTATAATAATAAATGTGAATGGGTTATTACCAAATGCATGATTATGGGTCAACTGATCATCGCCACTCATCACAATAGTATGTGAATGTGTTATAAAAAAAATACATTTTATAGTAAATGGGTTATCATCATAATATATAATAATTTTTAATGATATTTCATGGTAATATATAATTAATATAAGGGATTATCACCATAAAATATAATATAAATGTAAATTATTTATCACCACCAATCACATGAATCTATGTTAATGGGGTATCACCATTTATAAATCAAACATGGTGAATGTTATATCACTAGAATCATAATAAAATTTATTTCAGTATCATTATAACATCATCATACGGGTAAATGGTTTATCACATCAAAAAAAATGTTGAATGGGGGAATAGGTTATAACCACTCTAATAATAAACATGGGAGATTTTATTATCCCTATAGGCATAACAAGGGTGAATGGATTACCATCATCTTTATAATACAAACCAAGGAAAATAGCATTAATAAACATAAAAATTTCAAGGGTGAGTGGTTAATCACCAAAAACATATCACAATCATGGGTTAATGATTAATCATAATAAGTATAACATAAGAAAGTGTGAATTTATAATCATAAATAAATATAACATAAGAAATGGTCAATATATAATCACTATTAAACATAACCTAAGAAAAGGTAAAAGATTTCTCACTCTACATAATGGTCCTATCGATCCAATATTACCATTGGGATATCGATGTATTTAATATTGTATACCTCGGTAATATATGTCATGCTCGACCAATAATTCATAATAATTATAACTCCTAACAATCACCCATCTCTCAAGGGTTGCACTAGAGTTGGAATTTTCTCTATAAATTTTCTCTAATAAATTTAATACACTACTATCAAAACATATATTTAGGATTCCCATAATTAATGAATTATCAAGAATTAATTGTATGTATTTGTAAATTAAATTATAATTGTAGATACCCCTAGTGTGTTTTAATCCTGATATAACCCACCTATTAATCAACAAATCATTGTAATTAGAGACTATGGATATTAAGTAAAGGCTTATGGTGGATCTATTGTGATTTTGATAGCCCATACACATCCTTCCTGAGATAAATAAACCAAATTTAGGTCCATTATGGGTCTCACTCACACACCTAACAATTCCCACATATCATATGACATATGAAAATCATATAAATTGAGAGAATAATTTAGTGAACACCCAGTTCATAGTTTTAAACCATGATTCATCAAAGATTGTAGATTGATTCAACATCATTAAAAAATTATATAATTAGATTAAATACTCCATTTGAGTTATTTTAGGATTGGTATAAGTGAAAAGGTGTAATAAATCAATAATAGATGAAGGATAGAGGTTATCCTTGCCTATAATGAGTCACTAAGACAAATGTTTCTCTAATATGATTTTAAGATAAACTAATATTAAATTTCATATATAATAAATAATTTTTCTATAATATCCAATACATTTTATAATAAATAACACCCCAAAACCAATATTTTTAGTTTATTTGGAGAATAATAACAAAAATTAATTATTCTATAATCCAGTGAAAATTTCATCATTATAGAATCACAATTAACCCCCCCCCCCCTTTAGAAATATCATTTTTATACTACTCTTCATAACATGGGGAATGGAAACAAAAAAATGGGGATTGTAGATGATCAGTAGGGATGAACATAAAATATATTAATCAAATATTATAAATCAATATCAGATAAATTTTTTTTATGAGCATATAATCAAGGTACATGAACATATAAAAAGGAAAACATACCCAACAAACCATGGATAAAAAATCATGAATCGTAATAAATGGATTTTTTACATTGCATAATAAATGAGTCATAAGATAATGGAAATAAGAGTCAATAATTATGATCCAATAAAAATAACATAAAAATGTGGCATAATATAGAATAATTATAAAAAACATAAGTAGAGAAAATAATTGTTTATGTTATATATCACTGTCAAGACTGTGATCACAATGTGGATAGAGTCTCATGACATAGTATATTGGGTTAACTCTATATTACCATAAACAGATTGGATTATGTTTACTCCCCATTCTATTATATGTTATCTAGTTCAATATAAATATTTAACCAATTAATCTGAAGACTATATAATTTTGGGATCACCTATCACATAATGAAAAACTATACATATTTTTGCCACATGAAATAATTTATAATTACATTATATATTAATTATTAAGTGAGAATGAAATGATCTTTATAAGAATAATAAAAAGTAAATAAAATGAATCATCAAGATAAAGAAATTGGATGGTTCGATTAAAACATATACCTAGTGAAACATAATAAAAATTAATGGATATTAGAATAAATTAAAAGGACATATTATAAGAATTATAATATTTCTTAAAAAATGGGAGGAAGTATCCATTAACATTTAAAATATTTTATTAAAAAATGAAAGTGTTCATAAATTAATTAGGTTTAAAATATTTTAAAAGAAAAAAAAATTAAATTTAAGGATCAAGGAAACTAGAAAGGAATGTTCTTGATAAAAACTGAAGAAAGTGATGGAAAAAGAGACATTAGGGAAAAGATTGAAAACGATTCCATTTTTAAATTTATAAATAAATTAAAATCTTATAGATAATTAACTTAAGAAAAAAATAGAATTTATGAAATGGAAAAACATAATGGAATTTGAAAAATAGAGACATAGTAGAAAATATTTTATAAATGAAAAAGAAAAGAGACTGTAGATTCCACTTACATGCATAATTCAGGGTGGATTATAAGCCAATAGTAGGTTGAATGGTAAGAAAAAATATAAATTACAAAAAAAATTAGGAAAAGAAAATATATTTATTTTTATAGTGACATAATATATAATTTCCCATAATATAAATTTATTTATAAAAAATCTTGATTTTAAAGTGAGGTTGGAAGAAAACTCTTACGGCTTTGGTAATGTTTGAATCCAAATACATTGAAAGGAACAGTTTGAGATAAATTATTCAATAACATAAATTACATGAAAATTATGATTGTATAAATCTATGGGATATTATTTACACAACATAAATGAATATAGGTTTTCAACTTGGAACATATCTCAATGAATTAATATTGAGATGCGAAATCCTCACATTTACTCACAACATTATAAAACTACTTTAACATCATGTGTAATAAACATAACCAGATTAGTCCCATTTTTTATAACCTTATCCGTATATATTTACTTATAAACACTTAAATTATTTTTATTTATTCCAAATATTTATTTTTTACTTTCATTTATTTGATGTTATTAGTTTTGTTTTTCTCATACATGATCTGGTATAGCGATGAAAATTACCATTATTTAATAAAAATGTCACCATTTATATATTATTCAAAGTATTTTAATCATAGTAATATTATTTTCCATACTATAACATTCACATTTAATATATAATATAGTTATGAATGTAGGATGAGAGTGTTTTGGGTAGTTTTTCCATTAATAATGAGTTATTTTATAATCATCGTTATTTTTTGTTAAATAATTTTAAAAAATAATGAAATAAATTTATATTTAAAATAATAAATTACCCATATTAATGTCTATATACAAGTTAATGATGAAAACGATAGTTTTGTTATAGTATCACTCATGCATATTAATCAATCAACCCAAACAAGAACATCACAAACTAATGAATGGGTATATTTTAGAGTTATATAATATTAATATAATATTCCACTAAGAATAATGATGTTAATTGAACATTAATAGAGTGGATAAGAATATTTATAAGATGGGAACACACCTTATCATAATAGATTGCATTAGAATAAAGGATTTATCCTTCCTTCATGGGACACATACCACCATACATTTAAGAAAAATTAAGGAGAGAAAGATGTGTAGGGATTGAATAGCGAAACAAAAAGATATGATTGGTCTGGAATGGGTGGTGGATAGATTCTTTTATGTGTGAAAATGATGGTTATTTCTTTATAAAATTTATTTAGGTGAATGGTAAAGATTTAATAATAAGGTGGTTAGGTAAATTAGGTAATGAAACATTGCTGATAAATTTAGGATTGAGTACCACACCCAAAAAAAGGATTTATATATTGTCTAAATATCAAGTTAACTACAAAAAAAATTCAGTACATGTTAATTTACCTCTCTTTAAATTATTTAATTATTTACTATAATATATATTTCTTCAATAAAAATATAAGATGGCCCGTCTAACCTTATTTAGATTTATGCATTCCAAATTTAGACTATATTTAATATAAATCAAATTATAAATATTTAAAATTAAAAATTTTAGATGATATCATAAAATATATAGAAAAACTATTTGTATGGAAAATTTAATTGTTTTTCATATCAATTAAAAATTAAATTAGTGTAAATTTATTTATTTAAACAAAAATTATTACATTTTATTATAATCCTCTATTAAAGTTGATTAATTTAATTTATTATGGTGAAAATAAATGACAATTATTTCAAAATAACCCTTTTTATATTAAATTATTTTAACCACATCCCATTAAAATTAATTATTTATCTATTAACCATTCAATTTTATCAGCTAATTGGTATTATAATCATTCTGTTGATCATATAAAGAAATCAAAAATGTCTTTAAAAATAATAATATCTAATGAAAATATAAATTTTTTTAACAATATATTCTAATTAATTGTTATATTTTTATGTCTTTCTTCAGTTATTTATGAAATATGAATTATATTTTTTAAATTTTTTTAATATCGATGATAGTTAAATGACATAAATATAATTATGGGATAAAATTATATCCAACTATCATATATCCAACAACCATATATCCAATGACCATACGTCGCAAAACCATATAACTAATGGCTATAATTTTAACATTCGGATAAAATTACAATATATAAATGTACATACTTATGAAAAATAATCAATATATTCTCAATTTTCTCAAGATTTTTATTATATTTCTTATATTTTGTAATCTTTAAAAATTTATCATTAGATGTATGATCTTCTTGTATGACCATGATGATGATAATTTCAACCTTTTTTATTTTTCATTATGTGTGGTTTCATTTATTTAGTAATTATAATATTTATGTTCCCTTTAATTATCTTTAAATGTATTTAATTTTTTACTATAATATTATTCCATAATGAAATAATGAATTTTTTATTTTATTTTGTTGTCTCATGTATCACAAGTTATCAAACACACAAGTCTTATTTAAAGGGTAATATATACAAAACTCATGGGGTGATTCAAATATAAAATTATGGAAGTCTAAATATTGTAAGAAGAATAAATTATCACGATTTCAGAGACTAATAAGAATCCTATAGGAATAATGGATAGCTGGTTATAAAATTATTTTTTAATAATTAAAAAAATTATTTAAATTTTTAAAGTAAATGAAAGCCACCATTAGGCCATTGGATACTCACTTATCCTCTACTGGGTACACGGTACCTTACAAGGTATCCATACATAGTCCACCTTATGTCCGGTAGCCCACCTTGGCCTTACCCCCTTTACTTTTTCAACCACCAGGTAACTATAGCCGAGCCACTGCGTGTCTGGTTTATTTTGTCACCAAAAGAATTATTTTTTTCTACCAAGATTGTTTTATCAAAATTTTACCTTGGACCTCTATTAACCACTCCAGAAGTTGAAAACTACTAAAATAAACTAGGTTTTATAGATAAAATTTTGGTCAAATTCATACCATTTTGTGGGGTGTTATTGATAGGAACTTTCATGTCCACATAATAAAATTTTTGGAGCCTTTTGATTATTTTATCTAAAACCCTAGATAAAAAATTATTTTGTAATCTATTACTGATAAAAAATAATTTAATTACACTACATTGAGACTTAGATTAATATTAAATAGTAATTACTCATTAGCATAATAATTTTAAAATTGTAGGGAAATTCATGATTTTACAATTTCAAATGCACTCTAGATTTTGTATTAAAAAATATTCAATGTAGTTAATTTAAATTTTATATTTCCAAAAATAATTATAAATCTATTTGAAAAAAAAATTAATTTGGGTATGGGGTGTTGGATCCCACGTTTTTATGGGAACATGGGACCTAAAGTCAATGTTAGACATGACTAATCAATATAGACATCACATTACCATTTGGACCATAACTTCATAATATATTATTAAATTGGTTTGAAAATCTGATAGAAGTTATATAAATAAAATAAACCCATTTAATTAAACTATGAAAATATATATTTTTGTATTTTATAGGTTCTAAGATACATCATAATTATATAGATTCATTTTGATATAATTTGGAAAATTCCATTTGTTATCTTTTTTAATCCTAGATTCCCATACAATCTAAAAATTTTTATGTTTCACCTTTGGATGATGTTTTCCGTGGATTATAGTTTGTGACATCTAGGATATTGGTTTTACTTCACCTATCTATCCATTCAGAATAGGTAAGGCGTATATGTAAGGATCTCTACAAAAAGGCTCTTATCTTTTTCCATACCTATTTATTTTTTGGAAGTGTAATCCTTTTTTAATTTGTGATATAATTAGTTTTTTATTCTATTTACTTTTTTTATTTTCCAAATTTGGGATTTAATATAATAATTGAGATTATATTGGGTCTTTAAATTTATAATCCTTTTGATAAGAAAATATTCTACATAATGAAAACATATCCTCTGGTGGAGTAGTTTACTAATCAATATAATATTTACCTCATTACTTCCTTTATTTTGAATCCCTGAACAAAATTTTGTTCATAATAATCTTATAAATTTATTTATTTTTCAATTATAAGGAACTTTATTGATTATAAAAAAACAAAAAATGTTAATATTATATGAATCATTAGAGAAAAACATTCATTGTCGAATATAAATAACATAGGATAGAATTATAGGGTTAATATATAATCACCAAATTCAATAAATTATATTTTATAAGGTTTATATGTTTCTTAATTTTACATTAACCATATGTTCTATAATAACATAGGATATATCATGTGTTATATTTAAAAAATAAAATAAGAATGAAAATATACAAAGAAATTAATATTATTATATTAACAAAAAAATACATCAAGGATGAATACACTCTAAAAGATCAATACAAGTATGATTGTATCATAAATATAACCCAAAAAATACTAAAAGGGTGAAATATACATCTTTTTAGTCCCTCATGAAAATTATTTCATCAAAAATAATTATAGATTAAATGTAAACAATAATAAATATGAAAGGAATTTTTAAGATGAAGTAATGGAATATAATGGTGGTTATTTATATGAAAAAAACATATTATCGTTGATGGTGGACATTATATTTTTTTTGAAGTAACCGTTATATAATCCATGAAAATAAGAGACAATATATGGTTTGGTAAATTTAATGTTATCAATTAGGTAACTATATTTATATCATAATATATTATAAGGTCAATTATATTTCAACATTATTATTAAATTATATCAATACATATTTGTGTTAATATTACACAATTTTTAGAGATAAATTTAAAATTAACATTTCAAATAATGATATAATAATATGGTTTTATTTTTAAAAGAGAAATATTATATATATATTTATATCAAACATATATTTTTTTGATATAGAAAAATTCCATAAAATAAAAAATGACACTCCATATCTTATTTGAACAACACAAACTACATATAAAAACACTAAATTACCTAACAAACATTATTCATTGTCTTTATCATATCTTATTCAGAAACTAACTGTGATAAGATTCCAAGTTCACATTGTATCGCTGGTTCTTCATCACTTTCCTGATGAAACTTCAATATCATGAATCTTAATTTTTGAACTATTCATTATCTTATTCCATTTTTTTGATATAGTACATGCATTTTAGTCTATTATATCATTCAATATTATCATTTTTCCCATACATACAAGGGATAAAATATTTATGGTGACAATTTATAGATACAATAGTCTTTTTTATGTTAATATTCCATAATGGGTGAGTATTTAATATGACATATTTTCTATTGAGTTAATCTTTTATAGTTAATTAATATTACATGAGAATATATTGAATCTAAAGTGGGTCTTATACCTATTGAATTAATTCCAAAAGATCATATATTAAATCTATCATGGGAATGGTTTTAATCATTTATGAGATAAAATGTTAATCTTGTGTAGGAATTGATTTAATATGTCATGACTTGGTTGGATCTAATTTAATTTAATGACAATTGGATTTAATCATACCCAGTAGATCTTACTCATATTGGTTTTAATAACACTCAAAATATCATTTCACTGTATTATTTTAATAATCTCTTAACCTACACTTTCTTATTCTTATGTAGGTTAGTTTCTAAACATACTATTTGTTACACGAGATTTTAAAAATCATGTTTCTCCTTAAAAAAACATCAATTCTCTTGAATAAATATATTTTACCCTAATTATATATATAAAAACCACTGCTTCCTTAATTATGATGTATGTGGTCATGAATATTAGTGTCACATAGTTATTCTCTATGTAATTCAATCATATATATCCTTGTTCTTGTTGTTTTATTCTTATACAAGACAATTTTCATTGAAATTTATTTTCTTTGTTAATTATATAATTCCATAAAATTCATTTAAACATTTAAAAATTCATTTCTTTATAGAAAATTATTAAAATATTACATATTAAGAAAAATAATATTTAATAATTTTATTAATAATTTAATTTAATTTATTAGAAGGAATCTTATTTCCGATAAATAATTATTTTATAAAATTATATATATGATATTTAAAATAAAAAATCATTTTATGTCTCTTTTGATATACATATCCAAGTATTTTCTTTAATTAAATAGAAAACAAGTTATTATTATACTAGTTCTATCATGAATAAATATCAATATGGATGGTATTAGAAGGTAAATAAATAGTAAATAAAATTAATACATTCATTCAAAATAGAATAGGGTTGAATAATTCAAGGGTTTTAAAATATTGTAGAAGATAATAATGCTATTAAACAATATAAATTTTAAGAATAAGAATGAATTTTTAAAAATTATATATTATATAAAAATCATTATAATCCCATTAAATGAAATTATATATTTTTAATTGTTAAGAAATCATAAAAACATATCTTATTTTATTAAGAACTAATGGATGCACGATGATCAACTTGACATTTTAAAATTTCATAGTTAACCATTATGAAATTTATATTTTTGGAATTCCATTATGTTCTATATATAAAATGACACTCACTCCATATTTTCCAAACATTAAGAGATTTGTTTCAAATACATATTACACCCATTCGATTTTTTTCTAAAATAATTATAAATTTACTTTATCCTTTGGTCATTAAAAGTAATTCTTATGGTTTTTTAACAAAGAAAGTCCTTAAGGGAATACTCGACTATAAAATATAAGTATCACCTTCATATTTTTGTTATTTTGATTTTGAATTTTTAAAAACTCATTAATAATTTTAATAACATGGAATTAAGGACATTATAATAATATAATAATTACATAGTACATAAATATATGTTCTTTTATAATCAATCATTCTCTACATAATATTCATATTCGGGTCAGTTCAACACCCTACTTGATCAATTAAACTCTATTTTCCTAATAATATTTTTAAAAAAAATATGAATATTTAATATTAGTACTGTATTTATTTTATTAGGAAATTTAATATAAAATTGAAAATTT
Source organism: Viscum album (assembly GCA_963277665.1). Taxonomy (NCBI): domain Eukaryota; kingdom Viridiplantae; phylum Streptophyta; class Magnoliopsida; order Santalales; family Viscaceae; genus Viscum; species Viscum album. The sequence continues at coordinate 502,492,456 of OY728157.1, forward strand.
ATTTTTAATCATTTTAAACAAGATTACCAAGGAAGGTTTTCTATTTTAAAACTATATATTATTCCATTGAATTTATGTTCATTGAGAATTACATCTAAAAGATACATTGACACATATTGAGATTATATAATCATTTTAAAATGATTTTTAACCAATGTTGTTATACTAAATTTTTTTTGGAGATATGGATTGGATAACCACAAAATAACCGACATAAGAAAAAATGGAAAAAATGAATAATAAATGATAATAATAATAATAATGATAACATAAAGATGAAAATTATTTAGAATCAATAAGTAATTACTAATATATTATTATTAATTAAGTAGATAATATATAAGGTGATTCAAGACATGATTTAAGGGTTTTTCATGACTCAATCTCACTTCATTGAGTGATAATCTTTCTTATTTTGAATGAGTTATTCTATGATTGATATATTATTCCATTCTATTCATAAAATGATATATTATCTTTCCTATTGGGTAAATTATATTTTGATTTCATTTTCCTATTATTTGATGGATTTTTTTTCATAATATATGACATTAATAAGAAGAATTCCCCACCCCCTCTTTGTTTAATATTTTTCTCATCCATGCCAATGTTCTTTCTTACCACCAATATGAAATTTTATTATTTTCAAATATAAATATGTAATCTCTTCTCCACCATTCATATTTCATATTATATCTATAAAAATGAAAATATTTTGTTTCTTTTATTTATTTAGGTTTCCTTAATACTTTTTAAAATCATAAAAATTAATTTCCACCTATTTAAATATTTTTTTATATTCCACTCCATAATACTTCTCAAGGAAATATTATTGGTACTACTTTTGAAAACTTTGGTTTATAAATTCCAATTTTAGGTATTTCAAATGGAATTTTGCAGATACTTATAACTTTGTTTTTACTAAAACATTAAAAAATCATTAAGAAAACTATTTTTCTAAATTTATATACATTTTACCCTATATATATAAATTATCTGTCTCTTATAGAGGTGTATGTTATATATCACCTTCTAAGTGATGTTATAATATACTTATTTAAGGTTATTGAAATTTCTATATCAACTGATCCTATTATTTATTTTAACTTATTTGATAGAATTTTAATTTGTTATAGAAACCATATTCATTTAATAGGTTTTACATTATTAGATATATGATTTATTTCAGGTGGAACATATAAGTATGGGCTATAATTATGTGATGGGTGGGTCTTATATAGTTCTCTAATTCATTGAGTAATGATTTTTTTATCATGAGATCGCCATTAAAAGGCTATGTTATGTAATCCTAATCCACAATATTATTCATAATCCATGTTTAGTTAGCCTTATCTAGGATTTTATTCATGGTCCATGTACAGTTAGGTATATTTATAATATTATGTTGTCTTATTATTGAGCATTTCACAATGTTTATGATGACATTCCATATGTTTTTTTGAAATTTTATTTTCTCCCATTTTTCAATATTCTTATGCAGGATTTATATGGTATACCATGTTACTATATTATGATCCATGAATAATAGTTATTTTATCATATTTATACATTCGCATCCTATATATATATGTTATTCTAAATTTATATGTTATAAATCATTATTATGTTATATGGGAGAAAATAACTTGTGTTGACCCAATGCATCACTCAATATAGCCTTCCAAAAGGCCCAAATTTCATTCTGAATCACTATAGACTCTTGAAAAGAACTAGGGCATCAAATACAGCCATTTGGGAATGCTTTTTTCCTCAAAATATAAATAAAAAACAAATGGATTCCTTTGGAAAATCCATCATGACCCATCAATAAATTTTCTCATCTAGTATTACCCATAAATATTTATATAATATTATGATAGAAAATAGATCATTATAAATAACAATAATAATAACCCAAAAACACACAAAACCACAACATAAGAATAAAAAATTATAAATAACATCATTATACAAAAAAATCAATACATGGTTATATATAGAGAGTTTTATATATTATAACCTAAAATCCCAAACATCAACAGAGAATTCCCAACAAAACAATATCTAATCTATCTCTATGTGACTCAATATCACCTCCCATAATACCCTAAGTATATTTCTGGGATTATAATGAAGAATAACTATGATATGTGGTACCTTTATATTTTAATTTCTTATATAAACCATAATCATGTCTCTATACAACTAATTGTACATTCAATGTGTGAGGAAATTACCAGAAGGATTCCACTATGAATCTATATAATTCTTTCACCTTGAGAATCTCTGGTTCTAGTTTGAAAAAAAAATTTAAATACCTTTTATATAAAATTTAAATCCTTTTTATTTTATAAAAAATTCATGTTATATCATTAAATAAAATAAAAAAGTATGTATCTCAATTGAAAACATAACTAAATAAATAAAATATAATAAACAATGGGCATGGAATAATAACACATTTAAACTATCTTAAAATATGTGCAACATGGGAGAGATTTGACCTATATGTTCAAATGGTAACTAAATAATTCCCATGTAATGTTGTCCAATCTATATGGTTCTAAAAAATTATATCAACATAGTGACCCTCAATATATTACATGAAATTACCCTTAAATATCTTGTATACTAGGATAAATAAGCACTCATCCAATTTCCCACACACCCAAGGTCATCCATGTGCACCCATATCCAATAAACAACCCATAAAAACCAAAAAGATAATATAACATATAAAAAATAAAGGATATAACAATATCATCTCAATTTCATTGAAAATATTCCATGAAACATTAATTTAAAATTGATTTTTCCTTTAAATCATTTTATCGAGCACACAATGTTAAAAAAATTGATTCCTTTAGAAAACCCTATGAAATCACCATTTTTCTAAAAAAATCTCAAACAATGAAATGTCGTAATTAATCACAATGAAATATCCAAAGAATTATTAATGAATCAAAACCATAAAATATTCAACATATTTGGGCATTCCAATGTAAATAACCAATATGTAGGGCCACTTTCCTTGAATCCAATGTTAAACTCATTTCCTTCACCAATTTTTTTAAGAAGATAGGAAAAAAGGAAAAATATGAATCCAAACCATCAAACCCCCCCACCCCATCATAATTTATTCCCAATCCTAGGTACATCTCCCAATTGATATATATAGATCCATTACATGAAAATGATTGAAGAACTAGAGAATATAGGAATACGCTATAAGAAAACTCAAGGAAATCCAATATTACCATAATATTAAACAATAAGTTTGAATGATGTCCACAATGAAACCAAATAAAAATGAGATTATTAACCATAGGGGAGTTTTTAAAGAAACAAGGAATAAAGGATTTTCAGGGTAAGTTAGAAATGAAGATGTTGACTCAGTACATTTTTAGAAACTGGGAAAACCACTTGGTTAGGAAAACTGTGCATTGACCATGCACAAGCCACAAGAAGTCTGAGGTAATGTCAAAAACATTGGTCTCATGGTTCCCTTAACCATTTTACAACCGCTCAAGTCACCTCCAAGCCTTTAATTAGGATAAAAGATTCATGGAGTGTTTACATGGTTTTACAAACAATGCTCCAACCAATAAAATTGGCTTTATTCTTATCTACCACCTTTTTTCAAAGTTGGATGGATATTTAGTACTATTCATTCACTAACCATGAATCCAAAAAAAATTCCCTAAATTAAAAAATTTTAACATAATATTATATAAAACATAAAAATAAATAGAATAAAAAAGAAAAAATATGATAAATACATATGAGTGGCCTGGTGAGTGTCACAATTCTCCCCACCATTCCACATTATTCCCTCAAAAAGTCATCATCAGTCTGTATTTGAGAAGTGGTGAGACCCCTACACCCTCACCAAGGGTTCCTACTACCATGTCACATCAATTTACTCTCCCTTATTTCATATAACATATACTAATGGGATAAATTTCCCCCATAGCACCTTATTTTGATAATCCATGATATGAAAAGGGTGCTTGATCATAGAGGTGTCAAGGTTTAACCTATAATACATTCATATGACCACATGGTATCAGTTTGGATGATATTTTTATATTTGATACATATGAAATACATTATTAATAAAAAAAATTGATACAATTAGTTTAGTCAATATTCCACCTTTCTTATATGATATAAGAATTTCAAGGGTCTGATATATTGTGGTGTCAACTTATCTTACATTCCCAATTGATGATGCCCTAATCTAGGAGACCCCTAGAGAAGAAAATGATCACCTATGATGAATTAAAAAGGATGAAGGCGATGGTTATTATATAATTTCTGATGACTCTAGGAAATCACCAATATTTTCTAGATCAACTAAATCTTACTCATCATCTCCTGGATGATTCTAGGTCCCAGTAAAGATAATTCACCAACTTATGTCCTAAAAACAGGAGACTAAAATAATATTTTGTACAATTATTTAAAGTTATCCATCCTAATTAATGATAAATAATTTTTATAGGAATATTTTACTAATAGAAAATGCTCATCCCAATAACCATCGAAATCAAGTAAGCATTCTTGAAGTATGTCCTCATGAATCTGGATGGAAACTTTAGAATAACAATCCATTTATGGTTTATAAGTCTTTCTATACATCACCTAAAAACCGAAAACCTTCTAATGAGATGGAAAAAATTTATAAGTATGGGTCCTATTTAGATATCTTGGATAAAGGTTCACCATGAAACCTTATACCAACCTGAACATAAATGTTTATGGATTATTTAGCATTTATCAACTCCCTGATAGAGTGGAAGATGGATTATTAATCCTTAAAAAATCAACCATATTTAATTCTTCCAACTAGTATTTCATTGTTAGAAAATAAAAAATTCCATAGAAATATCATACCACTTCTATACTGGAATAGGAAGAGTCTATTATAAACTAGTTTGTTTTTGAATCATTGTTTTAATACCATATCAACTACGATTCCTTAAAAAAAATATGAAATCAACCATTTCATCCCTTATCACCAATATCAATGTCTCAGATCAAAAAATATTACAAGCCCCATGGTGAATATTCATTATATATTTGTGCCCACCAAATATCATTTACTACCTCAAGGAAAAAATGAACCATAAACATTTTCCTAAAATTAATAGAACAATCAAGAGATTGATACCACACACTCAAGGTGCCTCCACTATTTATAATTCAATTAAAACTCTAGAATTCATAATCATCCACCAGATCATGTCAAATATAATTGTCAAGAGATGATGTTATCTTCATATTGGTTAACATTTCTTCTTTATCTTCCTCTCTCAAATCAAAATTCAATCTGGTAAAAATAAACAGCAGGTAATACTACTCTTTAAATTATATCACAACTTATGTCATAAGTTTTCTATTCAAAACATATGATACCACATTACCCTTACTATAGGTATAAACCAAATCAAAATAAAAAATACACAATAATTTTACCTATCATCTCTTCCTTAGGTTCGTCTCTTATTGATAAAAAATATACATTTTTCTTTTTTGATTAGAGTATATGTTAAACTTCTTAAAAATAGGTAGTGGTTACATATCTTCAAAGAAAGGATCTCTACTTATAAATAAAATTCATGGGTGTGTATTTCTATCCATGTGGTAATAGTTAGTGGGAACGATATGACAAATTATGATCTTATTGATCATCACACACCCCAACACCATACCTGAGATAACATTGTAAACCGGATTGCATGTCCCCAAATCCTGTACAATAATTAATGGAGCTCAAGTCAACTAGGATTTAATCTCCTCAAATGACCACAATTACATCTCAAATAATTCAATTTTCACACCATTTTGGTCAACTACATCCAGGGTGTAGCTAGCATGGATATGATTTGAAAAAAAACACATGTATTATCCTGGTTAATCTAAGAAACTCTTGATCTCAAATATACTCATGAGACTCTGCTAGTATACCACAACACGCATATTCTCTATTTCAATGTATATTACATGTTCAAAAACCACAAAACCCATGAATTTTACCTCCTAGATCTAATACTATAACTTTTATAATTTAACATAAATGTGTTGGTCTCTCAATGTTCCTATAAAAAAACTAAGATGGACCTCATGAATCTCCTTCAACATGAAAATAACCATGACATCATCCAAAAATACCATAACCCATACATTAAGATATTAGATAGAGATCCGGTTCATTATTTTATAAAAATACTAGGGTAATTCCGGAGGCCAAACGGTATGATGAGGTTCCATATAGCTTGAAATATATAGTTTCCCTTGGTTAGTTCTTTACAAAATTATATCAGAGCACATTCTAGATATCCATGAGTAGGGGAAAAGATTATGGGTTTCAAATACAACCATTTGGAAATAGTTTTAACCTTATAAAATAAATGAAAATAAAATGTATTCCTCATGTAAATCAGGTATGACACATCTATAAATTGGATTCCCACACCAATACATAAACACCATCATCAAATAATGATAGAATAAAAAACATAAGAAGAATTAGTATTAATAACCAAAAACTCAAACCATCACACTATATGTATAAAAAACTATAAATAACATATATATATATGAAATACATCAATAAAAGTTTAAAGTTAAAGAGGATGATACATCATCACCCAAAATTCAAGACATCATTACATAATTCCAAAAAAAATATAATGTCTGGTTTATGGTCACCTCCCATCATACCCCAAGGAGGATTATGATAGTATTAATAATAAACACTATATGCTATAGTCCCTTTTAATTTTTCATTTCTTTTATGGGACATAATTGAGACAATAAAATGTTTAATGGAATATGTGGGGTTTGAGGAAAATCCTATTAGGATACCACTATAAATCTATGTGGAATTTCACCTTGAAAATCATTTATATTAATTTTAAATTAAATTTGAAATTGATTTTCTTAAATTATCTTTTGGAAATACTTTATTATAATATAAAATATCCAAATTCCATCTTTACCTAAAATGTAAAATTATATAGTTAAAGGGAAATGGAACATAATGTGATCAAAAAATAAAATAAACAATGTGCATGAAATAATAATACATTCAATCTAGATTAGGATATGTGAAACATGGTGGGTATCCTACCTATAGGTTCAAATGGTTACTATATTTCACTCACAAATAACTTGATAGCCAATCTGATATGGAAAAAATAGACAACAATATATCTCTCTAGATATCACTAGAAAAAATCTCAAGGTAGGAAAAATAAGAGAATCACCCATATAATTACACACACATCCAAGGAACCCATGTGCACCCATATCCCATCTATAACAAATAAACAAATAAATGGAAACCCTAATATGCCAAAAATCAAGGATATGACAATAACATCACAATTTTGTCAACATATTCCATGAAACTTCCTTTTTAAATCATAGTTTCTTTTAAAACAGGTGTGAAAAAAATCAATCCCTTTAGAGAACCCCAAGAATTAACCATTTTATTAACATAATATCAAACAATGAAAATTCATAATCACAAATCCTGAAAAAATTAAATATTTATTATTGAATAAAAACCATAAAAAATCACAATCCCAATGTATATTAAAGGAAATTCCCAATATATAGAGATACCTTCCTTGAATCTTATGTAAAACACTTTATAGCCCCCCAATATTACAAGAATAATAATATAATTATTTTCAAGATCCTAAACCACCTATAAACCCCAATCAGTATCCATTTCCCAATGATATGTTTTTTCTCCCATGGATAGAGAGTGTTTTATTACTAGAAAAAGATGAAAAAATAAGAAAATAGATGGGGATGGAGGAGAAAAATCAAGGAAATCATATATTACCTTAATATAAAACACTACTTTTGTAGGATATCCACAAAGAAACCAAAGAGAAAGGAGGATATCATCTTAAGGGAAGATGGGTCATGTGATTGGGAAAATATGATTTGTGAGGGTATATTGGAAACAATGATGTAGATTTAAGAATTTTATATTTATATGGAAACTGTAAAAACTGCGTGGTTTGGAAAAACTATTAGGAAATGATATAAAAACTATTTAGGAAGCATAGGATATTCCAGCTGATGTCACATGGTTTGGTTACATAGTTTCCCCTAACCATGCACTAACAATATATGTTACTGTACAAAAAAAATTAGGTTGCATGGGTTTTATAGGGAGTTTCCATGGTTTTACTAACTATTCACTAACCATGAAAAATTGATCTAGTCTCTTCTACTCATATTTTCCCGTGGTTGGAAATAACTAAGTGTTAACCATGAACCTTGACCTTTTTTCATCAAATTCAATCTTTTGACCCCCAATTATTGGAAACCCCAATGGTAAATATAATAAAAATTGAAACATAAAATAGGCACATATCAATGACATGATATTTGTAACATTATGTTTCCATTACTTATGATTCCATTCCCTGGAATATATTTATTATTTATTAATTATGATCCTTTTATGTTCCTACAACCCTTTTATATGATAAATTTTTTTATATCGAGGAATATATTCAACTCCTATGATCACATGATCTGTTTAATCAGGTATTTCCCCCTTGTCAATTTTTTTTTAATATAGTCATGATCCGACCCTATATAACTCTCTACTATGATTTCACCTTATTAATATTTTTATGTTCACCTCAAATTTTCAATTTATTTTTTATAATAATTAAGGATGAAAAGGAATTATTATTATGTAAAATTTTCAATTATGAGTTTTTCCCTTGAATATTGTAGTTGTGTCATTTAAGTTGTTTGCTTTTGTTGAAAAATATCCATTTAGTGTGGGGATTATGGGTTTTCTTTTATAAGATTTTTTCTTAATTATCTAAAATTTTAAACATAAATGTTTTAGGGAATGTTAGTGATGTAATATTTCTATAAGTCATGTAGTTATGGGTTGGTTATATTTCTTCTATTATTGTATTTTTTAGAGAAGGACTTAGATAAATTTAGAGGCTGGGATGATATAAGTTTTGGATTTAAGAGTTGTAGATAACATCATGGGATAATAAGTTTAGGGGTGATCATAAATTCAAAGGCATGGATTCTATTTTTAGGTCTAATGTGATTATATATTGAGGTGATCTTGGATATTTTTAGAGATTATTATTCGGGTTTGTAAAAACTACATGATTGAGGTATAAATAACCTTTACGGTTGGTATGCAATTTCATATTGAGTAAATTGTGATTATTTACAAAAAATATTATTTTTTATTTTAAGAATAGAAGTCAAGTAATATTGATATTGTTGGGGTCTAAAAATTTATTTTGTGAAATAATTATTAAATATATTTTTGAAAAAACTTATTATTATTTTAAGAACATAAAATAGAAATCTATATATTTGATGTATGTCATGGAATTATTGAAGGATTTGTATTTTTTAACCATTTTTTAAAATCTATGTAAAAGGATTGAAAATATGTTTAGATTTTTTAAATAGTTTAGAGATTGTATGTAATATATGGAGGACGATCTATGATTATTTAATAGAATATAGAAATTATAAGGTATGGTAACAAGGAAAAAGTCGGGACAAATTAATGGTTCATTTAGTATGCATAATGAAGACTCGTGGAAGAATATAAGGAAAATGAAAAAGGTATTAACCTTGTAAATATCATCCTATGAGTTCATAAAGTCTATATGTAGACTACAGAAGAATGATATTGTTACTTCATAAGGATCACTCATCCTTAGGATGGAATTTATAATGATCATGTTTTTGTTCGTAAGGACCATTTATTCCCATCATAAGGGATTCACCCAACTACATAAGGATGATTTCACCTATGTAAGGATCATTCCAATTTGTGTAAGCAACATTAAAATCATTGTAATTATGAATATGTGCAAGGAGTTGGTAGTGTAAGGATCATTCATCCAAAATATGATTACCTGCATACAGATCATTTACTTATGAAATTTTATAATATTCTATAAAAAATATATTATGAGTAATTATAATTTATGTGTTGATTTATTAGGATTTAATTTTTAAATATCATTATTTTTTGGTCAAATATGTAATTTAATCCAGTATTTATAAAATTTGAATGATTATAAATTAGGAGGATCTTGAGATACGTTCTTTGTAACAACCTGAATCTGGAGCCACTCAACTAGTGCCCTGTACCTAGTTCACCACATGACCTCAAGCGCATTTTCCCAAATGCCAGAGGCTGCCGACTAGCAGCGAGGGCCTTGATGAGTCATTGAGGAAACTATGCCCTCATTTGGTAAAGTATACAAGGGAAAGGAAATAATTGTCAATAGAAGAAGCAGAAAACAACATAAAATAACTGAAACTAAATAGTGGAAGAAATGAATATATAGTAATGATGATAATGATATATCTGGTACAAATATCTAAGGAAAGTAGAAAACACAACAATGTGCTGAAATACAACTGAGAAACAATGTACTATAAGTAAACAGTAACTTCAGCAGCATCGCAATCCTAACCTCTGTCCAATGCCCTCCAGCTTTAACCAGTAATCATGTACCTGAAGTAGAAGGGCCACAATCCCTATCCACACCTGCAACCATATGACCTTTTTGAGCCAAAAAGCAGGACCCAAATAGGGTGTGAGACTAATCCCAGTAGGAATCCACCACAAGATCTGTACCCTACTGTCACTGAGTAATATTGTAGAAGAATGAATGTAAATTTAGTAATTAAATAGGAGTAAATAATTAAACAATCCTACCAATTACCATTCACATTCATTTAACAATTAATTCATTCATTTAAATAAAAAACCAAGGAATCTAGAAAATATTTCTATTCCAAGATAAATAGGTAACACAGCAGGCATCAAAAGACTACCTTAACAAACAAGTAGGCCAAAATATCCAAGATTGTGCTTTGGCATAGTAGACTCATTTACACCAAAAAAAATCCACATTCACACTGACTCTCTGGGTGGCTCAATATAGCAGACCCCTATAGTCAAGTAAACATACAAAGGCATAGACACTCTGGGAAGCACTCACGTCGATTCCCCTATAGTCTTGCCAAGATAGCTACAGAATCTCTGCGGAAGTTTATACGTCTAATTACTCATGTGGTATCGATACATGTGTAAACTAAGGACACTATTTAGGAAGAAAAAAGTACAATCCTCATAGTTCCTTCATATGAAACTAATACCATCAGACCGTCTAGGGAAGCACTAATCGTCTATTCCATCTTTGGTCTCCCGCACTAGGTTCTCACAGCCCTGAGCAGTCCAGTCATGCGTAATCATCTTTCATTAGCCCTAAGTAAGTTTAAAACCTTCTTGGATAAACGATACAATGCATAAAAAGCATTAAAACAGCTGGAAACACATGCAATCAGTTATAACAAGAAAACTAGAAATTGCAAAGGGTTTTCCTTGCATGCAAACTACTCCAAATGGTGATAAACATCAAAATAGGGATAACACCCATGGGGTGATCCTCAAACATTAAAAAAGAATATATTATTAATAATTAACTATTAGATAACAAGAAATATAAAGAAATTAAACAATAGGACCAAAATCCCTAACCCGGGATACCTGAAACATGGGAATCTGGCACTATTGCACAAAAACTCCAAGACATTCTACGTATGGCAACAAACAACCTTCCTCAATCCTAGGAGATCGATATACTTGAACCTCAGCCTATGAATCAGCCTAGAATGGAGTGGATCTATAAAAATGTCTAAAATGGTCAACATGTGATAACTCTCATAAGAGAAAGAATCAAGAAACATGGAAAAAGAATAACCAAGAACACACCGATGTGATTCTATTGCAACCAAAGACATTCAATTCGGAAAACCGGTGATGGATAGGCGGATCGAAGAAGATCTGTGGTTGTACCCTCACTCTCGGTCGATGAAGCTGGAGAAGAAGATGTTTCTGGGATTAAGATGTGACCCCAGTCCGTTTAACGAAAAAAAGAAAGTACACGGTATGTACTTTTGGAGTACACAGTGTGTACTAGGCTTTTCTGTACTCCGCATTAAGTGGCCTCCACATCACCCCTACATGGCCATGTGTGTGTCCATGAAACGGCTGGAACAAGGCCTTGAGCACCACCAAAGTACATAGTTTTTACTTATAAAGTACCCAGCGTGTACTCCAAATATTTCGAGACACTCCTATTTTCTCAAAAACTCCAGAAAAAGGAAAAACATACCTGAATAGAAGATCTAGGTTCTTAAAAACATCCCCCCTTAAAGAAATTTGTCCCCAAATTTCCCTAATATGGTGGTAAAGAAGAAAACTCGAACAACTCTGGCCATTGTGATAGCATATCGGCCTCCCTCTCCCAAGTCTCCTCATGTAAACGGCCATGCTGTCAGAGCACTTGTACTAGAGGAACAGACTAGCCACGAAGTACCTTTGCACTACAATCAAAAATCCTAATAGGATTCTCCTTGAAGGATGCATCCTAGTCTTTCTCAACATCCTCCGGTTGAAAAACATGAGACGGGTCTGAGAAATAGCATCGAAGCTGAGAAACGTGGAAGAAGTTGTGCATATGCTGGAACCTCTAAGGTAGCTACAACAAATAAGCAACCATACTGACACTCTCTAGAACCTCAAACGACCTGACGTATCTCACTGAAAGCATACCCTTTCTAATGATCCTCTTTTGTCCCAACCTCGGGGTAACAGGTAGAAAAACCGGATCTCTGACCTTGAACTCCAAAGGTCATCTCTGCTGATCAGCATAAGATTTCTGCCATGATTGTGCAGTATCCATCCTTTTTCGAATCAACTCCACTTGTTCATTGGTCTCCTGAACAAGATGAGGTCCCATCATAGTTTCCTCTCCTTCCTCCATCCAACACAAGGTTGGTCGTCATCGCCTACCATACAATGTCTCGTAAGGTTCCATCTGAATAGTTACTTGAAAACTATTATTGTAGGAAAACTCCACTAGAGGTATATATCTCTCCCAAGAACCACCAAAATCAATGATGTATGCTCGTAGCATGTCCTCTGAAAATTTAATCGTGCGCTCTGATTGGCCATCTAACTAAGGATGGTAATGTGTACTCAGTAGTACCAGTATACCCAAATCCCTTTGTAGCCCTTTCCAGAAATTCGACATAAAGTGGGCATCCCTTTCTGAAATGATAGTACTCAGGACCCCATGCAAGTGTACAATATCACGGATATACAACCGTCTAAGCTCATCAACACTTATGGTCTCCTTAATCGTCAAGAAGTGAGAAACATTCTTGAGCCTATCAATGATAATGCATATCGTGTCATTCCCTCAAGGAGGTATCGGTAAACCTGTCACAAAGTCCATCATGACATCATTCCACTTCCACTCAGGAATTATTATCTGCTGTAAAAGCCCTGCTGGTTGCTGGAGCTCCGCCTTCACCTCCTGACAGGTGGAACAGCTCATGAAAAAACTAGAAACATCTCTCTTCAGACCTGGCCACCAATATTGGCGGTGTAGATCACAATACATCTTGGTGATGCCATGATGAACTGCCCAAACTGAGTAATGAATGTATCGCATCTGCACCTCGCGTATATCTGTCGGCACCCATACCCGTCCCTAAAAAAACAAGATCCCACCCTCACCTACAGTCCATCTGGGAAGAGCGTCCTCTCTTGGAACACTTTCCCGTAAGACTAGGCCTTCAGAATCTGATAGTTGTCTCATTTTAACTCATTCGAGAAGGGTAGAGGTAACAGCTACAAAAAAAAAGAAAATTCTGCCCCTGTCTTTCATGCACCTCCAAATGCATCTCAGAGAACAGAGCCATAAGCTGCCACTCACTGCTGGCCTCCTGAAGTACATGTATCTGACTCCTCCTTCTCAATGCATCAGTCTCTGTGTATCCTTTCCCAAGTCTATAGGCAAGCTCAAAGTCAAAGGACTGAATATACTCGGCCCACCAGCACTGTCTCAGATTCAGATCACGCTAAGTGAATATGTACTTGAGTCTTTTGTGGTCATTGAAACCCAAAAAATGCTCTCCCAGAAGATAATGTCTCCAACAGCATATGGCATGAACAACTTCCGCCAGCTCCAAGTCATGTGTAGGATAGTTACTATCATGTGGCCTCAACTGCCAAGATCCATATGCAATAACATGATCCTCCTTCATAAGCACTACTCCAAGCCCGATTCCAGATGCATTACAGAAAACAACTTAACTCTTGACCGGCTCTAGAAGAACTAGAATTGGTGCTGAAGTCATTCTCCCCTTCATCTCTTAAAAGGATGAATCGAAGGTTTCTGACCAAACATACTTTACCCTCTTCCTAGTCAAGCCCATCAAAGGAATTTCTAAGTGTGAGAAGTCATGTATGAATCACCTGTAGTAACCATCCATCCCTAAGAAACTTCGTACCTCGAAGAAATTCATTAGTTGCTCCCAGGTAACTACTGCTCTCACCTTCTCTGGGTCTACTGATACTCCTATCTTTGAGATGTCATGACCCAAGAGGAGAATCTCGTCCATCCAAAAGTGGCACTTTGAGAGCTTAGAATATAATTGATGCTCTATTATTTTACTCAAGACTATCTCAAGATGGGAAGCATGGTCATATTGATTGTGAGATTACACCAAGATATCATCCACGAAAACCACCACGAAAGAATCCATGTAAATATAGAAAACAATGTTCATCAGCGCCATGAAAATTGATAGTGCGTTCGTGAGACCGAACGACATAACCAAATACTCATAAAGACCATACCTGCTTCTGAAGGCTATAAGAGGTATATAATATTTTCTGACACGCAACCGATGAAAGCCGGATCTCAAGACGATCTTTGAGAACACTCTAGATCCTCGAAGATGATCAAAGAGATCATCTATCCATGGAAATGGATATCGGTTCTTAATAGTAAACTGGTTTAGCTTCCAATATTCTACACGAAGTTGTAAAGTACTATCCGCCTTCTTTGCAAACAGAATGGGTGAACCCCAAGGAGAAGTACTGGGTCCGATAAAACCCTTTGCCTACAACTCCTTCAACTGCCTCTTGAGCTCCTATAACTCATGTTTAGCCATCCTATAATGCGGTATGGATACCAGTGTGGCTCTTGAAACAAGATCAATAGATAAGTCTACCTCTCACTCTGGAGGGAAACCTGAAAATTCTTCTAGAAAGACATCTATAAAGAGATCAACCACTATAGGAAAAACTATCTGATAAGTCCCTTGGTCATCCAGATATAAACTAGATGTTTGGGCCATAACACCACCCAACCGATGATGCTCTGGTCCAGCTCTGCTCGTCTAGATGTCCCATTCTCCCTTGTGAATAAAATATCTTCCCTCTAGTGATGTGAAACTCACCCTATGGTGATATAAATCAAAAAAGGCCTAGAAGGGAAATAACTTTTCCATCATGAGAATGACATCATATCCTGTCATCTCCAAAACATAGAGATTCCACAAAAAATGACCCCCACTAACCTCAAGGGGGTAGTCTAAGCATTGACACATGCTAGCAGTTCTAATTCCCAAAAGAGTGTCTAGCGTCATCATATCCTCAGAAGTATAAACAATAAGTCTAAGGCGTTCCATAGTATGCACAGAAATAAAGCTATGATAAGCTACTGTATCGAAAAGTGCAGAGGACAAAACTGAGTCTACTAAAATTGTACCTCGAATTGTAGAATGTCTAGGATCTTGCTCCAGATGAATCCGCTCTACAAAAAATGTCTGGCATGCACCGCGACCCTGTGTAGTAGCCTGAGATCCTTGAGCTGACCCTCCCTGAGCCTGACCACTGCATCCACAGCCTCTACCCTAGCCGGAACTACCTAAAGAACTCCAGCCCCTAGTCTGCTGTAGAACTGGTAATCCTACTCCTGTACACGGAGTCGAAATGATACTCATTTACTAGACGTTGGAAGGAAAACCTTGTAGAAACGCTGCAGATGACCTATCTTGCCGCAATATCGGCACTCCACTGGGTCTCTCAGGCACTGTGGGTTCTTATGCTTTATGTTTCTACACTAATTGAACACCACTTGGTTTCCAGAATGAAGATCTCGTCTACCAGAATGAATACCTCGCTTCCTTGGGTCACCTCATGTAGACTCTCGATGGTGCTTCATGTTGTCTATCTGAAATGAGTCATCCCTGGATACTGAACCACCATGGTCCACAACTCCAGTATCCCTTATATTTCTCTCTGTGATAAGCTCTCGGTTGACTATCATAGTAATAGAAGTCAACAGAATGATGTTCACCTATGATCTGATGTCCACTCTGAGGCCTTCCTCAAACTTCCTTGCTAGAAACAACTCGTTATTCCCCAGAATGGGAGTGAAATGTTGTAAATATGTGAAGCAAGAGGAATAATCCATAACTGTGAGAGTACCCTACTGCATGTTCCGGAACTCTTCGGATCTATTATCCCGTAGTGTCACCGGGTAGAACTAGTCATAGAACGTATGCTGCAACTCATCCCAAGCCATAGCATGTTGGCTCCCTGACTGTGAAACCACATCCCACCATCACTTGGTGAAGTCTTGCAGCATATAAGTCACGATCTTCACTCTCCTTTTCGGAGGCGTCTCCAGGTGCTCAAGGATGGATAGCATGGCCTCTGGCCATGACTCTACAGCTTGAGGTCCTCCATCCCCTGTGAACATGGAAGGATGCTGCTATTGAAAAACCAGTGTCAGCTCTGCCATAGATGGGGTAGGATGTTGAGCTCCCTAGAAGGTCCGCATGAATCACATGAAACCTCTTTGAACTAAGCGTCGGCACCAGTGTCTAGAATCACTGCAGGTTCCATGTCTGGAAAGATATACAGAACAACTGGTAGTCCCTGATCTGCCGTATCAGGCATATGTTCACTGCCTTGCAACTAACGGACAACCGGAGGATGTCTCGGTGCCATAGCTCTAAAAGGTCAAAAGCACACCTCAGATTTAGGATTACAATGACAGAAAAACTAAAGGCACAAGAAGGAACAGGGAAAAGAAGGTATTAATGTTATACAAAACATAACTACACAGAGTCTTCTTTCCCTACATGGTGTGTTCCTTTAGGTCATTCACATGGGCGTGTACTTATACCTAAACTTGTCATGTAACACACCAAATACACAGCGTGTTCTCCTAACACACGGAGTGTACTTGAATACTCTTCCATTCCCGAGTCCTTCTACACGGTTAAGCCACACGGCTCCTCTTAGACAAAACTACACGGTGTGTTCCAGGAAGACAAGGCGTGTACTAGACATGCCTTACCTAGACCGTGTTGTTAGCGACATGGCCGAAACTACACGGCGTGTACAATGAAGGGTAAAATTGATCCATGTTGTTCGTGACATGACTGAGTACTAAATCAAACTACATGGTGTGTAATATTCAGACACGGCATGTATGTGAAAGGATAACAATACCCGTGTTGTTTGTTACACGGTTGGGGTACCTATTTCATACTACATGGCTTACTAAACTAGTACATGGCGTGTTCCAACAAGATTTTTCAGGACCCCACGTTTTTTCTCACACAGTCAGTGACAAGGTTTAAAAAATACACGGTGTGTATTAATAAAATACACATTGTGTATTCTGGGTTTTCCTGGAAGTAACATAGAAACTACTCTGAAGCCCAAAAAACACAGAAAACAAGAGTTAGGGTGCCAGATTCCAATCCATGAGGTCCCATACTCCCTACGAATCAATTCTTGGCATCATAACAATCAATATAACAAGTATACAGTATAACAAACTCATGATCCACCAAATTCAGATCCTCGAGGGCCCATAACACCTCTAAGACCAAAGATTGGTGTCCATGATAAAGAAGCTCTAAACAAACTATACCATATCCACATAGCAGGTATTCTATCATAGTAGCTATCACAATAGAGTGCCTAGTCTATCACAAATTCTATCACAACTACATGCAATTTCTAATGCAATTTAGATGGCATGGCAATATGCATGACATGTGATTTTCTAACAAGTTACTATATAATGGATGAGATGGAATACCCTCATCTCATTGGGTTGGAAAAAAATAAAACCACAATCATATAAACAGTAACAGCACAAAACAAGTGCACCACCCAATAGTGAAGTCAATTAAACTGTAACACTTCCAAAACTCGAAAATTGAAATATTCGAGGTAACCTGGCTTTTTCCCGGTACATGGGTTATAGAACTCCTAGGCACAATTATTTACCATTTACCAATTCCATCCTATCCTTGTCTAATGACACTAAACAGTAAGTCAATATAGAGGAAAAGAATCCTCCTATGATACCACTTTCTAACGACTCGAATGCAGAGCCAATCAACTGGTGCCCCGTACCCGGTATGCCACATGACCTCAAGCACATTTCCTCAAATGCCAGATGCTACCGACTAGTAGTGAGGACCTAGGGTAGTCATTGGGGAAACAATGCCGTCTTTTGGTAAAGTATACAAGGGAAAGGAAATAACAATCAATAGCAAAAGCAGTAAACAACATAAATTAACTGAAACTAAACAGTAGAAGAAATGAATACATAGTAACGATGATAATGATGCAATAGGTACATGTATCTAAGGAAAGCAGAAAACACCAAAACGTGATGAAATAAAACTTAGAAATAAAGTACTAAAAGTAAACAGCAACTCTAGTAGCATCGCAAGTATAAGCTTGGTCCTATGCTCTCCATCTCCAACCAGAAATCATGTACCTAAAGTAGAAGGGCCACCATCCTTATCCACACCTGAAACCATATAACCTTTTTGGGCCGAAAACCAGGACCAAAAATGTGTGTGAGACTAATCCCAGTAGGAAACCACCATAAGATCTGTGCCCTATTGATAGTGAGTAATATAGAAGAAGTAATGAAAGTAAATGTATTAATGAACTAGGACTACACAAGTAAAAAATACAACCAATTACCATTCACATTCATTTAACAATTAATTCATTCATTTAAATAAACAACAAAGGAATCTAGAAAATCTCTATACTCTAAGGTAAGCTGGTAACATAGCAGGCATCAAAAGACTACCAAAACAAACAAGCAGGACAAAAGATCCAAGCTTTTTCTTTGGATTTGTAGACTCATCAAAACCAACCAAACAATCCACATTCACACTGACTCCCTGGGTGCCTCAATCTAGCAGACCCCTATAGTCAAGTAAAAATACAAAGGCACAAACACTCTAGGAAGCACTCACATTGATTCACCTATGGTCTTGCAACGATATCTACAGACTCTCTGAGGAAGCTCTTTCATGTAATTCCTCATGTGGTCTCGATAAGTGCCTAAAATAAGGACACTCTTATGAATCACACAGTCCAATTCCCTTTGGTCCTGCGTACAAAACTAATTCCATCAGACCCCCTAGAGAAGCACTAATCATCTATTCCCTCTTTGGTCTCCCGCACTAGGTTCACACAGCCCTGAGCAGTCCAGTCTGGTGTAATCAACTATCAGTAGCCCTAATTAATTTTAGAAACTACATGGCTAAAATCTATAATGCATCAAAATCATTAAAACAGTTGGAAAAACATGCAATCAGTTATAACAAGAAAATTAGCAATTGCAAAAGGGTTTTCCTTACAGGAAAACTGTGCCAAACGGCAATAAGCAGCCAAACAGTGGTAACACTAATGGGGTGATCCTCAAACATGTAAAGAAGCATATATTCATATCAATTAACCATAAGCTAAAAATAAATCTAAAGAAATTAAACAATTGGACCAAAATCCCTAACCCAGGATACCCGAAACATGGGAATCCGGTACTTTTACACAAAAACTCAATGATATTAAACATAAGGAAAAAAACCACCTACCTCAACACTAGGAGATCGATATATTTGAACCTCGGCCTGTGAATCACCCCTGAATGGATTGGATCGGAAAAAACATTTAACGTTCAACCTGCGTTAACTCTCATAAGAGAAAGAATCGGGAAACGTGGCCAAAGAAGAACCATGAACTCACCGCTGCGATTCTAATGCAACCAACGACGTTCAATTCGGATAACTGGTGAAAGATCAGTGGATCGGAGACGATCTATGGCCGTACCCTCGCTCTCAGTCGAAGAAGCTGGAGAAGAAGACGTTTATGAGGTTAAGACGTGACCCTGGTCCATTTAATGAAAAAGAAAGAAAGTACACTGCATGTACATTTGGTGTAGATGGTGTGTACTAGGATTTTCCGTACTCCGCATTAAGCGACCTCTACATCACCCCTAAATGTCCGTGTGTGTGGCCATGACACGGCTAGCACACAGCCTCGAGAGGAACCAAAGTACACGGTGTGTACTCCAAAAATTTCTAAAAAACCCACTTTTCTCAAAAACTCCAGAAAAAGGAAAAACATACATGAAAAGAAGATCTGGGTTCTTACATTCATAGAATTTCAAATTCAATATTTGAAATTACTTTTCATGATAAAAGATGTTATTATTAATTAAATTATCATACAGTCAATAATTTTGTAATAGTTTCTATATTCTATTGAGAAAATGATGTCTTCAATAATTTTTTTAATATAAAAGATGAAAATTATGAAATATGAATTTTTGGGGAATTGATAGATGCTTTCAATACTCAACTACATTGTAAACAAACTATATCAAAGAGTTTAGTGCCAATGAAGATAGACCTATATCACATCCATGTTTTCTGATCATGTCAAGGAAAGTGGATTTGATTAATAATGATAAAATTTCATTATTTTTAAAATTAATAAGATCAACCCTTTTCTTTTAGGCACTCATAAATGAGGATATTATTCTAAATAAAAAAGATGAAAGGAAAACACAAATGTTATTGCTTTGATCTAACATGTAAGTCAAATAACTTCCATGAAAAGATGTTACAATTAATATTGAAGCATATTAAGGTGCACTGAATATTTTTCTTGCTAATAAGGGAGAGGGAATAGTATTTTATACTGCTGGTACTAGTATAAAAAATTCCACCACAATTACTTTTGTTGTAGAATTTTTAAGGATGTATATTGCACTTATTTATTTACTTTCCATGACAACATATCAATAGGAAAGGAATAAAACTTCCCTTATCGTGGAATCATAGTTATATTATTGTTATAATCTTGGTCTTGGATCTTGACCAAATCCTAGAAAGGTGTAGGATCTCATTTTGAGGCCAATTTTTTTTAAACCTTGTGTGATATGTATTCATTTATTATATTTTTCACATAAGTTGGGAGAGAGTTTATGATGATAGGATTGTGAACATAATAAGTAATAAAGGGTTATGTTTAAGGAATGTAAAAACATGCATAATACTAATCCCCCTTTTGTGGTATTCCAACTGACATAGGTACTTCAATTGAGCCCAATTTTTTTTAAACCTTGTGTGATATGTATTCATTTGTTATATTTTTTACATAAGTTGGGAGAGAGTTTATGATGATAGAATTGTGAACATAATAAGTAATAAAGGATTAAGTTGAAGGAATGTAAAAACATGCATAATACTTATCCCCCTCTTTTGGTATTCCAACTGACACAGGTACTTAAATTGGTTTCAAGGTTCATCTAGGTTCACTCTCAGATCCTACCTTTAAAAAAATAGAGATTACAAATTTAGTTAATAATAGGTGAGTTCTAATTGTTTATTGTAATAAATTTTATTGATGGAATAATATGATATTTAATTATCTACTATAATAAGGAATATATATATTTTATGTTGTGCCCATGTAATTTATACCTCTTGAGAGAGATTCTCCAATAAAATTTTAAAGAAAAATAAACTTAAGGGTAGCTGGGAAAGATAGAGATGATATTCCATATTTCTTATTAGATAATGTTTATACTAAATTTCTGGGGATCAGTAATACTAGTGAGGTGTGTGATAATATGGATGACATGTATGAAGGGAATGATAATATCATGTAATCAATATTAAAAAAATTTAGAGATAACTTCTATGGTTTCATAATGGTTGAAGATGAGATTACTGAGGATTGTTTGACCTTGTTGAATGAGATAATCATTAACATTAAGGGTTGTAATGACAATCTAGAAGATTTCATTACTCCAAAAAAATAATTGGAAAATTTATAGAAATATTATATCAAAATGTTTGTCTAATTAATATAAGAGAGATCTTTCCATTGATAGGTTACACAATACTCCTCTAAATTATGAGATGATAAAATATCTTGTTTTTAATAAGAATTCTAAAGATAAATGACATTCAAATACATTATCAAGTTTAATATAAAGGAGTGTGAATTTTAATTATCTAGAGATATATATGAGTATGGTGAAGTTGGCCAAAATCACAGGAAGTTTATGGATTTTATCTATAAAATTATAAAAAATTAAAGTAAAACAAACAAAAAATATCCCATAAAAGAGCTACAAATTAAGAGGAGTTAGACACATTGTTGTAGATTTTACAAGAAATAAGAAGTTTATAAAATATTAAGATGAGGAGGATGAAGATAAACCTAATGAAAATAACAAATAATTAATTTCTAAATATTAATATAAGTTTCATGAAAGAAGAATAAGAAATTAAATAAGAAACAAGGGAATTATATTGAGTAAATATGAAGAATGGAACCCGTTATCATGTAGTAAATCTTAGGGAAAATGCACTAAATTCCTGGAATATATTTAAAGAAATTAATAGAGCAAATTTATTGAAAAATAATTTATGAAAACCCATATAAAAAGAAACAAAAAGAAATAATCTTGAAGTGTTCCTTAATAGGAACACACAACTCATGAATGGTGTAAAATATCTAAAGAAAAAGGATATGAATATGAAGAGATACAATAATGGTTTCCATATTAGTGATAAGTATATGGTTTAGGAAATCAATATTACCATAGACAAAAATATAAATAAAGATATAATGTTTGAAGTGGTTGAGAAGAAATCTTTTTCTTAAGAATATGGACAAGAAAATACATAATCAAAGTGTTTTATGGATGGAAATGATATCATAGAAATAAAAAATTACTATACTAAGGAAATAAGAAGGAAAATTACTATCATTAGAAATTATTGATAAATATTTTATTCAATCTTAGATTAAATATGAACCTTTAATATTTGAAGAGGATTAAATTGTTTCAGCTAATAGGGTGGACTCTAATATCCAATCTGGGAAACAATTTCTTTAGAAAAAATAAATAAATAAAACTTATAAATAAAATAATTTTAGGATGGATATTTAAGGAAAAAATTTATAAAAAAATCAATGCATAATAAGAATAAAAATATACCAACATAAATAGCTATAAATTCTAGATAGATCGAACTGTTTTAGGGGAGAACATTTTTTATGGTTTTTTTTTTGTGTTTTGGAGTGTCTGGTAATAATGAATATTATTTTAGCATAATATGTATCTTACATGGAATCAAATAAAGAAAGAATCAATGGGTTGTTATCCAAATAATATCAGTATCATTCTTGTGAAGAAGAGTATGATCTATGAATAAGTATATATAGTACCTGTTCAAAACAACTTTGGTTGTCTTAGGGGGTCTATGGAAGATATAGACATAATTATCACTATTTAAAGAATTGTATGAACCTACATATAAGTTAGAGACAAAAATATGAAAGGTAAAACAATAAATACATTGGAAACAAGATATATATGTCACTCATTATGGAGGAGGAACTCAAATCTAGTAGTACAAGAAATCCATGGATCCTTGATAGTGGTTTCTCATCACACATGACTAAGTATACAATTTTCTTAAAAATTGTTAAATTACATGATGGTCGTGATGTGACGAAGGGTAATAATAATTCTATGAATATTAATGTAATTTTAAAAATTATATTTGAACACAAAAATTAAATTAAAATATGTTGTATTTGTTGATGGATTCAAGAAATATTTTTAAGTGTGAGTCAGACATGTGGTCATTGTACTACTGTTATTTCTTGAATAGACACATATATCATCAAGATATTGAAGGATAAAAAAATGATAAACATTGTGCAAAGAACTTGTGGTAACATTTTCTATATTGGAGACTAATTTTTTTATCTTTGAGTTTATAAGATTAGAAAAAAATAACAACCCTCTATTTTCATAAATTAACATTACATAATTTCTTTAGAATAGCTAATATATTACAAAAAGAGACACATAAATACTGTATTTTTTTAGTTCCATTGCAAATATAGTATCAAAAACACTGGTACATAAGTGCAGTAATTTATCTCTCACTAGGTTCTTCAGGAATTGAACCCTTCATAATAACATGATAAATAATACATGTCTTCATAACTAAGGGAATAGAAACATTAAAAGGGGTGAGATAAGATGTCTAGTAAGGGAAAATAAAGGAGATATGTAAGAATAAAAATTATAATTGGGTATAAGAAAGTTATCATGACATTAAAAGATAATACCTTTCATATAAAATATCCTAAGAATAAATCATAGAAAATATTTTTGAAGTTCAAGAGATAATAATCATAAAGGAATTAGGAGCATAATTAATCAAATCATACTATATGAATAAGACATTAAAATGTGGTAGACTAATAGACATGTAATACCATTACTTATAAGTCAAGGGGCATTGCTAACACATAATAAGGCACTTCACAAAGACTACACCTGTTGGATAAGACACACCACTATCCCCAGTCATAGTCCTTTCTATATATGGGATCAGGTTTCCCCGTATTCTCATAATAGATATGGTTTCTACATTATCCCATAGTGGGTCAGATTTCCCTGACTTCTATAGTATATCATTCCCATTGACTTGATTCCCATCCTTACCTCATGAGATTTAAATCATTACCCATTTCATTAGAAGAAGTTATAGGTCTCACCCATCAAATAATGAAACCATACATACATGTGCCTCAAAATGAAAAACAATCATATCATATCCCATGAAATGAAATGGGATTCATAAACATGTAATCATATCTTAACCTTTGGGAAAATATAGGTTTCAAAATCACTTTATCAATCCATAACCCATCAAAATAATTAGGTTTCATATGAATATAACTCCTCAATGAGAAATAGATTTCATAAGCATATAAACAATAAAATAGAAATGGATTTCATAAAAATCATGTCATCAAAACATAAACCATTCAAATGAATTTGAATGGAACCTTTGGATAATATCCCCATAATGGA
Source organism: Viscum album (assembly GCA_963277665.1). NCBI lineage: Eukaryota > Viridiplantae > Streptophyta > Magnoliopsida > Santalales > Viscaceae > Viscum > Viscum album. The sequence continues at coordinate 502,517,589 of OY728157.1, forward strand.
ATGTGTAACACCAAGGGATATTATGTTAGATGGGAAATAATTTGGGAATATATTTTAAAAATATTTCTTGAGGAAGATATCTTTTCTACTTTAAAATGTCTTTTTGAAAAATAAAACATTTTTTAAAACCCTTTTCTTTGAAAATATATTTAAAAATTGTTGGCCTATTTGTTTTAATGATCATGAAATCATTATTAGTATGATATTAGTGATTTTTATGTTTTCTGTTTGATTTTTACATTATAAATCATATTGGAGAAATTATGGTTAGTTCTGGAGTGACTCGCCATTTGGGTTGAGTCACCAATAGAGATGTCTCATAGCCAAGGATGACTCATCACATGGATCCAAAATCAGGTAATTATGAGATACACTCACCATAGACGTCGAGTCCCCCTCGAATGAAAACATACATAAGTGTTAAAATATCTAATCACAAACCTATGTTTGAGTTTTCATGACTCATTGCATGATCAAGAAACTTCTATTGTGTGTCACTAAAAATGTGTCTCATTGTTGCAGAAGTGTCATCATTATAAAAGAGTCATATACAAAAGAGGAACCACCAAAAGGGGCACCATCACAAGAGTTGATGCTAGATGAGTCACTGATAGATGAGTCACTTCCTCACTCTGAGTCCCCATTATAAAGACTTGTCGCTACTATCTCAATACTTTTTTGAATTTCATATTTAAAATTGGTATTTTATTGAATTTAATACTCACGATTACTGTAATTATTTTTCTTAACTTTTCAATAGAGATTCATTAAAGTCCAATTTAGAATGGGTGGTATTAGGAGCAGAAGATCCAGAGGATTCTCCTTTCTGCAAATTCTAATAAATGACCTTGAAAACCCCCTTATGATATATGTGACACATATAGAATTGTAGAAGTGAAACATACAGACACACAAAAAGCTACACATGTGAAGTGATTTGAACCTCATTGCAATAACTAGAATAACTTGCTTTCTGTTTACACATGATTGGTGAATCCAAAGGAAAACATACATTTACTTCCATCCTATAATCAATAACAAAGAGGTTACAAAACTCTGTTCAACATCAACTTATGAAAATCATATCAATAATTAGTTCAATTTAAATTCTAGGAGTCCTAAGCAACAGATTATATTATACTGATCAAATCTCTCCTTTATCTTCATTTCTTTTCTTAGTATGTTTATTTTACATTTACATAATGATCTGTTTGTGTTACTCTGTTTAATAAACAAACTGTATCCTGCTTTAAACTGGAAAATACTTGGATATATTCTCACCACTAACTTTTCTTACATTTCTATGTAGTGTGGTTGTGGATAAAAGTTTATTTTATATTAACTACTTGGAATAAGGTGATTTCCATATAGATAGGACTAAGTCTCAACTTGAGACTGAACATCTTGTATTCAATTCCGTTTTGTGTTTTTTTGCATTACTTTATCTTTAATATTTGAAACTAAATATATTTTAAACTATAAATTGAACCACAACATTGATAATTTTACTTAATTAGTATTTTTATATTGTATTAATTAATTTAATTGATTTCAGAAGAAAAAAATCATAATTAATTTTACAGAGACCGTATCAATATTTTTAGAAATATTTTCAATGAATAAAATTATAACGATCTATTATTTTGGTTAGTTAGATCATATAAAAATTAAATTAAGGATTATATTTAAACCCATTTTAACATAAAAATTTTATTTAGTTATCAATTCAACCCCATTTGAGATACTCACTCTACCCAAAATTTGGTATTATAGGTTTTTATCTTTGGTATCAATGTTTTTCAAAACATTTCAACAATGATTTTAGTTATGCTTTAAATATCCTAAATTTATGTTTGTTATAGATGTAATTTTTTAAATGGATAGTAGACCAGAAGTTTTTTCTACTAACAGACCTCATTTTTAATGGAAATTTTTATGCTCAATGTTATATCAAGATGAAAATACATACATAAAGTATAGGTTTTGAGATCGGGTCAACTATTGATGATAATTGTGAGTTACCTAAGGAACTATAGAATATTGGTATTATTCTACTAAATAGCCTTTAATATTAATTGAAAATTAATTAATTCCCTTTATTTTGATTGAGGATATTAGTAATTCAATATAATTTTAGCTTGTAAAATATCCTTTGAAATTTGGGAAACACTAGTTCTTTCTCATGAAGGAACAACCAAATTTAAAGAGATGAGATTGAATAAATATACTATTAGTTATGGTACATTTATGATGAAGCCTAATAAAATGATTCAAATGTATCTCATGTTTAATGAAATCGTGAACACCAAGAGCTCTTTGGGAAATCTAGTATCTGATAATGATCAGATCATGATATGACTCAGATGTCTTCCTCAAATATGGAGAGGGACATCATTGTCAATTATAGAGTCTTGTGATACTACAAAACATCATGTTATAGAATTAATTGGTATTTTAATGATATTTTAAGTAAATATAAGATTAAAAAAATAAGAGGATGTTGAGATAAAAATAAATTAAGTATCTTACAAGTGTAATACATCCAAACAAAAGGAAAATGAAAATACACAAGCTAAATGTTCTAGTGATAGTGAGTCACCATCAGAAAGTGATGAGGAAATGGCCCATTTATCCAGATGATTCAAAATGATTTTTAGGAAGAATAAATTTTTCAAATCAACTATCTATAAAGGAAAGTATGATTTTATGTGAACATGGAATAAATATTGTAAATAAGATGATAATACAGATGAAATAACCTATTATGAGTGAATGTGAAAATGGCATGAAAAGTTAGACTTTACAAGGATAAAATATAAAAACAAATATGAGGACAAGGATAGAAATTTCAAGAAGTCAAGAAAGAAAGTTAGAGTGACTATGAAGATACCTCCAATGACACTACCTCTTACCCTAATGATAAGTATACCAGAGCCAACATGTTCTCATGACTAATGTCACTGAGGTACCTATTGTATCATATGTTCTTACTACTGATCATTCTGAAAGTGAATATAATGAAGATGATATGTCTGAAAATGAAATTTTGGAATATTGTAATATTCTTGAGGACAATTTTAAATAACTAAGAGACAAATATAATGTTATGAAAATACCTCATTCTTTATCTTATAATATTAAATACTATTTATCTGTTAAAAAAATAATTATCAGTTGTAAAAGGATAATATAAAATATAAATTTTCTAATGAAAAAACGAAGATGGATTTAGAAAAGGATATCAATGGAATAGAAACTCATACTGCGATTTTAGGTATACACGTTTCTCTAAACAATTTTTTCGGTATAGGTTACCAACCTAGATAGAGAAGAATAGTTAAGAGCACATTTGTTCCAAAATCAAATTATAAAAGCTCTACTACTTGTTATTTTTAAAAAGGACCAAGAAAAGTGTTTATTTAAAAAATCTTGTAGTTTATTTATAAGAAACTTATTTATCAAATTTTGGTTCCTAAATCCCTAATTACTAACACATATAGACCCAATAAAATTTGGGTACCAAAATCAATTCTTCTATAAATTATGTTTTGATAGAAATCTACTTGAAGACGTCCTTTTAAAGTATATTTTACATAGACAGAGGATGATCAAGGTATATAAAAGGATAATATTCTAGCTTCAAAATTCTAATAATGGTTTATGGTGGTCATGAAACCTTTGGTAAAAATGTTAAATGGATATCATTGGCCTTGGACAAATTTGTAACATCAATTCCATTTTAATTTAAAAATAAATATTTTTTGACGGTTTGAAGTATACTTTTTTTAGAAATTCACAATTATGTGATAATGGTATTCAGGTTAAATTTGAAAAAAATTACCATAATGTTTTTTATTCTAAATATTCTTTATTTTTTGATGCCTTAAGGAATGAAATTGTTTATGTTGTTGATATTTTTTTAAATTTATCAAAATGCTTCCTGCTTAAATAATTTTTATAATGAAGCTTTGATTTAACATAAGATACATGGCCACTATAATAGTAGATCACTTAGGAAGATTACTCAGAATTTTTTAGTCAAGGATATATCAAAACTATATTTCCCAAATAACAATTTCTATAACCCCTATCAAAAAGTTAAATAGAATAATATTAATTTTAAATCAGTGAAAGAAGATTCAAATTCTCAACCTCTTATGTTGGATCATATGGATTTATTTGGACCATCTATATTTTCTAGTATAAATTGGAAAAAACAATGTTAATGTACTAGAAGATAAATTTTTTAGATATACTTTGGTGTTATTTTTAGCTCACCAAATTGAAGAACATCCTTATTTCACAATGTATTCTACATCTATAGAAACCCTAACTAGACATAAGATTAAGACATTAAGAATTGATCATGGTCATGGTTTACAAAATGAATAAATTAAATCCTTTTTCTCATAAAATGAATATAGTCAAAACATCCCTACTCTTAGGATTCCATGGAGATATAGAGGTAATTTAAATAACACTTCAAGAGATATCTGAGACTATGATAAATGAATATGACAAACATATATACCTTAGGGAAGAGGTTGTGAACACAACCTGTTATACAATCAATAGAGTGTTAATTACACTAATCTTAAAGAAAACCCTTTGTGAGGTTTGGAACATCAAAAAAGCTATGGTCAATTAATTTAGATTTTTGGGTTGAAAATCCATTTTCCTTCACACTAAGGATAATCTAAAATAATTTACCTCCAAAAGTGATGAGGAAAATTTTCCTCGGTTATTCAACCTCTAGTAAATATTATATATTTTTCAATAAATAGACCAATAATATAGAATAATATGTTCCCATAAAATTTAAAAAATAGATCCAAAGGAGAAGAAGACCTATTTAGAAATCCTAAAGGATGATTTATCTTCTCTGAACATAAATTAAAAACATAATGGTTCTCCTTAAAAGCAAGAAGAAAAGGTACCCTTTTCTGAAGTACTTATGGGACTTGATCCTGAACCTATAGTGAATTATGAGCAGAGATATCCATCTTTTTATAGTGATTTTAAGACCCTTATATTCCAAACATTAAATTATATAGTTGGAGTCCTTGATACTAGTAAATAAACTAGTGATTATCTAAGTAATCAAGATGAACATCAAGACTTCTTATCACTTCTAGAACCAAAGAACATCAGTGATGAAATTAATTATCAATTGTGGGAATTGAAAATGCAAGAAGAAATAAAATGATTTGAAAAAAATAAAGTAAGGTAACATGTGGATAGACCCAAGGAAACATTGACTATAAGAACTAAATGGGTGTTTATAAAAAAGGTATATGAATTAGGATTGATTGGAATAAATAAATCTAGACTAGTTGCAAAAGGGTATTGTTAAGAAGAAGGGATAGACTATAAAGATACCTTATCACCAGTAACAATAATTCAATCCATTTAAATACTAAAAGCCTATAAATTCATCTTTATTTCATACATTATCCAATGGATATAAATAGTGCATTCTTAAATGGGTATATAATTGAGGATGATTTGGTAGAACAACCCCCTGGTATTCAAAAACCACATTTTCCAAACCATGTTTTAAAATAAAAAAATATGTATATGGTTCGAAATAATTTCCAAGATCTTTGAATGATTGGATCATCACTTTTATTTTTCAAAAATGGTTTCAAAAGGTATATCAGATCCTTCCTTTTTATGTAATAAATTTCAAAAGATTTCTTAGTTTTAAAAATTAATATTGATGATATTATTTTTGGGCCTTTAAGAAATTAATTTTGTAGTGAGTTTTCAAAGATAATGAAAAATGAATTGAAAATATTTTAATGGTTGAACTCAAATTCTTTCTTGGTTTTCAGATTTTTTAAAATAAAGAAGAAATTATTGTAAATCATAGTATATATACAAAATATCTCTTCTAATTTTTTATTTGGATAACACTAAGAGTAGTGATACTCCTATGAGTACCACATATAAATTATCTCTTCTTAAAGCTAGAAAACTAGTTGATTAAAATATTTATAGAGTTATGATTGGAATTATTCTATCTCTTACTACTATCCTTAATGATATTATTTTTAGTGTGTGTATGTGTTCTCATTTCCAATAAAATATAAAATAGACACACTTATTTTCCATAAAATGAATTTTTAAATACCTAAAATGTGTTACAAATTTAGGACAGTTTTACCCAAGTGGACTAGAATTTGACATGGTTAGTTATTTAGATTTTTATTTTGGTGGATGTAAGTTAGATATAAAAATCACATCTAGAACATGTCACTTGTTAGGTATGTTACTATAATATTGGTGTAGTAAGAAAAACAATTCTTCTTTCTCTACTGCTGAAGCTAAATATATAGCTATAGGTCGCTATTGTGAACACATTTTGTGGATGAAACAAAAATTACTAGAATATGGATATCAATTCTGACAGGTCCTTATAAACTATGACAACAAAAGTTCTATAAATATTTCCATGAATATTGTATTACATTCGAGAACAAAAAATATTGATATAGGATATCACTTTTTGAGAGATCATTTTAAAAAAAATATATAAATTTTTAATACATTTCTACATAATATATTATTTATAATATATTTACTAAGATGATTAATTCAATGAGATTAAATGAAATAAAACATGATCATGGAATCATAAATTTTGGTTATATTTAATTTTCTAGGACTCATCATTGAGTTTTTCTCACTATTATGATTTATCACTGTTGAAGATTTATCACCATTTAAGTTTTCCCAGCATTGTGATGTCTCATAGTTAATGTTTTCTCACCCTTTTTATTTCTCACCACTAATGATTTATCACTATTTATTTTTTATTACTATTATGATTTCTCACCATCGATGTTTTTTCACCATTGTGAATGTATCACCATTGGGAATTTCTCACCGTTTTGAATGCCTCACCAGTGAAACTTCTCAACATTGATACTTCTAACCATTATATTTCTCATGAATTTATCAATTTTTAGTTTCACATTTATTTTTTTAAACTACTGGTTTTAATTTTTTACTGGTTATTTTATTTAGGATTTGACTAATATTTTTCCTAATTTCTAATTTTCATCATTTATATCCCTAAAATCACAAATTAAATAAATGTAATAATTTTCTAGTTCCAACACTCACTATATCCTTGTGAATTTTTTTTCTTCATCCCTATGGGATCCTTTTGTCCCAACCTTTTGACCTTCCTTTTACCTTCAACTAAGATAAATGCGCCAACCGCGCTGACCTCCATAGATAGAGTAAAGCATCCATCTGAATATTCTCAAATCAAGTCCTGCCCAACAAAGAAAAAAAAGGGGAAATAATTCATCCAGATCTATTTGAACCAATGATCCCTAAGCTTGCGAAAAGAGTTGTAGTACCCAAGATTTAAGTACATGCTAAATGACTACTTTCTTGTAATTCATTAGTGTTGAGAGTTTTTCGAACTATGGATGGAAGGAATGGTTCACATAAAATGATATACTTATCTATCCTAGGTTGGTATAACAGTATTATTAGTATGTATAATTTGGTTTTATAGAAAAAGAATAATACTTGGTGCAAATCAGGATTAATGGTTATAGAACTGCCTTTTCATAACTGGTGGGTTGACTGTTTAAATGTTCCACATGAAGTTGTGTTTAATGATTTTCAAGAAATGATTCAAAAATCTAGTGACGAATTAAATTATGAATATGATCTTAATTAGTAAACATGTGGTGTTATTTGAATGAATCCATTTTTCTCTTATTTATATGAATAATGTAGTTTGTTTTTTAAATTCATCTAGAATATTTTCTACTCATGAAAGGGTGACTCTTATACATTAAAGTATCAAGATGTCAATTTGTTATGCCTTATGAAAAGAGGACATAAAATAAGCCTCTGCATATTTCGTATGATTCACATGAAGTAAATGTGTAATACAACTTTGACCACAAATTCTGTAATCTATCCCAAGTTTATTTCCTCGATGTTAAAAGGCAACGCTTTTGTTAGTGAAGATGAATAGTTGGTTATGGATTGAAGTGGTTACTATATCACTAGAATTATTTTTAGAGTGAATAAAATAAGTTCAAACCCTTGGGAAACACAATTGGTATGTGATAATGAAAAAATATATGATGAGCTCAGCCTTTTTGACCACCCATCTAGACCAAGAGATCATTATAAACCCTATTCTATATCTTGATGATATTGTTGACTATTCTAATTTTTTTGAGAAATAAGAGGTTGTTTCTTCTAAAGATGAATAGGATAAATAATTCTATGTGGATGATGAAAGTGACCCTAAGCTTCCTCCTAACTCTCCTTCTATTATATATAGGTCCTTTATCCCTGCTAGGACACTCCCTAAAGGATAAAAATCCTAAAAAGAAGAATTTTATGAAGATAAGACAAAGGTATTTGGATAAGAGAAGTTCAAGAGTAATAAAAAATATTATATTGACAATGGTGGTGAAGATTATGAAGAATATGAAAATGAATAAGAGGATGGAAATATATATATGCTAATAATAATGATGATGATGATGATAGAGAATCATAATCAGATGGTCTCAATGGTAGAATGAGAAAGAAGGATGTGGAAATTCCTTTATCTCTTATGACTTATCCACATGATGATTTGTCTAAATCTAAGGAAGTGCCATCTATTGTTGGTGATGTTGAAAAATCTATTAGAGAAGGAAAGAAAGAATATTTTGAGGGGCAGAAATCTCCAAGTTTCAAGATTCACCACATTGTTGATGCTACTGTTTCTATAAATAGTGTGAATATTGATGATTATTAGACTGTGTCATATCATGTTTTCATTGAGAAATTGATATTTATCGGTATTGTTAACAAAATAGATGTTGAGTATGTTGAGAAAGTTGTTGATGAATAGAGGACTATTGAGAACCCTGTTAGTGTATCTATTGTAGTGGTATCTAAATTTTCTGCTTTAGTTTTTGAAATACTTGATAATACTTTTGGTAGTTGGGAAGACTCTATATATGACTAATTGGACAAGTTTCCAAGTACAGTTGTGAGTCAACCAAAGAATAAAGGACCTAATCATCGGGGAGAAAATGATCCTGAGGGATCAGTGGTTTTTTAAAAGGTTGGGGTCAAAGCCTTAATTTATTATAAAAACAAAGACCTCTTTAGTGTAGTCGAAGGAGACCCATTACATAGCCTGAAGGCCAAATGCCAAGTGGTCTGAATACAAGGCTTCAAAGCCCATTTTTGGCCCAAAGGACCCCTGTATGAACAGTACTTCTATAGTACCCGCCCTGCTACAATATTGCCACTGCTACATTACCTGTTATAGTGCCCCTATAGCTACAGTTTCAATACTCATATAGTACTCTTACATTACCCTAATGTAGTACTGCTGTATTAACATAGAAATTTTTCCCTGCCCAGATTTCATCTTGGGTCTTTTGGATACCTAGAAGGATCTAGTACCACTTGGGTACAGGCTCGTTGGAAAAACATGTGTAGGGTAATGCTCGCCTCCCACTGGGTGGCCCCTCCATACCCCGAGAGCACCACACATTCCCTAGCTAGTAAAATGGCTTTGAATTGCCTTGTGCATAATATGCACAATGTCCGAGTCTGGAGGGAATCGAGCATGGGGCAGTTCTCACCGAGAGTGAGGGGTACAACCATCCTGAGGGATCCCTGATTGACTAGATTGATGCTTCTGTAAATTTATAAAGGTTTGATTTAGATCAAACTACATCTACACCCACTCCATCTATCCCACCGGTTCTTATTGATGTAGTCACCAATGGTGTTCTAGATGTTTTGGTTTAATGGATGTTTTCTGAGTTTTATGAGAAGTTGAGAAACCAACATGTTTTGTCTACAAAACTATGTGAAATGGATTCAATATATTTTTTTAAATTGGTGATACTCCATTTTCAACCAAATATGATTCACCATATCAAGGAAGTTGAAATATAAAATTTAACTTTGGATTGTTGTTTGGATTATTTAAAATCCACTATGGATGATATGTAATATTATTTTTTTGATTCATTTAATTTTTTTATTGAACATCATACCTCTAAGGCTTCTTGTTATTCTACTGCTATACCTCCTTCTAATTATGTTGAATTGCTAATATCTTGTGTGTAAGAAGAACTCAGTGGTCTTCTATGTTGTTTTTAGGTGTTTCTCCTTCCATAACTATAGTAATATTTAGAAATTTAGAACATGACTATGATTTTTTTCATAGTATGATTCTAGAATATATGAAGGATATAACAGTAGATTGGGAGACTATAAAAAAATTCAAGTATTATCTATCAATGATTTTTACCATGCGTAATATGGATACTCACTTTATATTATTGGTATAAAATCTAAGGATGACTTGAGTTTCTCATGATTTCAAGGTACATGTAATCTAGTTGAAATTTATGACTTCTTTACTTTATAGATTTATAGAAGAAAATCCGGAATTTTTCAGTTCAATGGAATGAGGTGTAAATAGAATCATGGATTTTATAATCCTTATCAAACCATTTCTTTATGTGAATGGAACTGTAGTTGTAACTCATGAAGGGATTATAGTGACAACCCTTCTCACTCCCCCTACTAGAGATATATAATTCTTTAGAGATGATGTGAATAAATATCCTCATGCATATTTTTCATCAACATTCCAATTTTTTATCCTATCTCCCAAGGAATTTTTCGAGCACCTCATTCCCATCATCATCTGAGAGCCTGAACCTATTTTAGCTTTCATTGGTGTTCTTATTTCGGTTCAAGTTGTTACCTCAATGTCTTCTATTCAGAATTATTCCTCAAATAATGAAAAGGGGAAAGAACCTTTGGATGTTTCATCCAAACCCAGAGATCATTGATTGGACATTGGGTGTTTTATAGGAAAATTTTTGTGTCACTTTTTGTTGAACATTTTGGATGGCTTTTTAATGATTTTTTCAAAATGGAAATATTTCTAATTATTCATATTCAATTTTTCTATTACACTTCTATTATCTGTACACTTTATGATAATACCAAAATGGGGATATGTATATGGAATTTAATTATAATTGATATTTATCTCCATCCTTATATGTTTATACTTTAATTCTATACTATATGATATCATTATTTTCCTTTAATACCTTATTGATATGTGTAAAATTTTCCCTTTGATGCTATGTGTTTTCAATTTATTTCCTAGATATAGTCTACTTATTATCATGTATAGGTTGTGTATGTTCTTTACATTAAATGCCTCTAGTTTTCTGTGATTCCATCTATATAAACTGTCATGATTTACCTTTGATGTTGTCTATATAAAATACCAATATTTTTTATCATCAAAAAGGGGTATATTGTTGACCTCCTTGTTTAATGATCACCAAGTCATATTTAGTATGATGTTAATGAGATTTATTTCTTAGGATTTTATTTCATATAATAAATCATAGTGGAGAAATTATGAATAAGTCTAAAATAACCACTAATGGGGTTTAGTCACTCCCATCAAAGACTCATTACCAAGGATGACTCAAAACTATGATCAAAAATTGGATATGTATGGGTGACACTCACTGTCATCTTTGAGACATCGCTAGAATGAAAAAAATGCTAAGTATTAGAATGTCTCACAACCATCTTGATCCACCATTAGCATGGCTCAGTGCTAGATCAAGACACTTCCTATGTGTCTCATCGCCAATGTGCCTCACTATTCCAAAATTGTCACACCTCTAAAGGATTAAAATACATAATAGAAACTACCCAAAGAAGAACCTCTAGAAGAGTCACTAGTAGACGATTCATCATTAGATGAGTCACCACATGATTCTAAGTCCCCATTCTAAATACCCAGTGCTATTATCTTTATATTTGTTTGATGTTACTATTTCTAATGGATAGTTTATTGAATTTAATGATAAAATATATTGTAATAATTGTTACTAATTTTGAGAAAAATATTCATTATATTCTATATCAGAACATGAAAAATGAGAATAAAAAGATCCAATTGATTCTTCTTTCTACTTCCAATGATAAAAGATCGAAAAGACTCCCTCATGATATATAAGAGACGTACAGAAGTGTTGAAGTGGAACATATAGACACAGACAAAAATACACATTTGTTTTGAGATAAATCGCATTCCAAGAACTTGAATATTTTTAATTATTATTACACTTTATTTAGGAATCATAAGTACAACATACATCTAGTGCCTTCTTGTAGCCAAGAATAATGAGTTTATGACACTCTATTACATAGAATCTGTTGAAACATGTTTCATGCCTCATTTCAATATATTTTCAAGGATTAATATGGAGTAGTGGATATGAAACCTAGAAACGCTATCGCTTCTAATCATTTATTTGTTCTGTCTGTTTATTTTTCATTTGGATTATGATCATTGTGGGTTACTCTATTAATTACGCACACTATCTCATTCTTTGAATACGAAGATACATGGATATCTTCTCAAAACTATTTTTACCTTCTTTCCCACGTGTTGTGGTAAGGTCATATTATGACCTATTATCTTTTTTATTCACACATAAACTATGGAAGAGGCCCCTATATATCCTAGATAGTTTTAATACTATTTTATAACCCAATTTATGTAGTGGATCAATGTTTACTTTATATAAACTTCTTTGCATCAGGTTATTTCAACATGGAGAGGACTAAGTCATAGCCTGAGACTGAACCTCTTGTATTCAATTACACTATTTTTTCATTATTTACATTATCATTATTATTTTAAACTAAATCAATTTTAATGTGTAAAAACTAATACATTGATCGTTATCCTTAATTACTGTTTTTATAAGGTTTTAATTAAGTAAATTGATTTCCAATGTAAAAGTGTTTTCATAATTATTTTTACTAAGACCTAATCAATATTGTGAGAAATATTTTAAAATATTTAATATTAAAAAGTTCTATTTTTGTGGTTTATAGGGTTTTATTTAAATGCATTAGGGTAATATTTTTTGATATATTCAAGTAGAATTTTTTATTGGGTACTCAATTCACCCCACTCTTGAGATAGTCACTCCAACCAAAAAAACATTTAAAGAAATATTTGAAATCATAAACCTTTTTAAAATCTTTTTTCTATGAAAATTATCTTCAAATATCATATTTAAAAACATTTTTAAAAATATTTTCTAAAATACGGTTTTTGAAATTCATGGAATGTGTCTTAAAGACAGAAAATTGAGACAAAACTACTTTACTAATTTCATAAATTTTGAATCATAAACCCCATGAAAGAGATATCAAAAAAAATTTTAAATACCCATAAATATATTTTAATGAGCATCGAATATATTCATGGGTGGTATATACAACATAAATGATAAATGATTTGTGAATTAGGCATAAATCTCACAGAAATGAAAGTGAAACAAGAAATCCCATTACCTTATGTCTTGACACTATTCTTACTCAATCAAACATCATGTATAATAAACATAAGTTTAATATAACTCAATCGTATAACCATATCATTATATATAATACCATTTAAGGGTTTATATTACCTTTTTATTAACACTTCAATGTAAAGGTTCTATTTCAGGTAATATCTGCTTTGTTTTTCGTATGTGTCTTAATTTGTTATATTTTCAGTCCTCATACTTATATCATGATTATAAGAATATAAAAAATTATATAAATATAATTTATAATCATTATATTTATTTATAATAATCTATGTAAAAAAATTGAAAATTAAATACATCATTTATGGAGACGGTAGGTCATACGTATGCATAAATGTTGTTTTTGTTTTCTTATCATATTGAAACAAAATAGGTAAATGAAATATATTTGTATATATAAAAAATATAGAAGAATTATTATTTCATATAAATAATATATGTTTACTAAACCCAACATTAATACATTCCATGTAGAGCGTGAATGAATCACATTACATTATGAAGGTGGTAGTCCACACTTCCCCAAAATAAATTATCGTATTTACACAAAATGGAAGTGCATGAAGTTATGTGTTACATAATAATTATATAAGAATAAAAAAATCATAAATATTATATATATGATATTAAAATAGAGTCTCCATCATAATTCCCAACCATGATAGGTGGTAAACAAATGAAGGACATCGTTTCGTGGCATTATAGTTCACTATACAATAGAATAGTATGTTCATTACCCATTAAATGGATGTGTATATAAGTATAGATCAAACCCTTAGATTAAAAACATTTGAGAATATTTAAGAACCTTATTTTATATAATAATTATGGAATAATAATATTTGAGGGGTGGAAAATGAAAATAAAAAAAAGAGCATGGGGATGGATGTTACCTCTTCTTTGGATAACTCTTCTTCATTTGCACCAAAGGGAATACTTTGATGGATTTATTCCAAAATAGAGGCTTATATAATGAAGGGAATACTTTTTTGAGGTTTCTTATACAGATTGTTTTCTGGTCTAAATGGATTTAGAGGTGTGAATGAGTGGGAGGGGCGAGTGTCTTTTTATAACGGAGGATGAGTGGCATTCTTGTAAATTTTTTCAAAGGAAATTTCATCCATGTTCTTCCAATGTCAATTGACTCCAATAAAGGTAAAAATCAGAGAAAAGGAATTATAAGACCTATGTGTGAACATAAAATTTATTTTTTATATGTTTATAGTTCATTTTGGTTCTTCCATTCATGGTTTAGTCCATTGGTATGTAATTTTTCTCTTAATTGAAATAATTATTTTTAATCTCATCCACTAATATTTTTGGTCAAAAAATATGTTCATATTATTATAAATTATAAATTATTATTACTATAATTATGGAATCTATTTTTCCAAATTCTAATCATATTAGTGTAGAAATTAATTTAAATTTAATCTCGTAGACGAGTCGGGACAGTATGTATTTTAAGAAAAAAATGTTTACAAGGTTGAAATGTTTTGATATCCAGTTTCATTGTGAAATTGGTTCCAATGACCAAAATTTGATTAATATATATATAATTAATCTCATTAAAAATTAAAATAAAATAAAACATAATTTAACTATATAATTAAATGAGATGAAAAAGTAGTTTGGAATTAACATTTAGTCTTTTTCACTATTCATCCCAAAATGATGTTTTGTAGA
Organism: Viscum album; assembly: GCA_963277665.1. Classification (NCBI taxonomy): domain Eukaryota; kingdom Viridiplantae; phylum Streptophyta; class Magnoliopsida; order Santalales; family Viscaceae; genus Viscum; species Viscum album. The sequence goes on from OY728157.1 coordinate 502,532,693, forward strand.
ACAATTTGAAAATTTCACCATAAGATAATTTTTAAATTACATATTACACATTTATGTTTATTTAATTAAATTAAATTTCTAAAAGTGTCTAAAATTAATTTTATTTTTCTTCATAGAAGGACATAAAAGGCAGTTTCTTTTTTGAAAATTGTATTTTTTTTATCACATAATGACATTACTATAAACATTGTTTGTGTTATAATCAATATATTTTATTTATATAAAACCAAAATAAATAGTTTTTAAAAATTATTTTTTATACTTCTTGTTACTAATGTTAATTGATATGTTCGAAATATCCCATTTAAATTATTAAAATAATAAAATGTTGTTTCATAGATACTCAGTGTTGTGTGTAATGCATGAAAATTTAGTATTGTTTGTAGCGTAAGATTTATTTTTTATAGACTATAAATAATGTTTGATATAGAGTGTAATGAAATGCATGAAATCAATAAAAAATAATTTATTTGAGAAAAACAGTTCATAAAAACACAGGGTGTTATATTATACCCCCCTTAAAATGAATTTCTCCCTTGAAATTTGTTATTATAAAACAACAAATTAAGGATACTTATACTATATCATATCCTCAAGTTCCCACATTTATTACTCTAACTGTTTATTTATCCAAATAAACATTGACCTGGTGAGTTGTCTTGTTTTGTTGAACTTTATATGTATGATCTAGAATTTGAAATGGTTGGTCCTCATAAGAAAGATCATAATCCCTCTATATGAATTATGAATTTATTACATGTGATGTGTCTAGTATGTACTTACTTAGGAGAGATACATGGAATGTGACATGTAATTTAGAGATATTTAGAGGAATTTACAAGTGATAGGAAAATGTTTTGATATGTTCGTGAATCTCAAAGGGACTAATATATCTAGGGTTTACTTTACCTTACCTCCCAAAACTTATAACTTTATTCCATGGAGAAATTCATAGAAACACCTTCTCTTTAACATCCAATTATATATCACTATAATGGTTATTAATATTACTTATTTTTTGAATTTGAGCTACCATTATATAATGCTAAATGGTTTTTATATTACCTTCCATTTCTTCAGTTATCCCAAGTCCCAGTAGATTTATTTCTCTAACATCATCCAAAAAATTTGGAGATCTAAATTTCTTCTCATATAGGTCTTTATAGGGACCTATCTAAATTCTAGAGTTAAATATGTTATTATAAAAAACTCAACTATAAGAATGTTTTTATCGCAACCACCTTTGAAATCCAATGAACAAGATCACAACATATCCTCTAGTGTATGAATTGTTCTTTTAGACTAACCATCTATATAAGGATAAAAAAGAAGTGTTGAAACTCAACTCTGTACCATGTTCTTTCTAAATAATTTTCCAATACATTGAGTAAACCCATGGATCCTGATTAGATAAAATTGATAGTGGTACACCATAAAACCTTGCGACTTCAATAATTTATATCATGGAAAGCTGACCCAAAGCGAAGTATTCTCTAATAGTAATGAATTTCACTGGACTAGTAAGGTGGTAAACTACCACCCATATATAATTAAACACCTTAGAGGATTTGGGGAGTCCAAGAACAAAATCAATATTGATATTCTACCATTTCCATTATAGAATGGGTAATGGATGCAACATCCCCTTAGACTTTTTTCTTTCTTCCTTAACTCGATGGAATACCAAACATCGATATGAAAACTCTACAATATCCTTCTTCATGCCATCCCACCAGAATTACTCCTTCAAATATCTATATATCTTCATAATTCTAGGATGAATAGAGAATTATGAACTATGGGCTTCCTCTAAAAACACATTCATCAAATGTAGTATTGAAGGAACAATAAAACGGTACCTGAACATTATCATTTTATCCTGATTAAGGACAAACTCAGTAACATTTCAAACTTTTTTGTAGCTCTACATATTCCATCTACACCTCATTAATCATCACATACAAAAATGGTTGAATATTCAACTGATAAAGATAATATTTATCCCCTTACTTCCTCATTTATATATCCAACCATTACATATCTATAAATATTTGATTTTTGTGACCCTCATTATAGATAATCATGTAGGATTCTTTTAAATCAAATCATAATCCACCTTGTTTTCTTTACCATGGTGGTAATTGGATGAGTAGTTATAGTCCTTTATTCTCTCTAACCATCTTCTTCGGCTTATGTTCAACAACATCAATGTGAATATATATTTAAGACTTTTATAATCAGTATATATAACACGAATTTATCTATAAATATAATTCCTCGCCATCTTTTATAAAAACATTAATACTGATAAATCCAAATCATGAGTTGGGTAATATTTATCATGAATCTACAACTGTGTCAAGTAATAAGCAATAACCATGTTATTATTCCAAAGAATGCATCCCAATCCATTCTTGGATTAATCACTACAAATTCCAAGACCTTCTCCACTATAGGTTAATGTATGAATAAAGGTGATGACCAACATTTTTTTAGTTCATTGAATTTGTAATCACATTCATATGTCTTTAGAAACTTGGAACCTTTCCAAGTTAGCTTGTTTAGAGGATTTTATAGTCCTAAAAAATTCTCCAAAAATTTTCAATGATATCTAGATAATCAAAGAAAACTATAGGTGTCAGTCACTATTGATGGTCTATGAAAACATTTAATACCCTCCATATTTAATGTATATGCACTTATACCATCTCCTGAGAATATGTGACCCAAAAATGAAATCTATAGTACCCCCAATTTGAGGTATGTGGCCTTTTTTATGCTTTTTATGTGTTTAAAGTGCATGGGATGAGTTGGGAAGAGGTTGGGAGAGTTTGGAATGGTTTGGGATGAGTTTGGAGGCCTTTAAAGGGGTGAATGGTTCGAGCACGGTTAGTAGAAACCATGTGGGTTCTCTAGGAAACAGTGCAGGGGAGACAATAGGTTTTTCATGGCCGGTGCACGGTTTTCCAAACTGTGTGAGGAAACTATGTGGAACCTTTCTCTCGAGGCAGTAGTGTGCGCACGGTTAGCGCACAGTTTTCCAAACCGTGCAGGCTAACCCTGCGACCACTTAAAAATAGGGTTATAAGTTCCGGGCTCCCTCAGGCTTGACTTAAAACACTCCAATATTTCTCCCACTCGAGCCTCACACGGGATTTCGGGTTCTCAGGGGTTAGAGGGGCTCTCCCACTCGGTTTGGAAGGATTTTGAAGAGGTTTCTTGGCAGTTTGAAGGTGGTTTCTCCTGGGTAAGTCTTATCTCATGGTTTCTTTGTGTTTTACTCTAGATTTGATCTTCCCTCTCTCTTGGTGTTCTAGACCTACACTTGTTGTGTGTAGATCTAGGGTTGGGGTTTCCTTGAATGATGTTTCTATGGATTGTGGATGTTAGGGAAAGGGATATAGAGAGGTTTCGAGGGTGCGTTTGCCGGATTTGAGGTGCGGTGGCTTGTGGGTCGATATCTCGGGAACCCTAAAGGTGGGTGGCTTATCTCTCGACTCCACATGGTTAGAACTAGTGACTTGGGTTTTCATTAAATTTTATTTCTTTAAATTAATTTCCAATGTGATGTGTGATTCTTAGGGGAAACCCATTTTGTGATGATTTGGGTTTTTTTGGAAAAATGGGTTAATATTGTGAAAAGGGGTTTTACAGTGGAATGTTCTCATTGTCAAATTTTAGAATTTAGATTTTAAAAATTGTTGCTTGTCTTCGGTTAAGGAAATGGTTTATGAAAATGGATTTCAATAAAGAAGTTTTTTTGTTGAATCGGGGTTTTGACATGGAAAATAGTTTGAGGTTGTATTCAATAAATGCATGATTTATTTAGGTAACTTGACATGTTATTGTTGGAATGTTGTTTGGAATAATTGGTTGAATTGGTATGGGATATTGTTGGGTTGTTTGATGTTGGTAATTGTGGATTGAAATGTTGTGGGGATTTTGGTGATGGGAGTGAAGTCCCACACCCGTGATGGTCGGGTGATGTGTGTAAAGTCCCACACTAATGATGGGCGCGAAGTCCCACACTATAAAAGGTGAATGAGTTGGGTGGGAAGTCCCACCGTTTTGATTTCATTGTTGTGAATGGGTGAACGAGTTGGGCGTAAGTCCCATAGTTTTGATTGCTTTGTTGTGAATGAGTGAACGTGTTCGGTGGAAGTCACATCGTTTTGATTGATTTGTTGTGCATTAATTCTCAAGATGGAATTTTTGTTCTAATGTGTAAATGTTGGAATGGTTGTGGCTTGTTTGGTTAGCTTTCCCTTGGTTGATTGGTTTGGGTGTGATGGCTTGGTAAGGGCATGTTGGGATTATGAAAATGGTTGCACTTGTGATTTATTTTATATAAACTATTTTATATAAATTTTCTAACAGTTTTATCCTCGTGGCATGTGTAGGGAAGTCATTTGGGGAAATCCTACTGAGTTTTAGTACTCACCCCCTGCTTTGGCACATTGGTGTCTTTACAGATGTTGTGTACCGTGACATGGGAAAAGGTAATGCATTCCCCCTCCTTTAGTGGATTATTCTGATCCCTTATTGGGCTTGGAGCTTGGATCTTGGTGTGGAGTTGTGGTGCTATCATGGCTGGTGGTGTTTGATGGTTTAGTTTCCACAGTTTACTCGGATGTTTTGTGGACATGTCGAGTTGTATTGATTTTGAGTTATGTTGTGGAACAACTTAGTTTTCTTTTTGGGAATGCATGGTTTGAAAATTTATTTTACACGCATCATATAGTAGTTGTTTGTGGATGGTTTGGTGGGTTTTTTCTTAAGGGAAAATCATTCCCCAACTAAATCTTCAAGCCCTCGGCATTTATTTCGAGCCTTTGGAATCTTGGGAATGTTTCTTAAGGCCAAGTAGTCCTCACCTCCTCCTCAAGCCAATGAGGTAGGGGTGGGGTGTTACAAAACCTTTTTCATCCTTATTTCACAGTTTTTAAATTTTTCATATAGTTTCTCCATCCTTCATGTCATTAGTACAGTTCTCAAGTGGTCTTCATGCTCTTTGATTATCGTGGAATTTATAAGGATACCATCTATAAGAACTACCACAAATAGATCAAGGTAATCTATAAATACTTTATTAATCTAATCCATGAATATAGAAGTGGGATTATTAAGAGTAAAATGTAGCACTATATATTCGTAGTATTCGTACCTTGTTCGGAATGTCCTCTTGGGTATATCATAATTCTTGAACCTCAATTTATGATATACAAAACAAAGTTTAGTCATTGAAAAGTATTGATCTATTCAAATTTTATCATACAAGAAATCAATATGATAAATATGATACTTTTTCTTGATATTGATCATGTTCAACTCATGATAATCAATCCATAGTTGCATTGATCTGTATTTATTTTTCATAAAGATAACAGGGTGCACCTTATGGTGAAACACTATGCCTAATGAATCCATTATCAAAGTTTTCTTGGAGTTTCTCAATCAATTACTACAACTCGATTGGGTCCATTCTATAGGTAGTATTTGAAATTGGTTTGGAACTATGTATGATTTTTATCGATATTTCAACTTCACATTTGGGTGTAAGACTAGGTAAGTCTTCTGGGAACACATCCACAAATTCCTGGACAATAGGCATATCATCAATTTTGAGTTTGTCCTCAACTACTTGAGGCAAACATGCCTTCTGAATAGGAATTGTAAACCATAAATTGTGTGTAATCTATTTAGGAAGTTCATACATATCTTCACATTGATGGATGATCATAGGTTTGTAATGTCCAAGTTTCGAGTACCACCCAATGGTGCCTCGTACCTGGTTGGTCACATGGTTGAATGTTCATTTCCTCGAACACTAAAGGATACCAACTAGCATCGGGGGCCTTGGGTGTGATGGTGGGGAAACTATGCTCTCGTTGGAAGAGTAACAAAGTGAAAAAAACAGATAATAGTGTTAGAAGTTATAATACCATACAATAAGAAAACAACGGAAGACTGAAAGATAATAAATAATTGGAGCACATATATAAATGATGCATGTCACAAATCTAGGAAAGTGTTCAAATAAGTCACAATGCTGGAAATATAGTACAAAACCAAATTATAAAGATAAAAAATAAACTCTAGTATCCTCTCAAGCCTCGTCTTGGTCTCATTCTCTATAGATCCACAACAATCATGTACCTGAAGTTGAAGGGTGCTTTCCCTTATTTGTACATACAACAATATAATGTGTTTGGGCCCAAAAGCATGACCCAAATTGGTTGTGAGACGAATCCAAGTAGGCATCCACCCAAATATATGTGCCAAACTATCAGTGAATATATAAATATATATATTCAAAATGAAAAATTATGTAATAAATAAGGAAGTGATAAAAAGTAAAAAATCCTACAGTTTCAGACTATAGTCATTTACATTTATTAATTATTCAACCAATCATTCACAAGAAACCCACAAGGAAATTTCTCGTAGTATAAACCCCCATGTTCAACTTATCAATTAAATCAATAAAAATATAATGACCCTCAGGAAATGCTCACAGAATCTAACCCCTTTGGTCACATGAAAACAAAGACTCTCAGGAAAATCACTCACTGTCAATTCCCCTTGTGGTATTTTAATGATAAACTATAGACTCACTATGGAAGAACTCTACATAAATTCCCTTTGTGTTCTCATAATGGTATACTTTAAAAATTCTAAGGGATCAATCACCGTAAATCCCTCTTATAGTCTCAAAACGTGAAAATTATAACAGACACTATGGGGAAGCCCTCAATGTCAATACTCCCTGTGGTCTAACTACACCAGGTTCTCACATCCCTGTGTAAAAAAATAATGAAAAAAAGATATCCAGTTTCCAAATTAAATCTCAAATACTACTTGGATAAATAACTACAATGCATATCGCAAACATGTCATATAATATCAACTCCATCCTAACAGCACCAGGCATTGAAAACAAAACTACTTAACTTGAAGTTCTAGACCGAATGGACAAAATCAAAAAAACATGGGAAACACATCCATAAGCATGTTAATAAACTTAATTTATAATCAAAACCCTTACCCAATCCAAAAAAAAAGAACCATCAATAGGGTTAAAATTCCAGGACATTCAATACCTTAAACTGGGGTATTCAGAACTTTTTACACATATAATCCAAACACAATTATGAAAATCCACAAACCACCTACCTCAATGATTTATGATTGATATAGTTTAATCTCATCCTTTTATTCGACCTATAATTTTGTAGATTGAGTCAATTACAACATAATTTATAGTGTTTGATTCAGAGAAGGAAAAACGGGTTGGGTGCTCGGAGAAGATTCTGTGAATCATGTCGCTCCTGGATGAGATGGGGCTAGAAGAATGTGTTTTCGGCATTCAGATGTGAACCTAATCTAATTTAACAAATAAAAAATAAAAGTATGTTGTGTGTTCATTTAATTTACACACTATGAACCTACCTTAACTAGCCTCTACTTTACTCAGTCTCTAGGTCACCACACACGACCCTATACAGGCCATGACACATCCAGTACATGGCGTGTACTCCTTAAATTTCCAAAAACTCCCTTCTTTCTCAAAAAAATGAAAACAAGTTCCATACGTGAAAAGAAAATCCATGTTCTTGCAAACACCCCCTCCCCTCCTTAAATAAAATCATCCCTGAATTTCCCTAAAAATGCGTCGCAGAATAAGAATCCTCGAATACCTGCAGCCACTGCGATCGCACATCGGCCTCCCTCTCCCATGTCTCCTCATGTACTCTCTCTAGATACCACAATAGCCATAACAGGGGAAGATACCGACCATAGAAAACCTCTGTGTTGCAATCAATAATCTAGACAGGATGCTCCTTGAATGATGTGTCCACCTCTAAATCAACATCGTCAGGTTGATAAACATGGGATGGGTCTGAGAAGTAACATTGTAGCTACGAACCCTAGAAGACATCATCCATAGCCCGGTACCTATGAGGTATCTACAATTGATAAGAAACCGGCCTGACTCTCTCCAAAACCTCAAATGGAACGACGTATCTTAGAAAAATCTTTCCCACTCTCTTAATACTCTAGTGTCCCAAACTCAATGTGACACGTAGGAAAACCAAATCTTTGACCATGAACTCTAAAGGTCATCTCTATCTATCAGCATAAGACTTTTTCTGTGACTATTCCATATACAGCCTCCTCTGAATCAACTCCACCTAATCTGTGGTCTCCTAGACAAGACGAGGTCCTAGCCTAGCCGCCTCTCCTACTTCCAGCCAACATAGGGGTTATAAGCAGGGGCAACCGTATAAAGGATCATAAGGATCCATTTGAATATTCCCCTAAAAATATTATTATAGTAAAACTCCACCAGAGGTATATGATTTACCCAAGAGCCTCCAAAATCTAAGATGCATGCTCAAATAGTGTCCTCCAATGCCTGAATCGTATGCTCAGACTTGCCATCTGTCTAGGGATGGTAAGTTATACTCAGAAGTACTAATGTACCCAAGGCCCTCTATAGCCCTTCCAAACCTGAGATGTAGAATAGGTGTCCCTGTCTAAAATGATGGAGTATTGAACCACTTATAAACATACAATCTCTCAGATGTATAACCTTCCCATCTCATCGACACTGAAGGTCTCCTTGATCGGTAAGAAATGTGAAACCTTCATGAGTCTATCAATGAAAACCCAAACTGTATCATTTCATCAAGGTGACCTCAGTAATCCTATCATGAAGTCTATCACGACATCATTCCACTTCCACTTGAGAGTGGTTATCTGCTGAAAAATCTATGGTGGTCTCTGATGCTCCGCCTTCACCTGCGGACAGGTGGAACACCTCATGATAAAACTAGAAACATCTCTCTTAGTGCCGAGCCACCGTGACGGACGGTGCAGATCTCTACCCATCTTGGTGACTCCATGATGGACTTCCCAAACTGAAGAATTAAAATCCCTCATTATCTCCTCATGTATGTCTACTGACACCCATACATGCCCATACAAATGAATGATCTCATCCTTGCCTACTTTCCTTCTAGGAATAGGGTTCTCTCCTGACATACTCTCCTCTAGAACAAGGCCATCAGCATCGGAAAGCTGCCTCATTCAAACTTGGTCAAGTTGAGTGGAGGTAACATCTATAAAAGAAATAAATGTATTACCTATTTACCATTCACCTCCAAATGCATCTCAAAGAAAAGATCCATAAGCTTCCACTCACTACGGGCCTACTGAACAACATGTATCTGAGTCCTCCTACTCAACGCATCAGCCATTGTGTTGCCTTTCCCAGGAGTGTTGGCATGCTCAAATTCAACGGACAGAAGGTACTCAACCAACCTTCATGGTCTTAAATTCAGATCATGTTGAGTGAAGATATACTTGTGAATTTTGTGGTCTGGGAAAATCCTAAAATGATCTCCCAACAGATAATTTCTCCAATAGTATAAAACATGAACAACTACAACCAACTCAAGATCGTGTGTTAGTTAATTCATCTCATGTGGCCTCAACTATTGAGACACGTATGCAACAAATCCTTCCCCCAACATAAGTACTACTCCCAGCTAGATACCTGATGCATCATAGTAAACAATATAGCTCCTTCCCAGGCCAAGAAAAACTAATATTGGAGTAAAATTAAACCTCCCTTTCAACTTATTGAAGGATGAGTCGTAGGAATCTGTCCACAAGTACTTCGCACCCTTATTAGTCAGGCTAGTTAGTGGAACTTCTAAGCATGAAAAGTATTATATAAAGCCTCTGTAGTAACCATCCATCCCCAAAAAACATTGTACCTAAAATAAGTTCATCTGCTACTCCGAGGAAACTACTGCTCCCACTTTCTCTGGGTCTACTGAAATTCTTATATCTGAGATGACATCACCCAAGAAGTGAATATAGTTTATCCAGAAGTGGAATTTTTAGAGCATGGAATATAACTATTTATCTCTCAGTGAAATCAAAATGATCTCAAGATGGGTATCATGGTTGTGACATGTGTGAGAGTACACCAAGATATAGTCCATTGAATCATCTACAAAGGAGTCTATGTTTGGATGGAACACTCAGTTCATCAGTGTCATAAAAACTGAATTCACATTTGTGAGACCGAACGGCATAACCGCATTCTTGTATAGACCATACCAACTCTGAAAGGCTATAAGAGGTATATTTGATGGTCCGACGCACAATTGATGAAAACTAGATCTCTATTCAAACTTCGAGAACAACTGAACTCCTCAAAGCTGATCAAAGAGATCATAAATCCTTGGTAAGGGATATCGGTTCTTGAATGTCAACTGGTTCAGCTTCTAATAATCCACACAAAGACTGAGGGTACATTTTTTCCTTCATCGCAAATAGAACAGGTGAACCCCAAGGAGAGGTACTAGTTCGGATGAAACCATTTTCATGTAACTCCTTTAACTACTTATTGAGCTCTTGTAACTCTAGTGTACCCATCCTATAAGGAGGAATGGATATCGATTCCACCCCTAGAACAAGATAAATAGAAAACTATACATCTCGCTCAGGAGGAAATCTTTAAAAGACCTCTAGAAATACATTATGGAAATGATCCACCACTAGAGGAAAGTTCATCTATGAGTCCCCTGGTCATCGAGATACTAACTAGCAATTTGCGTTGTATCTCCTCTGAAACCATGATGATCGGGTCCCACTCTTCTCACCTGTACATCCCATTAACCCTTATGTAGAAACTATCTGCCCTCTAGTGACATGAAAATTACCCTACAAATATAGCCATCAACAACATCCTGGAAGGGAAAAAACCAGTCCATTCTGAGAATGACGTCAAATCCCGTCATCTATAAGTAATAAATGTCCCATAATAAGTGGAACCCACAAACCTCAAAAGGGAACTTCTTTCACTGATTTACATTTTCCCTTCTTAGTCCCAATGGATTCTCTAGCATCACAAAATCCTTAGAAGAAATGAAATAGATCTCAAGGCTCTCCAAAACCATAATAGATATGAAACTATCGGAAACCCCTATATAAAAAAGAGTATAAGAAAGAACTGAGGAAACCAAAATCATACCTCTAATGGTAGAGGGTCTGGGATCCTTTTTTTTTGGGCCTACTTTATCGCAAAAGTTAGACCTTCACTGCGGCCCGGTGAAGTTGTATGTGATTCCTAAGCTAATCCAACCAATAGTTGTCAAAAACCCTATGTCTGGCCACTGTGTCCACAACCTCCACCTCAGCCTGAACAGTTGGACGAACATCATTTCTCTAACTGATGAAAAACTGGTCATCCTGCTCCTAAATGTGGATTCATAGTAGAACCTCTATCCCCAGCTATTGGTGAGAAAAATGGACTGAAAGGCTAAAGATGACCCATCTTGCCACAGGATCGGAACTCGACTAGGTCTACCAGCTAATGTTTCCACGTATTCCCACTCTTTTAGCACTAGTAGCATACCACCTGGCTACCTGAAGGATTATCTCACCTACTCGGATCTCTTGGAAAACACTCCCTGCGATGCTTCCTACTATCAGATGAAGTAATACCAATAGTAGATTTTAATCTACCTTGGCTCATAGCTCAATAATCCCTCAGGTTTCACTCTGTGATCAATTCTTAGTTGACTATAAAAGATATGGAAGTTAACCTAAAGATGTTCACCTGAGATCAGATGTCTTTCCTAAGACCATCCTCAAACATCATCGCCAAAAATTACTCATCACCCCCCAGAATGGGTGTGAATCACTGCAGCTCTGTAAAGTGAGAAGAATACTCCATGATAGAGAGTGTACCCTACTCTAAGATAATTAAATCTCAGTCTTGATCGCCCCTTTAGGGTCTAAGAAAATATTATTTCATAGATGGTTTGCTGGAAATCATCCCAATCTATAACATACTGGAATCCCGCCTATGATATCACGCCCCACCATATCTTGGAAAAATCCCAAATTATATACATAGAGAGCTTCACCATCCTTTCTATAGGCTTCTAGAGGTGATCAAAGATAGAAAACATGGATTCTATCCATGAATCTATAGCCTGATGTCCTCCTTCCCCTGAGAAGGTGGAAGTATGTTGTTATTGAAAAACACGAGTCAACTCTGCCATAGACGGGGTTGGGTGTGGTGCTCCCTGGATGTTCTGCATAATCCTCAAGAATCCTTCTAGGAACTGTGCACCATCCCCAGTGTCTGGTATAATAGCTAGTTCCAAGATAGGCATGATGGGAGGACTTGTTGGTAGTCATTGACCTTCCATTTCTGGTGTCAGATCGTTGACCTATATCTAGTGTACAACCATACGACATCTCAATGGCATGACTCTACATGGTCAAGCGCACACCTTAGTTCATGATTATCAAGGAGTGAAAATTAGAAGTGAAATAAATGAATAGAAGAAAAAAACAATCATGTTTTTTAAAATACGGATACATGGCGTTTATAACCCCTACTCGGTGTGTCCCCTTAGGCTTTCACATGGGTGTGAACTTCTGCCAAAATTGGTTGTGTAACTCCCTATACACACGATGTGTTCTCCTCGAAACATAGCATGTACTTGATTCTTCTCTCCTTTCCAAGTTCTTATACATAGTAAAACAACACAGTTATCTCCTAGGTAACACTACACAGCATGTTCACCCTACAAACGGCGTGTATAACTTATGTTTTAACTGCCTGTGTTGTTAGTCACACGGTCAGAGACACGGTCCACTATACACGGTGTGTAATGGACATGGCTTGTACAACCTAAAATTTCATCCACCCAGGTCATTGGTCACATGGTTGGATACTTACATCACTAGAACACAGTTTGTATTCCTAAAACAATGTGTGTTTAGGAAAGGATTTTTGAACCCATGGCTCTTCCCACATGGTTGGTCACACGGTCAAGTACTACATGGAATGTACATATAGTACATAGTGTGTACTTAACAAAAAAAACTTTTTCTTCATGAACAGAAGGATACATGGCATGCATGCATCATCACATGTCGTGCATTCTGGATTTTTCCACATAGTAATCCTCAGAAACTACTCCAGAACCCCATAAAAACATTGAGACGCACATTTAAGTGACAAATTCTTATATATGGGGGCCCATACTCCCCGAAAATAAAATCTTAGAATCATATTAATGTCATATCATAATATATTTATGCAATCAATCACATGATCCAAAATTTTATGATCCATGAGGACCCATAACACCTTTGGGACCAAAGTTTGGCACCCATCCAAATGAAAAATTTCATATCAGTAATACCCTATCAAATAGCATGTATTCTACCAATTCATATATCACAACAGCATGAAAATATATCACAAAATTTATCACAATAACATGAAATCATTAATGCATCCAAAATGGAATGAAAAAAATTCATGAAATGTGATCTCTAGAAAGTGCCTATATAATGCATGAGATGGAATACCCTCATCTAATTGGGTTATAATAGAAATAGAACCTCAATAATATCAATTTTAATAGCCCAAAACATATGAATCACCCTACAGTGAAATAAAATCAACTGTAACAATTTCAAAACCATATAATTACAATATTCGAGGAAAATTGTATTTTCCCTATAAACGGGTTTGATAATTTGAGGCACAACATATTAACAACTACAAATCCTTTCCTATCCCTATCAATAGGCTCCAAATATTATGTCAAAAATGAAATAACTCTTCTCACACCAATTTGTAACATCCTAGTTCTAGGTACCTTCTATAGGTTCCCCGTACCCAATTCGTCACATGGCATCAAGAGCATTTCCCAAAACTCTAGAGGCTGATGAATAGAAGTAAGGGCCATGGGTGTGATACTGGGGAACAAATGCCCTCATTGGAAGAATAACATAGTGGGAAAAAATAGATAACAGTGGTAGAATAAGTAATACCATACAATAAGAAAACAGTGGAATACTAGATGATAATAAACAACTGGAACACATATATAAATGATTCATGTCACATATGTCTATGAAAGTATCCAAACAAGTCACAATTCTAAAGATACAGTACTAAACCAATGAACAAATAAAAAAAATAAACTTTTGTAGCCTCTCAAGCCTCATCTTGGTCGCATTCTCTTCGGCTCCACAATAATCAAGTACCTGAAGTAGAAGGGTGACTTCCCTTATATATTCCTACAACAATATAATCTATTTGGGCCAAAAAGAATGACCCAAATAGGGTGTGAGATGAATACTAGTAGGAAACCACCAAAGGATATGTGCCTAACTGTTAGTGAATATATAACAGCTGCAAAATTCAAAATTAAGTAATAAACAAGGAAGTACTCAAAAGTAAACAATCCTATAATTTCAAACTATATTCGTTTATATTTATTAATTATTCAGCCAATAATTCTCAAGAAACCCTCTGGAAAAGTTCTAACAGATAAAACCCTCTTGTTTAACTTATGATTTATATAATTAAAGATATAATGACCCTTTGAGAAATATTTCATATTCTAGCCCCTTTGGTCACATGAAATCGAATAATCTATGAGTAAGAACCCACCATCAATTCACCCTGTGGTATTTTAACACTAAACTACAGACTCTATGAGGAATCCCTCAATGTCAATTCCCCATGTGTTCTAGTAACAATATACTATAAACACTCTAAGGGAGAACTCAAAATAAATCCCCCCTATGGTCTCGCAACATGAAAAGTATAACAAACACTCTAGGGAATCCCTCAACATAAATTCCCCCTATTTTCTAACTACACCAGGTTCTCACATCCCATTATAATACAATCGTGCACAAATGATATCCAGTAACCAAAGTAATTATAAATTACTAATTAAATATACATCAGTAATTCATATTGAAAGTAAGTAATATAACATCAACTTCATCCAAATATCAACAGGAATTGAAAACAAAATATCCAATCAAGATGTTCTAGACCCAATCGCCAAAATAAAAAAAATTGGGAAACACATCCATAACAAATGTAATAAACCTAATTTATAATCAAAACCCTAAACCAATAAAAAAACAAATAGAGACATCAATAGGGTTAAAATTATAAGACACACAGTATCCTAAACTAGGGTATTCAGCACTTTTTTCACATATAATACAAATAAAACTACAAAAAGTTACAAACCACCAACCTCGACATTGTACAACCAATATAGTTGAATCTGATCCTATGATTCGACCTAGAACATCATAGATCGAGGCTATTCCAACGCAATCGATGGTGTTTGAATTGGAGAATAGAAGACAGATCGTGTGATTATAGAATATTCAGCGATTCCCATCACTCTTGTACGAGATAGGTCTAGAAGAAGGCATTTCCAAAAATTAGACGCGACCTCAGTCCAATTTGAAATGTAAAAATAAAAGTACATTGAGTGTTAATTTAATGTACATGCAATGTACATGCCTTAACCAGACTCTACTTTATGCGGTGTCCAGGTCAGCCCACACGGCCATGTGTTGGTCGTTACATGTCCAATACATGGCTACCCATGGCAACAGGGTATATAGTGTGTACTCCTATGTACACGACATGCACTCCTTACATTTCCAAAAATTCTCATTTTCTAAAAAAACACCCAAAAACATGATCCATACATGAAAATGAGATCTAGGTTCTTACAGGTTCGTAAAAAATATCAAATATAACTTCCCTTCCTTGATAATTGATTTAGAATGTAGGTAGATAAATCAAATCCATGCCTAAGATGACATCAAATTCAACCAAAGTATTAATGAAAATATTTGTAGGAAGAACATTCCAAAAAATATCAACCGAAGAGGAATTGATGACTTGAGATGAAATTGTCATACCATTGGGTGATTTCACTACTAATTCCATATCCAAGCATTTTTTTGGAATATTATTCCACTTATAAAATTATTTATATATGAATGAGTTGTTAAATATAGAATCAATTAAAAAATTAATAGTTCTGTAGTGGATGGTAAGTTTACCTTTCACAACATCATTATTGAAAACCTCTTCATAAATGGTGATCACATGAGATTTACCCTTATAGCTTATTTTAAGAGGTTTTTTATTCCAATCATCATCACTAACTCTCACGATTTGGAATAGGCTATCATAATTCCCACACTCGTTATATGTGATGCACTGATGTGTGGGAGATGCATTCTGTACAAATTTCATTCTATTTTCATCATTGGAAAAATTATTCCCATCATTTTGGTAATCAATTTCCTGATGGACATCCCTCCTACACTAAAAACATTTATTATACCCCATAAGACTATTCCCTCTTTTTCAAATTTGGAGGCTCAACATGATTCATATCTTGAGAAATTTGGGCGAGCATAAAAATAATATTTTTCATTCCATCTCCCAAAAAATTCATATACTCAAGAGGAAAATCATTCAATTGACTATTGTAATAACCATTTACGTGGTTCCTTCATGTTCAATCCATTGAAAAAATCCAAAGGAAATGTTGAGTAAGTAACTTTTTTCATAGTGAGGAACAACATAATTTTAAAAACCACATATAAAATATCTAAATAAGGACACATTCATTAATCTACGACACCATAGGATTATCCTAGGTTATTTATATCAACTCATATTTAAACAATTAATGATTGTTCATGAATAGTTTGTGAATTAGAAAATCATATCCCTTGGGGGTGTCAAATCGGCTATACAACAAGGCCCGTTGTCATGAACCAGTTCCTGATCAAGTCTATATCAATACTATGTTTTGGGTTTGTTACCCCCTTGTACATATGTTCCAGATATGCATCCACATATAGTATCCATACAAGGATTTATATCTAGTAACCCACTCACTCTACCATTTTCCCAAATTCTATTACATTTTCTTATACATTCCCTCTTCATTAAACCTAACCTTGGACATGTATTTATGGTTCTCACTAAGGTTTTCTCATCCTATATTCCAAAGGTTAACTAAAATTTTTCTTTGATACCAATTATTGTGACCCTCACATTTCATACATTAACATTAAATCATTTTTTCAGAATACATAATATATTACACAAAAAAATGACCAAAGACCGTATTTTTTTATTACCTTTAGAAACATTGAAACATAACCGTTGGTACATAAGTATGAAATGTTATCTCCCACCAGATTCTTCATGAATATAAACCTTATTATAAACATCGTACATAATAAATATATTCATAACCTAGGGAATGGAAACAAAAAAAGGGGAAATATAAGATTATTAGTAAGGGTAAACAAGGGAGATATGTAAGCATAAACATGAGAATGATGTTATGAGAATGTTATAGTGACATTATATGATAATTCCATGAAATTAAACGATCATAAACATGAATAATGGAATAAATATTAGCATTTAATGAGGAAATAATCAAAAGGGAATCAATATCATAATCTAAGAAATCATAACATAGGAGTAAGACATTGAATTATGGAAGACACATAACCATGTAATATCATTTCCTATAAGTTATGGCACATTGTCAAAACATAATAAGTAACTAAATGGGAACTAAAACTACTCTAAGGGATACAAAACCATCCTCAGTTTTAATCCTTTCCTCATAAGGGATTTGGTTTCCCCATATTCCCATAGTGGATTGGGTTTCCATATCTTCCCTTAGTGGATCGAGTTTCCCCATCTTCCATAGTGAATCAAGCCCATCAACCTCATTCCCATCATTATCACATGAGATATAAATACTTAAAAAATGAATTAAAGGGAGATATTTTTCCTAAACATATTATAATGAAACCATATATACTTGATTAATAATATCAGAAACATCCATATCATAACCCATGAAATGAAATGGGTGTTATAAACATTTAATAAAATATTAACTTGTGGAAGGAGACATGTTTCATAAAAAATTTATAAAATTGTATCCCATTAAAAGAGGATGGTTCCATTGTCATATAACCTATGAAATATAAATAGTTTTCATTATCATATAACCCTTGAAAGAGAAACGAATTTTATAAAAATCAGCCTATCAAGACATAAACCATTCAATGAAGATATATGAATGGAACCTTTGGATAATTTTCCCATAATTTTATGAGTTACACTGATGGATGTTATCATAAATTTTATATATTTTGGTAATTTCTATTAAGAAAATCATGAGTAAAATTTCCTTTCTTCTTTGAAAACAATTTTTGAAACATGAAACATTTTTTAATACTAATTTCAATGAAAATGGGTTTGAGAACATATAAATGAATCTTTGAAATCATAAAAAAAATTAAAAATCTTTTCACTTGAAAATGTTGTTAAAATATCATATTTAAACAAAATTGAATTCATTTTTTAAAACATGGTTTCTGTAATTCATTACATGCATCTCAAGGAAGGAAAATTGAGAAAAAACTATCTTACTGTTTTGGTAAATTTGGGGAGATAAATCAAATGAAAGATAGATCAAAAAATTGTTATGTAAATACCTATAAATTTAATGTTAATAATCATATAATATATTAAAGGTAACTAGATACAGCATATAAAATAAATGAGTTGTGAATAAGGAATAATTCTTATAGAAATAATGGTGAGACTATAAATCCCCTTACCTTATGTCTTGACTCTCATCATACTCATTAAAACCTCATATATAATAAATATATGTCTATTATAAATCTAACATATCAAAATATTATTATATATAAGATCATGTTTGTATTTATATTACCCACTTATTAACACTTCTAGGATAAGGTTATGTTTCGGGTAATATCCTTTTTCTTCACATCTGTCTTAATTTGTTATATTTGGGTTCATCATACATATATCATGATATCAAGAATGTAAACCATTCTAAAAATATAATTTATATTCATTATATTTATTTATAATAATATATTAAATATACAAATAGAAAATGAATTATAGTATTCAGGTAGACGATAGGTCGTACGTATGCAAGAATGTTGTTTTCATTTTCTTGTCGTATTGAAAGAAAAAATGTAAATGAAATATATGTATATATATATACTAGTTACAATAGAATTATTATGTCATATATATCATTTATGTTTAATAAACCATACTTAATACATTCTTTGTAGAGTGTGAATGAATCACATCTCTTTCAGAAGGTGGTAGTCCACACTTCCCCAAATGAAATTATTGTATTTACATAAAATGAGAAATTTTGAATGTATGTGTTATATAGTAATTAAATAAGGATAAATATATCATATATATCATATATATCATAAAAAAATAGAGTTTAAATAATAAATCACAACCACAATAGGTTGTAAAATAAAAAAGAAAAACAATGTTTCATGAGGTTGTAGTTTGTCATACACATGAATAGTAAGTTCATTACGCATTAGATGGAAGTTTCTATAAGATTAAATAGAATACTTAGAATAAAAAATAGAATAATATTTAGGATAATATGGTAATTATATAATCATAAAATAATAATATTTTAAGGGTTTGAGAATAAAATAGCTTGAGGAAGGATGATACCTCTTCTTTAGGTAACATATTTTGTTTTTCCCTAAAGGGATTACATGGATGGATTTCTAAAAAAATGGAGGATTATATGATGAAATAAAAAATGTTTTGAGGAATATTATTCAAGAATTTTTTTCTAATTCAAATGAATTTAGAGGTGTAAATAAGTGGGAGGGGTGAGTGCCTTTTTCTAGTGGAGGAAGAGTGTAATACTTGTAAATTTTTCAAAAATGAATTTCAACCATGTTTTTCCTATGTCAATATTCTCCAATAATGGTATAAATCTGATAAAATGAATTATAGGGTCTAAATATTAATATTAAATGGATTTTGTACAAGTTTATAGGTCAATTTTTTCCATGACATTATGGTCTAGTCCTTTGTTAAGCTAGTTTTTGTTTCTTAATCGATGTAATTGATTTTAATCACTTTCACTACTATTTTTACTCAAAAGAAAGTTAAACTTATTAAAAATTATAAATTATTTTGATTAAAAATATGGAATCTATTTTCCAAATTATAATCACAAAATTGGAATCAATTAATTTAAATTTCATCATGTAGGTGGTTCGGGATAGTGTTGGTTTTAAGAAAAAATGTTTAAATGTTTAGAATGTTTTGATATCTAATTTCAATATGAAATTGGTTCTAATGACCTAAACTAAATTAATTTATATAAAATAAATATAATATAAATTAAGAAACAATTTAAACTATAATTTAACTATATAAATAAATTATTTGAAAATGAAATATTGAATTAAATTTTTGTATTTTTCAATATTCATCCAAAAATGATGATTTTTCTAAAAATCCATAAAATTCACCCCAAGATAATTTTTACATTCTTAATTTAAAAGTAATTTATATTTTATAAAATTAAATTTATCAAAGTTAATAAAATTAATTTTATTATTTTTTATAGAAGGACATAAAAATAGTTCTTTTAAGAAAATATTATTTTCAAACAAATAAGGACATTACTAAAAAAATGTATGTATTATTATCTATATGATTTATTTATATAAATATCTTTAAAATATTATTTAAATATTATTTTTTTCTATTTATATTACTATGTTTAACAACCATGTTATAACTATCCGATTCAAATAATTATAATAATAAAATTTTGTTTCGTAGAAACTCAGGGATTTTTATAATGCATGCCAAGTCTGTGTTGCATGTAACATAAGCCAATATAGTTTTTCATGCAGTTAAAGATTAAATTTGTATATAATATTATGAAATTTTTACTTAGTGAAGTGTTAAATTCAAGACATCAATAAAATTAAATTTTTTGAGAAAAAAATGGTTCATAAAAAGTTGAGGTGTTACAATAATTTGTTGTAAAGTATTGGATTGTATTTTTCAAATTAGTTTTAGAAAGATTTTTAAGGTAGATGTGGTGAAAAACTTGGGTAAAGAGTGTAAATTTTTTAAACTTTTATCAATGGCAAGATTACACAAGGAAATCAAAAAAGGGTGGAAATCCAAACTAAAAATCCCATTAAGTATATTCATTTATATTTTTGTAGAAAAATGAGACACATGTTCACTCACGTTGATCTTTATTTCATTAAATTTGTTGATTATTTTACTATATTGACAAATTTGATTTTTTAAAATATAAATTAGAGCTGCGCAAAATATTAAAATTAAAAATATACACAACCATTGATATGGAATTGGCGATGTGCATCAAGAAATTCAGATCTGCTAATAGAAAAGTGTTCACAATTAGATAATTTTAATATTACCTTTAGAAACGTATAAATAAATTCCAATATCTCACTCCATAAACACCCCAAAAGAATTTCATGTAAGGGTGAAAAACATAACTTTCATAGAGATCGGGAGAACTATTCCAGTAGAATATAACATCTTGGCATTATATTAGAGAGTATTTTTATACATTTTATCTTTTTTATAATATAATATTACTATAAAAAAACTCTATCATGACCTAATCTGAAATCTAGTACAAAAATATTCAAATCACAGAATACTTAATAGTTTTTGAGATTCCATGCCTATTGAATATTAAGAAAACTAATCTGGCTAAATTTTATGAGATGGTTGAAGAATGTATCTCTATGGTGTAAAAATATAGTGGAACAGGATAAAGGTACTTGAATAAAATATTGAATATAGTGGTTAATAGATATAATGTGAATATTATTGAAAATAAAAAAATATATAGTGGTCCATATAATAGAAATTTTGAGGAAACATGGGAAAAATAGATTGAGATTCAATCATAATAAGTAAATATTGACTCTGATTAGACTAATTATGAGTATAATATTTTTAAAATAGAAACAAAAAGTATTATAAGTTATTGAAACATTTGGTAGAAGAAAATATCATCAAATAGTAGAGTAATCCTATTAAAATTATATGAATACTGTGATCTGAAAATAAAAATGATCTAGTATCTCAAATATAATCACAATCATTGTGATAATATATCACTAATGGATATATTATTAGAGATATAAAAAAATATATGGTATAAATACAAAATAATTTCATTTGGAATCATCTTCCTATACTAAATGATTAAAATATTAATAAGACCAAGTGGGTCTTTAGGAATAGACTAAATAATAATGGGGAACTCATAAGTAAAAAGACCATAATTTTTTATAATGGATACTCTCATGTTTATGGTTTTGATTTTTAAGATACCTTTTAATCAGGTTCAATATTATAATCCTTGATAATGTTAGTTATTGGGGAATCATATCGGTAGTATAAAATTTATCAAATATATGTTAAGTCTTCCTTTGTGAATAGTGATATGAAAAAATATGATTCAATTGAGTAGTATAATGGGTAATCCTTTAAATGATTTATATATGGTTTTTATGTTGTACAAGACCTTATATAGTTTAAATCCATACCCCATGTCCTGGTATTCAATGATGGAACACTTCTTTAGAGGACAAAAATTTATAAATGTTAATGTGGACAAAAAACATGACATAAAAGATTTGAAATTAGTAACTCTAATTTTTGTTGTATATGTTGATTATGTATTTTGTATAGGATATAAAAATATTTTTTCCAAAGTGGTTTACAAGGATATAAAGAAATATTTTTAGATTTCATAATTTTGATAATTCTTAAGATTACAAGTGTTGTGAGAAGAAAACATTATTTTTGGTCATAATGGAAGATTTAAAGAAAATTTCTACATCAAAACATGTTGGTTTTAAACAACCCAATGATACTAATTTTTAATGTGTAAATTTGAAGGTATTCAAATACTGATTGGTAGAATGCTCTATCGTACTACTTCATGACATAATATTGTTTTTTAGTGATCTTGTGTTCAAGGTATCCATTTTATTCTGAAGAGCCACACTTAATGTAAAATAAGATATTACTTAAATATATAAATGTGACATTGATCTGGATTATAATTTATATAATAAGAGAATACTTGGATATATTTAATTATAGTGATTCATATTTGGAATGTTATTGTGGTGACACGACGTCCACCTCATGAGGGTTATTTCTTCTTGGAAAAAGCTACGTGGGATGGATCTGTAAGAAACAAAACCGTGTTATATTAACCACCACAAAGTAGGAATATATTACTTCTATAATTATTGAAATCAAATGATTCATATGAAGGATAATATTTAATATTTAATAGTGAATATTTGAAGACCCATGGAGATTTTATATGAAAATAATTATATTCTAGATATATCTAAAAATACACTAAAACACTCAATATCTAATCCCATTTAAATCATGTTTAACATCCGTAAATATAATGTTTCCAATGATGATATTATGTTACAAATAATTCCTTCCAAGGACCACTATTCTGATATTTTACCAAGGTTATTTCTAAAGTCATGTTTGAGATGCTAAGAATGAACATGAATGTCCCTCCCTTCCATTTCACTTGAGGGAAAATATGTGGTCACCACACACATATTTGGATTGTGTTATGAAAATGAGATAATAAAGGTAAAACTATTTTTCATAAAGTGGGATAATAATTTCTTATATTTGATATTTTTTAGAGTATATAGGGGATATTATTATTATGTGATGGGGGGACAACTAAAATAAAATTACTAGATTATGGGGAATTATTTTATATTACTTGATCAGCTATTACATTTTAATAAATTTTGGGATAATCTCAAAAGCAAAATATTACATTTTTGTGTGGGGTCAACATGAATCACATATGAGATAGGCTACTATTTGATGAACCATAGATGCATTGTTGAGTTTTGGAAAGAGTTTTATAGGGTTGAAAACAAATACAAATTGGGATATTGAAATACCCAATGGATTTTTTAAAGAAGTTTGATTTTTTGTTAACCATTCATTATAATATTTGAATAATTTTTTAGAATATAGGATCAATGTTATTACAAAGAGTAGGGTAAATCAATGGATTATATTTTTTTTACTTTTAAAAACCATATCCCACTTATTATAGTGAATTTTTACTCTATTCTCACACATAAGAACACAAATATATGGAATAGTGTATTTAAAATGTTCACTACTCAAAGTGATTATCACGTCCTTAGCATGATCTTTTTAGATGCACAATCTTATGATCCATTGGTGAAATATTGTGATTTTTTATTAGTATGGAAAATTCAAAGAACTAAATTTTCTAGTCTCTTGAATATTCTTCAGCATCCTTCATAATTTGTATGTCCCACAATAATAAAATAATATCAAAATTTTGGGTAAAGATGGATATTTATTCCTCCTATATAAAATTATCTATTTTTTGGGTGTGATGACACATTCTTAACTTATATTATAATGCACAACACTAGATAAAACAACTTCACAGACAGACCGCATCACTATAGATAACAATCAAATTCAAGGAATAAGGGTGGAAGAAGCTTCTTCTTTCTCCCTCTATGATAAACTTTATGAATAACTCATTCAATCGGTTTCTTCCCAAAAACATTAAAGACAATTTTTCCTTACAAGGTTGATAATTTATTCAAAGAATACCATGTGTATAATTTGTATTCAAATCTCACATAATTTTTTGATTTGGAATTTCCCACTAAACCTACTATAAAATTACATAAAACCAAACATAGTTATGTATGAAATATTTAAATTAAAATATATATAATTTTCAATGATTTCTTTATACTTTACAACTATGAAGTTTTCCTCAATTTAAATTATTGTTTACTCATGGGACTATGTATTCATAGTTTGGTTATTCTTCCTTTATTGTTTCTTCCACTTCATCTCCGGAACTCTTATCACATATTTAGTCTTATGATAATTACTCAAAAATACCATATAACTTCCATAATAATTTTTATAAAATAATCTTTTTGTGGCATATAATTCCTCAAATTCACACATGGGAATTTTCATGAATGTTTCATACATTGTATGTGTGACTTTCATTGTGTATAAATATCTTACTATAAATCTATACCTCATATATTACCATTAAGAAATGGAATGGCATCGAAGCTCATAGTAGGTCCAACAGATGATATCTCAACGTCTTTCATTCATTTGGTTATACCTCATGCTATCAATTTAGAAATCATTGTTGATCTATAAATGTGTGGTCAATTCACCTACTTTGTAAATCTCATTGTATGATATTTACATCATACAATCAGATACATATCACATAATGTTGATAGTAATGTTTTTTATCTTCACTTTCCTGGTTGATTGAAAATTAATCAAGCGTTCAATCCAAGTATGTACAATGGGTTGGCCTTATTTACTTTGTGCGGTTGGGTGGACATAATGTGATTAAATATCCATCGTGGAAGGTCAAGGTCATCTTGTGGTCAATCACATTACTCATGGTAGATCCAAATTTATGGTATATCAACATAGAATTCCCATATTATTATTGATATAGAAACCACATTCGTTTGTTCATCGATTGTTGTTTATGGTTGACCATGTGGATCATTGAGAATAGAGATGATTGAACATAAAATTAAATTGTCATAGTATCCTTACCATGAGGAAGAAGATGAATATATAGAATCATTTAATTTTTCCTGGTGCAATTCCCCTATATTTATTTATATATGAATAGTGTTCCACTTTACTATAAACCCACGTTGAATTTCACTTTGACCATGTGCTATTTAATATCCCTGAATATCACATTAGCCACTCTTCCATGAGAATTGGGTTATCTATACATACACTACACACACTGGCCTATTTTGCATTCCACAATGCCTTTACCTAGATCTATATATGCACCATGTGTGCACCCATGATTTCTCATATGCCTGATACGCCATTTATCATACATATTACACCAAGACCAACCTAGGTGAACTAGAACCTTCAAGGTTCGTTTGATTCTTATAAGTATTGTTGAGTTAGTTTTTTTCTCTCTTATTGTTTGGCCACGTTTTTTAGCAAACTAATATTATAATACTTATACAAATAATAATAACTAAAATTATACTCAATATAAAACACAATAATTCTTCTAATTTTAATCCAAAACTATTTTGGCCCTCTCATAAACTGTATTTATCAAGTATAAACATAATTTGAATTTTTAAACAATTAACATTGTTCATACTCAAATAAAACATGTCATTTTACTTTAAAAACATTTTTTAATGACAAAAATTTGAATTTAAACATGATTTTTTTAAGACAAAAAATAATCACTTCAACATATACATCCTCCAAAAATTCTTCTCTATATAAAATATCACAATATAAATGAACTTATTTAAACAAAATACATGGTATTCACAATATTTTACTCTATATTTAGTTGGAAACCGTAGATTGTAACTTTAAAACATTTCACACATAACAATAAATCATTATTCAATAATTTAAAGACTATATGAGTGAACTCATTATAAGAAACTAAAAAATTTAATAATAACCTGATTTTGTGTAGAAGAAAAAATAATGATTTACATCCATTACTCTTCAACCTCCAACCTCTAAAATTCCCATATTATACCATCAATTATTGCCTATATAATTTGTTATACATAAATTCAATAAATCAATTAAACAAACTATTAAAACAGTTAACATAAGAAACCATATTCAATTCATAGCTTACACATTTTAAATACTCCCCCAAAATATATACCCCTGAATATGGAAATCATATATCAATGGATACTCTTAAAATATTTTATCCTCCATTATTATGCATAAGAAATTAATATTAATATATTTACCTTTTGTTTAAACCCTTTGAAAATAAGATTCAAATAAAATATGAGAGAGGGGACTCGAACATCATACATTATCCTTGAGATGGTTGTGGTTGAACGCCAAACAATAACCTTATATTTTGAGCATCTTTGTTTGATAATGTCATGGTGAACACATTCACAATATACTCCATTATGAGAAAATACTCCAAAATTAGTTCATTTTTCTCCACAAGCACCTTGAAAATGTGAAACATAATAGCAATTTTCCTACTTATATAATAATAAACAAGATTCTTAGAGAAACTAATAGAACATTGATTATCACAACAATGAAGAAGAGGAATCTTCACTTCAACCTTAAAATATTTCAATTGTCTCATCATATACTATAATTAAGTTGTAAAATTACATACAACCACAAATTTTTCCTTAGTAGTAATAAAATTCACATAACTCTACTTGTTATTGTGAAAATAAATACACCTATAACTATGGAGGAAAATTCCACTATATGTATCTCTTCAGTCATCAATACAGTCTGTCCAATTCCCATTTTAATAAAAAAAATGATCCAATATCACTTTTTCATATTTCAACCCAAAATATTTTATACCCATCATATACCTGAGAATTGTTTTACCAATAATAAAATTGGATTATTTAGGTTAACCATGATACTTAGAACCTAGAGTGACTGTATAAATTAGATTTACTCTTAAAGTTGAATGATATTGAATATTTCCAAATAGTTTTTTGAAATACCTTGGATCAATATTGTTTCATTTTTCATATTTGTACAAACATATTACCACAATTTGGGTGGAAATAGGCTATACATCTTCCATTCCAAATAATTTCAAGAGTTAACTAGAAAACTTATCTTGTGGAATAAAAATTTTATCGTTCTCTGTAAGATAATAAAATGTATCATTTCACCTAGAATTGACATTTCAAACAGTATATTCATCTCTTTATCAAACTTCTCACATATTTCCTCCTCATTTTTAGAAAATATAATGTCATATTTATAGACTATAACAAGAAGAGATATAAATTTTTCATATTTGATATATGTATTATTGTCTACTCTTCCATTTATAAAATTTAACCTCTTCATGTAAGTGTCTATCTTATAATACCAGGTTGGTGGGGCTTTTTTTCACATATATTTCCATATTTATCCTAAAAATGTAATTATCATCTTCTAAAATAATGAATTCAAATGGTTTATCAATATAAAACTATACTTATAGCTCATCATTGAGGAAATAAAACTTGAAATCCATTTTTAATATCTTGTATTTCCTTTTTGAAGAAATATATAGAAAAAATATACTATTTTCAGGACATGAATCATTTGAAAATGTCTCCTAAAATCCAACATTTTGAACCTGTAAATATCCTTTACATGCTAATATCTCTTTATTTATCACTAATTCACCTTTTCATTCATCTTATTTCTTAATACTCATTGTGTTAAAATAACATTTTTGTCTTTAAGTTTCTAAAATAACACCCAAGAATTATTCTTCCAAATTTGGTTTAATTTTTCATTTATATCATCAACCCACCCTTTATGCTTCTATTCTTATTGAAAATATTTAGGTTTAATTTGAGAGAATAATGAAGTATGTGTTGTTTTCATCAATGTTATTCTACTATATATATGTTGTACATGATTTACCATGATTTTTTAGACATCAATATTCCTTTTTAGATGTAGATGAGTGGAATGTAATAATAACTCATTAATTAAAATGGATTAATATTCATCTCTACCCTATAAATCTTTAATAATTTTGTCTCTATCAATTATTTCTTTGGGTTTTTTAATTAAATTATCATCAACATTGCTTTTCTAAATTTCTAAATTATCATCAATTTCTTTCTATATATATTCATTGATATTCACATCATCTTTATCAAAAATTCATATAATTTTCTTATTTTAATAGTGGTATCAACTTCTATATGGGGAATATAAGAAAAACATTCTAACTACACCACTTGGATAAATTCGTTCAAGATTTTCACCATTAATTTTGATGAAACAAAGACACTTAAACACTATAATATACTTCAAACCTAGAGTCTTTATATATAGTAATGTCATAATTGTTTTTGTAAAAAAAATTTTTTGAATATAAACTATATATCTAATATATTTCCTCCAAAATTATAGAGATCTATCATTACCTATAAATATTATTCAATCCATATCTACCATGATTTGGTATTTATGTTAATCCACAACATTTTTTATATTTTTTATACTATATTGAATTGATAAAAAATGTAATTATTTTCATGAAAATCATAATAAAAATTATTAGTATGATCTACAATATTACCTATCTATAATCTCTTCAGAGAGTAACTAAATTCATTTTCATCACATCTCCTAAAAAACTTAAACGTATTTTGATATTATTATTTATGTTTCATAAATATAATACATGTAATGTGAGTATAGTAATAAATAAATTAAATACAATAATTATCAATATTCATTGACTACTTCCTCATGGTCATGTTGATATTATAATGGACTAGCTCAGTGGAATTACATGTGTGAATATTATCATTTTTGTGTGAATAATTAGTAAACTTATTTTTTAAAATATAGTGAAAAAAATATCTCTATTAATCTTAGATATACCATGAACACTTGATCTTTGAATTTTTTTATCATTTTAAGTGGAAAATATAACAAACTCATTTGTGTCATAGTTCATTTCCTTCTTCATTTCTCAAATAGAATATAAAATGTGCATCTCTAACCTAAAATAAGTTACCCTTTGTTTTATACCATTTTTTCACAACCTTTTCATATTCAATCATTTGCACCAAAACCCCATATTTCCAAAAAAACAAATGCATTTCCTTCCTCATAGAGCTAAGACACATTCAATAAGTTTTGTTTTAGTCCATCAACCCAATATGAATTAGTAACATATTCAATATTAGTGATACATCAAAAAATATCTATAATATCTATAAGAAATGAAGTCACCCTAACTGTAATTCAAATTATAGGAACAAGGGATCAATGGAATCATTTAAAGTGTGGGAAAATCAATGATTAATAAGTTTTTTGTTTTGGTATTTAAAAACCCATCATCACTCTTTAGAGTGAATTGTTTTTTTATTCTCACACACAAGCACACTCAAATATGGAACATGATATTTACAAGGGTTTCATCTAAAAGTGAGTAATAAGTCCTTGGAATGAACTGGTAAAACCTGTGATCATATGATCCACTAGTAAAATCTAGAGAATAAAAATGAGAAGGAAAAATTCATAAAACATGTTTTATGAGTCTCCTAGTTGTTTTAATGTATCCCACATAATTTTTGAATCCAAAACTAATATAATAAGATAAAATGTCTCAAAAACATCATATATTTATTCCTCCTATAAAAAATATCTAGTTTTTTGGTTTGTTGGTATTTTATTCAATTTAATTAGAATGTGTGACACTATATGAAATAAACTCACAAACTGACTACATCACCATAGAGAATAATAACCATTAAATAATAATGTAATTAACAACTTATTATTCCTATTTCTCTATAAAAAACATCATAACCAACTCACCTAGTTGGTTTCTTTACAAAAAAAATTAGTTCACCTTATTATTCCTTTATTGATAATTTATTCACATGATACTGCATAAAATAATTGAAATTAAAATCTCCCAAAATTGTTGGATCTATAATTTCTTGTTAAACCTTTTTTATGAATATTTAAAATAGAATGAAATTATGCATGAAACATATAAACTAAAACATATACACTTATAAAATATTTATTTATTCTTTCCATCCATAAAATTTAACTTTATTTAAGTTACCATGTATTTATAAGACCATTCTTTAATTGTATTGGAATCACACCTTCATTCATGGTTTCTACTTCTTCTCCGAAACATATCTCCCTTATTTAATCTAGTGATTAATCCTCATATATACCTTAAAGAGTCCATAATAATTTTCATATATTAAATCTATTTACAGTATACACCTCATCAAATTCAATTCATAGAATTTTCATAAATGTAAAAGGCATAATATGTGTAACTTTAATACTATATAATTTTTTTATCAAAAACCTATTAACCATATACTATCACTAAGTAAGCAAATCAAATTAATTCATGGGAATCTGTATTTATATATCATGATTTTATGATATCATGATCTCACACATCAAATAAAACTCTTTTTATCAAACTAAACCTCTTGTGTAAGAATAAGATCACCCTATAATAATTTTTTTATTATAAAATTTTAATTTTAATTCTAGGAAATCAGGGAATATCAAAAAATCTTTTTATCCCGGTATGTGTCACCTACATTCAATCTTACAATATGTGGTTAACTATATCACCCAATGGAATTTCTAACACATGGTAACTCAAATTTTTTCATTGATTACTTATACATCATGTGGTCTATTTGTAGATAATGGTTGATCTTCCAATGTGTGGTATGTTTACCTATCTTGTGTAGATTTTGATATGGCATTACCTTCATATGTTCAAACACATATCACACATAGTTCATAGGAATGCGTTTAATCTTAAATTTCATGACTGATCTAAAACTCACCATTTAACCATTCCTAGTATGTATGTGTGGTCAAGCATATTTATTTTATATAGTTGGTAGGACATCATGTAATTAATTATACATGATATTTGCTGCTATGAATCATGTTTCTGATTATATTACTCATGATAGATACATCTACATGGTCGACCAACCTATGATGCACCCTCATAAAATTGATTTGGGAACCATTTTATTCTATGGGGTCTATCAGTATCTTTGATCGATCATTTGGAACACTTATCATGGATCTAGTCGACCATTTGAATAACTAAACTCATTATTCAGAGAAAGTGGTTTTTAATGATAATGTAGAATTATTTCAGTTTTCTTGGCATTATAGTATTATTTTTAATAATGGAGTATTGTTTTGGTTTACTATAAACCCACATTGAAATTCACTTAGTCCTTGTGCTTTATAATATCCCTCACAACTACATTAACCATTCAACCATGAAAAATGGGTCAGTTTTGCATACACTGTACACACAATCCTATAGTGTGTGCCTCCCCACCATTACCATATTCTTCATGTGCACCATGTGTGCTCCTATTTCTTTTGATGTGTAGGTTAATCCTTATCTCAACCATATTCCACCAAGGATAGCCTTATTTTACTAGGTACCATTTGGTAGATTGAGTTCCCATGAATAAATTTGAGTAGGTTCCATGGTTTTTTTTATTTTCTTACCAATTTTTTTTAAACTCCCATTAAAACGCCTATCCAACTAATAAACACTAAACATCCATGCTTTATAAGACATTGGAATTCCTCCAATAGTCAACCAAAACATTTATAACCCTATGATAAAAAAATCACCAAATCTGAACATATTATTTAGGATATAATTAATTTACATTCTGCAAAATTATTTATAACATGTCATTTTCCTTGAAAGGTGTTATTTAATAAATATATACATAATTTGAACATGATTTATGTGTTGAAAAAAATGTGAAACACAATAATTACATTCAATTATACCACATCTTGACTTTATTGTCTAGGTAAAAACAAAAATGTAGAGGAACATCATTAAACAATAGAAAATGTCTCAATAACCCCCCCCCCCCTTTGTATTTTGTTGTCCACCATGGAGTATAAATCAATTTAAAACATATCACAAATTTTAATGAATAATAATTCAATAATTTTATTCCTACATGAGAGAAATTAGTGTAATAAAAAATAACATTAAATAATAAACACATGTTTTCATAAGAAAAAAAATTGATTTCCATTCATACATGTAACGACCAAAAATCCAGTAACCCAGATCCAGTGTCTTCTTTATTACATTTATATTAGATACAATTGATCACTTCATAAAGGACATTATAGTTTTGTAGTCTTAAAGAACCAAATACATTCATGATTTTCATATTATATTAGTAATATAAAATATATGCAAAAAATCACTCTTATATAGTTGATATTATTCATAATAACTTTCTTCATATCCAATGTAAAAGGAATCGAATAAAATGGTGAACTCATATGCTTATAAAGGGTTATATACAAAAGAAGATATCATGATTAAATAAGACCTAATAAATATGTCACGATATATAACTAAAAACACAAGTCATTTAATCAATAAATAAATATGAAGTTGATCCATGGATAATATCAATGAAATAATATCATGGATAATAACAAATGAATTCTCAATGATAGAAATTATTAATTTTTTATGTCATGGTCTCATGAATGAGGTAATCTTCATCATCAATACCACATACCAATACAATTTAAAACTATATATAGGTATACACAAATACCCCATTTAATACAAACTTACTAATTTATCACATGAGACTTAGTGATTAATCATGGATCTATATAATTTTGGGCCCCATCCATAACTTTATTTCCAATTCCTTCCTCGTATATCAATTAAATTATTTATTTCATCAAGAATATTCATTATCAAAAAATATTTATATTGAGTAAATAATATGGATTTGTCAATGTTGTCCCCAGTAAATAAAATATATATCAATGTGCAACACTGCATGTATAATTTTATTCAGTTTAAGAAATAACCATAAACATGATACAAATAATATGGATATTTTACAAAAATGTAATGTTAAATGATAACAAGAAAGTGAATGTTTAAAGACAAAGTTAATTTCCATTAGATTAATCAAGATATGATAGATGGCCATAAAAATATTATATTTTGTAGTAAAATCAATTATTTTGAAGAAAGGATGAAAAATGGAAATGAAACATTTAAAATATTTTTTTATTAAATGTTTTTATTTTTAAAACCAATGAAAATTATACAAGAATATCAAGGTTTTAAAATAGATATGGTCGTGGAAAAGTCTGTTAATTCTATAAAAGTTAAAAGACATTCCTGTATAAAAAATTTCTAAAATAACCACTTTCATGAAAAAAATTAGAAATATTTCTTTAATACTATGTAAATTTTCAATTATAACATAAAATTTAATTATTAATTTATTTTAAAAATTAAATTTTTTTTTAAAAAATAATTTTGAAAAATAGTGATATGGAATATAAATATACTCGATCGAAAAAAAGGAATAAGATCATCTTTAATTTTAAACATATATCATAATATATTAACTTTATTTGAATAATTAATCATCATTAAAAAATGGGTGTTCAATTTAAATATGTCAAATTGTATGAAAATACAACATATAAAAAAAGGTGCATAATAACAAATATGTCTCAATAGTGTGGAAATTGAGATGAAATCCATTACCTCATACACATGACACATAATAATGACCCCCTTCTCTCATGAATTTTAATGTTCTCACTGCCTCTTCATTTTCTCTTCCCTCTAGGGTTTCCTTGGTTGTCACAATGGTGCTACACACCTCATTTTCTTCTTTGTCAATCTCATCTATCTTCCCTCTCCTTGACTAGAGCTACAGCTGGTGAGAATAATGGTGGCCTTTCACCGTCCCTCTTAATGACTAACCCATGTGCATCACACATCCACTTGGGTCTATGTGATGGAAAATTATAAGGATTGGGTTGGTGTTGATGGCGGCGTATGGTACTCTTGTTCTCCTCTTCTTCTAATGAATTCCTACTCATTAGACTCAGCCCCACTTTGGTTGGGCATGATGTGGGTATCAGGTCCTCTTGGGATAGTGTTGGTGGGGGTAAGGCTGGAGTCTCGGAAATTTTAGTCAACTATGTCAGTATCCCTCTCTCCTTGGCTTTTTTATTTCATATCCTCTTATTTGATCATGATTTTTGATGATGGATTTCTGATTCTGTTGGGTTTCTTTTTCGTCTTTTGTGATATTGTTTAGATGGCTGATTTTGCGAAATGTCTAAATTTGGAAATGGATTTCTGAGGACTATTTTGGGAAAAGGGATTAAATATCTATGGAGTCTTAAGTCTCTCAACTCATCCATGGCCTTTATTCCCACCACCCCTCCCTAGGTTGGTCTGGTGCAGCGGTTCTTTGGAGCTTTGGGAAGTAGTGTTTGGGTGGACAACAGTTTTCGAGGAGGTTGATGTGGGTGATGTTTGTGTTGGTATATGGTGTCAGTTTAGGGGGAAACTATGTAGAAAATATTTCTACAAGGTCAAAAAATGTTTATTTTTTTATTTTTCACTGACTTTCTATTTTTTCTTCATGGTGGCTATGGAGTGGTGTCGGATGGATCTAGTGGACAGCCATCTACGGTGTATTGGAATAGTGATGATCAAAAAAGAGGATGGAAGTGTTAGGCCAATGTCAATGAGTGGTGAGATAGCAATAGGGACATTGAATAGGACACTTGTGGATAGTCTCACTGCCGACCTACTCTAATGTGATGATGGATACATGTGATGTCGGGGTTATCAACTTAATGTGATTGTGTGAAATGAGATGGATGTGTGGCATGTGGCATTGGTTTGTTCATGATTTCTCTAGAAGTTTGAAAATTAAAATTTTGAATTGTAACATGGAATAATTTGGTATTGAATTTTGGATCTTATTTTCTGAATTTGGATATTTTTTTGTACGATTACTAATCATCCTTAAACTGACTTTTTAAAAAATTGAAAAAAATGACAATGGAGTCAAATCCATTTCCTTATGCTTCCCTTTAGTTAAATGTAATTTAACCTCCTATATAATAAATTTAGTTTTATTATACCTATATAAAAAACCATATGCATATATATAATATCATATATGATCTGATTATAGCATTTTATCATCAATTTTTTAACATTCTTTTATTATTATTGTTATTTCTGGTGTCTACTGCTTTGTTTTTCATGCTTGTTTTTATTAGTGATTTCTAGTCCTTTTACATTAATTATGGTTCCATAATATCCATAATGTTATTAATGGTGTAAATATAGTGACCCATACTTTACATACATGTTTAATACTTCAAAATTGAAGCATACTTATAATAAAATATAACAAATCCATGAAAGGACCGTATAGGTATAGTGTCTTTAGAAACTGAGAAACATAAAAAACTGGTTCATAAAGCATCTACACTGTCTCCCATTTTTTCATCATATCTATAGTTCCATTTGGCATATCGTACATAATAACCTTCTTCCTGACGTGGGAAAAGAAAACGTACAGAAGGGTGAGCTCAAATGCTCAGTAAGGGTAAACAAAAGAAATATCAATCACATCAAATTCATCAAAACATAACATTTTGGAAATATTACCCTGCAAAAGAGATCATTATTTCATAACATGGGATAAATCATGGAAGTGAAATGTAATCCCAATAATCATAACTTAAAAAATGAAACTTTTTGTCATACACAAATAATCATAGAGAATCATTTCTTGTTAGTCAATACTCATTGCCAAGACTACCTTAGTGGACCAAGTCCATTTCTGAACCAAGTTCACTCCGCGTTTCAGCCGTGTTTCACTGAACCGATTTAACCTTCCATTCCATCCATGTCTATCTCATGAGATATAAAATCCTTACCCAATGCATTTTAGGGAGATATAGTTCCCAACCATCTCATAATGATACCATTCTTATGTGTGCCACAAAATCATAAACCATACATCATAGCATAACCCATGTAATAAAAATTGGAATCTTAAACATCGTGACATCATAAAACAATTCATATAAGATAAAGGAATTCATAAAATTATTTCCATCACAACATAATCAAAACTATGTAATAATAGGGAAAGAAATAGAAACCTATATTATCTTAGATGGAAAATAATTTTGATAAAACACTTGAACTCCATTCTTGAGGAAAATATCCTTTCTACTTCAAAACCATTTTTCCTTTCTTTACATGACATTCAATTTTAAACTAAAAGAAGTTGATTAAAAATAAACTTGAAAACTTGTAAAGAATTATTCTTGGAAATAATGTTTTAAAAATCCATTCATGCCGTATAAGTTAAAAAAACATTCTTCTCGTACTTTTGTCGGAAAAGTCAAAAAGTACCTTGTATGAAAAACGACAAAAGTTTCCTTTCATACCTTTTAATAAAAACTCACCGAAGGGTAAAATTGGATTTAAACAATTGTAGGAGGATATAAATAATGTTACATATTGAGGAAACATGGATGTGGAGGATAAATATTCCGTAGTAAATTCTGAAGTATAAACAATCTCAGATAAAAATTGAGATTGCGAGATTGTCCCTTACCTTAGGTCTGATTTGCTTCGTAAGTGTCAGAAACTCCGGTATAATGATTTAAATAATGTTATTGACCTATTCCAGAATCATAATTATTGTTACGATATCATATATGGTCATATTCTTAGCTTCTTATTAGTAATATTTCATTACTACTTTTTATTCGGGTGTTTATTACTTTTTGATCTTATGCGTGTTTTGTCGAATAAATTCATAGTATTATCTTTAGGATATAGATACCTCATTTCAAGAATTTAATTAGTGTACTGTATATCATATTTATTCATTCAATTCATATATATAATCAGTATGAAATTAAGATCATGTAGAACGAATCGCATCACATCGTGGAGGTGGTATTCTGTACGTACGCACGAGCGATGATATCGTTCCCATGATCATGGAATTGTATTGGAGTGTATGTATACTATTTCAGAATCAATAACACTTTACAATAATAATATATAGTTACTTATTTGCACCATTATGCCCATACAAGTAAGGTGGTGATGGAAAATAGATTACACCACGGCGTGGAGACGGTATTCCATACGTACGCACGCGCGGTGATTTCATTTTCCATAGGATGGATAGATGGTGAAATAGAGTTGTCTCATACTTATAATAACATATCATTATATGAGTGATACTGATGTTATTAATTCATAATAAAATCACTAAAGAAGATGAATTGGAAGAATAAATAAAGTTGAAAGAATCAGTAACAGACATTACCTCTTCTTTGAAGAGCCTCTTTCAGACCTCCACTTAGGGCACTAAAATTGGTCTTTGAAGAAGACCAGGACCTCTAGGATGTTTCTAGGGAAGTGGGGAAATGAAATGGGCAGTTTTTGGCCGATCTTGAAGGCTCAAATTGGTGTGAGGAGGAGAGGGAGGAGGTGCCCTTTTATAAGGGAGGAGAGGGGCACCTTTGGAAATATAAGAAATATTAGTTTATATTAAATCCCAAACCCACTTAAAAACTATCCAAATGACACATATCCGAATATTAGATGAGATAGGGTTGTAATATCATCATCCAATAAAATTTAGACATGTTAGAAATTTATTTTAAACATTATCAACTTGATTTATTTTTATTTATCAATTTAATTTTATTTGTGGTAATACTATTCTAAATTTTAAATTATTATAAATAATTACATATGTGTTGTGAATTTTCTATAATTTGACAGTTTATGACATTTTAGACCATATAAATTTTAAAAAAATATTTTTTTAATATTTTTTTAATTTTTAAGCAATTTTATAATATGTTATTTTAATAAAATAACAATAGTGTAAATTTTGACACTATTTATTCATTTGAATTTAAATAAAATATATACAGAAGATATGTTCAAAATAAAAGCATTAATAGATTCTTAAAATGTCATATGTATCTATAAAATTAGTGGAACACATTGAATAGTTCATATAATATTTATTATTATATATTTAAAACCATTTATTTTTTATTTTAATTTATAAAATAATTTCAACATCACTATTGTGTCATAATTAATGATAATTATTTAATCCCTAAAAATTCTAAATAAATTTCTATGATTTAGATAATTGTATTAGATATCTGGAGACTATTCATTTTTGATGTTTTATTAAGTTTATCACTAAAATAAAATTATTATACTTATAAGATTTAAGAAAGTGACATGTTGTCACATTCTTTGGTTTTAATAATAATTAAATTATTTTCATGGAAAAAAGTCCATTAAATGAATCTAATCCAACCCTTAGGTGATATTGGTCGACTTTTAGTCATCCAATAGGATTTTGGCAGGTGTTAGGAAAATTTTATAATCTTATATTTACCATTAATTACCCGATTTACTGTTAACTATGCTAAATAAAATTTACCGTAGTTACTATTCATATTGCCCAAATATAAAAAGTAGCCTATTAACATAATTTGGACCCACTGATTCCAAATATGGAATCCTTTTCTCAAAATTCAATAAAAATAAGTTTCAGTAATTAATTTAAAATAAATCTCATTGTTAAGAAAACGGGTTTTAGAAGATAAAACATTGCCAAAGATTGAAATGTTTTTACCTATGAATTCAATGTGTAATTAATGCTAAATACATAAATTATATTAAATGTTAAAAATGTATTCTATTTATACTTTAAAATCATTCAATATTATAATTTATCCATATAAATTATCTCAATGAAAAAAGTGGTTTTTAATTAAAAATTAGCGTATTTTTACTATTCATCAAAATATGAAAGTTATCAAAAAATTATCAAAAAATTATCCAAAGTAAATTTTTATATCCTGATTCAAAAGAGGAATTTTATTTTGTCAAATTGAACTTATAAACATGACAAAAACAAGATTTAATGTCCGTACGCTATCAAAAGGCGGCAAAATGCCATTTTTTTAAAAAATACTTATTTTACCCAAAAAATTTATTTTGTTCTCTTACTATGTTCTATAAAATGTGTAAGATGAATAATAATGTTATCAAATTCAAAATGTACTTAATACTCTTCATAACGGCTAGTCCATAATAATATATCGTTGTTTAGTGAAACCCGGTACTGCATACTACACACGCTCTCGATGAAGGTCGCGATTGCGTGTAATGCAAGACAAGTCCATATTGTGTGCTATGAAAGATTCCTTTGGTGTTGCGTATAACATAAGACATAAAAAATATTTCTCATATAATCTCAGGGTGTTACATTCTACCCCCCTTAAAATGAATTTCTCCCTCGAAATTCATCACTTCATTACAAACAGATAAGGATACCTCTCCCTCATCATATCCTCAAGTTCCCAAGTGGCTTCTTCTAATTGGTGGTTCCTCCATAAAACGTTTACCAAGAGAGTGGTCTTGTTCTGTTGGACCTTTTCGCTACGATCCATAATCTCTATCGGCTGTTCTTCATAAGAAAGATCTTTCTCCAGTGGTACAACATCTGAGCTAAGTACATGTGAAGGATCAGGTATGTAGTTTCTCAGGAGAGATACATGGAACACATCTTGAACTTGAGAGATATTCGGTGGAAGCGTCAATCGGTAAGCTACCTTCCCAAAACGATCCAGTATTTCGAAAGAACTGATATACCTAGGGCTCAGCTTTCCCTTCTTTCCAAATCTCATTACTCTCTTCCAAGGAGATATTAGTAAGAACACTTTATCTCCCACTTCAAAATCTAAGTCTTTTCTTCGGTTTTCGGCATATCTTTTTGGTCGACTCTGAGCTGCTCTTATGTGTTGTTGAATATATTGGACCTTTTCTGCCATCTCATCAACAAGATCAAGTCCTAATAGCTTTCTTTCCCCAACTTTATCCCAGCAAGTTGGAGTCCTGCATTTCTTTCCATAGAGAGCTTCATAAGCAGCCATCTGAATACTAGAGTGAAAGCTATAATTATAAGAAAATTCCACCAAAGGAAGGTGTTGATCCCAACCACCATTGAAATCCATAGAGCAATCTCTCAACATATCTTCTAGAGTTTAAATTTTCCTCTCAGACTGACCGTCTGTCTGAGGATGATAAGCAGTATTGAAACTCAACTCTGTATCCAGAGTATGTTGAAGACTTCCCCAGAACGTCGAGGTAAACCTCGGATCCCGATCAGATATAATATAAAGTGGTACTCCATGCAATCTTACCACTTCCTTTACATATATCCTGGAAAGCTGATCTAGAGAGAAATCCTCTCTAATAGCAATGAAGTGTGCAAACTTTTTAAGACGATCAACTATGACCTAGATAACATTATTGCCTTTGGATGTTTTAGGAATTCGTGTGACAAAGTCCATAGTGATGTTTTCCCATTTCCATTCTGGTATGGGTAACGGTTTTAACATCCCCTTATACTTCTATCTCTCAGCTTTAACTTGCTGACAAACCATGCATCGAGAGACATATTCACAATATCTCTTTTCATGCCATCCCACCAGAAGTACTCTTTCAGGTCCCTATACATCTTCATGCTTCCAGGATGAATAGAGAATGAAGAACTATGAGCCTCATCCAGCAGCTCCTTCATTAATTCGGGGATGGGAGGAACACAAACTCGATTCCTGAATGTTATTATCCCGTCACAATCAAGGTTGAATTCAGGAAAATTTCTGAGCTTCTTTTTTAACTATACATCTTATTTCTGTGCCTCTTTAATCTTCACATGTATATATGGTTGAACATTCATTTGAGAAAGATAAGATTTATCCCCTTCCATTAAAATTCCAAGATCCATCCTTTGTAAATCCATAAATATTGGATCTTTTGTGATCCTCATCATGGATAAGCTAGCATGGTCTTGTCGACTTAATGCGTCTGCTACCTTGTTTGCTTTCCCAGGGTGGAAATGAATTGAGTAGTCGTAATCATTAATCAACTCCAACCATCTTCTTTGACGCATATTCAGCTCCTTTTGTGTGAAAATATACTTTAAACGTTTATGATCAGTATAAATGTCACACCTTTCTCCATAAAGATAATTCCTCCAAATCTTTAATGCAAATATTACCGCAGCTAACTCCAAATCATGAGATGGGTAATTTTGCTCATGGATTTTCAACTGTTGTAAGGCATAAGCTATCACCATATCATTTCGCATAAGAATACACCCCATTCCCTTCTTGGATGCATCACTGTAGATCACAAGCCTCTCTCCACTACAAGGAAGTGTGAGTACAGGTGCACTGGATAACCTTCTTTTCAACCCCATGAAATTATTTTCACATTCCTCCTTCCAAACAAACGTAACTCCTTTCCGAGTCAACTTGGTGAGTGTATTAGATAATCATGAAAAATCTTTGAAAAAATGTCGATAATATCCAGCCAAATCAATAAAACATCAGATCTCAGTTATTGTTGTTGGTCTCGACAATCATTCGATAACCTCTGTTTTTGCTGGATCCACAGATATCCCCTCTTTTGAGATTATGTGACCCAAAAATGCAACTTTTTGAAGCCAAAATTCACACTTGGTAAATTTGTCATAAATATTCTCCTTTTTAGGGTCTTTAATACAATTCTCAAGTGATCTTCATGTTCTTCCTTGCTCTTTGAATAGACAATAATATCGTCTATAAAGACTACCACAAACTGATCAAGACAGTCTCTAAAGACTTTATTCATCCGATCCATGAAGATAGCATGTGCATTAGTAAGACCAAATGGCATCACTATAAATTCATAGTGTCCATACCATGTATGGAAAGATGTATTTGGTATATCCTCCCTTTTGACCCTTAATTGATGATACCCTAAATGAAGATCAATCTTGGAAACGTATTGAGCTCCACGTAGTTGGTCAAATAAGTCATCGATGCATGGGAGAGGATATTTGTTCTTGATAGTGATCTTGTTAAGTTCTCGATAATCAATACAGAGTCTCATTAATCCATCTTTCTTCATCACAAACAGAACAGGTGCTCCCCAAGGTGACGCACTAGGGCGTATGAATCCTTTATCAAGATTCTCTTGGAGTTTCTTCTTCAATTCCTACCACTCAATTGGGGCCATTCTATAAGGTGTCTATGAAATAGGCAAAGCACCTGGTACGAGTTCTATTGAAAACTCAACTTCATGATTTAGTGGAAGACCTGGAAATTCCTCTGGAAAGACATCATCAAATTACCGTACAATGGGAATATTATTAGTCATGACTTTCTCTCCAACCATTTGAGATAAATAACCTTCATTTAGTGGAATCAAGACCCATAAGATAAAATAAATTTCTACTAGAAGGTTATGTTCATCCTTGCATCGATTGACGATCATAGATTGATCTAGAATATGAAATGTGACTTCCCTTCATTGAAAATTTATATGAGATCCATATAAAGAAAGCCAATCCATGCCAAGAATCACATCAAATTCTACTATAGGAAGGATCACAAGATTTTCAGGGAGTACTTTCCTATAAACATTAATCGGAGAAGAATTGTAAACTTTTGATGCGACTGTTGTGCCATTAGGAGTTGTCACAGCCAAATCAACATCTAATTGTTGAGGTAATATAGCAATACCCTTAGAAAATTCTTCATAAATAAAAGAGTGGGTGGATCCAAAATCAAATAAAACATTTTCTACTTTAGAGTGGATGGTAAGTGTACCTCTCTCCACTTTGTTGTTGTACTCCGCATCACCGATAGTAATTGCATGTGACATTCCTCTATCTTTGGCCTTAAGAGTTTGTTGACGTCGATCATCATCATCAACCCTTGTATTTGGGAATTGATTTCCATATTTCCCCCATCTCCTTGCACTTGAAACATTGAAGTGTAGGAGGTGCACTCTATGTAGCCTTTTCATTATTCGCATCACTAGACATATTCTTCCCATCATATCAGCATTCAAATGCCTGATGACCCTATTTTCCACATTTGAAACATTTACTTGTCCCTTTAAGACAACTCCCTCCATGTTTCTTTCCACACTTTAAGAATAAGGGAAAAATCAACTTCTTTTCAGTGTGATCTTTATATTTTCCTTTGAATTCCATTTTCCTCTTCTTATCAAACCCATATGACTGATGGGTTACTCCAATATCCATCTCAACTTCGAGAGCACATCGAACAATTTCCTCGTAGTTATTGATGTCCCTTATGGATAACTCCCTTCGAAGACTTGGTTTTAAGCCACTAAAGAATCGATCGATCTTACTCTCGGGTTGGATAATAATCCCAGAAGCATACCTTGCGAGTCATGTAAAATTTTCTTCGTACGTACCAATAGATTCATCATCCTTTTGCTTTAGATCAAGAAACTCCTTCTCCATCTTTTCTCAAAGAATATGAGGGATGTGCTTATTGAAAAATAATTTCTTGAACTCGTCACATTCCATGGACTCAATTTCTTCTCTTTGCCTCGTATTCTTGATAATATTCCACCATTGATCAGCATCTCCTTCCAAATGATACACTGCTAAGATGAATTTATCATGTTCAGAACATTGAAGAACTGAAAATATCTTTTCAGTAGTACTAATCCATTATTCAGCAACTAATGGATCAGTAGACCCACTGAATGAAGGTGGACGTTGTCTCATGAAGGATTCAACAGAATCTTGCTCCATCCTTTGCTCGTTCGGAAGTCCTGCATGATTCATAGCTTGAGAAAGTTGTGTGAGCATGGCTACAAGATTTTTCATTCCAGCTCCCATAATGTTTGGTTTCTCAGGGGGACAATCATTGCATTTCCCGTCGCATTCTGCATTAACACAGTTCCTTCGTGTTCTAGCCATTGACTAAAACCAAGAAGAATAGTTTGAGCGACACTAATTATAATAGGAAAAACACATAATCAAGAATAAAATTTCACACTTAGGGTCTTATCATAGGTTGTTCATGGCCATTTTTAAAACTCTGAGATCGTGTTCTATACTTAGACATATCCTTAGGTTTCTTACTAAGGCTTTCACATCCTAGTTTCCAATGGTTGACTATACCTTTCCTCTGATACCAAATGTAGTCACCCATAATTTACATACATGGTTAATAAATCAAAATTTAAGCATACTTATTACAACATATAACAAAACAATGAATGGACTGTAGAGGTATAGTGTCTTTAGAAACTGGGAAACATAACCAACTAGTTCATAAAGCATCTACACTATCTCCCATTTTTTCATCATATCTATAGTCAATTTTGGAATATCTTACTTAATAACATTCTTCATGGCCTGGGGAAAGATAAAATTCAAAGGGTGAGCTCAAATTCTCAGTAAGGGTAAACAAAAGAAATATCAATCACATCAAATTCATAAGAAGATAACATTTTGGAAATCTTACCTTGCAAAAGAGATCATAATTTCATAACATGGGAAAATCATGGTAGTGAAATGTAATTCCAATAATCATAAAATAAAACATGACACTTTGTGT
Organism: Viscum album; assembly: GCA_963277665.1. Taxonomy (NCBI): domain Eukaryota; kingdom Viridiplantae; phylum Streptophyta; class Magnoliopsida; order Santalales; family Viscaceae; genus Viscum; species Viscum album. The sequence goes on from OY728157.1 coordinate 502,577,430, forward strand.
AATACACACATAATCATAGAGAATCATTTCTTATTAGTAAAGACTCATTTCCAAGACTGCCTTAGTGGACCAAGTCCATTTCTGAACCGAGTTCACTCCTCATTTCAGTCATGTTTCACTGAACTGGTTTAACCTACCGTTCCAGCCATGTCTATCTCATGAGATATAAAATCTTTACCCAATTAATTGGAAAGAGATATAGGTCCCACCCATCTCATAATGATACCATTCTTATGTGTGCCACAAAATCATAAAACAAACATCATAGCATAACCCATGTAATAAAAATGGGAATCTTAAACATCGTGATATCATAAGACAATTCATATAAGACAAAGGAATTCATAAAAATATTTCCATCACAACATAGTCAAATCAATTTAATAATAGGGATAGAAACAGAACCCTATATTATCATAGATGGAAAATAATTTTGATAAAACACTTGAACTCCGTTTTTGAGGAAAATACCCTTTCTACTTCAAAAACATTTTTTCGTTCTTAACATGTCATACAATTTTAAACTAAAAGAATTTGATTAAAAATAAACATGAAAAATTTTAAAATAAGATTCTTTTAAATAATGTTTTAAAAATCCATTCATGCCGTATAAGTTAAAAAAACATTATTCTCGTACTTTTGTCGGAAAAGTCAAAAAGTACCTCGTACAAAAAATGACAAAAGATTCCTTTCATATCCTTTACTAAAAACTCACCAAAGGGTAAAATTAGATTTAAAAAATTGTAGGAGAATATAAATTATATTAAATATTGAGGAAATATGTATGTGGATGACAAATATTCCCCAGTAAATTCTGAAGTATAAACAATCTCGGATAAAAATTGAGATTGCGAGATTGCCCCTTACCTTAGGTCTGATTTGCTTTGTAAGTGTCTGAACCTCCTGTATAATGATTTAAATAATGTTATTGACTTATTACAGAATCATAATTATTGTTATGATATCATATATGGTCATATTATTAGCTTCTTATTAGTAATATTTCATTACTACTTGTTATTCAGGTGTTTATTACTTTTTGTTCTTATGCGGCTTTTGTCGAATAAATTCTTATTCTTCTCTTTAGGTTATAGATACCTCATTTCCAGAATTTTATTAGTGTACTATATATCATATTTATTTATTCAATTCATTTATATAATCATTATGAAATTAAGATCATGTAAAACGAATCACATCACATCGTGGAGACGGTATTCCGTACATACGCACGAGCGATGATATCATTCCCATGATCATGGAATTGTATTGGAGTGTATGTACAATATTTCAGAATCAATACCAATTTACAATAATCATATATAGTTATTTATTTTCACCATTATACCCATCCAAGTAAGGTGGTGATGTAAAATAGATTACACCACGGCGTGGAGACGGTATTCTGTACGTACGCACGCGTGATGATTTCATTTTCCATAGGATGGATAGATGGTGAAATAGGGTTTTTTCATACTTATAATAACATATCAGTATATGAGTGATACTGATTTTATTAATTCATAATGAAACAACTAAAAAAGAAGTAGTGGAAGACGAAATAATGTTGAATGAATCGGTAACGGACATTACCTCTTCTTTGAAGCACCTCTTTGAGACCTCCTCTTAGGGCACTAAAATTGGTCTTTGAAGAAGATCAGGACCTCTAGGATGTTTCTAGGGAAGTGGGGAAGTGAAATGAAAAGGGTTTTTACGAACTTGAAGGCTCAAATTGGTGTGAGGAGGAGAGGGAGTAGGTTCCCTTTTATAAGGGATGAGAAGGGCACCTTTGGAAATATAAGAAATATTAGTTTATATTAAATCCCAAACCCACATAAAAACGTCCAAAATGAATCATCTCTGAATATTAGATGATATAGGTTTGTAATATCATCAACCAATAAAATTTATAAATGTTATAAATTTATTTTAAATAATATCAACTTGATTTATCCTTATTTATCAATTTAATTTTATTTGTGGTTATAATATTCTAAATTTTAAATTATTAAAAAATAATTACATATGTGTTGTGAATTTTCTATAATTTGACACTTTATAACATTTTAGACCATATATATTTTAATTTATAATTTTTAAATATTTTTGTGATTTTTAAACAATTTTATAAGATGTTATTTTTATAAAATAACAATAGTGTCAATTTTGACACTATTCATTTATTTGAATTTAAATAAAATATATACATAAGATATGTTCGAACTAAAGGCTTTAATAGATTCATAAAATTTCATATGTATATAAAAAATTAGTTGAGAACATTAAATAGTTCATATAATATTTATTTTAATATTTTTAAAACCATTTATTTGATATTTTAATTAATAAAATAATTTCAACATCACTATTGTGTCATAATTAATGATAAATATTTAATCGATAAAAATTTTAAATAAATACCTATGATGTAGATAATTGTATTATATTTCTGTAAATTATTCATGTTCTAAGATTCATTAATTTTATCACTAAATTAAAATTATTATACTTATAAGATTTAATAAAGTGACATGTTATCACATTCTTTGGTTTTAATAATAATTAAATTATTTTCATGGATAATAGTCAATTAAATGAATCTAATCCGACCCTTAGATGATATGGGTCTACTTTTAGTCATCAAATAGGATTTGTGCAGCTGTTAGGGTAATTTTATAATCTTATATTTACCCTTAATTACCTGATTTACCTTTATCCATTGTAAATAAAATTTACCGTAGTTACTATTCATATTGCCCAAAAATAAAAAGTAGCCTATTAACATAATTTGTAGCCACTGATTCCAAATATGGAATCCATTTTTCAAAATTCAAAACAAATAAGTTGTAGTAATTAATTTAAAATAAATCTCGTTGTTAAGAAAACGGGTTTTAGAAGTTAAAACATTGCCAAAGATTGAAATGTTTTTACCTATTAATTCAATGTGAAATTAATGCTAATGACATAAATTATATTAAATGGTAAAAATATATTCTATTTATACTTTAAATCCATTCAATATTATAATTTCTCCTTACAAATTATCTTAATGAAAAAAAATGTTTTTAATTAAAAATTAGCGTATTTTCACTATTCATCAAAAAATGAAATTTATCAGAAAAAATATCAAAAATTTATCCAAAGTAAATATTTATATCCTGAATTAAAATAAGAATTTTATTTTTTCAAATTGAACTTATAAACATGTCAAAAACTAGATTTAATGTGGGTGCACCATAAAAAGGCCGAAAAACTGCATTTTTTTTAAAATACTAATTTTACCCGAAAAATTTATTTTGTTTTCTTACCATGTTCTAGAAAATGTGTAAGATGAATAATAATTTTATAAAATTTAAAATTTAGTTAATTCTATTCATAACGGCTATTCCATATTAATATATCATTGTTTAGTGAAACCCAGTATTGCGTACTACACACGCTATCGAGGAAGGACGCGATTGCGTGTAATGCAAGCCAAGTCTGTATTGTGTGCTGTGAAAATTCCTTTGGTGTTGCGTATAACATAAGACATAAAAAATATTTCTCATAAAGTATTAGGGTGTTACAGTAAATATCATATATATTCAATATATCGATATTTATAGCCATTCCTAAAATATAAATGTATAAAAAAAGAATTACAACATTGATGGAGATAATAATCCCTACGTATGTATGAATGTTGTTTCCTCTTTTTTACGGATAAAGATAAAAAAATTGATAAAAATAAATAATTCTATAATCATAATTATATCATATATATAATATATATTAATTAAATATTCCCTTATTACCATTCATTTAAAAGATAAATGAAAATGGATCATAATGCTTCGGGGAGGTGGTAGTCCATAGATACACACGAGCGACATTATCATATTCCATTGGATTGTAAGGTAGGAAGGTTCATATGATATTATAGTTACATGAGAATAATTATTTAATTAATATCATATATATCCACTATTTATATCATTTTAACCTTCCATAGGTAAATGGTAATAAAAAATGAATTACACCGTTATGTGGAAATGGTAAGTTGTATGTACGCACAAGCGATGTTTTTTTGATTTTGTATGATAAAAAAGAGATGGAATATGCATATAACATACTCATGCTAAAATCTCAGTATATTTATGCTAATTTATTTATTATCTTATTTTTTTAAAACACTTTAAGTTTTGGTAGAAGAAGAAGTAGACTTGATGGACTCAGTAAAGATGATTACCTCTTCTTTTGTAGAATTCCTTCAAATCTATTCATAAGGTACCTAGGGTAGGTATTTTGGAATTACCAGTACATATAGATCATAGATAATGATTTTCAAAGGATAATTGGTCATGGTTTGGTTTATCTATATGTATAGAATTTGTGTGAAGAATTAAGATAAAGGGTGTCCTTTTATAAAAGAGGGGAGGGGTATTCTTGGAATTTCATAAAGTATTAAATTAATATAAATTATATTTCATGTCCAAAAGGCTCAAAAATTCTATAATTGAAATATACTATTAGTATGAGTATATAAAATATCATCCTAACAAATTATACAAGTTTTGTTGTGTTTCCACTATTATATTTTAGTTTCAAACCCACGTTAACCCTTTTTGAAATTACTACAATATTAATTTTTTCTAACCATTAAGGTTTGATAATGTTACTATAAAATCAAAAAAAAAATCATAGCACTTGTTTTATATTTAAAATCCTATCCCACTAAGTTTTATTAATATAAAATTTTTTATGAATTTTAAATCATTTCAAAATAATATAACTTATTAAAAAATATCATTGGTGGCAATTTAGGAATTATTCATTGTACATTTATAACTAAAAGAGAAATAGAATTCAAATATATTGAACCCACAAAAATATAATATTTAATTTTTATCTAAAAAATTTGGAACATAAAAAATTACTCAAATAATATTATTTTTAGAGTTTTCAAAATCATTTATTCTTTTCACAATCATTATGTTAGTGTTACATAAGCTTTTAAGACAATTATTTAGTCACTAAAAATAATCAAAAAAATTAAAATGATGAAAAAATCATCTAGATTTGTAATTAATATTTATCACCAAACATATCATCTATTTAACACTATTTAAAAAATAATTATAATAAAATGAAGAGAATTTCATTTTGGACATTTATTTATGTGAAATAATATTAAGTGTCAAAATCATGGTAAATAGGGGTAGAAGCCATATATTTGTATTTATGAAGATTAATTATGAGATATACTCATAAAATAAAATTATGGATATTTTTAGGCTTATTAATCAGTCTGTATCGTTTTATTTGTAAACATAATTACCTGATTTACACTTTTCCATGGTAACAAAATTACCAAAGTTAATATTCATTACATCAAAAAATTAAAGGGAAGTATTTACCAAATTTGGACCCACTAATTAATAATACGGAATCCATTATTCAATATTCAATTTTTATAATTGCTAGTTATTTCTTTTAATATAAATTCATAAACAATAATGAGAGATATTTTTTAAAACAAATGAATTTTTGATCTCAAATCATACTTGTACAAAAATAAAGTATAAAGATGATTCAAATTAATTTAATTAGAATATATATAATTAAATAATAGTTTCTTTATTTTCCAAAAAAATTCAAAACATAATGATAATTGTTTATGAAAAAAATAATTGTTCTACAAAAAGTGATATTCTTCAAGATTCACTAAAAAATATATCTTTTCTAATAAATATCAGAATTTAACCCAAGTATAATTTTTATATAATGATTTTAAAAAATTTATTTTATAAAAAAATAATATTTAAATAAATTTAAATAAATTTATTATAATATTTCATCATAAAAAGTAACAAAAATTATTTTCCAATAAAATAATTTTCTAAAGCCAAAAATAATTTTACATAAAAGTGGGCAATCATTTATTAAGAATTTATCAATACATTTATATTTAGAATGTAATTTATATATATTTCATTAATCAGTTAATCTTATTCATACTTATCAATTTAATAGCTAGGATATAATTGTCATATTTGAATAATAATATTTTGTAGTTCATTATAACATACTGTTGTGTGTGGTCCACACTATTGAACATAGGGTTCAATTAAAATATCAAACTGTTACATTCTCTTAATTTGATAAATTGTGTCCTCATAATTTCAACTTGTGCTATATAGTCAAGGATTTTCATTTTAAAACTCCGTTATGGTAACCCAACATCATAAAAATGGTTAATAAATCTACTTATTAAAATGAGTGAAAGGAAGTATGAAGGTCACCGAAAAACTATGTTTCTAAATAGAGAAACCTTAGTGGGATGTGAATATATGGACATGAAAGATAAAACTAATGACCAAGTATTAATAATTATTTATATATAATATAGTCATGAGAATTTTTTTGATAACAGAATCATAAATATGTTGTGTGTTAAAATATAATAGATTTCTCACCAAAATTTTAATGAATAATATTTTTTTCAAGGTTTGTTTTCCTAAAGTAGAGGAATTATTTTACAATCCAAATAAATCAATTTAGAAAATAAAATGACAATATTTCCTTCCATATAATAATTATAATATAACTATTTTGTGCTTCGATCAATTTCCACTTCATCACTTGCTCTAGTAAATGGATATTCGAGATCATTTTTTTTATTCCTAGAGAACTTTTAATGAGTCATAAGATCGAAAATTCATTCATTTAGTCCCTAAATATTAACCAAATCCCAAATTTTTATCATAGGTTACCCAATATTGTAAATAATACTTTTAACCTCAAAAAATATCCAAAGTTCAACTTAATCCATTCGATAAGTATATAACCTTGAGACCCATCCAGAATATATCTAACCAAATTCAAATTCCAAAAATATAGAATGACGGTCACTAAATTTATAAAATCATTATTTTCCCAATAATATAATGTAACTCTTAATCTCACATATAATTTATGTGAATTCCCTAATAAATATAAAACCATTAGGACAACATGCATTCTTCCAAAAAATATTTCTCTCCATATTTTTTAAATAAAATATGAAATATATTCCATGAATTTAAAATTCATTAACTCCATCATAAATTACATCGTAATAAAATTACTAATAATTTTCATTTTCATCAATACAATCTTATTTTATTCATCAATTTAAATATTTAATGTATCCCAAATAAGAAACATTAACTCGCCTTCAAAAACATATTAAGTGTAATCTTTTCTTTCTTTAGGTATTCTCAAATATATTTTTTTTCCGCTAAATCACTTTTCTTGGTTATTGGTACCATTCAACATATGATTTCAAATCCATAAAAAAATATATAAAAATACTTATATGTTTCATGATTAATATTAAAAAAACATTATTTATAAGATACTTCAATATTATTATTAAATACAAACACACAAGCACTTTAATCATTCCACTTTGGCTATAGTAATTGCATAAAATTGGTTTTCTCTCCTTGACATCTTCTATGGGTGATTCCCTATATGATTGGGGAATTGGTTTGAATAATATACCCCTATTTATAGTTCAAAAACTATTAATTATGGGTTTTTTCTTACTCTTGAATTCATGTTATTTATGGACATTATTTCCTCATGTTAATGTTCTTAAGGTATAAAAAACTCATTTAATTTTCATTATCTTACTTCACATCATTTATTTTCCCTTATTTCTCAGTTTTACTATTCTTCCCTTTATTTCCTTTGTAAACATATGAATTTAAAAATTATGTGTCCATCCAAATGAAACTATATATTATATCATCATATGATGTAAAATTATGAGACACAAATTTATTTTGTAGTCTTGGTTTAATCCCATACAAGAAAAAATCAATTGCTCTTTCTAAATTAAATATATAATCTATAGCATGCCTTTCTATTATTTTATATTTTTCCTTATACTTATAAACATTTTCCTCTTCCTTATATATTATATTAAGGAATTTCCTTTCAATATCACCTCATTTATCATGAGGAATGTATTTATAAAATAATATAACTTTAAAAGTTCTTTTTCCATGTTTTCTATTTTATAAACCTCTTTAATATTTTGAAGCAATGGCAACCATTAACCAGAATTTCCTCTTAAAAACAATCTACTAAAATAAATATTTCTCTTCCATTACATCATAATGATTAAAATATAATTTCAAGAGATGAAATTCATTTGTCTCCTAAAAATGGATTGGATGTTTTACAAAAAAATATAGTCTTTTATTTCATCAAGCGGTCCAATATTAGTGAATAAAAATTTGGAATAATAGGTTGTTACATACATGAATTGTTATTGGTTATAACTTGATTCAAGTCCCCTAATATATCCATGATCTACTTAGTTCCAACACTTTAAATATTTGATTTCTTAGTATGTAAATATACACATTGTCAACAAGTATTTGATATTCTTTCTTCTATTAGGAAACATTACTAAATAATGGCACACACTAAGTTAGCTCATAATCATCATAAATATTGAACCATAAAATAAAATTCCTTTATGGGTATAATCTCTCAAATACTATAAAATATTCTCATAGTTTTTATTTTAGATATGTTTATTTAAAATCTAGTTCCCTAGGTTTCTACTAAACTTGCTTTGATTCCAAATGATGGAGCATTACCACTAGTAAACCTCATCCAATGACTTATTTATTACATTGGAATGAGATAAATTTGATAAAATCCCAAAGGACCTAATAGGTTAGTAGTATTGAAGAACTGGATATATAAATTATTTTCATATTACATTAGAAATATAAAATACATAGTAAAAAAATTCATGTATCCTTCGTATTATTCATAATATCCTTCTTCATATCATGGGTAAAATAAAAAATTATAAAAGGGTTAGCTCAGATGATCAATAATGGTTATCTATAGTGAATTTTATTAAGGTTAAATAAGGCATAATCAACATTGTAGGGAAAATAATTAAAAACGTATGAGATTTTAATCAATAATTGAATAAAAAATTCATCCATGGATAATATCAATGTTGTAATCTCAAGGATAATAATAACTGAATTATCAATTAAGATAATTCTTAATTTTGAACATTGTGATACCTTTTCCATCAAGATATTTTTTCAATAAAATTTAAAACTCTGGGTAGGTATACACTAAAACCCCAATTATTTTTATCTTACTGATTTTTCTCATCATGCATTTCGATGTATCAAGGGGTTATAAAATTTGGGGCCCCACCCATAACTTCATGTCTAATGTATTACTCAAATATCAAATTACTTATTTAATTCATGAATAATATGTCTTATCATGAAATATCTATATTGATTAATGAATAAATATTTTTCATGGTTTCTCGTAGTAAATTAAATAACATTCAATGTAAGACATTGTATGTAAAAGGGTATAGATTTTAGTAAATTATAAATTTTATGATACAAATGGTATTAAAATTTAACACAAATATAATTTTAAATGATCACAATAATTTTAATGTCCACGAGATTAATCAAGAGATAAGTGTTGACAATTAAAAAGTATATTCTTTTGTAAAATCGATTATTTTAAATAATATATGAAAAATGGAGATTGGAAATTTAAAATAAGATTTCATTAGTTATTTTCCCTTTTAAAACAACTTAAAACATGTTGATGAATCTAAAGGGCATAAAAAGGTAATGGCGGAGGGAATGTTCGTTAATGCTGTATAAGTTAAAAGACATACCTTTTGACTTTTGGTTCAAAACATACCCTTATAAAATACATTAGAAATATTATTTTTATGATTTGTAAGAAATATAAATGATGGATTAAAATAAACTTAATAAATAATCTGAGTAATAAAATATGACTTCGTAAAACCATTTTTGAAAAATATGGAAATGGAAGAAAAATATACCCGACTGAAAAGAGGAATAAGATTATCTTTTTAACAAAATTTATTAGATGATTAACTTGAATTGGATAATTAATTATCATTAATAAAATTATATTCATGTTAAATACCTCAAATTTTTATTATATACACCTCATAAAAACATACAAGTGCATAATACCAAATATGTCTCAATGAAGTAGATTTTGAGGTTAAATACCTTACCTTATGTTTTCCTTTAGTTGAAATTTCTTTAACCTAATTTTTAGTATTTTTATATTTGTTATAATTATATACCAAAACAATATAAATATATATTATACCATATATGATCTATTTATAACATTTTATTACTCGTTTATTAAAAATTATTTATTGTTATCATTATTTTGAGTGTTAACTATTATGATTTTAATTAATTTTTTGATTTGGTAGTTCCAGTTATTATAATATTATATAGGTTACATAAAATAATTTTATTTATTAATGGTATTAATATCATAGGTATTAAATATATATACATATATATTAATCAAAAAAAGATAGGGGTAGAAAAAATGAATTTTTGCATTCATAGAGTCGGTTGGTCATACGTTTGCAAGAAATATGTTTTCACTTTATGAAAGATCTATTGAAATAAATATTAATAATAATAAATATTTTATAGAATAATTTTCAATTCATATTTATAATATATTCTCATTAAATTTATCCATCTTACTATCAATGTAAACTTAAATGAAAAATTTATCACATTGCTTTGTAAAGGCTTTATTCAACACCTATACATGACCAATGTTATCATATTCCAACAAATTGGAAATTCAGAGGTTATATATGATATTTTTTACACCCATATTTCTATAACAATTTTTTATTTATTATTTTTATTATTTTTACCCACTTTTTCAAATATTTGTCAAAGTGACGAATGAATCTGAATAAAAGTTTTACTTTATGCTAATAAATGAATTTGTTTTGTGTGATGGTGTCTGACGCATGGGCGGGGCACGGTCAAAGCTACGTGAATTTTTCTGGTTCGTCGTGTGACCTCACCCGCTTCACTACACGCCTTGCCCGATGGTCAACTAATGGAATAAGATGAATTAAGAACGATTCTAATAATAATAATATTATTATTAATGTCTCTTGATATTATTATTATTATTTTCTTAAAAAATAATTTAATTGAGAGTATTAATTTTTATAGCATTTTATTAGGCTGATCATTATATAGTTTATTATCTAGTTTATTAAGTTTGTTATTATTGTTGTTAATGTTATTAATGTGTTTATTTTTATAAATATTATTTCTATTAATATTTTAATTTGGTTGATATTATCAAATTATAGTGATAATTATAAAATTATTAACTCACCATTATTATTATAATATATATATATATATTGAGTGGCCAAGAAAATATATATATATTGTTCTATTTTATTGTTATTTTATTTTTTTTATTTTTTTTATTTTTTTTATTTCATCTCTTCACTCTTTTTCCCCTCTTTTCTTTCCCTCCCTCTTCCTCCCACCTCTCTATCCCATCGCACCCCTAACCCTAAGACTCGGCTGACTAACTTCAACGCCTCCCCATAAACCCTCGCCCCACCTTCATCCCACCCAGAGACCACCTCATATCGGCCTCCTCACTATAGGCACCGTCCCTGGACCATCTTTGCACCGTGCTGCACCACCCTCTCAGTCGGCCTTCCTCTCACATTGCACCCCTACCCACACCATCTGCTAGACCAATGACCTCTCGATCAGTCTACTCAGCTCGCACCATGGACCCTCCCACCAGCAACTCCCCTCGGACAGCCTTAGGACCAGCGCGCCTCCCTCTCATGGCCAGCCCCATCACAACGACCTCCTGTCGTGCACCACAACTTTTTCCGATGAGACTCATCTTCGGCAACCCTTCCCCCTTGATGGTAAACCTCAACTGATTCATCTTGTTTTCCACACAATCTATTTTGGGGTTATGGTCCACCAATGGCTATGGTTGTGTTTAGGGGTTTTCATTTTGGTTCATTTGGATTTAGTCTTATTGATTAGGATCTTATGTTAATTGTTTGATGTGTGGGTGAAGATTCACATCAAAACCATGGGTTTCATGCTCCCTCGGTAGGTGTTTCCATTCCATAACCTCATTAGATCAACTTAATATGTTTTTTTACAATTATCAAAGCATTATTTGGTTTAATTGTGTGGCGTGTTTGATGTTTTTAAATATTTTTTGTGTTTAACTGTTGGAATTGGATTTGTAATATAGTGATTGGTCGTGTTTTCTATGGGCGCTTTGATGCAATGTCTCTAGAATGTGTTCTAAGGGTTGTTTGGGAAGGATAGAAATCATTTTCGTCAATTTCTATAATGATTTATTATGGTATATCAAAGGAGGAGTGTGTTGGAAATGATTTTTCTAATAAAATGTGTGTTCCCTTGGCATGTCAAACTTTTTCTTCATCATTGAAATTTAATTGAAAACTGTTTGAGTAGTGGAAAACATGGTGGGAAAGATTATTTTGTGCACTTGGTTTCAATGTGACATTACTATATGGAATCGAATGCTTTTGTCATAAAGTCTTATTTATTTATTTATTTATTTATTATAAAAAATGATTTAATAAATTGTTTTAATGATTTTTTGATTTATTAGGATGACGTGAAAGTAGTGTTTTGGAAGAGTTGAATATGTGTTTGTTTTTAATGTTGTATGTTTATGTAAAGTAATACGTGTTTTTGGTGTAAAACCTCTTTGAGTTTCATGGTCATATTTTAAAAGTGGTGAGAAAGTAGTTTTAAAGATAATTTGTTAACCAATTGGTCTGAAATGACATTCTTACTTGAAATTGGGTATGTTTACTTGATTCGGTACTTGTTTTGTTATTTAAATAATGATTTCTAAGTTGTGCGAATGGCTTTTTTCTTATTTGAGTGTTTCCAAATGGGGATTTTATAAATTATTAGGTAATGAAAAATATATTTGGGAAACGTATTTTGGCATACCTGTGTTTTTTAAATGTTGTTTGGGTATGCAGGTGGTTTCTTTTCTATGTAATGTCTTGTTTGGTTTGTGATATAAGAGAGCAACATACTATGTGAATGAGAAAGTTGATTGAGCACAAGGGGAAACCACGGGTATCTAGGAGGGTGGACTAGACTAGTGGGCTAGTGTTTTTGAGGTGACTCGACATAGTTTCAATGTAAGGACGGACGATGGAAACACTAACTAAACATATGAATTTCTGATGGTTGTGGCCACTTAAGCTAGGTTTTCTGAGGGTTTTGGCCTTCTAATCCACGTTTTATGAGGGTCTTGGTTTCTACGCCACGTTTCACTGTGATAAGAGGTTCTAGGGTCTCACTCGAACCAGACAAACCATAGGGGATTTACCCATAGTGATCTACTATTCATGATGTGGTTCCTTTCTTCGGCATATGAAGGACCAGTTGAGTTCATTCATCTTCCTTATAAATTTTTCATTCTATTTTAAAGTATAATTTTCATATGGTTTTTATTTTAGTAATATTCCTTTTTCACTATCAGTTTTTTAAATTTTTTCCTTAAAGGAATTTTAAAAATATGGTTTTAAAAAAGCATGTTAAATTATCTTTTTGATGTTGTGGCATCGAACCTTTTTATTGGGAGATGTCCTACTGGGCCATTGGCTCACACCCTATATACACCTTTGGGTATATGTAGAGCTTGTTTCTTGTGTATTCTAGGTTGTGACATCGTGCTTAGTGATGGTGGTTCTGGATTCTATTGGTCTTCGTGTGCAGGTTGGTGTTAGTAGCTTGGGTATGCATCTTCTCATGTCGTGTGGAGGTTGGTATCAGAGTTTAGTTATCTATCCTTGTTGTGAACATTAGGTTTTTAGTTGAATTATAAACTTTAAACTTGTTTACAGTTTAAAGGCGTGTTTGGTTGTGTGTTTCCAGATTCAGTTTGTTTATCTTTTTAGTTGTTTTTATATATTTTATTTCATGAAAATCATTCCCATGTAATGTTTTGATACCCAGGAACTAGTGCCAGCATGTGGGGATCTAGAACACCCCTCGGGCCTTGGCACAGACTGGGTTGGGTGCCGGGTCGGATGAAGACACAGCCCAGTTTGTGAAAAAATGGTATCAGAGCAGGTTTTCTCTTTTGGGTCATGTTTTTTTGGGACATAGTCACGGTAGACAAGAGTTACATTTTTCGGGATTCGACGTTCTGTCTATGAGTAAGGTGCCTGGTCAGCACAGCTCAGGGTGGGACTCAAGTTTCCAAAGTAAGTTGAGGTTTTTCTCAGTCTTTGGTCCTTGCAGTTAATCTTGTCTAGGGGAAATGAAAAGATAGTAGGGTCAGTGGTCCCAGTGATATCGAAGGGTCTGGAAAGCCATGTGGATTCAGGAATTCTGTCCTAGAATACTCTCTATAGCGGTGGTTTGATTGGTGTATAGCCACCAACTATATGTCTCAGTCACCCACTAACACTAGTCTCCTCTTGCATCGGCCCTTGCCTCTTTGTTTTGGATTCACAAAAATATGGTTTTTTAGAAACAAAATGATTTGGTATTCAAAATTGTTTCGAAAAAAAGTGCTTAAAAAACAATGTGTAATGTCTGAAAAGTGTGGGTTTAATGTTTGGTTTTGGAAAAAAAATAAAGAAGTTCTGGTTTTGATTCTTGGTGTTCTTGTGGGAGACCACATGCATGAGTGTACATGGAAAAAAATGGTTAATGGCATGAAAGGATGAATTCCTGGATGCACGTGAGGTGGGTGTCGGTGCGGCACGGGAACATGCATGTGCGAGGCACATGGGACACCATTGGTGTTTGGGAAACCCACAGCCTTTGCATATTTTCAAAAGGTTTTTTTGAGAGGTAATTTGGTGTTTTAATAACCGGTGAGTGTGTGTAGTGTCCTTATGTTTTGGAAATTTTGGATATGAGGCGTTTCGAGATGAGAATCCTTTTTGGATGATTTTTGTCTTGATTTTGAATTCATACATGTAAGATGGTGTGAATGCACGTGGTTAGTGGTTTCTCTTGAAAAGTGATTGGGGGAGCCCTTGCAGTGGTTCCCCCTGCACGTTTGGTGTTCTCTTGCGATATGTCATGGTTATTGGACCAGTTTGATTAGGCCCATGGTTTTATTTCTTGACTAGTGCACTCCCCCCTAAAGAATTAACATGCGATTGAAGTGCAGCAATGGGTAATTTTTCATTGGTCGACCCTCCAATTGATAAATAAATCACTCTCCCTTTTCAGTGATAGTGCTAAGCCTAATAATTTTTCTTTTCAGTCAAGAATATCCTCTCGCAGCGGGATGACAAACGCGAGGGGGATTTCAACAGAGTTTTTGTCTCTTTCTGTTTTCTGAGTCATAGGGTATGAATTTTGACATCGTTGTGTCTAAAGGTCACCTAGAAATAGTGAAAGGAATTCTAGTGGGGGAGGGTGATGGAAGTTCGGAGTTATCAGTGCTGACCGATGACTTGAAAGGATTGTAATGATTTCATCGGCCACAAGGGTCATCTTTGGTGATGTCTTGTAGTGTTATTTCTCTTGAAAGAGCAAGGGTGGATTTCGTAGGATCCTTTAGGAATCCCTGTTTTCAAAGGAGTGTATCCTATTTTTGGGGAGTTCTAATTTTACTTTCCAAAGGAGAGTGTTTTTCATGTGTCTATCCTTCATAATTTTCTTGTTTAAAGTGAATAGGTGATGCATGTGCATCATCTAAATGCCTATTTTGGTGGATGTGATGCGAGCGAGTGGTTGGATGTTATGGTGTGTTGTGGTTGTTGGTGTTGTCTCGGTTGCGGTGTGGTTGCGTGTGGCACTAAAGGAGAATCTCCATTATGGAGTCTTCAATACCTGACTCCAAGCTAAGAGATACTTCAAACATCAGAGCTCCGTCTAGAGGCCATTGAGTGAAGCTTCTGTGTGGTCAGGAACCCTGGGAGTGCATGTAACCCCGACTTTATTTCTTTCATCAGTGTGGAAAGTAAAGGCAGTTTAAATTGTTTTCTGTGGTTATTTCATTCCGAACGAATCCTCTGGATGCGTAGGGTTTTCGTGACTATATGGATTCGTGTTCTTATCATCGCCTTAATGTCTTGGGGGTTGCATCCCACTGGATGTAATCACTTTAGTCATCCTTATGGGGTATGTTGGGTAAATTGGTCTCGAATTTGAATAGTTCTCATCCAGTGATGTGAGGATGCTCACTTTTCTTGGGTCGTGGTTTTGATGCCCCGAAAGTTTGGTCTCACCCTCGCCGCCCCTTGTTGTGGGGTGTTTGGTCACCGTCAGATAATTTTCAAAGTTTGTACATTCTGTCAATTCTAATGGTAGGGAGGTCAACAATGGGTCTCACACATGTGTCTCTGGAATGAGTTAGTGTTGGTTTTTTTCATAATGGTGGGGAGTCTACCCGGGCCTCCTCATGTCGGTTTTCTAGTTGTCTCGGGTGATGGTAAGTTTCTAATGGTGGAAATCCCCTTTAGGTTTCCCCATGTTGACCATATGATTCTGTTCCGGAAGATGGCTCGGTGGTGAGTGATAAGAGTGTTCCTTGGAAGCGGTTGGTCCTGTTTGTTCATTCCAGTCAAACAATGTGGTTTTATTTTAATAGGGCTTGAGGTTCTATAGCTTGCCAAGTTGGTTTTCTTGGGTGCAAGAGTTCCATTATTTGATCAATCAACTGGAGGCGTTCTTTCTCTTTGGGGAGGGCGACACATATCAAAATGTCTTTTTACGAGTTTCTTGAGTTTGTCAGTTAAGTCGCTTTCTCTAAGCACGATGTGTTTACCTCTCTTCACTTGCTTCTTGGTGGGAATCCTCAATGAACCATAAGGGGGTGTTTTCTTATACTTTGGGCTCTAATCATAGTTGTGGCTTTCCAGGGATGGAAATCTTTATGGTGGGGAGAATTTTCACACCCAGATTTTTCAAACAATTTTTATTTATTATTTTTATTATTTTTACCCACATTTTAAAATCATTGTCGAAGTGTAGGCTAAACCCAATTAAAATATTTACTTTATGCTAATAAATGAATATTTTAGTCGTGACGGTGTCTGACATATGGGTGGGGCACGGTCAAAGTTGTGCGACTTTTCCTGGGTTGCCGCGCGACCTCACCCGGTTCATTGCACACCCGGCCCAATTGTCAACTACTGAAATAAGAAGAATTAACAGTGGTTCTAATAATAATAATTTTATTATTATTAATGTAACTTGAGATTATTATTATTATTTTCATAAATGGTAATTTAATTGAGAGTATTATTATAATTATTATTATTTATATAATTTTATTTGGTTGATCATTGTATAGTTTATTATCTAGTTTATTAGGTTTGTTGTTATTATTTTTAATGTTATTAATGTGTTTATTATTATAATTATTATTTCTGTTAATATTTAAATGTGATTGATATTATCAAATTATGGTGATAATTATAAAATTATTAACTCGCCATTATTATTATAATATATATATAGTGAGTGGCCTAATCTATATATATATATATATATTTGGTTCTAATTTATTTTTATTTTATTTCATTTCTTTTATTCTTTTATTTTATTTTATTTTCCCTCTTCTCCATTTTCCCCTCTTTTCTTTTCCTCCCTCTTCCTCCCGCATCTCTATCCTGTCACACCCCCTAACCCTAAGACCTGACCGACCGACTTCAACGACTCCCCATGAACCCATGCCCCACCTTCCTCCCGCTCAGATATCACCTCTCATCGGCCTCCTAACCACTAGCACCGTCCCTGGACCATCATCGCACCGTGCTATTCCACCCTCTCGATCGGCCTTCCCATCACGCCGAACCCCTACCCGCACCATCCGCTCGACCAACGACTTCCCGACCGGCCTACTAGGCTCGCACCTCAGACCCCCTCCGCCAGTGACTCGCCTCAGCCAGCCTTCAAACCAGTACGACTCCCTCTCCTGGCCAGGCCCATCGTAGTGACCTCCAGTCATGCACCACAACTCTTTCCGACGAGACTCATCTTCTCCCACCCTTCCCCCCTTGACAGTAAACCTCAACTGATTCCTCTTGTTTTGCACACAATATATTTTGGGGTTGTGGTCCAACTGTAAGAGCCCGAGATTTTATGAAAAAAATATTCTTTTTAATTTTATTAATGTCTTGTGTTGTACGCTACTCCAAAAGGAGCTTGAACAACACACATCCTTGACTTGCCTTGCATTACACGCAATCGCGACCTTCCTCGATAGCGTGTGTAGTACGCAATACCGAGTTTCACTAAACAACGATATGCTATTAAAATATTATTATAACTAGCAGTTATGAATAGTAATAACCACCTTTTAAAATTTTAGAAATTTTAGCTCTCAAAATGGACTTTATTTTTGGATTCCGGGTATCAAATTTAGCCTAAGGTGAAATTTTGGTGATTTTCGGATAACTTTCATATTTTGATGAATAGTGAAAATTACTAAATTTTAGTTAAAAACAACTTTTTCAATCGAAATAATTAATATTGATAAATTATTAATTTGAGTGGTTTTAAAGTATATTTAGAATATATTTTTACAATTTAATACAATGTTGGTCATTGGATATAATTTCACATTTAAACTAGACATAAACAAGTGTCAATCTTTTGATAGATATTGTTTCTTAAAAACACGCTCTTTGTTTTAACAGCGGGATTTAATTATAAAATTAATTAATGAAACTTCTATGATATGAATTTGGTAAAATAGACTTCATTTTTTAATTCGGAATATGAAATATAGCTTAGGATGAAATTTTGGCATTGTTCTGAAAAACATCAATTTTTGATGAATAGTGAAACTACTAAGTGGTAGGTTAAAAACTGAATTTTGCATAAAACTTAATTCTACCACTTCTGTGAATGGAATTTCAAAAATCCGACAGACACGGTTAATATCAAGGACTAAAATGTGGTTCAATGAGATGAAAATAATTTTTGGTGAATAGTAACTTTTTACTATTTTTACCGCGGTTAATAGTAATTAGGGTAACTAAGGGTAAATATGATATTAATATTATCCTAACACATGTCCTAATTCTATTGGACAAGTGTAATTCGACCAAAAACAAACTTAGGAATAAAATATGACCATTTAGGCCCACTTGGATTAGATTATGACATTTATTATTAATTTATTTAAAGAAGGGTTAAAATAGTTAAAATCAAAGTTTAATAAGTAAATCATTTTTAATATGGGGTTATACATAAGATAAATTCGACTATAAATATTCATTAGAAAGCTAAAAATATTTCCTACATAATGGTATTTTATTTGTAATTTTTAGACATTATATAATTTAATTTATTTATGACACAATGATGATGCAGTAATTATCTTATGAATGAAAAATTGACATAATTGATGTTATAAACACCAAAATAAATGTAATTTGAGACTTTTTATGAATTCCACTAATTTTCTAGGTTACTATGATATATGAATGTTGATTTAATCAACTTGGTTCGAACAGTTAATTCTGTTATGACTTTCACAAAAATCATATATAAAATAGTGTCAAAATTGACACATAATAGTTTTTAAATAAAATATTATATTATTAATTGTTCTTTTATTCCTAAAAATCTAAGGTTTGGCCAAATGACTTAGATAAGGATATATATATTAATAATAAACAATTTGGGGTTCTTTTGGCATGTTATAGTAAGTGTATTAACCATATAGTGAAAGAAAACAAAAAGACATGGTAAAAGTTAAATTATTTAACTTAGAGTTAAATCTAATTGGTAAGGTTTAAAATAAGATCCAAACATCTCTAAATTTTATTGGTTGATGCGATTACAACCCTATCTCATCTAATCTTCGAATATGAGTCATTTTTTGAGGTTTTTAAGTGGGGTTAGATTTATTATAAATTAATATTTTTAAGAATTCCTAAGGTGCCCCTCTCCTCCCCTATAAAAGGACACCTCCTCCCCCTCCTCCTCACACCAATTTGAGCACTCAAGCTCGGACAACCCCTGCCAAAATCTCTTCTCCACTTACCTAGAAACATCCTAGAGGTTCTGGTCTTCCTCAAAGACCAATTTTAGTTCCCTAAGAGGAGGTCTCAAAGAGGCGCTTCAAAGAAGAGGTAATTATCGTTACCAATTCTTTCATCTTTATTTCTTCTTCCACTTCTTCTTCTTAGGTTGTTTCATTATGAAGTAATAACATCAGTATCACTCATATACTGATATGTTATTATAAGTATGAAACAACCCTATTTCACCATCTATCCATCCTACGGAAAAAGAAATCACCGCGCGTGCGTACGTACGGAATACCGTCTCCACGCCGTGGTGTAATCTATTTTCCACCACCACCTTACATGGATGGGTATAATGGTGTAAAGAATAACTATACATAGTTATTACAACATCATATTGATTCTGATATATTGTATAATCCACTCCAATTCAATTCAATATTTATGGAAAAGATATCATCGCTCGTGCGTACGTACGGACTACCGTCTCCACGACGCGATGAGATTCATTCTCCATGTTAACCATTTAAGAATGATTATAATGTATATATAAGAAATAATAATGAAATATATGACATTATAAAGCTACTGGATTTATGTATATATATATATATGTATGTCATCTACTTACTTCCATTCAAGACAATAAGGAAAGGAAAACAGCGTTCATGCGTACGTACGGACTACCGTCTCCATGAACGGTGTTTTTCATTTCATTTATCTATCTATTATATATATATATACTGAATATATATGATATATAAATCATATTTTATATTCTGTAAGTAAGTAAATCATGATATAAGTAATAATAACGTCAAGAACAACAAGTCAAAACACCTACGATAAATGAAACGGTTTTACCCAAAACGCTTCTTTAAAATGGAATTTACAAAAGAACAGGTAATATAAAGTCATAAGTGAACCATATATGATATCATAACAATGAATATGATTCTGTAATAAGTCAATGACATTATTTAAATCATTATACAGGAGGTTCGGACACATACAAAGCAAATCAGAGCTAAGGTAAGGGAAATATCACAATCTCACTTTTATCCGAGATTGTATTTACTTTGGTAATTACTGGGGTGTATTTTATCATCCACATCCATGTTCCCTCAATATGTAATATTATTTCCATCCTTCTAAAATATTTTATATCCAATTTTACCCTTCGGTAAGTTTTTTGTAAAAGATATGAAAGGAATCTTTTGTCATTTTTCATACGAGGTACTTTTTGACTTTTCCGACAAAAGTACGAAGAATGTTTTTTTTAACTTAAACGGCACGAACGGATTTTTACGGTTTTATAAAGACTTATTTTCATGAAGCTTCCTCCAAAATATTTCATGACTATTTTTAATAAAATCTCTTTTTTTTAAAAATTGCATGATGTTTTGTGAAAATAAATTGATTTTGAAGAAGAAAGGATATTTTTCTCAAGAATGGAGTTCAAGTGTTTTATAAAAATTATTTTCCATATAAGATAATAAAGGGTTCTGTTTCTATCCATATTTTTACATTAATTTGACTATGTTGTGATGGAATTATGTTTATGAATTCCTTTATCTTATATGAATGGTTTTATGATGTCATGTTGTTTAAGAATCCCATTTTTATTACATGGGTTATGAAATGATGTATGATTTATGATTTTGTGGCACACATAAGAATGGTATCATTATGAGATGGGTGGGACCTATATCTCCCTCCAATGCATTGGGTAAAGATTTTATATCTCATGAGATAGACAGGGCTGGAACGGTAGGTTATACCGGTTCAGTGAAACAGGACTGAAACGAGGGTTACTCGATTCAGAAAGGGACTTTGTCCACTAAGATAGTCTTGGCAATGAGTCTTGACTAACAAGAAATGATTCTCTATGATTATGTGTGTATGCCACAAAGTTTCATGTTTTAAGTTATGATTATTGGGATTTCATTTCACTACTATGATTTATCCCATGTTATGAAATTATGCTCTCTTTTGCAGGTTAAGATTTTCAAAAGTTATGTTCTTATGAATATGATGTGATTGATTTTTCTTTGGTATACCCTTACTAAGCATTTGAGCTCACCCTTTTATGTTTTCTTTTCCCCAGGATATAAAGAAACGTTTTAGGTTAAAAAAAAGTAGATCTTTATGGGAGATATTGAAGATCTTTCACCACGATTAGAAGATTACGTTCCGAGTTTCCAAAGACACTAAACTATTACGATCCTTGTGTGTGTGTTTTTGTTATGTACTAAGTATTCCGCAAAAGTAATGTAATGTTCATGTACGTCAAGCTTCGGGTCTCTACAGTTGGTATCAGAGGAAAGGTTTAGTCAACCTTTGGAAACTAGGATGCGAGAACTTTAGTGAGATCCCTAGAGATATTTCTAAGGTATGTCTAGGGATGTCCCTAAAGGTTAAGTATACGTATAGGTTATAGTACTAGAATTATGCTAACGATCATAGAATTAAACCTAAGATGTTAGATACTGAAGGTACTTCCCCTTTATTATGTTGTTTTCCCTAGCATGATTTTTGCCTCTCACATTATTCTTTTTGAGTTTTAGAAAATGGCGGGAAACAAGATGATTCACGATAATGGAGGATATGATGGACAATGGAATGATATTCTTCATAATGAAATGGGATTTGGAAGTCCAAACATAATTATTATGCCAAATCAGCAATCTCATAATATGATCAATAAAGTAAAATTTGGTAAGTTTCCTGACTCGGCTAATAAGAGAAAGATGGAGTTTCATGATGATCATAGAGGAAAGAAAGTTCAATTTCCCCTATGTAATTCATGTGGGAAGAGGCATCAAGGAGAATGTTTCAAAGGAACTAGAAGATGCTTTGGGTGTGGAAAAGAAGGACACAAAGCAAGTAAGTGCAAAGGAAGAGGTTCAGTTAACACCATGGATGAGGATAATGGTATTGCTACGACATAAAAAATGGTTAAGTGTTTTAAATGTGGAATGTATGGGCATTATGCAAACCAATGTCCTAAGGGAAAGACTCATGAAGAGAATCAGTATGGCCGTATGGGTATTATTTATGTGGATGATGATGAAGAGACTACAAATGATATGTGAGATGAAAGAATTGTTGAAGCTCGGTTAATGGTTTAAGAATGTAGTGGAATGATTACATGTTTATCATGTGTAATGTTGTATAAGTAATCTCATGGTACTATGGAATAAAGAGACATGTAAGGATTGTTACATTGTTGTCTGATTAATGTTACCAGTAACCATGAAATGTTATTCAAATACTTTTGGAAAGTAGATGATAAGTGCATAATAAAAGGATAAGAAGATAATGAGATGTTTGATTGTATTCATGAGCTCATGATTGATATAAGGACTAAGTTTGAGTATATAGAATTTTGAGGATTTTGGTATGTGAAAAGTGTTAACTTTTAACTGCATTCATGTTTTCACTATGGTTCAATGGGTATTCAAGAGAATACATTATTAAGGACTTTGAATGTTTGGAATGTGACCAACAAAACATATCTTATGATATATGGGGATCAACGATGGTGTTAAATCTCTGGTAATTGTTTTCACTATGTTATGAGAGTGGACTGCAGTATTATGGATGAGCCTAAAGATTGGAATGGATTGTGTTGGACGTAAGTTAGTATTGTTTAAGGATAGAAATTTTTTTCGATATTATTGATGGGATGTTATAGTAATATAGTTTTGGAAAAAGGACAACCTGCAGGACGGGCGACAGCCCATCGCTTCGGACAAGGCTGTGGGAATCGAACCCACAACCGAAGTGCGACTGGCCTTTATCGCCTACCACTGGCCTACAGGAAGTCCCTGTTTAGTAGAAACTAGTTTTATTATATTAAGCAGTATGATATATGAAGTATAAGTCCATTTTAAGAACCATATATGATTAATCTCACTATAGATCGACTTATGCATATAATTTTTTCTAACCTTTTGTTTGAGACAGATGGAATGACTCGTCTTTCTATCACATAATCTGCTAAAACTTCACGAATAAAAAATTCAACTTCATTTATTTAATAGATGAAGTGGAAATTGTTCAAGACACGAACAACAGTGAGATTGTACCAAAATAAATTAAGTATTTATTCTAATTCAAATTTTCTACTTTAGGGAAATGATCTTGAAAACCAAAAATGTTGTCCTAGTGATCTTATACCTGATGAATCAGATGGTACCTTATATCATCACAAATCTATGGATTTGTGATTACTGGCTTTTCCATAGCCATGTTCTCTACCACTCTCCATCAGAACATGATGGTTAGATTTCTCTTCCATATCCATATTTTTTACCTATGTTTATTTGGGTAATCGTTACATTTCATACTTTAGTTTTTAAAGCCAAGTTTTGGTATTTCTTTTTACGATGTGGGATTCTATTAAAGAAACTTTAGAATAGTAAACCATTTATAACCCCGACGAATTTCGAGGGCGAAATTCATTTTAAGGGGGGTAGAATGTAACAGCCCGAGATTTTATGAAAAAAATATTCTTTTTAATTTTATTAATGTCTTGTGTTGTACGCTACTCCAAAAGGAGCTTGAACAACACACATCCTTGACTTGCCTTGCATTACACGCAATCACGACCTTCCTCGATAGCGTGTGTAGTACGCAATACCGAGTTTCACTAAACAACGATATGCTATTAAAATATTATTATAACTAGCAGTTATGAATAGTAATAACCACCTTTTAAAATTTTAGAAATTTTAGCTCTCAAAATGGACTTTATTTTTGGATTCGGAGTATCAAATTTAGCCTAAGGTGAAATTTTGGTGATTTTCGGATAACTTTCATATTTTGATGAATAGTGAAAATTACTAAATTTTAGTTAAAAACAACTTTTTCAATCGAAATAATTAATATTGATAAATTATTAATTTGAGTGGTTTTAAAGTATATTTAGAATATATTTTTACAATTTAATACAATGTTGGTCATTGGATATAATTTCACATTTAAACTAGACATAAACAAGTGTCAATCTTTTGATAGATATTGTTTCTTAAAAACACGCTCTTTGTTTTAACAGCGGGATTTAATTATAAAATTAATTAATGCAACTTCTATGATATGAATTTGGTAAAATAGACTTCATTTTTGAATTCAGAATATGAAATATAGCTTAAGATGAAATTTTGGCATTGTTCTGAAAAACATCAATTTTGATGAATAGTGAAACTACTAAGTGGTAGGTTAAAAACTGAATTTTGCATAAAACTTAATTCTACCACTTCTGTGAATGGAATTTCGAAAATCCGACAGACACGGTTAATATCAAGGACTAAAATGTGGTTCAATGAGATGAAAATAATTTTTGGTGAATAGTAACTTTTTACTATTTTTACCGTGGTTAATAGTAAATAGGGTAACTAAGGGTAAATATGATATTAATATTACCCTAACACATGTCTGAATTCTATTGGACAAGTGTAATTCGACCAAAAACAAACTTAGGAATAAAATATGACCATTTAGGCCCACTTGGATTAGATTAGGACATTTATTATTAATTTATTTAAAGAAGGGTTAAAATAGTTAAAATCAAAGTTTAATAAGTAAATCATTTTTAATATGGGGTTATACATAAGATAAATTCGACTATAAATATTAATTAGAAAGCTAAAAATATTTCCTACATAATGGTATTTTATTTGTAATTTTTAGACATTAAATAATTTAATTTATCTATGACACAATGATGATGCAGTAATTATCTTATGAATGAAAAATTGACATAATTGATGTTATAAACACCAAAATAAATGTAATTTGAGACTTTTTATGAATTCCACTAATTTTCTAGGTTACTATGATATATTAATGTTGATTTAATCAACTTGGTTCGAACATTTAATTCTGTTATGACTTTCAGAAAAATCATATATCAAATAGTGTCAAAATTGACACAAAATAGTTTTTAAATCAAATATTACATTATTAATTGTTATTTTATTCCTAAAAATCTAAGGTTCGGCCAAATGACTTAGATAAGGATATATATATATTAATAATAAACAATTTGGGGTTCGTTTGGCATGTTATAGTAAGTGTATTAACCATGTAGTGAAAGAAAACAAAAAGACACGGTAAAAGTTAAATTATTTAACTTAGAGTTAAATCTAATTGGTAAGGTTTAAAATAAGATCCAAACATGTCTAAATTTTATTGGTTGATGATATTACAACCCTATCTCATCTAAGCTTTGAATATGAGTCATTTTTGGAGGTTTTTAAGTGGGGTTAGATTTATTATAAATTAATATTTTTAAGAATTCCTAAGGTGCCCCTCTCCTCCCCTATAAAAGGACACCTCCTCCCCCTCCTCCTCACACCAATTTGAGCACTCAAGCTCGGCCAACCCCTGCCAAAATCACTTCTCCACTTCCCTAGAAACATCCTAGAGGTTCTGGTCTTCCTCAAAGACCAATTTTAGTGCCCTAAGAGGAGGTCTCAAAGAGGCGCTTCAAAGAAGAGGTAATTACCGTTACCAATTCCTTCATCTTTATTTCTTCTTCCACTTCTTCTTCTTAGGTTGTTTCATTATGAAGTAATAACATAAGTATCACTCATATACTGATATGTTATTATAATTATGAAACAACCCTATTTCACCATCTATCCATCCTACGGAAAAAGAAATCACCGCGCGTGCGTACGTACGGAATACCGTCTCCACGCCGTGGTGTAATCTATTTTCCACCACCACCTTACATGGATGGGTATAATGGTGTAAAGAATAACTATACATAGTTATTACAACATCATATTGATTCTGATATATTGTATAATCCACTCCAATTCAATTCAATATTTATGGAAATGATATCATCGCTCGTGCGTACGTACGGACTACCGTCTCCACGACGCGATGAGATTCATTCTCCATGTTAACCATTTAAGAATGATTATAATGTATATATAAGAAATAATAATGAAATATATGACATTATAAAGCTACTGGATTTATGTATATATATATATATGTATGTCATCTACTTACTTCCATTCAAGACAATAAGGAAAGGAAAACAGCGTTCATGCGTACGTACGGACTGCCGTCTCCATGAACGGTGTTTTTCATTTCATTTATCTATCTATTATATATATATATACTTAATATATATGATATATAAATCATATTTTATATTCTGGAAGTAAGTAAATCATGATATAAGTAATAATAACGTCAAGAACAACAATTCAAAACACCTATGATAAATGAAACGGTTTTACCCAAAACGCTTCTTTAAAATGGAATTTACAAAAGAACGTGTAATATAAAGTCATAAGTGAACCATATATGATATCATAACAATGAATATGATTCTGTAATAAGTCAATGACATTATTTAAATCATTATACAGGAGGTTCGGACACATACAAAGCAAATCGGACCTAAGGTAAGGGAAATATCACAATCTCACTTTTATCCGAGATTGTATTTACTTTGGTAATTATTGGGGTGTATTTTATCATCCACATCCATGTTCCCTCAATATGTAATATTATTTCCATCCTTCTACAATAGTTTATATCCAATTTTACCCTTCGTTAAGTTTTTTGTAAAAGATATGAAAGGAATATTTTGTCGTTTTTCATACGAGGTACTTTTTGACTTTTCCGACAAAAGTACGAAGAATGTTTTTTTTAACTTAAACGGCACGAACGGATTTTTACGGTTTTATAAAGACTTATTTTCATGAAGATTCCTCCAAAAGATTTCATGACTATTTTTAATAAAATCTCTTTTTTTTAAAATTGCATGATGTTTTGTGAAAATAAATTGATTTTGAAGAAGAAAGGATATTTTTCTCAAGAATGGAGTTCAAGTGTTTTATAAAAATTATTTTCCATCTAAGATAATAAAGGGTTCTGTTTCTATCCATATTTTTACATTAATTTGACTATGTTGTGATGGAATTATGTTTATGAATTCCTTTATCTTATATGAATGGTTTTATGATGTCATGTTGTTTAAGAATCCCATTTTTATTACATGGGTTATGAAATGATGTATGATTTATGAATTTGTGGCACACATAAGAATGGTATCACTATGAGATGGGTGGGACCTATATCTCCCTCCAATGCATTGGGTAATGATTTTATATCTCATGAGATAGACAGGGCTGGAACGGTAGGTTATACCGGTTCAGTGAAACAGGACTGAAACGAGGGTTACTCGATTCAGAAAGGGACTTTGTCCACTAAGATAGTCTTGGCAATGAGTCTTGACTAACAAGAAATGATTCTCTATGATTATGTGTGTATGCCACAAAGTTTCATGTTTTAAGTTATGATTATTGGGATTTCATTTCACTACTATGATTTATCCCATGTTATGAAATTATGCTCTCTTTTGCAGGTTAAGATTTTCAAAAGTTATGTTCTTATGAATATGATGTGATTGATTTTTCTTTGGTATACCCTTACTGAGCATTTGAGCTCACCCTTTTATGTTTTCTATTCCCCAGGATATAAAGAAACGTTTTAGGTTAAAAAAAAGAAGATCTTTATGGGAGATATTGAAGATCTTTCACCACGATTAGAAGATTACGTTCCGAGTTTCCAAATACACTAAACTATTACGATCCTTGTGTGTGTGTTTTTGTTATGTACTAAGTATTCCGCAAAAGTAATGTAATGTTCATGTACGTCAAGCTTCGGGTCTCTACACCAACTACAGGTATGGTTGTATTTAGGGGTTTTCATTTTGGTTCATTTTGATTTAATCTTCTCGATTAGGATCCTATGTTAATTGGTTGAGGTGTGGGTGAAGATTCGTATCAAACTCATGGGTTTTCTCCTTATGAGGTAGGTGTTTCAATGCCATAACCTCATTAGATCAACTTAATATGTTTGTTTAAATTTATCAATGCATTCTTTGGTTTTATTGTGTGGTGAATTTGATGTTTTTTATTTTTTTTTGTGTTTAACCATCGTAATTGGATTTGTAATATAGGGATTGGTCTTGTTTTCTGTGTGTACTTTGATGCAATGTCTCTATAATGTGTTCAAAGGGTTTTTTGGATTGTGATAAATCATTTTTTTCAATTGTTGTACAGATTTATTAAAGTATATCCATGGCCAGGTGTGTTAGAAATGAGTTCTCTAATAAAAATTGTGTTCCCTTGGCATGTCAAACTTGTTGTTCATCTTTGAAATTGAAACGAAAATTGTTTGAGTCGTGGAAAACATGGTGGGAATGATTATGTTGTGCACTTGGTTTTAATGTGTCATTCCTATATATAATCAAATGGTTTTGTCATAAAGTCTTATATATTTATATATTTATTTTAAAAAAATTATTTAATAAATATTTTAAATGATTTTTTGATTAATCTAGATGACGTGAAAGTAGTGTTTTTGAAGAGTTGAATATTCATTTTTTTTTAAAGTTTTATGTTTATGTAAAATAATAGATTTTTTGGTGTAAACCCTCTTTTCATCGCTTGATGGTATTTTATAAGTGGTGGGAAACTAGTTTTAAGGATAATTTGTTAACCAAGTGGTCTGAAATGAAATTCCTACTCGAAATTGGGTATGTTTATTTGATTCGGCCCTTGTTGTGTTATTTAAATAATGTTTTCTAAGTTGTGTGAATGGTTTATGTTCTTCTTTGAGTGTTTCCAAATGGGGATTTTTGAAATGATTAGGTAATGAAAAATATATTTTGGTAAGGTATTTTGGTGGGCGTGTGGTATTGAAATGTTGTTTGAGTATACATGTGGTTTCTTTAGTGTGTAATGTCTTGTTTGGTTTGTGATATGAGAAATAAATATACTCTATGAATGCGAAACTTGATTGAGCATAAGGGGAAACCCCATGTAGCTAGGATGGTGAACTAGACTAGTAGGCTAGTGTTCTGGAGGTGACTCGACCCGGTTTCACTGGTAGGACTGACGACTGCAACACTAACTAAACATATGATTTTCTGAGGGTCGTGGACTCTTAAGACATGTTTTCTGAGGGTCATAGATTTCTAAGCCATGTTTTCTAAGGGTCGTGGTTTCTAACCCACGTTTCACCGAGACACAAGGTTTTAGGGTCCCACTTGAGCTAAATAACCCTTAGGGGATTTACCCGCAATGCTCTACTATTCATGATGTGGTGCCTTCTATCAGCATATGGGGGACCACTTTAGGTCATGCATGTTCTTTATAAGTTTTCCTTTCCCTTTTAAAGTTGTATTGTGAAATGGTTTTTCTTTGAGTACTCTTCCATTTTCACTTTTAGTTTTTAAATGTTTTCCTAAAAGGCATTTTAAAAATATAGTTTTAAATAATCATGTTAAATTATCATTTTGATGTTGTGGCATGGAACCTTGTCATTGGGTGGAATCCTAATGGGCCTTTGTCTCACACCCTACATACACCTTTCGGTGTATGTAGACCATGTTTCTTGTGTATTCCATGTTGTGACATCATTCTTAGTGATGGTGGTTCTGGACGTTCATGGTCCTCATGAGCAAGTTGGTGTTATTAGCTTGGAGATGTAGCTTCTCATGTCACGGGGAGGTTGGTCTCGGAGTTTAGTTTTCGATCCTTGTTGTCCACTTGTGGTTTTTAGTTGAATTGTAGACTTTAAACCTACTTATAGTTTAAAGGCGTGTTTGGTATTTTGTTTCCAGTTTCAATTTATTTATCTTATTAGTTGTTTTTCTATATTTTATTTTAAGTAAATCATTCCCATGCCATGTTTTGATACCCTATCACTTGTGCTAGCCTGTGGGGATCGGGAAAGCCCCTTGGGCCTTGGCGCGGACTGGGTCAGGCACCGGGTCGAATGGAGAACCTGTCTAATTAGTGAAAATATTATAATTTTATAATTATAATTATTTCATATTTATATATATAATATTTATTATTTATATATTTATAACCATCTAGGTTAAATTTTGATGAATAAAATACATTACTACGTGGAAACGATAAGCCATATGTATGCAGGGGTGATGTTTTCTATTTTTTTAGGATGTAAATGAGATGTAATAAGGTTTCCCATAATCATAAAAACATCTAATTATGATTATGATACTCTATATATTATCTTAGTTTGGTTATGACACTTTAAGAGGAAGTAGAAGAAGAAATAGACTTCAAGGACTGGGTAATGATGATTACCTCTTTTTCAACAGACTTCTATTATATTTCTTATTTAGGGACCTAGGGTAGATGTTTTGGAAATACCATAACCACTATAACTTATATAAGGATGTATAGAATAAAATTGGGTAGTTTTTGGTCAGGTTAGATGTCCCAAGGTGGTTTGTAAAATTTTGATTTTGGGAATCCTTTTATAATATAGGGGAGGGGCATTCTTGGAATTTCATAAAGTATTAAATTACTATAAATTTTATATCACGTACAAATAGATCCAAATTTAAATAATTATAATATATGATTATTCTGAGTTGAAATTATCTCATCCAATAAAATTTATACAAGTCTTAGTGTTTTCACCATTTTTCTATAATCTTAACCCCCTTTTATCCCTTTTGACAATTATCATTATATTAAAGTTTTCTCCTAATAAAGGGTGTATAATGATACTATAAAATCAAAAACCCATGATAAATGGACCATGGATGATTTTTAAAATTATATCCAATTAATTTTACTGATTATAAAATTTTATTTACTTTTAAATCATTTAATAAAATAATAACTATTATAAAATCTCATTATTCTAAATTTTAGATCTATTCATTTAATTTGACTTTAAAACTAAAATAAAACAATGAAATTTTATTAATTACATTAAAACCACTATATTATTTCATTTTTAACTATTAAAATTTTTTAATATTAAAAATCACTCAAATAATATTATTTTTATTATTTTTTAAATAATTTTATCTATTTTTTACTCCTTTACCAAGCCATGTGTCAGTGTTACATTAGCTTTCAAGGAAATTATTCCTCCACTGAAAAGTAAAAATAAATTACCAAAATAAAAAATAATAAATTATATTTAAAATTAATATTTATAACCAAACATATTATATTTTTATCCAAATTTCAAAATTTTATGAACAATAAATAAAAGAGAATTGAATTTTTTAACTTTTCATTATATAAGATAATATAAAGGGTGAAAATCATTATAAAGTGGAAAAATGTATGCTTTTTATGATTATATATTAGATATACTCATCCAATAATATTTTGGCATGTGATATGGTCATTATTTAGTACTTTTTATTTTATTTCCTGCCTTAATTACACAATTTTTTATATTTTCATTGTAACAAAATTACAAAAGTTGCTATTTATAATTTCAAAAAAAAAATAAAAGGGACCAATTTTATAAATTAAGAAAAATAGATTTCAAATATAGAATAAATTTTTCATGGTTCAACTTCTATAATTTTCACAAATTACTTTTAATATAATAGCATAAAACACAATGAAAAACTATTTTTTATAAAAATGTGATTTTAAGATAAAAATGTTCATAAATAAAATTTAGGTCAAATAATGATTAAAACGAAATTAATATATTATATATAATTAAATAATAATTTTTTTACTTTGATATAAAATTCGAATCATAAAAATATTTTTTTTGAAATGTAAATGAATGTTTTAAAAAAATGAATTTTTTACAACTCACTAAAAATCAATCTTTTTATAAAAAAACTAAAATTTTACCCAAGGAAAATTGTGATATGTTGATTTAGAAAATTATCTTATTTGTTTAAAATAAAATTTATAGTATTTTCAAATATTAATTATAATAATTTCTCACAAAAATTAATAAAAATCATTTCTAATGAAGATATATTTTTAAAGCATTAAAATAACTTTACTCAAATTTGAGCGATTATATACTAATAATTTACTAATAAATTTATGTTAATTTCTAAATTAAAATATATTCCTTGAACATGTTAATACTATTAATACCCAATAACTTAATATCTTGAATATATCTGTAATTTTAAAATAATTATATTTTTTGATTCATTTCAACTCGATTTTGTTTGTTGTATACACTATCCAACATAGAATTATTTTAAAGTAACATGGTGTGAAATTATCCCCCAAAACCCTCAATAAATTGTTCCTTCAAATTTAATATTTTTCTAAATTATTAAGGGTTTTTCATTTTAAAATTCTTCTTTGGAAAATCCACATCATGAAAAGGGTTAATAAAACTTCATCTTAAAAAGAGGAAAACGTAAGTATGAATGTAACTAGGAAACTATGTTTAAAAACAAGATCACATAAATGGGATGTTAAAATATAGAAATGGAAGTGAAAACTAATTCATAAGGATTAATAAAGAGTTATGGAGAATAAGTTTATGATAATGTTAACTATCATAAAGCCATTAATCTATTATACAATACCACTAATTTCTCTATGGGAAAAGTCAATGGATAATATTTTTTTTCATGGTCATTTTCCTACGTTAATGGATTATTTAACTATATAGATATATAAATCATGAAAATAAACTTACTTAATTTTTTCCTTGGTATAAGCACAATCTCATCCTTTTGTTGTGATTTTATCAATTTTCACTTCAGTTATAATTCTTGGAAATGGATTTTCAAGTTGAATTTTTTCCTAAATAACTTTTACTGAAACATAAGATCTATCAATCATGCATTCATCATATAAATATTTACCAAAACCAAATTGGTTTTTATAGGTTATCCAATATAATAAATAATAATTTAACTATAAATAATAATATCTAATGTTTAACTAAGTTTATTTCATATGTAGTTTACCCTAAGACTCTTCCAAAATATATCTAACCAAATTAAAAGTCCAAAACTTTAGATAAAGGTAACTAAATTTAGAAAAAAATTAGTTTCTTAATAAAATAATGTATATATTATTATCACAAACTAAATATTTGATTACATAGATCACTATAAAAACCATAATGAAAACATGAATACTTACAAAAATTAATTCTACCCTTATTCCTTAAATAAAATGTCAAATATGATTCATGAATCCAAAATTTAATGACATTATCATAAATTAAGTCATAATAAAATTACTATAAAATTAAATTTTAAAAATGATATCCAATTTAATTTATCAGTGAAATTATTCTCATAGTCTTAATTAAGAACCATTAGCACACCATCAAGATAATATTTTAGAGTTATCTTTTCCATCATTATTAATGCTAAAAAATATCACTTTACCACTGCATAAATTTTCTTAGTTATCAGTACCATTAAACATAAGAATCATAATCTTTTAAAAATATAATATATAAAAATCGTTATATTGTTCATGATTATTATAACTAAGATATCATTGATAAGGAACTTATACATAATTCATGAATCTAAATATAGAAGAACCGTAATCATTTTACTTAGGCTGTAGTAATATCATAAACTTGGCCTTCACCCCATGGGTTTCTCTGTGGTAAATTCCCATGACAATTGGGACATTAGTTTGAATAATTAAACATATCAATACTGTGAAAACACTCAACATTATAGGTTTCTTTCTTATCCCTACATTCACATTACTCATGGCCTTTCTCACTAAACTTGAAGAAAACTCCCCTTACTGTTAAGAAAGAATTAGGGTATTTCTTTCCATAATTATCACATGTGGTATGTTCTATCCTTCCTTTATTTTCCATAACCACATTTATTTTTCCTTTTATCTCAATTTTCATATTCATCTCAAAATTTAATTTTAAAATTTATGGATTTCCTAATTATTTCTTCATCTTGATGACACTTGACACTATATCATTATATGATGAAAACAACTGAGAAACTAATGCCCTTTGGAGGTTTGTCTTAATCCCATCACTGAAATGATTAATATTAATTTTCATATTACATTAGTATTCAATGTAATTCCATGATAATCTTATATAATTTTCCTCATACTCATCCACACATTCCTCTTCCTTTTATCTTAGATTAGGGAATTTTTTGTCCATCTAAGTTCTTCTCTCATTAAAAAAATATTTACCAAATAACATCACCTTAAAAGTTCCCTATTCCTTGATTTTTATTTCATAAACCTCTTCATTATTCTGGATCAATGACCACCATTGGTTAGTATCTATTTTTAATTAATAAGATATCAAAATAGACATTTTAATTTCATTATATCCCAAAGGTAGGAATATATTTTTTTAGATTTAATTTGTTTCTCAGCTGCCAATGGATTAGTATTTGCTCAAAAATATGGAGGATTTAATCCCATAGAGTTATCCAACATAGGAATATCACATAGTGGAACAATAGTTTGTTCCATAAGGTAATTATTATTTTTCATAACCAGAGTCAACTGCGCAAATATAGAAACAATGTTTTTCAGTTCCAAAACAATATATTTTGGTTTTCTCAGTAATGAGATCCCTATTTTGTCTATGTGTATGGACTCCCTTTATTCTCTTAGGAAGCATCAATAAATATTGGAACACAAAGAATTATCTAAAAATAATCAACAATATTGATGCATAAAATAAAATCCATTTAACGGTAATAGTTCTTAAATACTATAGATTATTATCATAATTCTCATGTCAGCTATGTTTATTTTAAATCTAGTTCCCCAGGTTTCAACTAAAATTTCTCTAATACCAAATATGTCAAACCCAACTCCCATAACCCAAAATAAAAATATTCTTTAACAAATATGATGACAATCAAGATATCGTATCAAAAAAATACAGAAAAGTTAAGTAGTCTTACATAACCTGATACATAAATGATTCCCATATTACATTATAAATATAAAATTCATAGCATAAAAGAATTAATTTATCCAATATATTATTCATAATATCCTTCTTCATATCCTATGGAAAATAAATTAAAAATAATTTGAGTTTCGATACTCAGTAAGGTTTATGTACAATAGAATCTATCATGAGTAAATAAGGCATAATTAAAATGGCAGGGTAAATAAAAATTAAAACATTCCATTTAATTAATAACTAAATAATAAATAAATCGGTAGATAATATTGATGGAGTAATATCATGTATAATAATAAATAAATTCTCAAAAAATTAAATTCAGAATTTTGGACATCATAATTTCATGTATCACGATACCTATTCTATTATGTCCTTGTTCCAAGACAGTTTGAAACTCTAGGAAGGTTTACCCCAAAACCCCATTTAATTTAAGCTTACTGATATGTCTCATGGGTCATGTTAATAAATCTAAGGGCTATATAATTTTGAGGTCCACCCCTAAATTCATGCCCAATGTATTTCTTATATATTAAATGAACAGTTTAATTCATTAATAATATTCCTTATCAAAAAATAACTTAATTGAGTAAAGAATATAATTTCGTCAAGGTTCCCCAAATCAATTAAATAAATTTCAACGTAAAAAATTTTATGTAAAATGGTATATTATTTTTTAAATTATGATATACATAATAAAAATAATATTTATATTTAATACAAATTCAATTTCCAATGATCATAATAAAGTAAATGTTTCAATATAAAGTTAATTTCCATGAGATTAAATAATATTTGAGATATGACCATCAAAATAGAATATTTTTTAGTAATATCTACTCTTTTGTAGAATAGATGAAAATTTGGAATTAAAATTAGAAAATAATTTTTCATTAAATATTATTATTTATAAAACATTAAAAACATTTATAAAAAGATAAATGTTCCAAATACTTATAGAGGCCGTAACGTATGTCAATGTTGTATAAGTTAAAAAACTTTACTCTTTAATTTTTGATAAAAACTAACCATTTTGAGAAAAAAAAATAGAAATATAAATTTCAAACTACATTAAAATAACTCTAACTAAATATTTCCATAATAAAGTAATTGATTATTTAAAAATTAATTTCTTAAACCCATTTAAAAAAATATGGATATATAAGAAAGATATATCTGATCAAGAAGAGAAATAAAATAGGATTTTCTTTTAAAAATATATCAAGAAAGATTAACTTGTATTGAATCATTAATAATTATGAACAAATATTTATTCATTTTAAATACATAAAATTTATAGTATATAAAAATCATAAAAATAAATAGGTGCATAATAGAAAATATATCTCAATAGGGTAGAAATTGAGATGAGATCTCTTACATTAGATTTCCCTTTATTGAACCTTCTTTATCCTCATGTATAATAAATTTAAATTTATTACAATTAAATAAAAAAACATATACATATCTATAATATCATTTATGATCCATTTATAAAATTTTATCACACAATTTTAATAATATTTTTTTATTATCATTATTTCAGGTGTTAACTACTTCATTTTTCATGTATATTTTTTTCGGAAGTTCTAGTCCATGTAATTTTATTATGGTTATATAATACCCATAAATTTATTTATGGTATAAATATCATATATATTCAATATATATATATTTAGAGTCATCTATAAAAGATAGAGGTAGGAAAATGAATTACACCATTCATAGAGATGGTATGTTGTATATACGAATGAAAGATGGTTTCACTTTTTGAAGGATGGAATGAAAGATATTTGAATTATAATTAATATTTTAAAAATAGTTATTATATAATATATATCATATTTACTAATATAATATATATTTATTTTCATCCATGTAAAACATAAATGAAAAACAGATCACATCGCTTCGTGGAAGTGGTAGTCCACAGGTATGCATGAGTGATGTAATCATTTTCCAACAGATTGGAATATAAGAAGTAAAATATAATATTTTTATTCAAAAATCATAATCATGTCATAAATATCATATATATTCATTATTTACTTATTTATGACCATCCATGTTCAAAGGTAGTAAAAATAAATTACATAACTATGTTGAGATGGTAAGTCGTACGTACGCACGAGCAATAATTTCTCTTTCTATAGGATCAAAAAAATGGAATATAGTCATATAATAATCATAATAAAATATGAGTATATTTGTGATACTATATTTTTATCTTATTATGGGTACAAAACAATTATAGTAAGCAGAAAAATAAATTTACATGAAGGACTCGGTAAATATGATTACCTCATCTTTAGTTGATTTCCTTTATGTCCCTTCTTAAGGGTCTTAGGGGAGGTATTTTAGAATTATTAGAACATTTATAGCATAGAAAAGTATGTTTAAAAGGTAATTTTTCAAGGTTCAGTTGAGAAATATGGCTTCATGTGATTTGAATAATTAATAGAAGGGTGTCCTTTCATATGAAAGGTGAGAAGGATCCTTGGAATTTCATTAATTATTAAATTAATTTAAATTATATTTCATTTCTTAATCACTTAAAATTACAATAATTTGAATATAGGATTATTATTAGTCTAAATAATCTCATAAAACAATATTTAGGATGTTTTTAGTTGTTTTCTCACCCATATCTTTTACATTTAACCTCACGTTGCCTCTTTTGATAATTACCACAATATTAAAATTTTCTACCCATTAAGGGTTAATAATATTATTAAAAAATTAAAAAAGGCCCAAAATGGGCCATTTTTTTAAAACCATATATAAATCATTTTGTTGATCCAAATATTTTTATTCATTTTAAATAATATGACAAAATATTATTTATTATAAAATATCATTAATGCCAATTTTGGAACTATTCTATTAATTTAACTTAAAATACTACAATAAAAAATGGAATTATAAAAAAAAATTATCCAATCCTCTTTATTATTTAAATTTTTTTATATAAAAACCATGGAACATAATAACTCACTCTGATAATTTTATTTTTGGTGATTTCAAAATCATTTTGTTGATTTTATTACAGCATGCAGAAGCACTGTGTCAGTATTACATTAGCTTTCTAAACAATTATTTATTCACAAAAAAATAAAAATAAATCACCATGTTGAAAAAAAATAAAAAATGAATATTTATAAATGAATATATCTTCTATTTATCCCTATGTCAAAATTTTAAATATAATACAATAAAGAGAATGTCATTTTAAACTTTTCTTTATATAAAATAATACAAGGGTTCAAAACCATTGGAAAATAGAAAAAAAAACATATATTATACTTTTAAAAGATTATAGAAAATATATGTGCATATCATATAATTAATTAGATTTTTAGGGTTGTTATTTATTCCTTCTTATTATATTTTTATCTTTAATTATATTATTTACCATTTACCTTGGTAACAAAATTTCAGAAGTTATTATTCATAATGTCAAAAAAATGAACCAATTTAAAAAATTTGTACCCCCATATTTCCAATATGAAATCCATTTTTTAATATTAAATTTCTTTGAGTGGAAGAAATTAATTTTAATATAATTGTAAAAAATTATATGATAAAAATAGAAAATTTCATTTTCAAACTCACAAATGTACAAATACCAAAATCAAGTATAATGATGAATAAAATGATAATTGTATTATATATAATGTAGTAATAATTATGTTAGTTTGAGATAAAATTCAAATAATAATGAGAATTTTTAGTGAAAATAAAACGATAGTTTTACAAAAATCAATATTTTTCATTACTCAATGAAAAACCAATCTTTTCAAAAAAAATACCAAAATATCACAGAATGATAATTTTGATATAAATATTTAAAATATGATATTATTTTTATAAAGTAAAATTTTGAGGTTCTAGAAATTAGTTATAATATTTTCTCACAAAAAGTAATAATTGTTTTGAAAAAAAATCATATTTTGGAATCAAAAAAATAACTTTTATAAAAATTATATGATCATTTAAAAACCATTTAGAAATATTTTTATGTTGAGTAATAACTTGATAAATATTTCATACATTATTTAATCCTATTCATACCCACTAATTTATTGGATATGATTTAATAGTAATATTTAAATAATAATATTTTTTGTTTTGTTTCAACTCGATGTTGCAAGTTGTATATGCTATTGAAAATAGTGTTCATTTAAAATATCATAATGTTACAACACATATTCAACATACAAATGCTTTATAATTAACATCCTCAACATTCAACTAAATTCCATATAATCTATTAAACATAAATATTTTCATGGAATTTAGAAACACTAAAAAATTGCTCACACTAGTAGCCATGTTGATTTAACATCTTATCATTTGAAAACATCCCCTTTAATAGGTAAAATAAATATCAATGGTTACTCTCAAAATTTATTATCCCCACTTTAAATATTTAAAGAATAAATATTAAGATATTAATATTGTATTTTTTTCCCATTTAAAACAGTATCTAAAGATAACATGAGGGAGTGTATTTTAACATCAAACTTCATTCTTATGATGGGTGAGGTTGAACACCCAACATTAACTTTAAATTAAGAAAATTTTCATTACAAAATTTATTGGTGATCACATCATCTATCTACTCCTATTTGGGAACATACTACAGAATCAATTCATTTATGTCACTAAGACCCTTGATAAATTGATATTTAAAATCAATTTTATTTCTTTTAGAATGCTAAATAGAATTATTAGACAAATTTATATCACTTTAATTATCACTACCAAGAAGAAGTGGAAACATCACTTCATCGTTAAAATATTCTAACTGTGTCATTATAAAAAGTAACTTAGTTATGGAATTTTTTATCACTATATATTCTTCCTTAGTAGTTCTTAAAGTCATATAACATTCCTTTTTAGAGTTCCAAGAAGCACAAATATCTCTATAAATTAAAACCCCAATAGATTTCAATCATTTGTTATCATCATAGCTTGTCTAATTTGAATCTATATAACCAAATTGTTCAAACTTCCCTTTATTTTCCTATTTAAACCGAAAATTTATTTTTCATTTATATACATTAGAATAATTATCCTTGTAATATAATGGGTTTCTTCTAGTTTACATTAATACCTAGAATATAGAGTGAAGAAATATCTGAAATATAGTCTTGAATCTATAAGATATAGCAGACTTCCAACTAATTTTCTAAACTCCATTAGATCAAAATTGTTTCCCTATTCATATTTGGAAAACTTATTTCCCACTAAAATTAGTGGTGGAAAAGGATTTTAATCATTCATTCTAAATATTTTTAATATATAATTTTCATAATTATCTTGTGAATGGAAATTTTTATCTTTCTCTTGAGAGATTTTTAAGACAATAAAATATTTTGTCTCAC
Source organism: Viscum album (assembly GCA_963277665.1). NCBI lineage: Eukaryota > Viridiplantae > Streptophyta > Magnoliopsida > Santalales > Viscaceae > Viscum > Viscum album. The sequence goes on from OY728157.1 coordinate 502,618,419, forward strand.
ACTGTATTGATATTTCAAATAATTTCATCACCTCCTTTGAAAACTTTTGAAAAATTCCCTTATCATTTCCAGAAAATATAATGTTATCCAGAAAAAAAAATAATAAATATTTATATTTCATTTTCATCTTTAAAATAGATATTATTTTCCACTATTTCATTTCTAAAATTTAACTTCTTCAAGTAGGTGTCAAATAAAGAATACCAAACTCTTATGCCTTGTTTTAGACAATATAAGTACTTGTTCAAAATAAAAATAAAATTCTCATATTCTATAAGAAATATCACATATTTTTTGTATATAAACCTACACTTATAAATCACTATTGAGGTAAAAAGATAGTACATCCATTTGGAATATATTTTACTTTATTTTACCACAATGGAAGGAAAATGTATAATGGTTTTAGGCCTTGAAATATGTTCAAAAGTATCAATTTATTCAACTCCTTCGACCTATGAATAACCTATATACACCTATATTTATTAATTTCTCTCTAATAATCCATTTTCATTCAAATTATTTTAGAGTAACCACTTTGTTCCAATTTCATTACTGCCTTTAGGTTCAAGAACCGACTCCCAATAATTTTTCTTACAAATTGGTTCCAACTCTTAATTTATAAAATCAGACCACTCATGATGTTCCAATATTTATTCAACATATTTAGTTTCTAATTGAGATAAAATCTAATTATGAGATGTTTTCATAATATTTTTTCTATTTTTTACCTATTTTCTATGATTTCCAATGATTTTTTCGAATTAAACTTTCCTTCTCATCCTTGGATGAGTTGAATGCAATTTATTATTATCACTTGAAATAGATTAATTCACTTCTATACCCAATACATATTCAATTCATTAATCTCTATTTGATGTTTCCTTATGCTACATGACATAATTAGAATTAATGTTTCTTTGAAAATTTCTTCATTATCAACAATTTCCATATTTGAACCTTCATTGATCTTCACATCATCTATATCAATAATTATTCTATTTTCCTTTTTATAAAAATTTTATACCCATCCATTTATGAAATATCCTTTAAAAATTATAGCTACACCTCTTGGAGATAACTTACTTAGAATCTCACCTTTAATATTAATGATTCGAGGACCACCCAAAAACGTTAAGATAATTAAAAATCAATGTATTACTATAGTAAAACTCATATGAAGTCATTTTAGAATTTATTCAATAGAAATAATTATTTGTAACATTAACTACTTCAAAAATAGATTTATTCAAAAAATATAAAGAGATATAATTCTCTATCACTATCATTTGAGATATATCTCCAAAAAAATTGATTTTTTTAGCCACACAACTTTTTCCTTGTATGGTGACATGAGTTCTTGATGAATTCAACTGTTTTCAATATAAGTTTCAAAATTTTTATAATTGTATTGTACACCATTATTTTTTTAGAATCCCTTTATTGAGTAACCAGATTCTTCTTAAAAACGTCTCCAGAAACTCTTGAACATATTTAAAACATTTGATTTGTGTTTCAAAATCATAATACATGTAATGTGAGTCAGTTTATCAATAAAGGAAATGGAATAGTTATCTTCATTCATTTAATAAATTATATTGGGACCATATATAACAAAATCAATTAGCTGCAATGGATGCTGGAAATATTTTTTTTCATTTTCCATTACCGGTTTGAGGGATCTGGTACCCCAAACTAGTTTAAGGGAGACCGTAAAATCGTAATACAGAAATTATCCAAATTCAAAATTCAAAATTCAATCCAAACACGATCAACCGTACACCACGCGATGTACCTTGAGCCATGATCCCATCATCACACATCACCGATGACATCACCATCCATGCAGGTCACCAGAGAGATCGTCGGGAATAGTCATCGGAACACCAACAGCAGACCAAACACCCCTCTATTAGCACCGCCAGTTCATTGAATGGAGGAAAAACACAGAAAAAAAACCTTAAACCTTTCCAGAAACACAAAATCCAGCAAGAACAGGAAACAAGAAGCATATCCTTTCATCACCTCTATTGATGTTGTTGGAGAACGCCCGGGACCAACAGGCCAGAGAATCCAGACCCAAAACAATATAATAAAGATGGCCAGAAACCAACCACATTTAGGACCCATAAAATCCATCCCTTTCCATATGTAAAATCCAAAAAATTGTCGCATAGATGATTGAGAGAGGAAGAACATCACCAGATTCCCAAAAATCACCCAAAAGAGAAAGCATAAAACAAACAGAAAGTAAAGAACATCACCAGATTTCAAGAAAAAACCAACCTCAAACACAAAAAACATCTCGCCGATGCCTTCCAGAAAACCCCTAAACACAATGCCCAACCACCAAATGCCTAGATCTATGCACGAGATGACTTTCCTGAACCACTGAAGAAAAATCTCAAGCGTTGAATCAACATCATGATACTTTGAAGAGACAGACACCTGTGCATGCAAGGTGAGCCGAAACAAAGCCTCTGATGCCAAGAAACTGACACCTAGAGCCATCGAGCAACGGGAGAGCAGATCCGATTAGGGATAGGGAAGGCCCCACGAGCAAAAACCCTAGCAGTACATCAACCCTTACATTCCCATCGAGTCAGCTCTAATGGATGAGATGTGTGAATCTAGATCTTTTTGTTAAAATAACTAGTAATCTTTGCCTTATGAAAAATAGATAAAATATAATCAATATCTATCTTGATCTTAGGAACATCATGAACACTTTTTAATTGAGTAATTTTTTTCATATATCTTTGGACAAGATTACTAAACCCTCTATTCCAATGTTTTTTTTTCTATTTTAATCCTCAAATAGTATGTATTATATGCATATCTTACCTAAAATAAGTTTACATTTGTTCACATACCACTTTTCATAACCTTTTAATATTTAATCCTTTTTCCAAAAAACTTCATAAAAAATTACCTCATTTCATTCATCCGGATTTGAGACACACTCATCAAATTGTGTTTTATCCCATAAACATAAAGGGTTTTCTTAGATTTAAGATTTCTTTTCCAATAATAGAATGACTAGCCCATTAGATCTAGAGTGACCCATAATTCTCAAAATTCATAGATACCTATTTAAAAAATTTAATATCATTAAATAACTTCTGGTCTATTGTCATATGAGAAGATAACCCATTATTGAAAACCCATTTAAATTTTTCCTTTGATGATTTAAATATATCTTCTATAATAAGAAACTTCCCATTTACTTTCCCTTTTTATTATAAGACTTATTTTCCTATTGGGATAACATAAAGGTGATACATCTATTAGAAAGGTTATTAGGTTGATCCTATATTTCACAAACTTATTTCAATATATGAAATCGTTTTTCAATAAATATTTCATACTATTTCTAAATCTGTCTCTTTGAGTGGGATGAGTCCCCCTCAATTTATGTCTCATAAGACATATTAACTTATCACATTGATACTGATTAGACTATCATATCTTCTTTATATTCCTAAATCCCCCATAGTACTAAAAATATCCAAAAAAATCATGTTTTCCATTGAAAATAGAATGTTTTCTAAAAATATGTATCTATAATTCCTCCATATTTTTTTCAAAAACCATGGATCCTTTTTGTGATAAAAAATATTGAGGAAACCCTTAAATTATAATTTTCTTAATAGAATTATTTTATAAATTTTTAAAATCACTAAATGTAGATAATTTTTAATCAAATTTTAGATTTCTAAAATTTCTATATTCATAAAACCCATTTGATTTAGCCAAAAATTTAGATCTTTTTAATTACTTTTTATTCTCATGCATTTTACAAATATTTTCAACAATAATATCTCCTTGGGATGATTTTTTTATTAATTTATTAGGAATAACATTTCTTTAAAGACAATTTAGATTCTTAAATAGATATTTAAAAAAATAAATATAGACATGCTCAATTCTTCTTCAACTTTAACTAGTTTCAATTGAGTAAGATCAAGAATCCTCCCTGTATATTTAATTTTTTCACCTATCTGGGTACTCAAGGTCGTCTTATCATCAAGAAACATTTTCAGATCATTAAACTTTTTCAAAATAAAATGTTTATCCTTTTCATGGATTGATTTCCCACTTTTGGTATATTGATCATATCAATTTAACTTTTTTTTACCCTTTTCAAGATTTTATCATCTTTAAACATTTTCTTAATTCTATCTTTAGTATGAATTTATTTTTATTTTCCTCATCTTCACTTCCAAATTTTTTACCTAAATTCAAAATGAAATATTCATCATTAACATTAATAATGAGAATCTATTCCCTAACATCATTATCAGTATTGACATATTTTTATTATAAATAATTTAACCATCCTAAAATTTGGATAAAAAATTATTCTTTGAATAGATATTACCCTTTATTCCAGAAAATAATTATTCCTTAGATTCATTATTCTTTGAGAATATTTTAGAACATTCATATTATTCTTCACTAGCTTTATCTTTTTTTATTTTTATAAAATTTTCTATAAAATTTCTCATATCCCCTTGATTAAATAATTTAAGTTGTAGCATCCCATTGATCTTTCCCTTAACTCTTCTCACATTTATAAATATGAGTTGCGTTATTTTATAAAATATTGCATCAATATATGAATATAAATTTTTAGATCCAACTTTATCATCCTCAAATAAAATATTCTTACTTTTCTTAAATTTTAATGATTTAAAAGAAATTTATTATTTATCCTTTACATTATTTACAGAATCATCTTTCCATATTTAATAATAAATTAAAATTATATGAAAATAATTATGTGGAATATCACCTGGATTCTTTTCTTATAATTCAGATACTTTGTCATCAAACTTATCTAATAAGATATATAAAACCTTTTCAACAATATTAGAATATTCTAACTTTTAATCAAAGCATATAATGGTACTTACAACTTATTTTAAACTTGGGAAGAAACTATCAATTATCTCAACACCATGCATCCCTAGATCGTCATACTCTTGTATCCAAAACTAAAACTTGTCTCAATTCACTTTATCATTCCCTTTATATATATTCTAAAAATTATCACATGTATGTTTTATATTATAGAGGCCTTTAACATTCAAAAAAACACTCTCTAGGAGAGAATATAAAATTGAATTCTTATCATGATCAAAATTTTCCAAATTATTCATATACATTACAATCATGGAATAACCTTCGTCACTGGGAACAAATCCATTGGTTTTCACTTATAAAACACATAACTGATAGACAATAGATAAAGAAACATTATACCCTTATAAATATGAAAACCCCTCCCATAAATAATAGGAATCCACTTTCTATTTACTGAATTTTTATTATCCATTACAGATAAAATAAATCAATAAATTATTTATTCTAAGAGGGAAATTAAAAAATATGTTCAAATATCTAAACACAAACAATGGAAACCAAGATTTGATTCCAATTATATGAATTTAAGTTTAGTGGAATCATTAATTGTGGGGATAGTGATTAATAAATTTTATATTTTCCCTTTTAAAAAACCTTTATCACTTTTTAGAGTGATTTTTTTTTATTTTCACATATAAGCACACATTGAAAGGGAACAACTGATTTACTAGGTTCACTACTAAATATAATTAGATATTCCATAACATAATAAAAAAAACTCATTATCATATTTTCTACATATAAAATATACTGAGACACTATGAGTAAAAAAAATTATTATATCTAATTTTACTTGTATATCAACAATTATTTTTCATCTTGTATAATATGTGCATCCTACACTACTATAATAATATCATCTATTTTGTTAAAAATAGATATGTCTTCTCCCTATATAAAATTTACTAATTTTTTAGTGTGTTGAAATATTATTTACTTCAATTAATGCACACAACACTATAGACAAGAAATCCATGGACTAACTACACCACCATCGATAATAAGTACCTTTAACGAATAATGGTAGTAGTAACTTCTTATATATATATATATATATATCTCTCTCTCTCTCTATTTTTTCAACTTCACTATCAAATCATTTAGTATTTTTCATTACAATATAACACAATCCACATTATCCTTCCCTAATCAATAATTTATTCATTGAATATAAAATCAATAATTCAAATTAAAATCTCCTATATTTTTTAGATCTAAAATTTTATATTAAACCACCTTTTAAAACTAATTTAATTTTTTTAGTATTTCAATAACCTCATAAATTAATAAATGTAGTATTTTCAAATATTTCATTATTATTTCCATATAATACATATTCTTGCATTTAAATTACCTTGTATTCACGATACCATACATTTATAGTAGAGGCATTATTCCTTCATTAATGGATTATCTATCATCTCATGAGCCAATATACCTTATATAATATTATAATTATACCTTATAAATACCATTGAACCATCAAAATATTTTTTATGAATTAAATATCTATGCATCATGCACATACATGAATTCAGACATGAGAATTTTTTTTGAATTACATATGCATCATATGTGTGAGTTTCATTGTGGATAAACATTTGGAATGAACCATGAAATCATATAACACGATTAATAAAAAAACTCACTTGAATCCATGTGAATATGCATGAATGTATCATAATTTCATGATATCATGAATACACACATATATTGCAACTCTCTGTAACCAACTAAACTACCCATATAAGCATAACAACAACCTCAGGTATTCTATTTAGAAAGAAACTCACATTTTATTACACAAAATTAAGGGAAGATAACACAACTACATTGATCTCCACACGATTCGCCTTTAATCAATTGTACAATATGTGGTAAGTCATCTCAATTCACGGTTTTTCCAATACATCATAACTCATATTCCTTTATATGGTCAATTATACCTCATGTGGACGATATAGATATCATAATTAATTTCATAATGTGTCCTCTACTCACCTACTATTTTAATCTCATGGTAATTCATTATAATTTTGTAGTTATACATATTTCATAATCATTTGATAGGTATGTGGTCAATCATCATTTTCATGGTCAATTTAAAACATGTAATGTAGTTAGTATGGGTATATATGTGTGGCCAATAATATTTCTGTCATGTGTATGGTTATACATTATACAGTCAATTATCTATCTAGGTAGGTCCAAAGAATAATGTGTTCAATCCCGGTACTCATTGTAGATCCATCTATATAGTTAATCAACCAATCATGAATCCCTTTTAGTTTATCCATCTAACACATTGGTCTGTGAAGTAACTCAATGTCTATGTCTGGTTGTGTGGATAGCTTAGCATGGAGATGGTCGACCATACGAATGCCTAAGAATACTATCCCAGTAATTAGGACAAAGATGATAACGTGAAATAATTTCATTCATCCTGACATTATTTCCATATATTTATGATATAGGAATATTTTTCCTCTTTACCATAAACCCACATCGAATCTCACTTCGTACTTTGTCTCTTTAATATCACTTGAATCCACATTCACCACTCAAAAATGGATTTTGTTTTGCATCCTCATTCACTACACAAACAATCCCATGGTTTGAAATTCACTACATGAACCCTAATCCAATGTTTTCTATATGTAAACCCTTTCATGTCCATACAAGGGATAAGCCATATCTCATATATATTCCAACATGGCAAGCCTTGTTAAATAGGATCTCACAAGGTGGACTTGTTTTCCAAAAGAGAGGTTGAGTTAGATCCTTGGTCAATTATTAAATGGATATATTTTTTAGTAAACATCCCATAAAAAATATCCAAATAATAACAATTAAACTTCTATGAAAAGTAAAACATAGGAATTCATTCAATGGTAAAATTTGACTCTTCTATCCCTCTCATAAACTCTATTAATAAAATATTAACATATATTTCTTATTGTAAATAATGATAATTCTCAAAAAACAATTATCACATGTCATTACACTTTAAGAACTATTTTCCAAAAACTAGATATTTAATTAGAACATGGTTTTTGTATTGGAAAATAAAAAAGAAAACCCAATAATCACGTCCACTTCTACCAAATCAAAATATTATTCTCTAGAGAGGAACCAAAATCTATAGGAACTTATTAAATTATAATACAATTCATCTAAAAAATTCATAAGAATTTGTTTGAAGCGACTTAAGGATTTTAGAGATAGCTTGGAATGAATGTGTGATGCTCTATGATTTCTTGATGGAATATACAAATTCCATGGTATGGAAAAATGTATAAGACTATAATTTGTTAGGATACTTGAATTATATATAAGAATGAATATATAAAAAATATAGTAAAATTTAAAAATGAATTGAGTTTTTAACTATCATCAATACACTATAAAAGAATGATTTATTTACTTCATAAGGATCTTTAAACTTATGATGGACTTCATATGGATGATGTCTATGTTTGTAAAAACCATTTGGTCACTTTCTAAGGGTGATCCAAAACTATATAAAGATGTTTTCTATAAGGCCCCAGCCTTAAACCTTACTTAATCTTGAGTTATTACAAGATTACACATTGAGGATCTTTTCAGGTTTAGTGTTTTAGAGAATTAGATCATAAAACATGCATTACATTCCACATATAATCAAAGTGGTTACATTAAGATAGTATTCTTCTTTCACATCAATGGAAACATATTTAAAATAAAACATGGATTCTTTTTTGACACTTCCTTGACACTATCATCATATCATGTACCTTTCCCTTGACCTCTGAAAAATATTTCAAACAAACTTGGGATGAGCATAAAAAGCTCAATAAAGGATATAAAAATATGGAAAGGAAACATGGGTACATATATACATAAGAATGAAATCATAATTTACCCATAAAACATAAGCACTTTAACATACCTCATCAAATCATTAATAAATCATAGAAATCATAAGACATAAAGGTAACTTGAGGCATCCATAACATTCTTATGTAGGGAGTAACCCTCTTGGTTACGTTTGGAATACCCATCACAATATATTCCCTAAATCTCTTCGGAGAAACCTTAACATTTCACTCCTTCGCGTTACCCAATGCATTGGAGAGCTATATCGGGCTCACCCGCCCTTAGTTTATCACGGAACCACCTGTCTTCATAATAATGCCCAATAACCTCAACATAATCGTATCACATAAAACATGCATAAAGGAAACATAAAATTTCCACATTTCAATCACAAGATATCAATACAACACATTGATATAAGAAAAAAATTATGAAAACCATTTTCAATACCAAAATAAAAGAAAAGTATAACATGGTATTTATTTTTCTTTTAAAAATAAGATATGGCTTGTAGAGGAAGCCGAAACTCAAATAATGGTCACGGTGGCAGAGAAGTCGTTGTCGTCGCATACATACGACAAAAACATTCCATCTTGTCTTTTAGTAAACACTTTGTATAAAAAAGATCCCTTTTGAATAAACGTAAAAGTCAAATGGGTTTATACACCGTATAAAAGAAGGTTTTGTATAAAACAAAATATGCCTCAATGAAAGGAGATTGAGACGAAGTCCCATACATCAGGTCCGACATGACTTGGTCATTATTTAATCTCATGAATAATAAACTTGAGTTAATTTATACTTGTTTAAGAAAATTTTTCAAGTTCATTATTCCTTTTATATCACTTATTGCCATGTCATTAACACTATGCAATTAATTATGTTAATAACGTTCGTTTTAACGATCATTGGTACTTGAGTCAAAAATAAACCCTTTATAATTACAAGTTGTTCATGTATCCATTATATCCAGAATTATAATCATGATGTACATATCATATATATCATATATATCCAGTATATACATGCATTTATAATATTACATAATCATTTAGTGGTAAGAAATGAATTGCATTGTTCATGGAGACGGTAAGCCGTACGTACGCATGAACGCTACATTCATTTCTATTTCATATTTTATAGAATGGTATCATAATTATATAAAGGTATATTATAATTCCAGTGTAATATCATATACAATATCATAACTCCATCCTTTATACATCCAACATATGGTATTTAACGAATCAAATCACTTTGAGGGGGCGGTAGTCCGCACTTCCTTAAATGAAGATATCGTGTTTACCCATAGTGGAAACCATAAAGGTATTCCCAAAAATGAAAAATACAGAATCTTAAGGAAAACATAAACATATTATATATCATATATAAATATAGTGTCATCTTAATGGCCACCTTTTAAGGTGTTAAAAGAATGTTGAACAATCATCATTTCGGGAGGCATAAATTCACCATCCACGGAAATAGTATGTCCTTTAACAATTAGATGTAGGTGTGTTTAAGTGTTGATCTAATCCTTCTTATAACAACATCCTAGTATATTTAATATACTAAAGTTGTTACAAAAGAAATTTATAAAAAGATTTTAGGGGGTTCGAGAAGCAAAATAAAACAAAAGGACTCAAGTGAAGACATTACCTTAAAATCGGGTAACTCCCTTTGATTTGAGCTCAAAGGCTTCCTTGGGAAGACTTCTGCCCAAAGTGAGGCTTCAAGGAGTAATAGAGGTATGTGTAGAGACGAAATGGGTAGGGTTTGTCCAATACAAAGGCTTTGGGTGTGTGGGTAAGGAGGTGGAGGTGGGGCGCTTTTATAAGAGGAGAGGAGGGGCACTCTTGGAAAGTAATGAAATGTTACTTTATTTGAAAATGATTTTCGGATTCAAAAGGTCTCTCATTGATATAATTCTAGGTTAAGGTGATAAGGGTTCCCAATCCACCCATCCAATAGGTTTTTGACATGTGTAGGACATAGATTTTACATTATCTTTTCATTTTATTTAAATCCTTTATTAATGATGTAATAACTGCATCATCATGATGTCATAAATAATATAATTTATTTAAAGTCTAAAAATTATGAAAAATCTACTATTATGTAGGAAATATTTTTATCTTTCCAATGAATATTTATAGTCAAAAATATCATCTATGTAGACAAAATTAAAAATGTTTTAATCAGGTGATACATTCTTGTTATATTTACTTTTAAAAAATATATATATATATATAACAAGTCACTTTCCACAAAAGTGATTCCATGGGGTCCCCAAGTTTGTCACAAGACATCCCATGGTCGGCCATGAGACAAACAGTAGAATTAGGACACATGTTGGTGTCATTTTATTATTATTATGATATTATTTTATTATCCGTAACTACCAGATTACTCATTAATCAAGATATTTAAAGATAATTATCGTCGTTACTATTCATAATGTCCAAAAACAAAAGATTCTTGATTACATAATTTTGACCTTATGATTCCAAATATGTAATCCATTTTACCAAATTCCAAACACAGAAATTGCAATAATTGATTTAAAAATAATTCCCATTGTCAAAACAAATAGCGGGTTTTTTTGAAACAATATCTATGAAAAGTTTTGCATTAGTTTATGCCCAATTCCAAAGTGAAATTAATCCTAATGACCACCATTGGATTAAATGGTAAAAATATATTCTAATTTAACATTAAAACCAATTCAAAAGATAATCTAATAATATAAATAAATTATATTAAAAAGCAGTTTTAATGTAAAATGCAGTATTTTACACTATTCATTAAAAAATGAACATTGTCAAAAAATAAAAAAAATTCACAAAAATTAAATTTTGATGTCCCAATCATAAATAATAAGTTTATTTTGACAAACATAGCTTATAAAATTGTCAAGAGATATATTTAAAATTGGTTTGCCATCAAAAGGCAGTAAAACAATCTTTTAAAAAATATTAGTGTATTCCATGCTTAAGATTGGATTTATTTTCATTTTAAGCCTCTAAAAAACTATCTAATTCATTAATAGACATAGATAAAAATATCTATTATTCATTAATTAATTGGGATGTTACATCCTTCCCCCTTTAGAAAATTGCGTCCCCGCAATTTATTTACTTATCGAACAAATGGGGATACTTATCCCTCATTGCATTTTCAGATTCCCATGTTGCCTCTTCCGTCGTGTGGTTTTTCCACAAAACCTTTACCTGATTAGTCACCTTATTTCGTAACACTTGCTCCCTGTGGTCAAGAATCTGGACCGGTTGTTCCTCATAAGATAGGTTCTCTTCCAGCTGAACTACCTCTAGACTCAAAACATGAGATGGATCTGGCATATACTTCCTCAACATCAAAACATGAAAAACATTGTGTACCTGAGATAAACTCGGAGGTAAAGCCACTCGGTAAGAAACTGATCCAAATTTCTCCAGAATTTCATATGGTCCAATAAACCTTGGACTCAGCTTTCCTTTCTTACCAAATCTCATCACACTTTTCCAAGGAGAAACCTTGAGAAAAACATTATCACTTACCTCAAAAGATAGATCCTTCCTCTGGTTATCCGCAACTCTTCTACCTGCTCTGAGCTGTTCTCATGTGCTTCTGAATCAACTGATCTTTTTCTGCCATCTCTTCTACCAATTCTGGTCCCATCAACTTCTTTTCACCCACTTCATCCCAGAAAGCTGGAGTTCAACACCGCTTCCTATATAACGCCTCAAATGGTTACATCTATATACTGGAATGAAAACTATTTTTATATGAAAATTCAACCAAAGAAAGATGTTGGTCCTAACTTCCCTGATAATCCATCAAACAAGCTCGTAGAATATCCTCCAAGGTCTTAATTGTTCGTTCTGACTGCCCATCTGATTGAGGATGAAATGTTCTACTAAAATTTAATTCAGTACCCAATGACTTCTAAAGTCCTTTCCAAAAGTTAGAAGTGAACCTGGGATCGCGATCAGATACAATGGAGAGAGGAACTCCATGTAACCTGACTATCTCTTTAAGATACAAAAGGGAAAGTAGATCTACGGAAAAAGTATCTCGTATAGCAAGGAAATGATCAAATTTAGTCAAGTGATCAACAATAATCCAGATTGCATTATTACCTCGAGATGTCTTCGGTAATCCCACAACAAAGTCCATGGATATATTCTACCATTTCCACTCTGGCACTGGTAAAGGCTGAAGCATCCCTTTCGGTAACTACTGCTCTTCTTTAACCTGTTGACATGTCAAACACTTCACAGTAAAATCATAAATATCTCTTTTCATTCCATCCCACCAATAATACTCCCGCAGATCTCTGTACATCTTAGTACTGCCATGATGAACTGAAAACAGAGAACTATGAGCTTCACATAACAACTCTCTCTTCAACTGTGAATCACAAGGCACACACAATCTCTTCCCAAATCTCAAAACACAATCATTATCAATGTTGAATTCAGGAAACTTACCTTTCTGAACCAGCTCTACCTTTTTCTGTAACTCTCTGTCTTGCTTCTGTGTTTGCTTGATTCTATCTGATAGAGATGATATCACTGATACCTGAAACAAAACAGAAGAACGTCCTACACCAAAAACTTCTATGCCAAAGTTCATCAAATCCTTAACCAAAGGATCATGTTCCAAACGCAACATTGCTAATGAAGCATTACTTTTTCGACTCAAAGCATCAGCCACTTTATTTTCTTTTCCCGGATGGTAATGAATTATACAATCATAATCCTTGATTAATTCCATCCATCTCCTATGTCTCATGTTTAATGCTTTCGGAGTGAATATATACTTTAAACTTTTGTGATCAGTATATATTTTACACTTTACTCCATACAAATGATGCATCCAAATTTTTAAAGCGAAAACAACAGAAGCTAATTCCAAATCATGTGTAGGGTAATTTACCTCATGAGTTTTCAACTGTAGTGAAGCATAAGAAATTACCTGATCATTCTACATTAGGAAGCAACCAAGTCCTTTCAATGAAGCATCACTATATATAACAAACTCACCATTCCTGGAAGGCAGTGCCAAAACTGAAGCATTCACCAATCTTCTTTTCAATTCCTGAAAACAATCATCACATTCTTTTGTCCAGATAAACTTAACACCCTTTTGAGTTGGCTTATTCATTGGACTAGATAACCGTGAAAAAATTATAACAAACCTTCCGTAATATCCTGAAAAACCATGGAAGCAACGAATCTCAGTTACATTTGTGGGTCTTGTCCAGTCTTCCACAACTTTTGTTTTTGCAGGATCAATAGTTATCCCATCTTTAGAAACAATGTGACCAAGGAAAGAAATTTGTTGCAACCAAAACTCACACTTTCTAAATTTCACATACAGTTTCTTTTCTTTTAAGTTTTGCAAGATAACCCTTAAATGTCTTTCATGCTCCTCTTTACTTTTAGAAAACACCAAAATATCATCAATGAAAACCACCACAAACTTATCCAAGAAATAATGGAAGATTATATTCATTAAGTCCATGAATACAGCAGGTGCATTGGTTAGCCCAAAAGGCATTACTACAAATTCATAATGGCCATATCTTGTATGGAACGCAGTCTTTGGAACATCTTCTTCCTTTACCTTCAGCTGATGGTACCCCGATCTCAAGTCAATCTTTGAAAAATACTGAGCTCCCTGGAGCTGATAAAAGAAATCGTTGATATGAGGAAAAGGATATTTGTTCTTAACAGTGATGTTATTCAAGGCTCTATAATCAATGCAAAGTCTCATTGAACCATCTTTCATTTTAACAAATAAAACAGGAGCACCGCATGGTGATGTGGTAGGTCGAATGAAACCTTTCTCTAATAAATCTTGTAATTTCTCCTTCAACTCTAAAAGTTAAATTTGAGCCATTCGATAAGGGGGTTTTGAAATTGGCTTAGCATCAGGAACTAAGTCAACAGTAAACTCAACTTTCTGATCTGGTATTATTCCAAGCAACTCATCAAGAAAAACATCACGATACTCATTTACCACTGGCACATCATTCATCTGAACAGTTCCTTTATTTTCAACGATGTGTGAGGTAACATTCATTTCCATCTTTTACAAGTTTCTTGGCCTCTTGATAAGTTATCAACAGTAAGGGTTCATTCTTGTACACAAACATAAATTCTTTCTGAAAAGAAACTTCTTTAGCTCTACAGTCAATCATAGTATGGTAAATAGAGAGCAAATCCATACCCAGGATAACATCAAACTCTACTAGAGGTAGAAAAATAAGGTTTGAAAGTAGGTTCTTTCAACAGATAAGGATAGGAAGATTCTTATAAATTCTTTTGGCCTCAAAATTTCCCCCAGGTACTTTTACCAAAAGTTCAGGTTTCATTTCTTGAGATGGTATTCCCATTTTATTAGAAAAGGTTTCAGAGATGAAATAATGTGTGGACCCCGAATCAAACAACACACTGGCATAATCTGAAAAAAAAGTTCCTGATACAACTTCATTTGATGGCCCGACATCTGCTGAAGTAGTTGCAAAGGATTTCACCACCCCTTTCTTCTTGAATTCTAACTACTTCCCATCACTTAAGCTCTTTGTCGGACACTCATTTGCATAGTGACCTATCTCATTACACTTAAAACATTTCACTAAATGTAAATCAAATTTGGTCTTACCTTCACCTTGATCTTTTTCAGTGCAATCACGAGCCTTATGTCCCATATTACCACATCGGTAGCACTTTCCAAAATTTATAAGACATTCCCCATCATGCCTTTTTCCACATTTATCAAAAACTGGAAACATAGATTTCTTACCATCAGACTATTTTGAAGAATTCTTCCCTTTATCCTGCCACCTTGGTCTCTTCTTCTGTTGTTTGTTATAGAACACTTGATCATCGGCAAACTCCATTTCCACCTTCTCAGCACATTGAACAAGATTTTCATAACTTCTAAACTCATGAGAAGCTAACTCCCTTCGATATTTTGGCTTTATTAATGAGTAAAAACGATTGATTTTACAATCAAGGTCTCGGATAAAATTTGTAGCATACCTTGCCAATCGAGTGAACCATTCTTCATAGGTAGCCACTCAGTCTTCCTCTTGCCTCAATTCCAAGAATTGTTTTCCATCCTAAGTCTAACATCCTTAGGAAAATAGTTTTCAAGAAACATACCTTTGAATTCATCCCAGTCGAGAGCATCAATCTCATCAGCGTCCCTGATATTTTTAACCATCGACCACCACTGATCTGCTTCACCCTCCAAACGGTAAATAGCAAGACTAACCTTTTGATTGTCGGAACACCCCATGACATCGAAAATATTCTCCAATGCTTTAATCCACTCTTTAGCTAGCATAGGGTCAGATGATCCTCTAAATGATGGGGGATGTTGCCTCATGAAATGTTCCACCACTGACATGTTCCTCTGCGGTTGATCTGGATGATCTCGTGTATGGATACCACCACCATTTATTGCTTGATTCAACTGCACCATTACTGCAACAAACTGTTCAGTTCCAATTCTGACCATCTCAGGATGCTGATTCGGAAGGTTATTTCCCTTTGTATGCCTTCCTATCACTGCTTCCCTGTTTCCTATGTGGAAAACCATTCTGAACAAACATGTCTTAGATGAAGCAACATGGTAATCTTCAAATACTATATCACTTCAATTTGACCATAAAAAAAATAAATATTTTTGGATAATCATTTAATAGAATTCTAACACCTTAATTTATCTAAACTGACCTCTGATACCAACTATAATTCCCCAGCCTTAAACCTTACATAATCATGAGTTATTACAAGATTACACATTGAGGATCTTTTTGGGTTTAGAGTTTTTGAGAATTAGATCATAAAACTTGCATTACATTCCACATATAAACAAAGTGGTAAAATTAAGATAGTATTATTCTTTCCCATCAATGGAAACATATTTAAAATAAAACATGGATTCTTTCTTGGCACTTCCTTAACACTATCATCATATCATGCACCTTTCCCTTGACCTCTGAAAAAAAATTCAAAAAAACTTGGGATGAGCATAAAAAGCTCAGTAAGGGATATAAAAATATGGAAAGGAAACATGGGTACATATATACATAAGAATGAAATCATACATTACCCATAAAACATAAGCACTTTAACATACCTCATCAAATCATGAATAAATCATAGAAATCATAAGACATAAAGGTAACTTGAGGCATTCATAACATTCTTACGTAGGGAGTAACCCTCTTGGTTACGTTTGGAATACCCATCACAGTATATTCCCTAAATATCTTCAGAGAAACCTTAACGTTTCACTCCTTCATGTTACCCAATGCATTGGAGAGCTATATTGGGCTCACCCGCCCTTAGTTTATCACGGAACCTCCCGTCTTCATAATAATGCCCAAGAACCTCAACATAATCGTATCACATAAAACATGCATAAAGGAAACAAAACATTTCCACATTTCAATCACAAGATATCAATACAACGCATTGATATAATAAAAACATTATGAAAACCATTTTCAATACCAAAATAAATGAAAATTATAACATGGTATTTATTTTTCTTTTAAAAAGATGGTATGGCTTGTAGAGGAAGCTGAAACTCAAATAATGGTCACGGCGGCGGAGAAGTCGTTGTCGCCGCATACATACGACAAAAACATTCCCACTTTCCTTTTAGTAAATTCATTGTATAAAAAAGATCCCTTTTGAATAAACATAAAAGTAAAAGGGGTTTATACACCATATAAAAGAAGGTTTTGTATAAAACAAAATATGCCTCAATGAAAGGAGATTGAGACGAAGTCCCATACCTCAGGTCCAACTTGACTCGGTCATTCTTTAATCTCCTGAATATTAAACATGAGTTAATTTCTACTTGTTTAATAACCTTTTTCAAGTTCATTATTCCTTTTATATCACTTATTTCCATGTGATGAACACTATGCAATTATTTATGTTAATAATGTTCGTTTTAATGATCATTGGTACTTGAGTCAAAAATAAACACTTTATAATTACAAGTTGTTCATGTATCCATTATATCCAGAATTATAATCATGATGTACATATCATATATAACATATATATCCAGTATATACATGCATTTATAATATTATATAATCATTTAGAGGTAAGAAATGAAATGCACCGTTCATGGAGACGGTAAGTCGTACGTACGCATGAACGCTACTTTCATTTATATTTCGTATTTTATAGAATGGAATCATAATGATATAAAGATATATTATAATTATAGTGTAATATCATATAAAATATCATAACTACATCCTTTATACATCCCACATATGGTATTTAACGAATCAAATCACTTTGACGGGGCGGTAGTCCACACTTCCTTAAATGAAGATATCGTGTTTACCCATAATGGAAACCATAAAGGTATGCCCAAAATGTAAAATACAGAAGCTTAAGTAAAACATAAACATATTATATATCATATATAAATATAGTGTCATCTTAATGGACACCTTTTAAGGTGTTAAAAGAATGTTGAACAATCATCGTTTCAGGAGGCATAAATTCACCATCCACAGAAACAGTATGTCCTTTTACCATTAGATGTAGGAGAGTGTAAGTGTTGCTCAAATCCTTCATATAAGAACATCCTAGTATATTTAAGATACTGTATTTTTTACAAAAGAAATTAATAAAAAGAGTTTAGGGGGTTGGAGAAGCAAAATAAAACAAAAGGACTCAAGTGAATACATTACCTTAAAATCGGGTAACTCCCTTTGGTTTGAGCTCAAAGGCTTCCTTGGGAAGACTTATGCTCAAAGTGTGACTTCAAAGAGTGATAGAGGGATATGGATAGACAAACTGGGCAGGGGTTGGCCGAGCCAAAGGCTTTGGGAGTGTGGGTAAGGAGGTAGAGTTGGGGGCCTTTTATAAGAGGAGAGGAGGGACACTCTTGGAAAGTAAAGAAATGGTACTTTATTTGAAAATGATTTTTGGATTCAAAAGGTCCAACATTGATATTATTAGAGGGTAAGGTGATAAGGGTTCTAAATCCACCCATCCAATAGGTTTTGGACATGTGTAGGTCATAGATTTTACATTATCATTTCATTTTATTTAAATACTTTATTAATAAGGTAATCGCTGCATCGTCATGATGTCATAAATAATTTAACATATTTAAAGTCTACAAATTATGAAAAAAATACTATGATGTAGGAAATCTTTTTATATTTCCAATGAATATTTATAGTCTAAAATATCATCTATGTATAAAAAATTAAAAATATTTTAATCAGGTGATACATTCTTGTTATATTTACTTTCTTTAAAAAAATAAAAATATAACAAGTCACTTTCCACAAAAGTGATTTCATGGGGTCCCTAAGTTTGGCACAAGACATCCCATGGCCGGCCATGAGACAACCAGTAGAATTAGGACACATTTTGGTGTCATTTTTTTATTATTATGATATTATTTCATTATCCTTAACTACCCGATTACTCATTAATCAAGATAATTAAAGATTATTACCGTCGTTACTATTCATAATGTCCAAAAACAAAAGAGTACTGATTACATAATTTGGAACTTCTGATTCCAAATATGTAATCCATTTTACCAAATTCCAAACACAGAAATTGCAATAATTGATTTAAAAATAATCCCCGTTGTCAAAACAAATAGCGGTTTTTTTTAAACAATGTCTATGAAAAGTTTGGCATTAGTTTATACCCAATTCCAAAGTGAAATTAATCCTAATGACCACCATTGGATTAAATGGTAAAAATATATTCTAATTTAATTTTAAAACCAATTCAAAAGATAATATAATCATATAAATAAATTAGATTAAAAAGCAATTTTGATGTAAAATGCAGTATTTTCACTATTCATTAAAAAATGAACATTGTCAAAAAAAATACCGAAAATTCACACACAGTAAATTTTGATGTCCCAGTCATAAATAATAAGTTTATTTTGACAAAAATATCTTATAAAATTGTCAAAAGATAGATTTAAAAATGGTATTCCATCAAAAGGCAGTAAAACAATCTTTTAAAAAAAATTAGTGTATTCCATGCTTAAGATTGGATTTATTTTCATTTTAAGCCTCTAAAACACTATCTAACTCTTTAATAGACATAGATAAAAATATCTATTATTCATTAATTAGTTGGGATGTTACATTTTCACCTATAAAAGGATCATTATATGAAGTATAATAATCATTATAGACTTCTTAAGGATGAATTTATGTACGTAACAGGAAATGTGAGGATAATTCCTCATAAGGGTGACTTCCTATGTAAAGATTATTTACATAAAAAAAATTATGGGATTCCAGAACAAAATTATTTTCATAAATTATAATATAAAAGATGATTTTAGGGGATTTATTTATTAAATTTCATTTTTTGTTTGTGAAATCTATGATTCAAGATAATATTCATAGGATTATTAATTATTTTAAATGAGATGGGTCATGGGTGACATTTATGGGATATCAATTTTGATATTTCACTTATTTATTTTTGTCAAAGATTTTATTATTTTATAAAAATATCATTAATTCAATGATTTTAAAAAAAATCCCATATTATTTTAATTAAAGGATATTCACACTTATTTTATGAATATAAAGGATAAAAATGAGTAAAAAAGTATTGTGGATAATTTAGTGCAGATTTAGATACTCTTCTACATTGAAGACCAATTGTACCAAAGATATTGATGTTAAATACCATAAAACAGTGTTGTATATGTGTTTTCTAATCATTTAGAGGAAAGTATATTTGAATTATAAGGATCCAAGTAATTAATATTTAGAATTAAGAAGACTATTCCATGCATTCCGGATCTTATATATGGGGTAATTATCCAAATTTTCTATGAAGAAAATCCAATGTGCATGTCATTTTTCAATATCTATCTTGAATTACAATACATTTAAAAAGAATATATAGCTGTCATTGTTGAATAATCTAGAGGTTCTTTATAGAACTTTTTCACTATCAAGATTGGGGGAATAATCATGGATATTGGAGGTAGTGGTAAAAAAACACCACAATTTTTGTTGTCTTTGTTGTTATGAAAAATTCATGGATGTATGCTTCCCTTATTTATTATTAACATAGATAGAATAGAAATATTCAAGGAATAGAACCTCCACTATCTTATAATCACTATGGTATTATAGTGATAATATATGATTTGTATCTCAACCCAAACCTAACAAGGAGTTGTCTCTCATATTGAGTTCGGACATTGTAAAAAATCTAATGTTATAAGAATTAATTGACATTACGACTACACTCAATGGGACAGACATTTATTCTAGGATTTTGATATAATTAATTAAACATATATGTTTAATTTAAAATAATTTATAAAATAATATTCCATTATTTCATCCGCCATGATATATCAACTTAACAAGGTACTATAATATTGATTGTTATGTGATTTTATGGGTGATTTTTTTGGGACAAAGATTATGTAGATTTCTGGGAGCATAGGTTCTCACGCTCTTAGAACTAGAATATAGTATGAAAGATATTGATATTTTTTGTTTTAAAATCCTTTTGTGATTATGTAAAAATTAATTAGTAGATAAAAAATAATATAATATAGGTAAAACTACTGGTCTTATTATTTACATTGATGAGTTGTAAGATTAAAATATTATAGGGATAATTTTTCATAGGATGATTTCTTATAGATTTATTATGTATTATCCCTATTATATTTGTTTTAATTTTTGGATATAAATAAATAGACCCTAATATGTATAGTTTGGAAATGTTTGTTTATTTTTGGTTAAAACTAGGATTACTAATGTTATGAGGAAATTAATAATATTTTAAATCAGTACTTAGCTATTTCATTCATTTTATATTTATAATGCTTTAATAAATTAAATATCATTTATCAAGATGGAAGGAATAAAATCCCACAAAACCTTTATATCCCTCATAGATGACTTAATTTAAATTATTATTGAAGAATCATACTCAAAATATTTCAATACATTTTACAACATTCAACTCACTTGAAAAAAATTATATGATATATCAAAAATATCTCTCATACCTCTAAATTCATTGGATCATGTAATTTTTATAATAAAATATTTAAATCGCAAATTTTTCATCTACTATGACAAGGAAAGTGTTACTATGTAATTTTTAAATTTTTCACATTGTCATATGAATATCCTGAACTTAATGATTTTAATGAATATGTGGATGAAGTATCTCTTTTTGTAACCTATATGTATTTAATTTAAAAAATATTAAATAATTTTGACGTTTAAAATAAACCACATCTTCAAATTTCCAAATTTTTCTCTGAAAATTTATTTTATAAAAATAAATTTCATTCAGATGTTCTAAAATAATATTTCTAAAATACAATTTTTCTAAAATCATTTTATTTGTTCACCAATTTTGGTCTAATTTTACCAAATGTATTTGTAAAAAATAAGTAAATGATTTTAATAAAAATTGATGAATTTTTTTTACGTCGCCATCCATATCTATTATTGAAAGATGAAACATTGAATATTAAATATTCTGGTGGAGGAATACATTTTTTTCATAACATTTAGCTTATATTTACATACTGATACAATTATTAGATTAAGTTCGATGAATATTAGGATAATATTTGTTGTTGTAGGATGCGATTATTATATATTATGACACCAAATCATGGTTAAAATTTTACGAATGGGTTATAATCTTTAATATTATTTATAAGTTTCAAAATTTTAGAATAAATGATATTTTCTCTTGTTTCTCAAAGAGTTAAAATGGTGAGGCAAAAAAATTAATGGGGGAAGAATGTAATAACCTATGTTTTAGCGTGTATTGTATTTTTAAGAAAATCATAATAGAAATGATAGTATATCTCTATGAAAATAAAAATTATTACATTAATATAACAATACATGTTAAGGATGAATACACTTCATATAATCTTTACTAGTGTTATAAGAAAAAATGGGTATAAAAAGACTACAAGGTTTAATTATTCATTATTTAAGTCTCTTATAAAAATGATACCATTAAAATTACTTATTAAGTAATGAAAACAAGTATAAATAGGAATGAAATTTTTAGTATTAAGTAATAGAATAGAATGTGTGGTAATTTATTAGAAAAAAGTATAACTGTTGAGAATAATTATTATATATTCATTAAAGTAGTCATTGGGAGTAGTTGTTATTGGATATCTGAAAATAATATAAAAGATATCATTATTTAAATGTGATATTATCAATTAGGAAATTATATGTGTGAAATAAAATATTTTTAATGTTGTGTGTATTTCAATATAATTCATTATTTTTATAAATGAATTTTTTTCATAACTCTAAAGGATTTGTAGTGACAATTTTAGAACTACACATATAAGAGAATTATATAAAAATATGATTTTCATTTCATTAGAGAATTATTTTCTATATAAATATAACAATAATAGATTTATCCATATTTTCTAATATCCCAATATTTCGAGGTACGTTATCTTCAATTTCTTCTATTTCATGTAACAACGACTTAACTTGTTAACATTCAAGATTGATATTCTGTGAAAAAACACATTAGTGTTAAAATTATTTAAATGATATATTTATAACATATCCATTAAATATAATAATAAAATGATTCTTAAATAATTTTATATTTTTATTTTTTATTTTTTTACATAAATAAAACATATTTATAATGAAATGTATAAGTTTCGGTAAAATATTTATATGTTTAGAAATAGTATTTTCTTTAAGGAAAAAATTTTTATGTCCAATTGTGAAAAATATTGAAACTAATTTTATAATATCTTAGAAATTTATTTTTTTATAAAATAGTCTCTATTTTTGATTCAGAATATAAAAATTATCTTAGGGTGAAGTTTGGGTATTTTTCTAAAAACTTTCAATTTTTAATGAATAGTGAAAAACACAGAATTATTATTAAAAACCCAACATTTTAATTTAATTTATTATTACAATTTAAATTTATTTTAACATCTCAATAGAAACAATAATCCTTATATTACACCATTTTGGGTCATTAGAATCATTTTTATAAAATAATTAGATATAAAAATTAATTGAACTTTTTTACGTCTATTTACCTAGCTTATAGCCACATTTGCATATTACCATTAAACATAATTTTACCATTTTTTAATTAAATTTCAAAAAATATATATACATGAATGTAATCAGTATAGAAAATATTTTCTAATATGATCAAAATAATTTTTTTGAATAGTATATTTTGAATTTTATTTACCGAGATTAAAGGTTAATAGGGTAATTAAAGGTAAATCATTATTATAATAATATAAAATTACCCAAAAATGGGTCCTATTTTTATTTTATAAGTATTTATTGACTCAAATAAACTATAGGTTTGAAATATGATCCTTTTTAAGCCACTTTTGTTAGATTTTGATATTTATTATATTTTATTTAAAAAAGAGTTCAAAATGTGGTATTCAAATTTTAATAAATATTTTATTTTTAATATCTGGTAATATAAGTGAAATGGTCAACTATAAATGGTCTATAGATATATAAGAAATTTATCTACATCATGATAATATATTTATAATTTTTAGGCATTAAATAAATAAATTAAATGGTGACACAATGATGATATAGTAATGGATTAATTAATTGAGATATCAAATAAATGACCTTAAAATATTCAAATAAATATAATTTACCTAATTGATTACATAAAATAATTTTATAGATAACATATAAATGTTAGTTACATATTTTAATTATTTGTTTGAAGTTATCATGTTGGTTTTGTATTTCTAAAAATTCAAATATAGAATTTTATTAAAATTGACATAAATAATATTTTAAAATTAATAATATTTTATTAAATGATATAAGATTCATAAAAATATATTGTTTGGAAAAATTTCTTTTATAATGCCAAATATTTTATAAATGATCAAATTTTGGTTCTTTTTTAATTTTATAGTTACTATATTAACCATTTGGTGTAAAAATATAAGAAGACACTATAAGTGTTAAACTGTTCAACTAAGGGTTAAATCCATAAGATAAGGTTACTGCTATGACATAAAAAGAACTAAAATCTGTTGGATTATTATATTTGTACCCATCCTAATTTTATCCTTGATATCAATAACTTTTGTTCTATTTGAAAAAAATAATAATTTTATAAAAAATTGATATTTTAGAAGATTCCTAAAGTGCCCCTACATATAAAAGGACATTTCTACTTCTATTTAATTAACACTTCAATGTCCTTTTTTCTAACCTAAACTCTGTCCATTTCATCTCAAAACGTCCCTCACTACATCCTAGAGGCTATACATTTAGCATAAATCAGTTCTAAGAAGTCCTTTTGTGAAAATCAAAAGGACACCCTCGAAGAAGATGTAATCATTTTATTAACTCTTTCTATAATCTTTTATTCTTCTACTTCTAATTACTATATTGTTTCTATAATAATATAATTACTCTAGTATAATATAAATATGGAGATGTTATTATGATTATAGGAAAAAAATATTCTATCTTTTACCCATTCCATGAAAAATAATATCACCATGCATGTGTACGTCCGGCTTACCATCTCCAAATTGTAGTGTAAAATGTTTTTTATATACACATTATTTTTATGGGTATAATGATGAATATAAAGGATTTAAATAGTAAATAAAACATTATATTGTTTATTTATAATTCATATTCTATCAAATTCCATATCATTTATCTATTAAGGAAAAGATATTGTCGCTTGTGCGTATGTACATCTTACAATCTCCACGATGCGATGAGATTCATCTTCTGCATTCACCATTCAAGAATGATTGTAAAAATATATATTATGAATAGGTATTAAATAAAGAAATAATAGTTATTTTGGAATAATATGTATACATATATATATTTATGTATGTATGTAAATATATTTCATTCTCTTGCTTCTATTCAATACGATAAAAAAATGAAAACAACTTTCAGGCGTATGTACGACCCACCATCACCATAACAAGTGTATTTAATTTAATATATCTATCTATTATGTGTATTTATATTATAATTATATATTATATAAAAATCATTTTATACATTATTTATGTATTTAGATCAATATCTCAGTAATACGATCAGAAATAACAATTCGTGACACATATGATAAAGAAAGTGATTATTACCCAAAATGTTTCTTTAACTTGTAGATTATTACTAAATAGGTAATATAATGTCATAAATGAATTATATATGATATCATAAATATTATTATGATGCTTTTAAAAGTTAATAATACGTACTAAACCTTTATACATGAGTTTCGAACACATATGGAGAGTATCAGACATAAGGTTAGGGAATTTCCATCTGAGTTTTAATTTTCATGATATATAAGCCACGTTCACCACTTATTTATTATGTGTAGTTTATTTATTTTCCCTTTTATATTTTATATGATGAATATATTTATCTTTATGGTATTTAAATATTCATTTGAAAATATTGTGACTACAATTTAAAATTTCAAAGTGCTATGGGATGCTTTAAATGTTAAAATAATTAATCATTTCTCCATTTCAATATTCCTCATATTACAATACATACATGAATAAAAAGGATTATAAAAAACATTTTATGCCTATTTTAAATTTCATTCAAATTTTTTTAAAATTATTATTTTTAATGATTTATGTAAGTGGCTTCTTTACTAAAACATCATTTTAAATGTTTTAAATATTTATTCTGCTAAATATTTCTCATTAATGTAAATTTTTTCAAAATGGTTTTAAGGATTTATTTATATATACATGAATGTTTTAAAATTTTAATTCCTTCTAAAAGTGTCTATATGGTATGGGACACTTTGATTCAAAAATATATTTTTAAATGACTTCTTTTATAAGTGTGCGGCTTTTGAATAAATGTTTTCAAAGAAAAGGTTGTATTTGTCTCAATATATTTTTAATGGATTTATTAGATTATTTTCATCTATATAAAAATAATTTTTTTTATTTTATACTTAATTTAGGTTGATTTATTATGATACAATAAACTATATTGTATCAAATTTTTTATGATATGATTGACTGTGGATGTTCTATTTTGATACTATTCATGGTTTTTGGTTAATATATTAACATTTTGTATTCTAGTTTTGACATGAATTTTTATGTTATGTTTTGCCCATTTAATAAGAAGAATTCATTGGACTTAGTAAGTTATGGGTGGGGCCTACTATGGCCTCTCGATGCATCGGTAGGTCTCATCAGACCAACTAGATGTGGAATTGGCCGAGTCCTTGCACATTTATTTTAAAATATGGATTTGGTCAAGGACTTAACCTTTTATTTTTAGATTTCTTGGTCAAGGCCTCAACGGTATGTTTCATATGTCCTGCATTATCCATTCCCTCATTATGAGATTAGTTATTGATGTTACATGTGATTATTTGACAATTAAAATATCTATGTGAATGTTTAAATGATGTTATTTGATTTACTATTTCCATATTATGCAAAAGGTATTGTTTAAAAGGGTTTTGTTTTAATTTTATAACATTCCATAAAAGATTATACCGGTTTATGAAACCTTTTGTTGTATTATTTATCCTTACTGGTAATATAATCTCACTCATTTCTTATGATTTATTTTCCAAAGATTCTACGAATTTTATTATGATTGATATGAAGGTTTAAGCTAAGAGATTAATGGGGTTCTAAAGTGGTTATCAATGTTGTATTTTATAAATTGAATTGTAATGTAAAGTTCACATATGTAATATATTTTCTAAGACTTCAAAACCAATCGGTCCTTTGGGATTTGACTCCTTCTAATCATGCCAATGTTTTAAAATAATGTATCATCTCTAGGCTTCTGTGTTCGAGCCATTAATGTTGGTATCAGAGAAATTTTAGAAACAACCTTGGAAATTAGATCTAGAATGCTTATATTAGGGATCATAACGCTAATATGGACTTTCAAGAGATGTATTTAAGAGCATCCTAAATTTTTTGTTAAATATAAATTATGTGGATTTTCAAAGAAATGCATCTCGGTATGGATACTACAAGTTGACATGGTTTTGGAACAGATGTACCTAGGATTAACAACTATGACAAGGTGTTCAGGGCCTGACTCGGTGTAACCTGGTACCTGACAATGGTCCTTATAGCACACCTAGTTTGACACACCCAAGGGATATTCTTATGATAAATTACATTTTTTATTACTAACAATTATGACGTATTTATGATTAAATAAGTCCCAAAATAATACATTTTTATGATTATGGATTACATATAAATAAATCATTCAATTTATGTATAGTATTTTACTAGTTTGGAATTATTCATTATGATTCATAACCTAATTTATTTTATTCCATTCTTTAGAAATGGATCCTAGTGTAAGGAATGGAAATTGTATAAATGTGAGTAATTCATGTAGGCATTTCCCTCCTTTACATGATAATTATAGTGGAGCTAGAGATAAAACCACTATTTAATAGATTATAACCATACTGGGATAGCTAACATAGGTTATGAATACAAATGTTACCTATATTTATCACTCTTCTCTATAATGTAGAGGATCAATGTCAGACCACTTCAGGAGACAACAACCTCTGACATTTAATGGGAATAAAAATATATTTTTAGCTGATTAATAGACAAGTTCCCAATAGAAAATATTTCTTTCTTTGGGATGTATTGGATTGGAAAATTTGTCATGGAATTTTATCATCTCTCAGGAGATGCAGATCAACGGTGGCCATTAATTCAAAATAAAAAATAATATTAAGAAGTAGAAAATATAGAATAGAGGGAGTTTAAATAACCTTTCTTAGAAAAATAATTTCTTCGAGAACAGTGAGATGATATGGAAAGGGACTTTCTAAGTATGAGGAAAAAGTAGGATTATGATGTTTCAATGTATGAGTCTATATTCTCAAGGTTAGAAACACATGCTATAGAATACATATATATCCCATGAAGTAAGATTACTTGATTATTTGATGGGATAAAAGCATTCCTATGATGGGAACTGGCCTCATAATCATTCTCATCATACAAAGATACAGTCACATGTGATATCAAGACAGAAAAAGAATTCTCTAAGTCTTATGATTATATGGTAAATCATGAGAATAATAGAATGGTGGAGCATGAGATAGATAATGGGATGAATGGAAAGAAAGATTATCCAACATGTGACAATTGTGAAAGAAAACACTCTAGTTCCTACATAAAAAAGAAAAGGGGTTTGTTTCATTCATGGTGAAAAATTCCATCATTCCTGTGATTGTAAGGGAAAGAAAGAAGCTAAAAATGTGTAGTTATATAATTTTTAAGAGATGGTACATTATGAAAATGATTTCCCAAAGTGAAAATGAAATATGTATTAAAAGATGAAAATGGATCAAGGTCAAGATTATGTTGTTACTACGGTTGAAGTGGAATAATTAATTTATTTATGCTTTTGGATTCAATAAATATGTTATTATATTTTTTTTATAAAATAATGTGATATAAAATGATTGTATTATAGTTCATTCTCATTAAATATTAGGAGGAATGAACATTTAAATTAAGGTTTTTAAAGGTGATAAAATATTTGGTGAGTGATAAGAAGTTCTACATTACTTTGTTTTGGGAATATAATGTTAGGATTTCTTTTAGATGTTTTGAGAATTTTTGGATAGTGAATTTGGATGGAAGTATTTTGGTCAAGTATAAATGTTTTAAAAGAGTAAGTTAAATAGTGGATATTATTCTTTGTTCTTAATTTTTGATTTATTGGCTACTTGGGGATAACTTTTTTTGTTTTAGTAAATATTTAGAGGATTAAGGAAATTATTTTTGGCCTTAGGGTTTGTCAGATGTTCTTCAGGTGTGAGAAAATACATTTTAACATTTATTTCCATTTGTAAGTGATAAAGTGAAAATTGACCAAACCCAATGAATAAGATTAACATTATGACATAAAAAGAATTCAATTAGGTGATTTTCTAAAAATTAAAATAATTCTTCAACTCTAAGGAAAGGATCTTGAAACCAAAAATATTATCCGAACCCTTTTTTGATGAATCAAATAGTCCCATAGATCATCACATATTTATAGCTTTGTGATTGTTAAATTTCTCCTCATCGTGTTCTCAATCACTCTCTATCAGAACATTATGGTTACATTTTATTTCATGTCTATGTTTTCTTACATGGAACCTTATTATCTATAATCTCTGGTGACCTTCTTGCTTCCCTTTTATTATTTTAAAATAAAGGTCTCATTAATCTATTTGTTATGTGGGATTTCAATAAGGATATTTTGAACAGTCCAACCCATAGATTTTGATTCTAAGTATAAATTGTGAGGATGAAATTATTTGAAGGATTATAGAATGTAACACCCCAATATTTCATGGTATGTTATCTTAAATATCTTGGGTTTCACACAACACTGACTTGGCTTACTTAACATGTAAGATTCAGTTTCTATAAAACAACACTTTTGTGTTAATATTATTTAAATGATATATTTTTAACTTATCCATTAAATATAGTAATATAAATAGTAATAAATAGTTTTTAAATGTTATTTATAATTTTTTAACATAAATAAAACATATTTATAATGAAATGTATAAGTTTCAGTAAAATAGTTATATGTTTTAAAATACTATATTCTTAAAGAAACTGGTTTTCACCTCATTTTGTGAATAACAAGAAAATTAATTTTAGAATATCATAGAAATTTAATTTGGTAAAATAGACTTCAATTTTGAATTTGGAATATCAAAATTATCTTCAGGTGAATTTTTTGTATTTTTCTGAAAACTATCAATTTATAATGAATAGTTAAAACCACAACATTATTATTAAAAAACCAACTTTATCATTTAAATAAATATTTTACTTTATATTTATTTTAAAGTCACAATATATAAGTAATACATATATTAACCCGATTTTTTTTATTGGATTTATTTTTATAATATAACAAGAAACAAAAACTCATTCAACTTTTTTAATGTCTTTTTACCCGCATAATATCTACATTTGAAGATTAGCATTAAACGTAATTTGACGACTTCTGTGAATTAAATTTCAAAAAAAAGACATAAATGATTCTAATAAATATTATCAATGTTGTCTAAGAGGATGAAAATAATTTTTGTGAATAGTAACTTTTAAATTTTCTTTACCACGGTTAAAGTAAAATAGGGAAATTAAAGGTAAAATTAATATTTTAATAATATAAAATTTCCTTAACACATGTCTTAATTTCATTAGATAAGTTTTATTTGACCCAAATAAACCTTATGTAATAAATATGATCCTTTTTAAGTCACTTATGTTAGATTATAACGTTTATTATATTTTATTTAAAGAATAGTTTAAAATTTCATATTCAATTTTAAATATCTATTTTATTTTTAAAATGAGGTTATATAAGTGTTATGGTCCGATATAAATACTATTTAAAAATATAATAAATCTATCTAAATCATGATAATTTATTTCATAATTTTTATAAATTAAATAAATAAATTGAATGGTGACATAATGATGATGTAATAATTGTTTAATTAATTTAGATGTCAAATAAATGACATGGGAACAAATAAAATAAATATAATTTGACCAAAATAATTACATAGACTAATTTAATAGAGAAATTATACATTTTAGTGACATATTGGAATTATTTTCTAGAAGTTATCATTTTTTCTATATTTTTAAAAATTAAAATAATAAAGAGTGTTAAAATTTTCATAATTGATATTTTAAAATAAATACTATTTTATTAAATGGTATAAAAGTCCTAAAAATATAAGTATTGGTAAAATAGATTTTATAATGTAAAATATTTCATTAATTATCAAATTGGGGTTCTTTTGTCATTTTATTGTAACTATATTAACCCGATTGTGTAAAAATATAAAAAGACACGGTAAGAGCTAAACTGTTTATCTAAAGGTTAAATCCAAAAGATAAGGTTAATTTTATTACCTAAACATGTCTAAAATTCATTATTTGATTATATTTAGACACATCCTCATCTTATCCTATAAATAAATAACTCTCTATATATTTGAAACTGAAAATGAATTTATAATATATTAATATTTCAAGAGTTTCCTAAAGTTACCATCCCCTCTCTTTTAAAAGGGAACTTCTCCTTATCTTTAATTCAAAACTAAAAATCCCTTTGTCTTGACCAAACCCTACCCATTTTCTCTCTCAACTCTCCTTACTACATCTTAGAGGATATACCTTGGGAAGAAAATCATCCTAATAAATTATTTTGTTCAAGTCAAAAAGAGACACTCGAAGAAGAGGTAATAGTTTTATTAACACTTACAATCTTCATTTCTTCTTCTACTTCAAATTCCTATATTTTTTCAATAAAAATGTAATAACTATAGTATAATATACATTCAAATATTTTATTATGATTATGGGATAATAATATTCCTCCTTTTACCCATTCCATGAAAAATAATATCACCATGTGTGCGTACGTACAACTTACAATCTCTACACTCTGTTGTAAACTGTTTTTCATCTATAATTTATTTTGATGAGTATAAAGATTAATATAAAAGAATTCAATAATAAATAAAACACTATATTTCTTCTTTAAAATTTTTATTCCTTCCAATTCCGTACCATTTGACCATTAATAAAATGATTTTGTCACTTGTTTGTACGTAAGACTTACCGTCTCCATGACATGATAAGATTCATCTTCTACATTTTTCCATTGAAGAATGATTATAAAAATATATATTATTAATAAGTACGAAATATATGACATAATAATTATTCTGGAATAATATATATTTGTATGTAAATATATAACATTCACTTACTTCCATTCAATAAGTTAAGAAAACAGTAACAGTGTTCATGTGTACGTACAGCCTACCGTCCCCATGGACGGTGTGTTCAATTTCATATATATAAGGCCCCGAACTTAAACATTACTTAATATTTAATTAAATTAATAATTCACATTGAGGATCTTTTCAGGTTTAGAGTTTTATAGAATTAGAACATAACTATTACATCTCAAAAGATTACACAGTAGACACTTCTACAAAGTTTCCTTTTTGTTTACAAAACAAGAATTCTTAAAAAAAAGTAATATCTAGTTCCATGTTTAAGACCGCATGACTTTTCCTTGATCTCATCCTTGACCCTATTACACATTATGTCTTTTGAAAAACATTTCAAAAAAAACATGGGGTGAGCATAAAAGCTCAGTAAGGGATACACAAAGAAAGAAAACTGTTAGTTTTTCAAAACATCAAGTAAACCATGAATACTTTATCAAAGTAACACTTTTCACCTTTAAGAAGTAGTAAATACTCTTCACTAAATAAATGATCATTACTTATGCTTTTGTAACCAAAATGTTACCATAAAACCCATATAAAGAACACATAATATATCAAGGTAACTTGGGACATAAACATACTTAAATGGAATAACCATACGGTCGACTTCCACACATATCACTAAATGGAATAGCCATACGGCTGACTTCCATACCTAATGCATTGGAGGATATAACATAACCAACCATCCTAGTATTCATGGCACCACCCTTCATACGGTTTATCACGTAACCACCCGTAAAATGTCCAAGTAAAATTATAAAATAATAAGACATAAAACAAATATAATGGAAAGAAAACATTTCCACATTTAGATCATAATATATCACATAAATATATTGACATAACAGGTCCATCATAAAAACCATTTTCAATACCAAAATACATAAAAGAGTATATGTTATTTATTTCATTTTAAAAACATTACGGCTTTTTGAAGAATCCAAAGACCAAATAATGCTCGCGGTGGCAGAAAAGTTCGTTGTCACTGCATACGTTAAAATTAACATTCCTTTTTGTTGTTTAGTAAAACTATTTGTAGAAAAAGATTCCCTTCGAATAAAATGAAAATTCAATGGTGTTTTATACAGCATATAAAATAAAGTCTTGTATAAGAACAAAATATGCCTCAATGAAAAGAGATTGAGATGAAGTCCCTTACCTCGTGTCCGACTTGACTTGATCGTTCTTTAATCTCATGAATAATAAACTTGAGTTAATTTCTACTTGATTAATAACCTTTTTTAAATTCATTATTCCTTTTATATCACTTATTACCATGTTATGAACACTATGTAATTATTTAAGTTAATAGCAGGCGTTCTGTAAATCATTGGTACATGAGTTAAAAATAAAGTCTTTATAATTACAAGTTGTTCATGTGGTAAAATATCCATTATATCTAGAATAATATTCATTATGTAGATATAATATATATCATATATATCCAGTATACATGCATTTATAATATTACATAACATTTAGAGGTAAGAAATGAAATGCACCGTTCATGGAGATGGTAAGCCGTACGTACGCATGAACACTACTTTCCTTTATATTTCGTATTTAATGGAATGAAATAATAATGATATAGAGGTATATTATAATTCCAGTATAATATCATATATAATATCATTAACTCCATCCTTTATATGTCCCACATATGGCATTAACGAATCAAATCACTTTGAGGGGGCGGTAGTCTGTACTTCCTAAAATGAAATTATCGCGTTTACCCAAAATGGAAACAATAAAGGTATGCCATAAATGAAAAATACAGAAGCATAAGGAAAACATAAACATAATATATATCATATATAAATAGAGTTACATCTTAATGGCCACCACAAAATGTGTTAAAAGAAGATTGACCAATCATCGTTTCGTGAGGCAGAAATTCGCCAACCACAGAAACAGTATGTTTTTTAACCATTAGACTGAGGTGTGTGTAAGTGTAAATCAAATAATTCTCATGAAAATATCCTATTATATTTAATATATTGGTGTTGTTACAAAATAAAGGAATAAAATAGTTTAGTGGGTTGTAGAAGAAAAATAAAACAAAAGAACACAAGTGAAGGTATTACCTTTAAATCGGGTAACTCCCTTTGGTTGGACCAAAAGGGTTTCTTGAAGAGATTTCTGCCTAATGTAAGGCTTATAGGATGAGGAGAGGGATGTGAAGAGATAAAATGAGAATAGCTTGGCCGAGCCAATGGATTGATAGGTGTGTGTAAGGTGGTAGAGGTGGGGGCCTTTTATAAGAGGAGAGGAGGGGCACTCTTGGGAAGTTATAAAAGTTTACCTTATTATAAAATGCTTTTCGGATTTTAAAGGTCCCACAATTATATATTTCGAAGATAAGTTGATAATAGTTCTAAATACACACATCCAATAGGTTTATGACAAGTGTATGTCTTTGATTTTACATTATCTTTTCATTTTATTTAAATCGTTAAATAATGAGGTAATCACTGCATCATCATGGTGTCAAACATAATTTAATTTCTTTAATGTCTAAAAATTATAAAAAAAATATCATAATGTATGAAATCTGTTTAACTTTCTAATTAATATTTATATTCAAAAATATGACTTGTATTACCCCATGTAACAATTTTTTTATTAAAATAATACATGTTTGTGACATTTTTATTTTAACTTTAAATAAAACGTTATTAATGTCATTTTCTTACCCGAAGGGCTCCATGGGGTCCCCAAGTTGACCCATGGAATTTTTTGGTCGTCCCTGACACATCCAATAAGGGTAGGACATGTGTCAAGGTAATTTCATATTATTATAACATTATTTCTACCTTAAATTACACTAATTACCTCTAATTGCGATTAATAAAACATAAAAGTTACTATTCACCAAAAAATTATTTTAATCCCATTGAACAACATTTTACATCCTAATGACAACCATGTATGTAGGACTTTTTAAATTAAACTCACAAAAGTGGTAAAGTAACATTTAAACGAAAACTCAGTTTTTTAACTACCACTTAGTGGTTTCATTATTCATCAAAAATTGTTGTTTTTCAGAAAAATACCATAAATTCACCTAAGCTATATTTGATATTACAAATTCAAAAATGATGTCTATTTAAAAAAATTCAAAACATATAAGTTGCATTAATTAATTTAATAATTAATTCTCATTGTCAAAACAAATAGCGTGTTTTTATGAAACAATATATATCAAAAGATTGGCACTAGTTTAAGTTCAATTACAAAGTGAAATTAATTCTAATGACCACCATTGGATTAAATGGTAAAAATATATTCTAATTTCACTTTAAAACAAATTCAAATTATAATATAATCATATAAATAAATTAGATTAAAAAGAGGTTTTGAATTAAAATACAACATTTTTCACTATTCCTTAAAAATGAACTTTATCTGAAAAATACAAAAAATTTACACAAAGTAAATTTTGATGTCTCGATTCTAAAGGAGAATTTTATTTCGTCCAATAGAATGTATAAGAGTTACCAAAACTATATTTAAAGAGGGTTCTCCATCAAAAGGCGATAATTCGATTTTTTAGTGAATATTAGGGTATCAATGACTAAAATTGAATTCTTTTCTTATTTTAAGCCTTTATCTTTTATTGGATAAATGTAAAAACATTTAACAAACATATATAATCATATTTTAGTTATTTCTATTCATTATTTCTAATACAGTGGCTACGTGTTAACTACCATTTAAAATAATATTATTATATTAGTAATGTAAAACGTAAAATTTTAATGAAACTCATTGTTGTGTATCGGGTACGCTATCAAACATAGAAACCCCGTTAAAGTAAAATTAATATTTAATTATAAAATATTAATAAATATGAAAATGTAATATTCTTTATTTACCAAGGATGCTTCATCCTTCCCCCCTTTTGTGAATTACGTCCTCGTAATTTTATTCACTTATCAAAATATGTGGGGGTATTTATCCCTCATAGAATTTTCAGATTCCCATGTTGCCTCTTCAACCATGTGGTTTTTCTTAAAAACCTTTACCTGGTGAATTAACTTATTTCGCAACACTTTCTCTCTATGGTCAAGAATCTGGACTGTTTGTTCTTCATAAGAGAGATTCTCTTCCAACTGAACTACCTCTGGGCTCAAAACATGATATGGATCTGGTATATAGTATCTCAACATCGAAACATGAAAAACAGTGTGTACCTTGGAAAAACATGGAGGTAAATCCACTCGGTAGGCAATTGATCCAACTCTCTCTTGAATTTCATATGGTTCAATGAACCTTGGACTCAGCTTTCCTTTCTTACCAAATCACATCACACTTTTCCATGGTGAAATTTTGACAAAACATGATCACCTACCTCGAAAGATACATCCTTCCTTCGGTTATCTGCATAACCTTTCTGCGTGATCTGAGCTATTCTCATGTGTTTCTGAATCAACTAAACCTGTTTTACCATCTCTTCTATCAATTCTGGTCCCATCAGCTTCTTTTCACCCACTTCATCCCAAAATGATGGAGTTCGACACCGTTTCCCATATAATGCTTTAAACGGAGCCATCTGTATACTGGAATGAAAATTGTTATTATATGAAAATTCAACCAAATAAAGATGTTGATCCCAACTTCCCTGATAATCCATTAAGCAAGCACGTAACATAACCCCCAAATTCTGAATTGTTCATTCTGACTTCCCATCTAATTGAGGATGAAAAGTCGTACTAAAATTTAATTCAGTACCCTATGACTTCTAAAGGCCTTTCCAAAAGATAGAAGTAAACTTGGGATCATGATCAGATACAATGGAGAGGGGAACTCCATGCAACCCGACTATCTCTTTAACATACAACCGAGCAAGTTGATCTAGAGACAATGTATCTCGAATAGGAATGAAATGTGCAGATTTAGTCAATTGATCAACTATAACCCATATTGCATTACTACCTCTAGATGTCTTTGGTAATCCCACAACGAAGTCCATGGATAGATTTTCTCATTTCCACTCTGGCACTGTTAATGACTGCAGCATCCCTTTCAGTAACTGTCGCTCTACTTTAACCTACTGACAAGTCAAACACTTAACAGTAAAATCGGAAATATCTTTTTTCATTCCATCCAACCAGTAATACTCCCGCAGATCTTTGTACATCTTAGTACTGCCAGGATGAACTGAAAATGGGGAATTATGAGCCTCACATAACAACTCATTCTTCAACTATGAATCACAAGGCCCACATAATCTCTTCACAAACCTCAAAACACAATCATTATCAATGTTAAATTCAGGAAACATACCCTTCTAAACCAGCTCAACCTTTTTATGCAACCCACTATCTTTCTTCTGTGCTTGCTTAATTCTATATGATAGAGATGATCTCACTGACACCTGAAACAAAACAGAATAACTTCCTGCACCAACAACTTCTATGCCAATGTTCACCAAATCAAAAACCAAAGGATCTCGTTCTAAACGTAGCATCGTTAATGAAGCAATGCTTTTTTGACTCAACGCATCAGCCACTTTATTTGATTTTCCCGGATAGTAATGAATTATATAATCATAATCCTTGATTAATTCCAGCCATCTCTTCTGTCTCGTGTTCACCTATTTCTGATTGAATATATAATTTAACCTTTTGTGATCAGTATATATTTCACACTTTACTTCATACAAATGATGCCTCCAAATTTTTTGAGAAAAAACTACAGCATCTAATTCGAAATAATGTGTATAGTAATTTACCTCAATATTTTTCAACTGACATGAAGCATAAGCAATTACATAATCATTCTGTATATGGACACAACCAAGTCCCTTCAATAAAGCATCAATGTAAATAACAAACCCACCATTCCTGGAAGGAAGTTCCAAAACTGGAGAATTCACCATTCTTCTTTTCAACTCTTGAAAACAATCATCACATTCTTTTGTCCAGATAAACTTAACACCCTTCCAAGTTAGCTTAGTCATTAGACTAGATAACCATGAAAAAATTTCAACAAACCTCTGATAATAACATGCCAAACCCAGAAAAATTTGGATCTCGGTAACATTTGTGGGTCTTGTCTATTCTTCAACAACTTTTGTTTTAGCAGGATCAACAGTTATGCCATTTTTTGAAACAATGTGACCAACGAACGAAATTTGTTGTAACCAAAACTCACACATGCTGAATTTTTGATACAGTTTCTTTTCTTTAAAGGTTTAAAAGATAACCCTTAAATGACATTCATTATCCTCTTTACTTTTAGAAAACACCAAAATATCATCAATGAAAACAACCACAAACTTATCCAATAACTCATGTGAAATTCTATTCATAAGGTCCATGAATACAGCAGGTGCATTGGTTAACCCAAACGGCATAACTACACATTCATAATGGCCATATCTAGTACGAAACACTATCTTCGGAACGTCTGTTTCTTTTACTTTCAACTGATAGTACCCCGACCTCAATTCAATCATTGAAAAATACTGAGCTCCCCAGAGCTGATCAAACAAATCATTGATATGAGGCAAAGGATACTTATTCTTAATAGTGATGTTATTCAAGGCTCTATAAACAATTGAAAGTATCATTGAACAATCTTTCTTTTTAACAAACAAGATAGGAGAACCCCATGGTGATGTACTAGGTCGAATGAAACCTTTATCCAATAGCTCATGCAATTGCTTCTTTAACTCTAAAAGTACATCTTGAGACATTCGATAAGGGGGTTTTGAAATTGGATTAGAATCAAGAACTAAGTCAACAGTAAATTCAACTTCCCGATCATGAATAATACCAGGCAACTCATCAGTTAAAACATCAAGATATTCCTTTACCACCGGCACATCATTAATCTGAAAAGATTCCTTATTTTCAACAATATGTTCAAGGTAACATTAATTTCCATCTTTTAATAGTTTATCAACTTCTTGATATGTTATCAAAAGAAAGGGATCATTCTTGTACACAAACTAAAAATCTTTCTGAAAAGAAACCTCTTTATCTCTGCAGTCAATCTTAGCATGATAAACAGAAAGCCAATCCATGCCCAAAATAACATCAAACTCTACTAGAGGCAAAACAATAATGATTGCAGGAATATTCTTTCCACACACAAGGATAGGAAGGTTCTTATAATTTCTTTTTGTCTCAAAGTTTCCTCTGGGTGTTTCTAAAATAGGTTTAGGATTCAAATCTTGAGATGGAATTCCCAATTTACAAGAAAACTTATCAGAAATGACAGAATGGGTAGACCCTGAATCAAACAACACATTGGAATAATCTGAAAAAAACAAACAATGTACCTAATACTACTTCATTAGATGGCCCAAAATCTGCTGAAGTAGTTGCAAAGGATTTTACCACCCCTTTATTCATGTATTCTAGCTACTTACCCCCCGTTGATTTCTTAGTTAGACACTCATTTTCATAATGACCCATTTCATTACACTAAAAAAATCTTACTGCTGGCTTTTCATTACCTGCTTGATCATCTTCCTTATAGTTACGAGAAATATGACCAGACTTACCACACCGAAACCACTTTCCAGACATGGATAAACATTCTCTAGGATGCATTTTACCACACTTCTCACAGGATGGATATTTGGTTTTCTTACCTCTTTGCTTCTTTGATGAATTCTTCCCCTTTTCCTGCCAACTGGACTGCTTATTCTGTTGTTTTTCAAAGAACACCTGGTCATCGGCAAACTCCATTTCCACCTTCTCCGCACATCTAAAAAGTTTTTCAGAACTTTTGAACTCACGAGAAGCTAAATCCCTTCGATACATTGGCTTTAACCCAGAGTAAAAAATTTTGATTTTACTATCAACATCTTGTATAAAATTTGGAGCATACCTTGCCAGCCAAGTGAACTTTTCTTCATAGGTAGCCACTGAGTCATCCTCCTGCCTCAATTCTAGGAATTTTTTTCCATCCTAAGACGATCCACCTTAGGAAAATATTTCTCAAGAAAAATACCATTAAATTCGTCCTAATGAAGATCATCAATCTCATCAATATTCCTAATATTTTTCATCATCGACCACCACTGATCAGCTTCACCTTCAAAATGGTAAACAACAAGACTATCCTTTTGATGTTCTTAACACCCCATGATATCAAAAATCTTCTCCAGTGATTTAATCCACCCATATTCTAGCACAGGGTCAGATGATCCTCTAAATGATGGGGTATGTTGCCTCATGAAATGTTCCACCAATGACATATTCCTCTTCATTTGATCTGGCTGATCTCGTGCATGGATACCACCACCATTTATATCCTGATTCAACTATGCCATCACTGCAACAAACTATTCTGTTCAAATTCTGACCATCTGAGGTTGCTGATTTGGAAGGTTGTCTTCCTCCTGATGTCGTCCCCAACATAGCTACCTTGTTTCATCTGCGGAAAATCATTCTGAACAAACATGTCTTAGATGAAACAACATGGTAATCTTCAAATGATATATAATTTCAACTTGACCATTAAAAAATATATTTTTGGACCATCATTTAATATAATTCTAACTCTTAACATTATCTAAACTAACCTTTGATACCAACTATAAGGCCTCGGCCTTAAACATTACTTAATATTGAATTAAATGAATAATTCACATTGGGGATATTTTCGGGTTTACAGTTTTAGAAAATTAGATCATAACTATTAAATCTCAAAAGAATACACAGTAGGCACTTCTACAAAGTTTCCTTTGTTTTTACAAAACATGAATTCTTAAAAAAAGAGTCATGTCTACTTCCATGTTTAATATAGCATGAATTTTCCATGATCACATCCTTGACCCTATTCCACATTAAGTCCTGTGAAAAACATTTCAAAAAAACTTGGGGTGAGCATAAAAGCTCAGTAAGGGATACACAAAGAAGGAAAATTGTTAGTTTTTTAAAACATCAAGTAAACCATGAATACTTTATAAGAGTAACACTTTTCACCTTTAAGAAGTAGTAAATACTCTTCACTAAATAAAAGATCATCATTTACCCTTTTTTAACGAAACTATTACCATAAAACCCATATAAAGAACACATAGCATATAAAGGTAACTTAGGACATAAACATACTTAAATGGACTAACCATACGGTCGACATCCACATATATCACTAAATGAAATAGCCATACGGCCGACTTCCATACCCAATGCAGTGGAGGTTATAACGTAACCACCCATCCTGGTATTCACGGCACCACCCGTCAAATGGTTTATCATGTAACCACCCATAAAATGTCCAAGTACCATTATAAAATCATAAGACATAAAACAAATATAATTGAAAGAAAACATTTCCACATTTCGATCACAATATATCACTTGAATATATTGACATAACAAGTCCATCATAAAAACCGTTTTCAACACCAAAATAAATAAAATAGTATATTTTATTTATTTCATTTTAAAAACATTACAACTTTTTGAGGAAGCCAAAGACAAAACAATACTCGCGGAGGCGGAAAAGGTCGTTGTCACCGCATACGTTAAAATAAACATTCCTTTTTGTCATTTAGTAAAATGCTTCATAGAAAAATATTCCCTTTGAATTAAATGAAAATTCGAAGGTGTGTTATATAGTGTATAAAATAAAGTCTTTTATTAGAACAAAATATGCGTCAATGAAAGGAGATTGAGACGAAGTCCCTTACCTCGTGTCCGACTTGACTCGATCGTTATTTAATCTCCTGAATAATAAACATGAGTTAATTTATAATTTCTTAAGAACCTTTTTCAAGTTCATTATTCATTTTATATCACTTATTACCATGTTTTTAACACTAATTAATTATTAAAGTTAATAACGGGTGTTTTGTGGATCGTTGGTACATGAGTCAAAAATAAAATTTTTATAATTACAAGTTGTTCATGTGGTAACATATCCATTATATCCAGAATTATATTCATGATGTAGATATCATATATATAATATATATCCAGTATATACATGCATTTATAATATTACATAACATTTATAGGTAAGAAATGAAATGCACCGTTCATGGAGATGGTAAGTCGTACGTACGCATGAA
Organism: Viscum album; assembly: GCA_963277665.1. NCBI lineage: Eukaryota > Viridiplantae > Streptophyta > Magnoliopsida > Santalales > Viscaceae > Viscum > Viscum album. Next base: position 502,661,151 of record OY728157.1, read on the forward strand.
CGCTACTTTCATTTATATTTCATATTTAATGGAATGAAATCATAATAATATATAAGTATATTATAATTACAGTATAATATCTTAGATAATATCATTAACTCCATCCTTAATATGTCCCACATATGGCATTAACGAATCAAATCACTTTATATGTCCGCACTTCCTAAAATGAAATTATCGCGTTTACCCATAATGGAAACAATAAAGGTATGCCCTGGGTGAAAAATAAAGAAGCATAAGGAAAACAAAAACATAATATATATCATATATAAATAGAGTGACATCTTAAAGTCCCCCATGAATGTAGATACCCGAAACTTGACGTACATTGACATTACATTACATTTGCGGAATACTTAGTACATAACAAAAACACACACACAAGGATCGTAATAGTTTAGTGTCTTTGGAAACTCGGAATATAATCTTCTAATCCTGTTGAAAGATATTCCTTTTTTTAATACCTAAAACCTTTCTTTATACCCTGGGGAAAAGAAAACATAAAAGGGTGAGCTAAAATGCTCAGTAAGGGTAAACAAAAGAAATATCCATCACATCATAAGAACATAACATTTTGAAAATCTTAACCTGCAAAAGAGAGCATAATTTCATAACATTTGATAAATCATGGCAGTGAAATTTAATCACAATAATTATAACTTAAAACATGAAACATTGTGTCATACACACATAATCATAGAGAATCATTTCTTGTTAGTCAAGACTCATTTCCAAGACTATCTTAGTGGAAAAAGTCCCTTTCTGAACCGAGTCACCCTCGTTTCAGTCCTGTTTCACTGAACCGGTATAACCTACCATTCCAGCCATGTCTATCTCATGAGATATAAAATCTTTACCCAATGCATTGGAGGGATATATAGGTCCCACCCATCTCATAATGATACCATTCTTATGTGTTCCACAAAATCATAAACCATACATCATTGCATAACCCAAGTAATAAAAATGGGATTCTTAAACAACATGACATCATAAAACCATTCATATAAGATAAAGGAATTCATAAACATAATTACATCACAACATAGTCAAATCAATGTAAAAATATGGATATAAACAGAACCCTTTATTATGCTAGATGGAAAATAATTTTGATAAAACACTTGAAATGAATTCTTGAGGAAAATATCCTTTCTTCTTCAAAATCAATTTCTTTTCACAAAACATCAAGAAATTTTATAAGAAAGAGATTTTATTGAAAATATTCATGAAATATTTTGGAGTAAGCTTCATGAAAATAAGGCTTTATAAAACTGTAAAAATCTGTTCATGCCGTTTAAGTTAAAAAAACATTCTTCTCGTACTTTTGTCGGAAAAGTCAAAAAGTACCTCGTACGAAAAACGAAAAAAGATTCCTTTCATATCTTTTACTAAAAACTCACCGAAGGGTAAAATTAGATTTAAATAATTGTAGGTGGATGGAAATAATATTACATATTTAGGAAACATGTATTTGGATGATAAAATACACCCTAGTAAATTTCAAAGTATAAACAATCTCGGATAAAAATTGAGATTGCGAGATTTTCCCTTACCTTATGTCTGATATGCTTTGTACGTATCCGAACCTCCTGTATAAAGATTTTAATAATGTCATTAACTTATTACAGAACCATATTCATTGTTATGATATCATATATGGTTCACTTATGACTTTATATTACCCGTTCTTTTGTAAATTCAATGTTAAAGAAGCGTTTTGGGTAAAAACGTTTCATTTATCATAGGTGTTTGGAATTGTTGTTCATGATATTATTATTACTTATATCATGATTTACTTACTTCCAGAATATAAAACATGATTTATATATCATATATATTCAGTATATATATATATATAATAGATATATAAATGAAATGAAACACACCGTTCATGGAGACGGTAGTCCGTACGTACGCATGAACGCTGTTTTCCTTTCCTTATTATCTTGAATGGAAGTAAGTAGATGACATACATATATACATAAATAAAGTAGCTTTATAATGTCATATATTTCATTATTATTTTTTATATATACTTTATAATCATTCTTAAATGGTTAACATGGAGAATGAATCTCATCGCGTCGTGGAGACGGTAGTCCGTACGTATGCACGAGCGATGATATCGTTCTCATGTTCGTGAACTTGATTTTAAGTGTATGTATACTATTTCAGTATCAATATCACTTTATAATAATCATATATAGTTATTATTTACACCATTTTACCCATCCAAGTAAGGTGGTGGTGGAAAATAGATTTCACCACGGCGTGTAGACGGTATTCCGTACGTAAGCACGCGCGGTGATTCCGTTTTCCGTAGGATGGATAAATGGTGAAATAGGATTGTTTCATACTTATAATAATATATCAGTATATGAGTGATACTGATGTCATTACTTCATAATGAAACAACCTTAGAATAAGAATTGGAATAAGAAATAAAGGTGAAAGAATCGGTAATGGAAATTACCTCTTCTTTGAAGCGACTCTTTGAGACCTCCTCTTAGGGCACTAAAATTGGTCTTTGAGGAAGACCAGAACCTCTAGGATGTTTCTAGGGAAGTGGAGAAGAGAATTTGGAAGGTATTTTCCGATCTTGAAGGCTCAAAGTTGTGTGAGGAAGAGAGGGAGGAGGTTCCCTTTTATAAGGGAGGAGAGGGGCACCTTTGGAATAACTAAAAATATTATTTTATTATAAAGTCATGTTTGGTTTTAAATAGATCCAAATTGATTTATTTCGAGGCTGAGGTGGGGATGGGTCGAAATAATCTCATCCAATAGGATTTAGACAAGTTTAGGTTATTATTGTAACCTTATCAATTAGATTTAACTCTAAGTTAAATAATTTAACTTTTACCGTGTCTTTTTGTTTTCTTACACTATATGGTTAATAAACTTACTATATCAAGCCAAACGAACCCCAAGATGTTTATTATTAATATATATAATCTTATCTAAGTCATTTGGCCGAACCTTAGATTTTTAGGAATAAAATAACAATTAATAATATAATTTGTGTTTTAAAAACTATTTTATGTCAATTTTGACACTATTTGGTATATGATTTTTATGAAATTCATAACGGAATTATAAGTTCAAACCAAGTTACTTAAATCAACAATAACATGTCATATTAACCTATAAAATTATTTTAAGTCATAAAAAGTCTCAAATTATATTTATTTGGGCATTTATAACATCAATTATGTCAATATTTCATTAATAAGGCAATTACTGCATCATCTATGTGTCATAATAAATGATAATTATTTAATCCCCAAAAATTATAAATAAATTCCTATGATGTAGATAATTGTATTATATTTCTTGAGACTATTCATGTTCGAAGTTTCATGAAGTTTATCACTAGTTTAAAATTATTATACTTATAAGATTTAAGAAAGTGACATGTTGTAACATTCATTGGTTTTAATAATAATTAAATTATTTTCATTGAAAAAATTTAATTAAATGAATATAATCCGACCCTTAGGTGATATGGGTCGACTTTTAGTCATCCAATAGGATTTTGAAATCTGTTAGGGTAATTTTAAAATATTATATTTACCTTTAATTACCCGATTTACCTTTAACTATGGTAATTAAAATTTACCGTAGTTACTATTCATAGTTCCCAAAAATAAAAAGTATCCTATTAAAATAATTTGGACCCACTGATTCCAAATATGGAATCCATTTTTTAAAATTCAATACACAGAAGTTGCAGAAATTAAATTAAAATTAATCCCGTTGTCGAATAAAAACGGGTTTTTGTTTAAAACATTGCAAAAGATTGAATTGATTTAACCTACGAATTCAAGGTAAAATCAATGCTAATGACATACATTATATTAAATGGTAAAAATATATTCTATTTATACTTTAAAACCATTCAATATTATAATTTAACCACATAAGATTTTAGGATGAAAAAAGTTGTTTTTAATTAAAATATAGCGTGTTTTTACTATTCATTAAAATGTGAAAGTTACCAGAATAATCTGAAAAATTTATCCAAAGTAAATTTTTATTTCTTGATTCCAAAGAAGAATTTTATTTTGTCATATTGAACTTATAAACATGTCAAAAACTAGATTTAAATTGGGTGCGCCATCAAAAGGCGGCAAAACTGCATTTTTTTAAAAATTCTTATTTTACCCGAAAAATTTATTTTGTTCTTATACCATGTTCTAGAAATGTGTAAGATGAATAATAATGTTATAAAATTCAAAATTTAGTTAATAATATTCATAACGGCTAGTTCATGACAATATTATAATAATATAACATTGTTTATTAAAACCTGGTATTGCGTACAACACACGCTATCGAGGAAGGTCGCGATTGCGTGTAATGCAAGCCAAGTCAGGGTTGCGTGTTGTGAAAGAATCCTTCGTTGTTTCGTATAACAGAATCCAACCATATTTCATTTATACATTGAATATATATATATATATATATACTCAATGTTTCATATAATAACTATTATCAAAATTGTGTGTAACACGATCTAAGAATAGTGTTGCGTATACTGCAAGCTAATACGGTGTTGCGTATAGCGCAAGGTAATCTTGGTGTAGAATACAACACAAGACATTAATGAAATTAAAAGAATATTTTTCATAAAATCTAGGGGTGTTACATTATACCCCCCTTAAAATGAATTTCACCCTCGAAATTCGTCGGGGTTATAAAATGTTTACTACTCGAAAGTTTCTTTAATAGAAACCCACATCCTAAAAAGGAATACCAAAACCAATCTTTAAAAACAAAAGTATGAAACGTAGCGGTTAACCAAATAAACTAATCACTGGGTTTCCACATAGGTGAAAATATGGATATAGAAGAAAAATCTAACCATCATGTTCTGATGGAGAGTGGTAGAGAACATGGATATGGAAAAGCCAACAATCACAAATCCATAAATCTGTGACAATCTAAGGTACCATCTGATTAATCAGATATAAGAGCACTAGGACAACATTTTTGGTTTTCAAGATCGTTTCCCTAAAGTTTAAGAATTTGAATTAGAATAAATACTTAATTTATTTTGGTACAATCTCACTGTTGTTCGTGCCTTGAACAATTTCCACTTCATCTCTTAAATAAATGAATTTGAATTTGTTATTCGTGAAGTGTTAGCAGATCATGTGATAGAATGACAGTTCATTCCATCTGTCTCAAACAAAAGGTTAACAAAAGTTATTAAATATACATAAGTCATTATATAGTGAGATTAATCATATAAGGTTCCTAAAATGAACTTATACTTCATATATCATACTGCTTAATATAATAAAACTAGTTTCTACTAAACAGGGACTTCCTGTAGGCCAGTGGTAGGCGATAAAGTCAAGTCGCACTTCGATTGTGATTCCCACAGCCTTGTCCGACGCAATGGGATGTCGCCCGTCCTGCAGGTTGTCCTTTTTCTAAAACTGCATTACTATAACATCACATAAATAATTCAAAAGTTCTATCCTTAAACAATACTAACTTATGTCCAATATAATCCATTCCAATCTTTAGGCATATCCATAATACTGCAGTCCACTCTCATAATATAGTGAAAATGATTACTAGAGATTTAATACCATCGTTGATCCCCATAGGTCATAAGATATGTTTTGTTGGTCACATTCCAAACATTCAAAGGCCTTAATCATGTATTCTCTTGAATACCCATTGAACCTTAGTGAAAACATGAATGCAGTTAAAAGTTAACACTTTCCATAAACCAAAATCCTCAAAATTATTTATACCCAAACCATTATATCACTTAGTCCTTATATCAATCATGAGCTCATGAATACTGTTAAACATTTCATTTTCTCATTTTCCCTTCATTATGTGCATATCATCTACATTCCAAAATATCTAAATAACCTTTCATGGATACTGATAACATTAATCATACACTTTCAAAACTCTAGGAAAGACAACAGTGTAACAATCCTTAGATGTCTCTTTATTCCATAGTACCATGAGATTACTTATACAACATTACACATGATAAACATGTAATCATTCCACTACATTCTTAAACCATTGACCGAGCATCAACAATTCTTTCATCTCACATATCATTTGTAGTCTCTTCATCATCATCCACATAAATACTACCCATACGACCATACTGATTCACTTCATGAGACTTTCCCTTAGGGCATTGGTTTGCATAATGCCCGTACATTCCACATATAAAACATTTAACCATTGTTGGTGTTGTAGCAATACCATTATCCTCATCCCTGGTGTTAACTGAACCTTTTCTTTTTCACTTACTGGCTTTGTGTCCTTCTTTTCCACACCCAAAGCATCTTCCAGTTCCTTTGAAACATTCTCCTTGATGCCTCTTTCCACATGATTTACATAGGGGAAATTGAACTTTCTTTCATCTATGATCATCATGAAACTCCATCTTTCTCTTATTAGCTAAGTCAGGAAACTTACCAAATTTTACTTTATTGATCATATTATGAGATTGCTGATTCGGCATAATAATTATGTTTAGACCTCCAAATCCCATTTCATTTGGTTTCTCATGAAGAATATCATTCCATTGTCCATCATATCCTCCATTATCGTGAATCATCTTGTTTCGAGCCATTTTCTAAAACCCAAAAAGAATAGTGTGAGAGGCAAAACTCATGCTAGGGAAACAACATTATAAAGGGGGATTATCCTCAATATCTAACTTCTTAGGTTAAATTCTATGATCGTTACCGTAGTTCTAGGACTGTATCTTATACGTATACTTATCCTTAGGGACATCCCTATACCTTAGAAATATCTCTAGGGATCTCACTAACATTTTCGCATCCTAGTTTCCAAAGTTTGACTAAACCTTTCCTATGATACCAACTGTAGAGACCCGAAGCTTGACGTACAGTGACATTACATTACATTTGCGGAATACTTAGTACATAACAAAAACACACACACAAGGATCGTAATAGTTTAGTGTCTTTGGAAACTCGGAATATAATCTTCTAATCCTGTTGAAAGATCTTCAACATCTCCCATAAAGATCTTCCTTTTTTATACCTAAAACCTTTCTTTATACCCTGGGGAAAAGAAAACATAAAAGGGTGAGCTCAAATGCTCAGTAAGGGTAAACAAAATAAATATCCATCACATCATAAGAACATAACATTTTGAAAATCTTAACCTGCGAAAGAGAGCATAATTTCATAACATGGGATAAATCATGGCAGTGAAATGTAATCACAATAATTATAACATAAAACATGAAACATTGTGGCATACACACATACTCATAGAGAATCATTTCTTGTTAGTCAAGACTCATTGCCAAGACTATCTTAGTGGACAAAGTCCCTTTCTGAACCGAGTCACCCTCGTTTCAGTCATGTTTCACTGAACTGGTATAACCTACCATTCCAGCCATGTCTATCTCATGAGTTATAAAATCTTTACCCAATGCATTGTAGGGAGATATAGGTCCCACCCATCTCATAATGATACCATTCTTATGTGTGCCACAAAATCATAAACCATACATCATTGCATAACCCAAGTAATAAAAATGGTATTCTTAAACAACATGACATCATAAAACCCTTCATATAAGATAAAGGAATTCATAAACATAATTACATAAAAACATAGTCAAATCAATGTAAAAATATGGATATAAACAGAACCCTTTATTATGCTAGATGGAAAATAATTTTGATAAAACACTTGAAATGAATTCTTGAGGAAAATATCCTTTCTTCTTCAAAATCAATTTCTTTTCACAAAACATCATGCAATTTTATAAGAAAGAGATTTTATTGAAAATATTCATGAAATATTTTTGAGTAAGATTCATTAAAATAAAGCTTTATAAAACCGTAAAAATCTGTTCATGCCGTTTAAGTTAAAAAAACATTCTTCTTGTACTTTTGTCGGAAAAGTCAAAAAGTACCTCGTACGAAAAACGACAAAAGATTCCTTTCTTATCTTTTACTAAAAACTCACCGAAGGGTAAAATTGGATTTAAATAATTTTATGTGGATGGAAATAATATTACATATTGAGGAAACTTGTATTTGGATGATAAAATACACCCTAGTAAATTTAAAAGTATAAACAATCTCGGATAAAAATTGAGATTGCGAGATTTTCCCTTACCTTATGTATGATATGCTTTGTACGTATCCGAACCTCCTGTATAATGATTTAAATAATGTCATTAACTTATTATAGAATCATATTCATTGTTATGATATCATATATCGTTCACTTATGACTTTATATTACCCGTTCTTTTGTAAATTCCATGTTAAAGAAGCGTTTTGGGTAAAATCGTTTCATTTATCGTAGGTGTTTGGACTTGTTGTTCATGATATTATTATTACTTATATCGTGATTTACTTACTTCAAGAATATAAAACATGATTTATATATCATATATATTCAGTATATATATATATATATAATAGATAGATAAATGAAATGAAACACACCGTTCATGGAGACGGTAGTTCGTACGTACGCATGAACGCTGTTTTACTTTCCTTATTATCTTGAATGGAAGTAAGTAGATGACATACATATATACATAAATACAGTAGCTTTATAATGTCATATATTTCATTATTATTTTTTATATATACTTTATAATCATTCTTAAATGGTTAACATGGAGAATGAATCTCATCGCGTCGTGGAGACGGTAGTCCGTACGTACGCACGAGCGATGATATCGTTCTCATGTTCGTGAACTTGATTTTAAGTGTATGTATACTATTTAAGTATCAATATCACTTTATAATAATCATATATAGTTATTATTTACACCATTTTACCCATCCAAGTAAGGTGGTGGTGAAAAATAGATTTCACCACAGCGTGTAGACAGTATTTCGTACGTAAGCACGCGCGGTGATTTCGTTTTCCGTAGGATGGATAGATGGTGAAATAGGATTGTTTCATACTTATAATAACATATCAGTATATGAGTGATACTGATGTCATTACTTCATAATGAAACAACCTAAGAATAAGAAGTGGAATAAGAAATAAAGGTGAAAGAATCGGTAATGGAAATTACCTCTTCTTTGAAGCGCCTCTTTGAGACCTCCTCTTAGGGCACTAAAATTGGTCTTTGAGGAAGACCAGAACCTCTAGGATTTTTCTAGGGAAGTGGAGAAGAAAATTTTTCAGGTATTGGCCGAGCTTTAAGGCTCAAAGTTGTGTGAGGAAGAGAGGGAGTAGGTTCCCTTTTATAAGGGAGGAGAGGGGCACCTTTGGAATAACTAAAAATATTATTTTATTATAAAGTCAAGTTTGGTTTTAAATAGATCAAAATTGATTTATTTCGAGGCTAAGGTGGGGATGGGTCGAAATAATCTCATCCAATATGATTTAGACAAGTTTAGGTTATTATTGTAACCTTATCAATTAGATTTAACTCTAAGTTAAATAATTTAACTTTTACCGTGTCTTTTTGTTTTCTTACACTATATGGTTAATAAACTTACTGTATCAAGCCAAAAGAACCCCAAGTTGTTTATTATTAATATATATAATCTTATCTAAGTCATTTGGCCGAACCTTATATTTTTAGGAATAAAATAACAATTAATAATATAATTTGTGTTTTAAAAACTATTTTAGGTCAATTTTGACACTATTTGGTATATGATTTTTATGAAATTTATAACAGAATGATAAGTTCGAACCAAGTTACTTAAATCAACAATAACATGTCATATTAACCTATAAAATTTTTTTAAGTCATAAAAAGTCTCAAATTATATTTATTTGGGCATTTATAACATCAATTATGTCAATATTTCATTAATAAGGCAATTACTCCATCATCTATGTGTCATAATAAATGATAATTATTTAATCCCTAAAAATTCTAAATAAATTCCTATGATGTAGATAATTGTATTATATTTCTTGAGACTATTCATGTTCGAAGTTTCATGAAGTTTATCACTAGATTAAAATTATTATACTTATAAGATTTAAGAAAGTGACATGTTGTATCATTCATTGGTTTTAATAATAATTAAATTATTTTCAATGAAAAATTTTAATTAAATGAATCTAATCCGACCCTTAGGTGATATGGGTCTACTTTTAGTCATCCAATAGGATTTTGAAATTTGTTAGGTTAATTTTAAAATATTATATTTACCTTTAATTACCCGATTTACCTTTAACTATGGTAAATAAAATTTACTGTAGTTACTATTCATAATTCCCAAAAATAAAAAGTATCCTATTAACATAATTTTTACCCACTGATTCCAAATATGGAATCCATTTTTTAAAATTCAATACACAGAAGTTGCAGAAATTAAATTAAAATTAATCCCGTTGTCGAATAAAAACGGGTTTTTGTTTAAAACATTTGAAAAGATTGAATTGATTTAACCTACGAATTCAAGGTAAAATCAATGTTAATGACATATATTATATTAAATGGTAAAAATATATTATATTTACACTTTAAAACCATTCAATATTATAATTTAACCACATAAGATATTACGATGAAAAAAGTTGTTTTTATTTAAAATATAGCGTGTTTTTACTATTCATTAAAATGTGAAAGTTAGCAGAATAATATGAAAAATTTATCCAAAGTAAATTTTTATTTCTTGATTCGAAAGAAGAATTTTATTTTGTCAAATTGAACTTATAAACATGTCAAAAACTAGATTTAAATTGGGTGCGCCATCAAAAGGCGGCAAAACTCAATTTTTTGAAAAATACTTATTTTACCCGAAAAATTTATTTTGTTCTTATACCATGTTCTAGAAATGTGTAAGATGAATAATAATGTTATAAAATTCAAAATTTAGTTAATAATATTCATAACGGCTAGTTCATGACAATATTATAATAATTTAACATTGTTTATTAAAACTCGGTATTGCGTACAACACACGCTATCGAGGAAGGTCGCGATTGCGTGTAATGCAAGCCAAGTCAGGGTTGCGTGTTGTGAAAGAATCCTTCGTTGTTTCTTATAACAGAATCCAACCATATTTCATTTATACATTGAATATATATATATATATATATACTCAATGTTGCATAGAATAACTATTATCAAAATTGTGTGTAACACGATCTAAGAATAGTGTTGCGTATACTGCACGCTAATACAGTGTTGTGTATAGCGCAAGGTAATCTTGGTGTAGAATACAACACAAGACATTAATGAAATTAAAAGAATATTTTTCATAAAATCTAGGGGTGTTACATTATACCCCCCTTAAAATGAATTTCACCCTCGAAATTCGTCGGGGTTATAAATTTTTTACTACTCGAAAGTTTCTTTAATCGAAACCCACATCGTAAAAAGGAAATAAAAAACCAATCTTTAAAAACAAATGTTTTAAACGTAGCGGTTAACCAAATAAACTAATCACTGGGTTTCCACATAGGTGAAAATATGGATATAGAAGAAAAATCTAACCATCATGTTCTGATGGAGAGTGGTAGAGAACATGGATATGGAAAAGCCAACAATCACAAATCCATAAATCTGTGAAAATCTAAGGTACTATCTGATTAATCAGATATAAGAGCACTAGGACAACATTTTTGGTTTTCAAGATCGTTTCCCTAAAGTTGAAGAATTTGAATTAGAATAAATACTTACTTTATTTTGGTACAATCTCACTGTTGTTCGTGCCTTGAACAATTTCCACTTCATCTCTTAAATAAATGAAGTTGGATTTATTATTCATGAAGTGTTAGCAGATCATGTGATAGAATGACGGTTCATTCCATCTGTCTCAAACAAAAGGTTAACAAAAGTTATTAAATATGCATAAGTCAGTCTATAGTGAGATTAATCATATAAGGTTCCTAAAATGAACTTATACTTCATATATCATACTGCTTAATATAATAAAACTAGTTTCTACTAAACAGGGACTTCCTGTAGGCTAGTGGTAGGCGATAAAGGCCAGTCGCACATCGGTTGTGATTCCCACGGCCTTGTCCGACGCGATGGGATGTCGCCCGTCCTGCAGGTTGTCCTTTTTCTAAAACTACATTACTATAACATCACATAAATAATATCAAAAGTTCAATCCTTAAACAATACTAACTTATGTCCAATATAATCCATTCCAATCTTTAGGCTTATCCATAATACTGCAGTCCACTCTCATAATATAGTGAAAACGATTACCAGAGATTTAATACCATCGTTGATCCCCATAGGTCATAAGATATGTTTTGTTGGTCACATTCCAAATATTCAAAGGCCTTAATCATGTATTCTCTTGAATACCCATTGAACCTTAGTGAAAACATGAATGAAGTTAAAAGTTAACACTTTCCATAAACCAAAATCATCAAAATTATTTATACTCAAGCCATTATATCACTTAGTCCTTATATCAATCATGAGCTCATGAATACTGTTAAACATTTCTTTTTCTCATTTTGCCTTCATTATGCGCATATCATCTACATTCCAAAAATATCTAAATAACATTTCATGGATACTGATAACATTAATCATACACTTTCAAAACTCAAGGAAAGACAACAGTGTAACAATCCTTAGATGTCTCTTTATTCCATAGTACCATGAGATTACTTATACAACATTACACATGATAAACATGTAATCATTCCACTACATTCTTAAACCATTGACCGAGCATCAACAATTCTTTCATCTCACATATCATTTGTAGTATCTTCATCATCATCCACATAAATACTACCCATACGACCATACTGATTCACTTCATGAGACTTTCCCTTAGGGCATTGGTTTGCATAATGCCCGTACATTCCACATATAAAACATTTAACCATTGTTGGTGTCGAAGCAATACCATTATCCTCATCCCTGGTGTTAACTGAACCTTTTCTTTTGCACTTACTGGATTTGTGTCCTTCTTTTCCACACCCAAAGCATCTTCCAGTTCCTTTGAAACATTCTCCTTGATGCCTCTTTCCACATGATTTACATAGGGGAAATTGAACTTTCTTTCCTCTATTATCATCATTAAACTCCATCTTTCTCTTATTAGCTGAGTCAGGAAACTTACCAAATTTTACTTTATTGATCATATTATGAGATTTCTGATTCGGCATAATAATTATGTTTAGACCTCCAAATCCCATTTCATTTGGTTTCTCATGAAGAATATCAATCCATTGTCCATCATATCCTCCATTGTCGTGAATCATCTTGTTTCGAGCCATTTTCTAAAACCCAAAAAGAATAGTGTGAGAGGCAAAACTCATGCTAGGGAAACAACATTATAAAGGTGGATTATCCTCAATATCTAACTTCTTAGGTTAAATTCTATGATCGTTACCGTAGTTCTAGGACTATATCTTATACGTATACTTATCCTTAGGGACATCCATATACCTTAGAAATATCTCTAGGGATCTCACTAACATTTTCGCATCCTAGTTTCCAAAGGTTGACTAAACCTTTCCTCTGATACCAACTGTAGAGACCCGAAGCTTGACGTACATTGACATTACATTACATTTGTGGAATACTTAGTACATAACAAAAACACACACACAAGGATCGTAATAGTTTAGTGTCTTTGGAAACTCGGAATATAATCTTCTAATACTGTTGAAAGATCTTCAACATCTCCCATAAAGATCTTCCTTTTTTATACCTAAAACCTATCTTTATACCCTGGGGAAAAGAAAACATAAAAGGGTGGGCTCAAATGCTCAGTAAGGGTAAACAAAATAAATATCCATCACATCAAAAGAACATAACATTTTGAAAATCTTAACCTGCGAAAGAGAGCATAATTTCATAACATGGGATAAATCATGGCAGTGAAATGTAATCACAATAATTATAACTTAAAACATGAAACATTGTGGCATACACACATACTCATAGAGAATCATTTCTTGTTAGTCAAGACTCATTGCCAAGACTATCTTAGTGGACAAAGTCCCTTTCTGAACCGAGTCACCCTCGTTTCAGTCCTGTTTCACTGAACCGGTATAACCTACCATTCCATCCATGTCTATCTCATGAGATATAAAATCTTTACCCAATTCATTAGAGGGATATATAGGTCTCACCCATCTCATAATGATACCATTCTTATGTGTGCCACAAAATCATAAACCATACATCATTGCATAACCCATGTAATAAAAATGGGATTCTTAAACAACAAGACATCATAAAAACATTCATATAAGATAAAGGAATTCATAAACATAATTCCATCACAACATAGTCAAATCAATGTAAAAATATGGATAGAAACAGAACCCTTTATTATCTTAGATGGAAAATAATTTTGATAAAACACTTGAAATTAATTCTTGAGGAAAATATCCTTTCTTCATCAAAATCAATTTCTTTTCACAAAACATCATGAAATTTTAAAAGACAGATATTTTATTGAAAATATTCATGAAATCTTTTGGAGGAAGCTTCATGAAAATAAGGCTTTATAAAACCGTAAAAATCCATTCGTGCCGTTTAAGTTAAAAAAACATTCTTCTCGTACTTTTATCAGAAAAGTCAAAAAGTACCTCATACATAAAACGACAAAAGATTCCTTTCATATCTTTTACTAAAAACTCACCGAATGGTAAAATTGGATTTAAATAATTTTAGGTGGATGGAAATAATATTACATATTGAGGAAACATGGATTTGGATGATAAAATACACCCCAGTAAATTTCAATGTATAAACAATCTCGGATAAAAATTGAGATTGCGAGATTTTCCCTTACCTTATGTCTGATATGCTTTGTACGTATCCGAACCTCCTGTATAATGATTTAAATAATATCATTAACTTATTACAGAATCATATTCATTATTATGATATCATATATGGTTCACTAATGACTTTATATTACCCGTTCTTTTGTAAATTCCATGTTAAAAAAGCGTTTTGGGTAAAATCGTTTCATTTATCGTAGGTGTTTGGACTTGTTGTTCTTGACATTATTATTACTTATATCATGATTTAATTACTTCCAGAATATAAAACATGATTTATATATCATATATATTAAGTATATATATATATAATAGATAGATAAATGAAATGAAACACACCGTTCATGGAGACGGTAGTCCGTACGTACGCATGAATGCTATTTTCCTTTCCTTATTTTCTTGAATGGAAGTAAGTAGATGACATACATATATACATAAATCCAGTAGCATTATAATGTCATATATTTAATTATTATTTCTTATATATACTTTATAATCATTCTTAAATGGTTAACATGGAGAATGAATCTCATCGCATCGTGGAGACGGTAGTCCGTACGTATGCACGAGCGATGATATCGTTCTCATGTTCGTGAACTTGTGTTGAAGTGTATGTATACTATTTCAGTATCAATATCACTTTATAATAATCATATATAGTTATTATTTACACCATTTTACCCATCCAAGTATGGTGGTGGTGGAAAATAGATTTCACCACGGCGTGGAGAGGGTATTCCGTACGTATGCACGCGCGGTGATTTAATTTTCCGTAGGATGGATAGATGGTGAAATAGGATTGTTTCATACTTATAATAACATATCAGTATATTAGTGATACTGATGTTATTACTTCACAATGAAACAACCTAAGAAGAAGAAGTGGAAGAAGAAATAAAGGTGAAATAATCGGTAACGGAAATTACCTCTTCTTTGAAGCGCCTCTTTGAGACCTCCTCTTAGGGCACTAAAATTGGTCTTTGAGGAATACCAGAACCTCTAGGATGTTTCTAGGGAAGTGGAGAAGGGAATATGGCAGGGATTGGCCGAGCTTGAAGGCTCAATGTTGTGTGAGGAAGAGAGGGAGGAGGTGCCATTTTATAAGGGAGGAGAGGGGCACCTTTGGAATAACTAAAAATAATATTTTATTATAAAGTCAAGTTTGGTTTCAAATAGATCCAAATTGATTTATTTAGAGGCTAAAGTGGGTATGGGTCGAAATAATCTCATCCAATAGGATTTAGATAAGTTTAGGTTATTATTTTAACCTTATCAATTAGATTTAAGTCTAAGTTAAATAATTTAACTTTTACCGTGTCTTTTTGTTTTCTTACACTATATGGTTAATAAACTTACTATATCAAGCCAAAATAACCCCAATTTGTTTATTATTAATATATATAATGTTATCTAAGTCATTTTTCCGAACCTTATATTTTTAGGAATAAACCAACAATTAATAATATAATATTTGTTTTAAAAACTATTTTATGTTAATTTTGACACTATTTGGTATATGATTTTTATGAAATTCATAACAGAATGATAGGTTTGAACCAAGTTACTGAAATCAACAATAACATGTCATATTAACCTAGAAAATTAGTGTAAGTCATAAACAGTTTCAAATTACATTTATTTGGGTATTTATAACTTCAATTATGTCAATATTTCATTAATAAGACAATTACTGCATCATCTATGTGTCATAATAAATGATAATTATTTAATACCTAAAAATTATAAATAAATTCCTATGATATAGATAATTGTATTAGATTTCTTGAGACTATTCATGTTCGAAGTTTCATGAAGTTTATCACTAGATTAAAATTATTATACTTATACGATTTAAGAAAGTGACATGTTGTCACATTCTTTGGTTTTAATAATAATTAAATTTTTTTCATTGACAAAATTTAATTAAATGAATCTAATCTGACCCTTAGGTGATATGGGTCGACTTTTACGCATCCAATTGGATTTTGACATTTGTTAGGGTAATTTTGAAATATTATATATACCCTTAATTACCTGATTTACCTTTAACTATGGTAAATAAAATTTACCGTAGTTACTATTCATAATTCCCAAAAATAAAAAGTATCCTATTAACATAATTTGGACCCACTGATTCCAAATATGGAATCCATTTTTTAAAATTCAATACACAGAAGTTGCAGAAATTAAATTAAAAGTAATCCCGTTGTCGAATAAAAACGGGTTTTTGATTAAAACATTGCAAAAGATTGAATTGATTTAACCTACGAATTCATGGTAAAATCAATGCTAATGACATAAATTATATTAAATGGTAAAAATATATTCTATTTATACTTTAAAACCATTCAATATTATAATTTAACCACATAAGATATTACGATGAAAAAAGTTGTTTTTAATTAAAATATAGCGTGTTTTTACTATTCATTAAAATGTGAAAGTTACCAGAATAATATGAAAAATTTATCCAAAGTAAATTTTTATTTCTTGATTCCAAAGAAGAATTTTATTTTGTCAAATTTAACTTATAAACATGTCAAAAACTAGATTTAAATTGGGTGCGCCATCAAAAGGCGGCAAAACTGCATTTTTTGAGAAATAATTATTTTACCCGAAAAATTTATATTGTTCTTATACCATGTTCTAGAAATGTGTAAGATGAATAATAATGTTATAAAATTCAAAATTTAGTTAATAATATTCATAACTTATAGTTCATGACAATATTATAATAATATAACATTGTTTATTAAAACCCGGTATTGCGTACAACACACGCTATCGAGGAAGGTCGTGATTGCGTGTAATGCAAGCCAAGTCAGGGTTGCGTGTTGTGAAAGAATCCTTCGTTGTTTAGTATAACATAATCCAACCATATTTCATTTATACATTGAATATATATATATATATACTCAATGTTTCATAGAATAACTATTATAAAAATTGTGTGTAACACGATCCAAGAATAGTGTTGCGTATACTGCAAGCTAATACGGTGTTGCGTATAGCGCAAGGTAATCTTGGTGTAGAATAAAACACAAGACATTAATGAAATTAAAAGAATATTTTTCATAAAATCTAGGGGTGTTACAATGAATGGTGTTAAAAGAAGATTGAACAATCATCGTTTTGTGAGGTAGAAATTCTCCAACCACAGAAACAATATTTTCTTTATCCATTAGATGGAGGTGTGGGTAAGTGTAAATAAAATCCTTCTCATGACAAAATAATAGTATATTTAAGATACAGGTTTTGTTACAAAATAAAGGAATAAAATATTTTAGGGGCTTGGAGAATCAAAATAAAACAAAATAACACAAGTTAAGATATTACCTTTAAATCGACTAACTCCCTTAGGTTTGAACCAAAAGTGTTTCTTAAAGAGATTTATGACTACGATAAGGATTCTAGGACGAGGAGAGGGATTTGGATAGATAAAATGAGCAGATATTTCATGAGAAAATGGCTTGAGAGGTGTGGGTAAGGTGGTAGAGGTGGGGGCCTTTTATAAGGGAAGTGGAGGGGCACTCTTGAAAGTTATAAACTTTTACTTTATTATAAAAGGTTTTTCGGATTTTAAAGGTCCCACAATTATATATTTCAATGATAAGTTGATAAGAGTTCAAAATACACACATCCAATAGGTTTTTGACAAGTGTAAGCCTTAGATTTTACATTATCTTTTCATTTTATTTAAATCATTAAATAATGAGGTAATTGATGCATCATCATGGTGTCATAAATAATTTATTTTATATAATGTCTGAAAATTATAAAAAAAATATATAATTATGTATTAAATATTATTAGATTTATAATTAATATTTATAGTCAAAAATATGACTTGTATAACCCCATTTAAAAATTGTTTTAGTAAAAAAATACATGTTGGTGTCATTTTTATTTTAACTTTAAATAAAAAGTTATTAATGTCATTTTCTTACCCAAGGGGCTCAATGGGGTCCCCAAGTTGACCCATGGATTGTTTTGGTCAGAAATGAAACATCCAATAAGGGTAGGACATGTGTCAAGGTAATTTATTATTATAATAACATTATTTATACCTTAAATTAAACTAATTACCTCTAATCACGATTAATAAAATTTAAAAGTTACTATCCACCAAAAAATTATTTTAATCCCATTGAACCAAATTTTACATCCTAATGATAACCATGTCTATAGGATTTTTTAAATTCAGTTCACCAATGTGGTAAAGTTTCATTTAAATGAAAAATCAGTTTTTTAACTACCACTTAGTGGTTTCACTATTCATCAAAAAATGAAGTTTTTCAGAAAAATACCAAAAATTCACCCTAAGCTATATTTGATATTCAGAATTCAAAAATGATTTCTATTTTACAAAATTCAAAACATATAAGTTGCATTAATTAATTTAATAATTAATTCTTGTTGTCAAAACAAATTGCATGTTTTTATGAAAGAATATATATAAAAAAATTAGCACTAGTTTAAGTCCAATTTCAAAGTGAAATTAATTCTAATGGCCACCATAGGATTAAATGGTAAAAATATATTCTAATTGCACTTTAAAACCAATGAAAATGATAATCTAATCATATAAATAAATTAGATTAAAAATATTTTTTGAATTAAAATACAACATTTTTCACTATTCATTAAAAATGAACTTTATCGGAAAAATACCAAAAAAATACACAACATAAATTTTGATGTCCCGATTCTAAAAAAGAATTTAATTTTGTCAAATAGAATGTATAAGAGTGACTAAAACTATATTTAAAGAGGTTTT
Source organism: Viscum album (assembly GCA_963277665.1). NCBI lineage: Eukaryota > Viridiplantae > Streptophyta > Magnoliopsida > Santalales > Viscaceae > Viscum > Viscum album. The sequence continues at coordinate 502,680,658 of OY728157.1, forward strand.
TCCATCAAAAGGCGATATTTCGACTTTTTAGTGAATATTAAAGTATCTATGCCTAAAATTGAATTCTTTTCTTATTTTAAGCCTTTATATTTTATTGGATAAATGTAAAAACATTTAACAAACATATATAATCATATTTTGGTTATTTCTATTCATTCTCACCAATACAATGGCTACTTGTTAACTACCATTTAAAATAATATAATTATATTACTAGTGTGCAACGTAAGATTTCATAGAAACTCATTGTGGCGTATCGGGTACCCTATCGAACATAGAAACCCATTTAAAGTAAAATTATTATTTAATTCTCAAATATTAATAAATATAAAAATGTATTATTCTTTATTTACCTGGGATAGTACAATATATATATATATGTCAATTATGTACATTTATATTCCAAATATATGTGATATATAAATAATGTTATACATTTTGGAAGTAATTAAATAATTATTTGAGTAATATGATCAAGACATACAAGTCAAAACACATATGATAATGAAATATATTATTACCCGAAATATTGCTTTAACTTGGAAATTATTAATAAACTTGTAATATATTGTCATAAATTAATCCTATATGATATCATAAAATTTATTATGATTCTTTTATAAGTAAATAATATGTTTAAACCCATTATATAAGAGTTTCATAGACATGTGAATTTTTTTGGGCCTTATGTATGGGAATTGTTGTGTCACTTTTAATTTTCATGATATATTTGCCACATTCACCACTTATTTATTATGTGTGGTGTATGTATTACCCCTATTATATTTTATATCATGAATATATTACTATTAATGGTATTTAAATATTCATTTGAAGATATTGGTCTTATTATTTAAATGCTCGAAGTGGTATGGGATTCATTTAATGTTTAAAGAATTAATCCTTTCTCTATTTCCATATTCTTCATATTACCATACATATTTACTTATATATAATTATAAAAAAATTATTCTTATTTTTAATTTCATTCAAATTTATTTAAAAAGGATTATTTATAAGGTTTTATATGAGGGACTCTTTTACTAAAACATAGTTTTAAATGTTTTGAAGATTTATTCTTCTAAATATTTCTCATTAATGTCCATATTTTCAAAATGGTTTTAAGGATTTATTTATATGGACAAGAATGTTTTATAATTTTAATTCCATTGAAATCTTTCAAAGTGGTATGGGACAAATTAATTCAAAAATAAGTTTTTAAATGTCTTATTTTATAAGTGTGTAACTTCTAAATAAATTATTTCAACAAAAAGGGGTATTCGTTTCAAGATATTTTTATGGAATTTATTAGATTATTTGTGACTATTTCAACATCCATTGTTGTATTATATGCTTAATTGAGTTTTATTTACTACGATACAATCTACCATATTGTATAAAAGGGTTTATTATATGTTCGTATGTGGATGTGTTATTTTTATACCATTCATGTATTTTGGTTAATGAATTAACTTTTCATATGTTGGTTTTAATACAAATATTTATGTTATGTTTTACCCCTTTCATTAGAGAAATGATTGGACTAAGTAAGTGATGGGTGGGTACCTCTATATTCCCTTTATTCATCGGTTGGTCTCATGAGACATTGTAGAAATGGAATTTTCTGAGGCCTTTCTCGTTTATTTTCATATATGGATTTGGTTGTGGCCTTAACCATTTATTTTTATATGTCATGGTTGCGGCCTCAAAGAAATGTTTCAAATGTCTGTAATTATGAATTACCTCATTATAGGATTAGTTATTGATGTTACAAGTGATTATTAATCTATTATGACATCCATGTGAATGTTTAAATGGCGTTATTTGATTTATTATTCTAATATTATGAAAAGTTAATGTTTAAACAGCTTGTGTTTTAATTTTATACCTTGCCTTAAAAGTGTATTCTTATTTATAAAATCATCTATTGTATTTTTTATACTTACTGATTATATGAGCTCTCCCCTTTCATATTTTTTATTTCCCCCATGATTCCAAGATGTGTATTATGATTGATATGTAGGGTTAAGTTACTAGAATAATGGTGTTATCAATGTATTATATATGTTTTATTTTGTGATTTTAATGATAATGTAATGTTCACATATGTAATCTATCTTCCAAGACTTCTAAAATAATTGGTCCTTCATTATTTGATTCCTTGTAATCATGCCAATGTATAAAAATAATGCCTCATGTAGAGAACCAAAGATTGACGTACATCTATATTACATTAATTTTTCGGAATACTTGATACATAACAAAAATAGACACAAGGACCGTAATAGTTTAGTGTATTTAGAAACTCATAAAATATTCTTCTAATCATTGTGAAAGATCTTCAACATCTCCCATAAAGATCTTCCCCTTTTTGTTTTCTTACCTAAAACCATTCTTTAAATTTTGGGGAACAGAAAACATATAAAGGGTGAGCTCAAATGCACAGTAAGGGTAAGTATAGGGAACATAAAACAATCCATAAACATTCGAATGTAAAAACTTGAACATAAAATCTAAACATCAAAATCATGAGCAACGACATAAATTTTGGAAGTACACAAAGAATAGATCATAAAGGAACATTAGTCGCGATAAACTAGCATGGTAATAAAACATGTAACTGTGGAATCAATTAAGCACATGTTATGATTTCCATAATAGCAAATACATTGCTGCCAAGACCATCTTAGTGGACAAAGTCCCATTCTGAATCGAGTTCACTCCTCGTTCCAGTCCTGTAACACTGAACCAGATTAACTAACTGTTCCATCCATGTCTATCTCCTGAGATATAAATCCTTACCCAATGCATTAGAGGGAGATATAGGTCCCACACATCTCATAATGAAATCATTCTTACTTGTTACATAATATAAACATAAATCATTCATCATAACCCAAAGAATAAAAATTGGTTTCATAAACATCATCCCATCATAACATAATCCATATAAAACAAATGCATATTGTTTCATCATAAGAAAATTTAAACCATGTAAATCATAGAGACATTATACTTGAAACATACACATATGAAGTATTGTCATCTTAGATGGAAAATGGTTTTGATAATACACTTGAAATGAATTTTTGAGGAAAATATCCTTTCTTCTTCAAAATCATTTTCATTTCACAAAATTCCTTGCAATTTTAAAAGAAAAGTATTTTGTTGAAAATAGTCATAAAATATTGTAGAGTAAGCTTCATGAAAATGAGGCGTTATGAAACCGTAAAAATCCGTTCATGCCGTATAAGATAAAAATAACATTCTTCTCGTACTTTTGTCAGAAAAGTCAAAAATGTACCTCGTATGGTAAAAAAAAGAATGATTCCTTCCATTCGATGTGGTAAAAGTAAAGAAAGGGTAATAATGACTTTAAACATACATGGAATAAAATTAAACATTTTACGAAAACATTTTGAGAACATATGGACATGGATAATAAACGTAACCCCAGTAAATACTTACGAATAAACAATCTCGGCTAAGAATGAGATTGGAATAATTATCCCTTACCTTATGTCTGATATCCTTCATATGTATCTGAACCTCCTGTATAATGATTTAAATAATTTCATTGACTAATTACATAATCATATTCATTTTTATTATATCATATATGGTTTACATAGGTATTTATATTACCCGTTCATTTGTCAATTCCATGTTAAAGTAGGGCTTTAGGTATAATTGTTTCATTTATCGTACGTGTTTGGACTTGTTGTTCTTGATATTATTATTACATATATAATGATTTAAATACTTCCAGAATTTAAAACATGATTTATATATCATATATATTCAGTATATATATATATAAAATAGATAGATAAATGAAATGAAACACACCGTTCATGGAGACAGTAGGCCGTATGTACGCATGAACATTGTTTTCCTTTCCTTATTGACTTGAATGGTAGTATGTAGATGACATATATATATACATAAATCCAGTAGCTTCATTATGTCATATATTTCATTATTATTCATTATATATACTTTATAATCATTCTTGAATGGTTAACATGGAGAATAAATCTCATTGCATCGTGGAGACGGTAGTCCGTACATACGCACGGGCGATGATATCATTCCCATGATTATGGATTTATATTGAACAGTATGTATAATATTTCAGACTCAATATCACTTTACAATAATCATATTTATTTATTTATTTACACCATTATACCCATCCCAGTAAGGTGGTGGTCGAAAACAGATTACACCACGGCGTGGAGACGGTATTCCGTACATACGCACACGAGGTGATTTTGTTTTTTGTAGGATGGATAGAAGGTTAAATAAGGTTGTTTAATATTTATAATAACATATAAGTATATAATTAATACTTATGTTATTACTTTATAATGAGACAACTATAGAAGAAGAAGTGGAAGAAGAATGAAACTTGAGAAAATCAGAAAAAGAGATTACCTCTTCTTCGACGCACCTCCTTTATGCTTCCTCTTATGGAAGTAGAGTTTGTCTTTTGAGAAGACCAGATCCTCCAAAATGTTTCTAGGGAAGTGGAGAAGAAAAATTGGTAGGGTTTGTACGAGCTTCAAGGCTCAAAAGGGTGTGAAGAGAAGAGGTAAGGGGTGCCCTTTTTATAAGGGAGGAGAGGGGCACCTTTGGAAAAACTTAAAATATTATTTTATAATAATGTCATATTCGTTTTATAATAGCTCCAAATTGATTTATTTCAAAGATAAGGTGAGTATGGGTCTAAATCCTCTCATCCAATTGAATTTATAAATGTTTAGGTATCTATTTTAACCTTATCATTTAGATTTAACTTTAAGTTAAAGAATTTTCCTTTTATTGTGTCTTCTTGTTTTCTTACACTATAATGTTAATAAACATACTATAACAAGACAAACAAACAAAAAGTTGTTTATTATTAATATATATAACCTTATATAAGTCATTTGTCCTAAACTAAGATTTTTAAAAAAAATAACAATTAATAATATAATATTTTTTAAAAAACTATTTTATGTCAATTTTGACACTATTTCGTAATTGATTTTTGTAAAAATCATAACATAATTATTAGTTCTAAAACGTTAATTAAATCAATACTAACGTGTCATATTAACCTATAAAATTAGTTTATTTCATAAAAAGTCTCAAATTACATTTATTTGGGTATTTATAACATAAATTATGTCAATATTTCATTAATAAGATAATTACTGCATCATCATTGTGTCATAAATAAATTAAAATATTTAATATTTAAAAATTATAAATAAAATACAATTATTTAGGAAATATTATTAGTTTTCTAATGAATATTAATAGTAGAATTTATCTTATGTATGACCCTATATTAAAAATGTTTCAGTTATTAAACTTTGATTTTATCTATTTTAACTATTCATTAAATAAAACAATAGTAAATGTCCTAATCTAATCCAAGTGGACCTAAATGGTCATATATTATTCCTAAGGTTGTTTTTGGTCGAATTACACTTATAAAATAGAATTAGGACATGTGTTAGGGTAATAATAATATCATTTTTACCCATAATTACCCTATTTACTTTTAACCCTGGTAAATTAAAGTAATAAGTTACTATTCACCAAAAATTATTTTCATCTCATTGAACCACATTTTAGTCCTTCATATTAACTATGTCTCTCGTATTTTTGAAATTCTACTTACAGAAGCAGTAAAATTACGTTTTATGTGAATTTCCAAATTCTCCTAGGAGATGTGTAAAAGACGGTGAAAAGTTCAATAAAGTTTTTATATATCTAAAATTATTATAAAATGACTCCAAAGAATTACAAGGAACTTATATAGGTATTATATATCAATTTGTACCTAAAATATATTTAAATAAAATAAATAAATATTTAAATAAAAAGTCGGTTTTTAAATAGCAACCCAGTGTTTTCACTATTCATCAAAAATTGAATGTTTTCAGAAAAATACAAAAATTTCACCCTAGGATAATTTCGATATTCCAAATCCAAAAATGAAGTCCATTTTGAAATATAAAATTTATAAAATTTTAAAAAATGGGTATTACTATTCACAACGGTTAGTTTATATAACATATCGTTGTTTAGGGAAACTTGGTATTGCGTACAACACACGCTATTTTGGAAGGTAGCGATTGCGTGTAATGCATGCCATGTTAGGGATGCGTGTAGTGAAAGCTCTTTTTGGTGTAGCGTACAACACAAGACATCAATAAAATTAAAAAAAATATTGTTCATAAAATCTCGGGGTGTTACACATCAGCTTCGGGATTCTGTGGTTGGGGTGTTACATATTGTATATGTAAAAAATCTCAAGGAATAGTAGGTATCAATTTATCACTTGTTTGATCATCACATGATTCAAGGCACAAAATATCCCATCTTGTGACATTCATTATTATATAAATTTTTCTTGTCTTCTTCAAAAATCAACCATGAAAAGATTCATATTTCACATTATATCCCTATTCTAATATCACATTCATAACAAAAATTCAATCATTTGAATCATAAAGGTCACATTGATCACATATCCTTTCATCATTAAAATTCAATACAATATTTATAGTTCATTATTTTAAGTCACTCAATAATTGTATTCCATCCATAAATATGCTCATTTATATAAGGTGGTAGTTCAAAACAACAATAATTTACTTTAAGTTGATTTTTTATGGGGAGTTTGTATTGAATATATTGTGGATTTTATAGAGTCAATCATTTTTAGCTTGTAAATATTGTGCAAGAACATAATGAATCCAACATCGATCATATTCTTATAGGATTAATCAATTGATATCATCGATTTAGTCTAACACATGGTCAGTTTTAATCGAACATTGTTCAAAGAGTTATTCCCATAAGAGAATTTATTTAATTTAACATGTATTCTTTAGCACTAATTAAATATGGAATGGATTGGTTTTAATCATATGTGAAAGATTTACCATGGATTATTTTTAATTACTTTCAAGATCTCATGTCACTGATTTTTTCATATGTGATCCCATCTCAAGACTTCCTATTCTAACACAGGTCAGTTTTATAACAGATTATCCAATATAAGATTTTAAAACCCATGTTTCTCATTAAGATGTTTCCATCTACTTCAATTAGTTTTTCACAGCCTATTAAAATGTAGTCAAACTACTATATATTTCATCTATATTTTGTCATCCATGAGTTTTAATATAATCTATCTATCCTCTTTGCAATTTAAGACTAGATAGTCTTGTTCTTGTTTTTTTATTCCATTGAAAAAACTATTTTATTTCAAAATTATTTTTTATTTTATTTTTAATAGTCTTTGAAATTAAACTAAAAATATAATAATGTCATCGATCCTAGTTTATAATTATTATAGTAATAACTAGGAAATAGTAAATTAAAATTAATAAAATTAATACTGTAATTTAGATTATTAAACTGTATTATTTTTCTATTAATATATTATTTTCCATTATCATATGGATGAGTTTTATAATATGGAGTACCTAGTGGATCATATTGGAATACAAAGTGGGGAGGTGAATCAATGTTAAACTATTTTTGAAAATTTTAATTTCAATCTTAATTATCCCATATTTTTATTTGAACCTCTATCTAGGTTAAGATATATGGATCCGGTAAATCACTCTCAACACACAACACCTCATGCAAAGAAAAAAGTAAAGATGAGACATCAACGCATAGGGTTCCTATATGGATTGGACCTAATGTGGGTACATAATCCTTATTGTGTTTATGTCAAGTTTGAGACATTGATTATTACTAATAAATTATATTGATTATAATTTCTTTGGAATGTATCATCCAATCAAAAATTAATATAAGGGGTAGGGAGGTATCATTATTTCATAATGTGTTTTACCTATATGTCATATGTAATTTGTAATTATCATAGACCTTTGAGTAGGTATCATCCACTTATCAACTGAGTATCTTCTTCCTAAAAGTTATTGAGTCTACAAACATTAATATATATTGTTATATAAGTTCAAAAAATTTATATGAAGTTTCTTATTCTAATCTTTTCAAAAGGATCTTCATTTCTAATCTAAAATTCTCTATATCAATGTAATAAAATCTTCTTCCTCAATTAATTTTTCTTTTAAATATATAACATACTCAAAAACACTATATACACAACTTACTATTCCACATCTCTTCTCTTTATGATATGGAGATATCATATGGTAGAAATTTGTACCTATTTTTCACTACTTCAAAAGATTCAAAAAATTGGTAGTGTTTGTCTTCTTCATATTCTCAATAGTCTTCTATGATATCATGGTATTGTAGGAATTCATCTAATCCCTTCTTCCTCAACACATGGTATCTTCTCTCTAGATATATTTGGACTTCTTCTTTCTTCCATACATAAAAGCATTATTTTAGAATACAGTATCAGATTCTCAAAGTTATAACATCGTCTACTTTCTCTTATATATTTAATACCTACAAAAAATAATTTGAATATATTTTCCATAATTATGTATGGAAATCATCCTTGAATTTGGATAGTGTGATCTCCTCATTAAAAAATAATCAACAATATCTCCAACTTTTATCTCATTTAATTTGATTTAAAACTTCTTTTAGTCCTTAAATAGACATTGGATTTTATTCCTTTAGTCCTTCCATAAAATCCATGGGAATTTTTATTTTCCCAATATATGTATGGTATCATGTTGTGAACGTCTTCACGGTTTGGAATATCATCTATTATGTTGTAACTCTCCTATAATATTTTATTAAACATAAATTGTGGTGTGGAATCTCATATCATAACATGGATTTATCTCAAAATATAGAATCAATATTATCATGATTATTTTTTCATAGCTTTAATCAAAATCCCTTCAAATAATTATGATGTTTATTTATCTGAAGAACAATTTCCTTTATCATCTGATTTAAACCATTCCTCAAAATAAACCTATTTTTTATAATTTATATTATTTTTATGTCAATGATTCTGAAATTGATGTTAAGTTAAATGAACATAAAAATTTTCAAGATAATGGACCTTTAATATGTGTAATGACTCTTATGTCACTCTAATAATTCTAAGACATTGTAGGTTTTCAAATGCATTGTTGGAATGACTTTTATGCACTTTTCATTCCATTGAAAAATTTTATTTCCTTCTTTCCAAGTTTCTCTTATTCTTATGTTCTAGAAATCTTATACATTTGATAATTAGTTAAATTTATTGTCTTTATTCCGAGTTCATCTTATGTAGGAGTAAATTTACTCTTATACATCACAGGGAAATTAGTTTTTCCTTTATGCACCTTACTATGGATTCTTTAAAAAAATTCCTATATCGAATATATGCTCACTTATTACGGAAGAAAATTATGAATTATAAGGTGGTACTAGACTTATTCAAATTTATGTTCTAATTCTAGAATTATTTAATAGATCTAATTTCCATTTTAATTCTTTGTTGGACATTTTCAATAACATAGAAACTACTCAAATGAATTGAAATTAATCAATCCATATCAACCCTCTTTAGGAATATTGCAAAAATATGTTATAGTATTCGAACTCTTATTTGAGTATTTATATGAAACTCAACTTTCACACTGACTCCAATTTTAATTTAGCATACTCAAGCCTTCATCCAGGTGATATTATTCTCTATAAATAGAAGATTTCATTCTCAATAGTTCATTTATAGTTTCTCACACATCAATAGAGCATTTCTTTTTTTATCAATGTTTAATAAAATCTTAATTATATCATCATAGAGTTATAATGTACATCTATATTCTCTCAACTCCTATAATAACGAACAAACACTACCATACCCAACATTAATCATCTTGTAGTCATTGGTGCTTCCAATATACAATATCATTTTTCATTGATTCATATTAATATCAACACACCAATAATCACATGTAAATGATGGTTCTCAGAATATTTTCATCCATATATTCATAGATAGAATCCTAATTTTCTTTCTCTATTTATATATACACATTTCCTTAATAGAAAAAAAATATTAATCTGGATATTACAATATTACCCAATATATATTAATGTGATTATTGGTAAGAAACAATCACAAATCATTTGGCTCTTCAATGAATCCTTTCAGATTTATTATAAATACACTTGACTTCATTCATATAAATAGCTACCAATATGTTTTTAAAAGTATTATTTTATCTAAGATATGATTTTATATCCCTTTTAATAAAAATAAATTAAATTCTCATAATGTACGGGATAGTATTATCATCTTTTAAATTCCTTTTTTTCTTCCCCTTAAGATTTTCCCCATCTCCCCGTTATTCTCCCCCCCCCTTATTGAGAGATAAAGTATGATTATCTTGATAGAAGGTTGGAATAAAATTTTACATCACAATCATCCATTAATAAAAAAAATAATTATAATTTTACTAGAATTCTGTAGAAAACAATAATAATTAACCTACAAATCAAAATTATCCATAATACTATCAAGCAAGTCATGCAACAAATTATTTTCACTTTTGAGGAGTTGTTCAAATATATTTCCCATTACTTTTATCTCTTGCACTCAAAATCATAAAAAACATTCATGTGAAGTAATTAGTTATATACCCTAAACATTATTCTTCTACATAATAATGAATCAACCTCAATATTAATAATTAATTAAATAGAATTTAAATATGGGAAATGTTTGTTTTTTAAACCTCAAATTTAGCTCTAAAAGCTATCCAAAATTCCAAATTTATATAAAAATATTCTATAAGATTCGTATATTTTATGATCCCTTTCATGGTATGAACTCTGTATGATCTTCATCAGAGTTTATCTCCTTTAATTTGAAGTAACAAAACATTTAGATGTCATCTTGAAAGTTTGTAAAGTGATAGAAGCTAAAGTAATCCATGACGGATATCTTCACTTGTTGGATAGTAATAGCAATATTAATTTTATTACTCTATTTTATTTTTTCACCTTAAATTATATATATGAAAAAACTATTAAAAATAACTATAAATCAACTAAGTTCTTCATAAAATCCCTTATGAGATAAATTAGGTTGAGATTTTTTTCACATCCCATAAACCCTTTTCTTTGCAACTCTAAAATTACTAGGACTCACCATGCTAGCCATCATTTTTTCTCCACTAATAATCTACTCTAATTGGTTTGGCCAAAAGTTCAAGAAACTCTTGGGCACATTCTAAGCCTTCTTTTAGTCTATGGGCTTCCTCTAAACATAATTAATCATGGAAAAATAATTCATTGGTTCTATTCTTTTTTCAGTAATTCTTTATTTCCAGGTTTACATGTCATAAAATTTACAATTTTATGCCTAGTTAATTTTCACGATTCCACCTAGAATTTATATATCCTTTATTTTATCCTTTTTAGACAACTGTTCATGAAATTTTATTTCTTTATCTTGGATTCCTTCTATTAAAAATTCAATATATTTCTTTACTATATTGACTATTTATTTGATTCTAGCTTAATTATTTTATCCTTGAAGTCAAAGGAAAATTTTAATGCTCCATGATGTGTCAATTTCTCCCACAATAGATTAATCCCATTTTGTTGTTATGAAATCCTTCATAATGTTTCTCTTGGTAATGCATTTTTCATTTTACATATTTTTTGAACCCCATTGGTGACTTAACTTTCTTTTTTATTTCATCTTAATATTTTATGGTATTTTATATTAATTATCACATTAATTTTATGTGGTATATTTTTTACATCAAACATCATCATAATTCACATAATTTTTTTAATTTTCAGAAATATTCCCAACACATTTATATTTATTCCTTGTTAACATATTTCTTCTTTTCTATAGACTTCTTTTTCTTAGTCAGATTGTTATTAGTTTTAGATCGACTCCCCCATAATAAAGGGTTTCAATAAACTTTAATAATTTAAAAATTATTTCAATATTCAATGGAACTATTCCCGAACCTCTAACATCACCACAAATGTCTTATAAAACTTCATCTCTTACTTTTGATAGTAATCACTCTATATTGTACACCTTGCAATTTATTGGTAAAAACACCATTTATGGGATTTTTTTGGTATATTCTCTTTTATCACATTCTAACACCACCCTGGAATAATTGGTGAGTTTCTCAGCAAATTTATTCACCCATGTGTACCATGATTTAGATATTAAGCCTTTATTAGTGAATAAAATAGAATTTGTACATAATGTAGTTTCTGTAATACAATATACCTTTTCATATGACCAAGTAATATATTGAAAATTAAATGATCTCAAGATTCTTTTACATGAATGTACGTATATATAGAGATAAAAATATAATCTGAATTTTTCATGGGATTATATTTTCCAAAATAAATTCAGGAGGACTAAGCATTTATTGATTCCACATTTCATAGTTTAACTTATAATCCAAAACACTTCGTGTTGTGAGATATATTATCAACTTAAACTTATTCCAATTTCTTCCCACATCCCATTAATAATTTGAATCTAATATTCAAGAATCATTCTTTCCTATTCCAAATAATTTTTATTCTTCTTCATACTCTATTCATTTCTTTTTAACTGAGCATCATTGACTCTAATAAGGGATTTGTATAGTTATTTCAATGTATGGATCTTCTCTTCTAAGATTATATTAATATGATATTTCTCTCCACATTTTTTCTACAATGATTCTTTATCTAGGTAATAATTATCTTAATAAGATGATAAATATTTTCTCTTTATTTTATCAAATTGAGTGATATTTTTTAACTTTAACAACATCATAGTTAATTGATCCTTTATATATTCTGCTTTTATCACAAGTTGTGATTTCTCATCAAGTAATACATTGAATAACCTATTTATATTTTTGATAAACTCCATGGTATTTTTCCTTTAGTAATCTTTAACTTCAAATTAAATGTCTTTAATTGATTTTATAAACACACTCTCTATGTACTCTACATAGCTTAATGTCGATTCATTAAGATAATTAGTAGGAAAAAAGTTATTATATAAACAATCTATTTGTTTACTATGAAATAGTATTAAATCATCTTTCCCCATTTAGGTATTTATTAGCTTCATACCCTCTATGTTTTTTTTCTTCATTGTTTTGGTAAAAACCTCCAAGTATTAATCAATATGTAAAGAAACTAAATATTCTATATGAGTCTCTTATGAACATTCTTCAAAACTAAACATCTTGTTTTTCTAATAAAAAAACATAGAAAGAAGTTATATACAATCAAGGGATACTCAATTATTTATGATACAAATTCAAGTTTTTAATGGATTGTGAAAGAATATTTACAAGAGATTAATTAATGTTAAAATATTTTAATAAATTTAACTTTCTCCCTTAATTATTCCATTTAATTTATTGAAAATTCTATCTCAGTTATAATGTATAAATATATTAATGCACTATCAATACCCAATAATATATTAAATGTAGAAATTAAACAAGATACAATAGAAAAAATAATTTTTATATGGTTTGTTCCCAATGTGGGTAACTAATTATTTCTAGGATCGAGCAAAGTCTAAGACATTGATTATTACTAATCAATTATAGTGATTGAAAATTTGAGTGAAGTATTCATCAACTCTAAAATTAATATACGGGATGAGAATGTATTGTCCTTTTTTAATATTTTCCCCAACATTTTAGTGGTTTTCTAGTATCATCTAAGACCTTTTAGTGAATGTCATACACTTCGTAATGAAATATACTCCTCTTAAAATATCTCCAGTCTCCCAATAAAAATAGATATTATTATACTGGATCCCTATAATTCCTCGAAGGTTATCTCTCAAAACATCTTAAAAGGATCTTACATTATAATTAGGATCTCACTAAACCAAATTGATAAGATCTTATTCTATACTAAATAGGTTTTTTTTACAAGAACACACTCATTAGCACCGCTTTCACATTTCATTAAGTTTTAGGTATTATATTTATGATATTGAGATATAATAGTCCAATAAATTGATCCTTATTTAGACTAATTCATGATCCTTGACACATGCATAATAGTTTCAACCACCTTATTCATATCAATCATATTCTATGATATTAGGGAATCATATGACTTCATCTTTTTTCTTTATCCTTAACACATGGGTTCTTCTCTATATGTGTCATTAATATCATTTTTTATCTAATACTTGTAATGTATTATTTTGGAATAAAAACTATTTTAACAAAAATATATCATCATATAATAATTATATTATATTTAATACCTACAAAAAATCACATGAATGTATTTACCATAATCAAATATATAAATCCTTCTTGATTTTTGGAAATGTCATCTCTTTATTAAAAACAAGTAAAAATATCTCACATTTTATCTCAATTAGTACTTTTTAAATTAACTTTTTAATCCACCAAGAGATATATGATTTTATTTCATCAACCCTTCCTCAAAATCCATGAGAATTTTAATTTCATCCACATCTGCATGATATCTTATAGTGAATCTCTTCATGGTGTGCAATTGCCTATGTTGTAGTGAAATTATCCAGTAATATTTTCATTAACTTGAAGTATGGCATGGAATATCAATCTTAAGTGTGGAATCCTCTGAAAATATATAATTTTCAACATCTTGATTTTTCATTATTATCTTGAATAACAATCAATTCTAAAAAATTATGATGTTTATTTGTCTGAAGAAAAGGTCCTTACATCATAAAATTTAAAACAGTCCTCCAAATAATCTTTCTAAAATTCTCCTTTATATTTTGGATAAGTTAGTTATGGTAAAAATGATTATTATATTCAATAAATTTTCCAAAAATCTAGTGAAAATTTTCTATTAATCATAAAGGAATCCTAAATTACACTGATAATTTCATTCATCTTTCAATTTTAGTTTCACTTATGGATTGACTCTTATGCAAATTTTCATTCTATTTATGAATAATATATCACTAATTCCAAGTTAATATTACACTTTAGTCTAACAAAACATTTGAATTTGATACTTATCCAAATTATAAATCTCTTATCAGATTTATTCTTATAAAATATTAATGTTCCTCTAATGATTTATATAGAAATATGAGTTTCTTTTCTTCGCCATCTGCAGGAATATTACACAGAAATTCCTATGTAAACATTCACCTCATATGTCCTAGATGACTCTATCATATTATAAAATTGTTCTATACGTAGCCAAATTTCATTTTCTAACTCTATAATTCAAAAATTCTTCACTAGAGATCAAGTCCTCTTTAATTAATCTAAGGTAATTTTGAATAACATTGAAACAATGAAAATAAAATTGGTAATTTATAAAACTTCTAACATATAATTTCTAAATTTTCATTTATTTTATAATGTATTTTCACCCTTCCCATGGAACTCCACTACCTAATTAACATTATATTTAATTTAACATACTCAAACCATCATCCAGGTGATATTCTTGACTATATATAATAGATTTCATTATCAATAATCCACGGTTTATTTATTATAATTATACATATCCTTTATTCTTTAATCATATCTTAATAAAAACCTATTCATGTTTTTTAGTACATCTAACTACTCTTATGTCCTCTAGTATCCATCCTAAACTACTGCACTAAACCTTTATTAATCTGTAATGGAATAAACCTCCAATAACCAACATAACTATTTATTAAATTATGTTAATATCTTCACACCAATTATAAAATGTAAATGTTGATTCTTATAATTTTTCTATCTTATTATTAGAATATATAACTCACTTGAATTTTCATATTTATATATAGAATTATATTTAATATTCACCTTTATTAATTGGGATATTCCTCTATCTCTCAACACATATTCATTAACATATCAACAAAAAATTTAATCACAATACATGGGGTTATTAAAAATGAATTTAATATCAAAATATATATAGTCAAGTATTTTTGTAACCAAATAAGAATCCAAAATGTTATATTATGTAATACCCCAAGCTTCTACAGTAATTTTCCCTATTAATAATGCAATAGATTACATTGTACACAACTTCGATATTTAAACACACCACAACCAATCAAACTAGCCGTTATGAATATTAATACCCACTTTTTGAAATTTTATAAATTTTACCTTCTAAAATTTACTTTAGTTTTTTATTTGGAATATCGAAATTAGCTTAGGGTTAATTTTTGGTATTTTTTTGAAAACTATCAATTTTTTTGAATAGTGAAAAAACACAGCGTTATTGGTTAAAACTGACTTTTTATTTAAATAATTAATTATTTTAATTTATTTTATTTTTGGTAAAAATAGATATATAATACCTATATATGTTCAACATAATTCATTGGATTCATTTTATTATAAGTTTAGATATATAAAATTTTATCAAACTTTTTACCGTCTTTTACCCACCTCCTAGGATCATTTCAAATTTTGTATAAAATGTAATTTTAAAACATCTGTGAGTTGAATTTCAAAAATCCTAGTGATGTGGTTAATATTAGTAAGTAAACTGTGGTTAAATAAGAAGAAAATAATTTCTGGTGAATTGTAACTTTTGACTTTTATTTACCACGATTAAAAGTAAATTGGGTAATTAAGGGTCAAAATGATATCATAATTACCCTAACACATGTCCTAATTATATTTTATAAGTATAATTCGACCAAAAACATTTTCAAGAATAAAATATGATCCTCTTCGGCCCACTTGGATTAGATTAGGACATTTATTATCATTTTATTTAAAGAATATTTAAAAGAGTAAAATTCAATGTTTAATAACTAATCCATTTTTTAATATAGGGTTACACACAATATAAATTCACTATAAATATTCAATAGAAAAATAAAAATATTTTCTACATAATGGTATTTTATTTATAATTTTTAGAAATTATATAATTTAATTTATTTATCACAAAATGATGACGAAGTAATTACCTTATTAATGAAATATTAAAATAATTAATATTATAGATATTCAAATAAATATAAATTGAGACTTATGATGAATTAAAATAATTTTATAGGTAAATATGACATGTTAGGGTTGGTTAAATAAATTTTATTCGAAGTGATAAAGTTTTTATAGCTTTCAAAAAAATCAAATACTAAATAGTGTCAAAATTGACATAATAGAGTTTTTAAAACAAATATTATATTATTAATTGATATAGTGTTCATAAAAATATACGGTTTGGCCAAAAGACTTAGATAAATTTATATATATTAATAATTAACCACATGGGGTTCTCTTGTCGTGTTATAGTAAGTTTATTAGCCATATAATATAAAAATACATAGAGACATGGTAAATGTCAAACTAGTTAACTAAGATTTAAATCTAAAAGATAAGGTTAATATGATGATCTAAGCCTGTCATAAACCTATTGGTTGAAATTTCTTCGACCCATACCCAACTTATCTTTTAATGGATTCATTTTTTAGCCATTATAAACTGTAAATGATTTTATTATAAAATAATATTTCAATCTTTTCCTAAAGTGACCCTCACTTCTATTATAAAAGGGAACTTCCCCTTATCATAATTTTACACTTCCAAAGCCTTTTACCTCAGCCAACCCCTTCCCAAATATCCTCACAACTTTCCTACCTTCATTATCGAGGACTTAAATTGGTCATGAATCCTACCTATGGATCCCTTTTGATCAAAGCAAAAGGAAGAACTTGAAGAAGAGGTAAATATTTCATCACCTCTTTCAAGTTCTTTTCTTCTTCCACATCTTCTTACCTTGTTCTTTCCATTCTAAAATAATTACTCCAGAATCTTATATATAGTGTGATGTTATTATAAAAATTGTACAACCATATTCATTATTCTATCCATCCAATAAATAACAAAGTAACCATACATGTGTACATATAGATTACTGTCTCCACGTCGTGGTGTAATTTTTTATTCAAATGCTTTATTATATGGATGGGTATAATAATGAGTATAACGGATGTAAATAATAAATATAACATTTTAATGATTCTTTATATACTATATACTATCCAATTAAATACCATTTATTTATCAATATAATGATATAGATGCTCATGCGTACGTACAGATTATTGTCTCCACAAACGTGATGAGATTCATTCCTCATCGTAATCATTCAAGAATAATTCTCATTTTATGATAAAAAAATAATTTTTATGAACATAATATTATTATTTATATGAATTAAATACATAATATCCATAACAAATAAGTCTTACGTAACCAATCATATAAAGTAAAACGAATCAATTAACACCGGAAACGATGATACTACTAAAATATTATTAACAATGAAATATTATAAGATCATATATGATATCATATTTATGTATATAGTTATTGAATAATTTAATAAAATAATTAACTATTATAAAGGAGGTTAAAATACCATCGAATAAGTAAAAGTACAACGTAATGCATAATTTCACAATCTCTTTACTATCCGAGGTTGTTTTTACGTAAGTATCTACTGGGTCCTCTTTATCATCCAAATCAATGTTTTATTAAAAATGTATTTAAAAACATTTTAAATATTTACTAGAGATTATGTTGAATTCATTTATAACCTTATTTTACCTTATATGTTTTGAAATGAATCCTTCCATCATTTTCCAAACAAGGTACTTTATGATATTTTCGACATAATTAAGGTAAGAATGTCATTTTTTTTACTTATATGGAGGGTGCGGATATTTTCCGTCGTTATAACATCATCAAAGATTCCCATAAAATCTTATAAGGATATTTTCAAAATAAATGTTTTCTTTTATAATTATATGACTTTTAAATTATTTCAAAATAGAAAGAGATATTTCACTAAAAATGTTTTGATTTCATCTATATCAACATCCTTTGATGGATTTTAATATTATTTGAAGTTGATTAATTATGATAAAAATCTTCCATATTTTAATAAAGGTTTTGTGATATATGTTTGAAAGTGGATGTGTTATTTTTGTACCATTCATGGATTATGGATAAAGTATTTAAATATCATAAGGTAGTTTTAAAATAATGATTATTTTATGTTTAAACCTTTTCATATGAATAATGCATTGGACTTAGTAAGTGATAGGTGGAGTCTATTATAGCTCTTCAATTCATCATTAGGTCTCATGTGACAGACTAGTGTCTTAGAATAAGGCCTTGACAAAATCTTATTTTTAGTCTTGGCATAAGGCCTTGACTATGTGGTTATGAAGTCTACCATTATGCATTCCATCATTATGAAAGTGGATATTGTTATTTCATGTGATTATTCGACTACTAGAATATCCATGTGAATAATTAAATTGCATTATTTTATGTTATATTTTCCATATTATTCTTATGTTTTAGTTTAAAAGTCTTTTTTTTATTATAATACATCACCTTAAATGTTTATGCTTATTTATGAATGTTTTTTCTATTTTGTTATCCTTACTGAGCATCTGAGCTCAACCATTTCTATGTTTTATTTTTTTCCGATATGTGAAGAATTTTATTATGGTTGAACTACAAGGATAGGATAAGGATAAGTTTGTTCAAAAGGGTAAAAATGTTTTTGATGTTTTTATTTCATGAAGTAATTTAAAAATTATGAATATATTTAGTACTTCCAAGGCTACTAAACTGATCGGTCATTTCGGACATGATTCCTTATATAATGACAATGTTATGCAATAATGCACCAACTCTGGGTAATTGGGGTTGGGTCATTATATTTGGTATTAGAAGATGTTTATTACAAACCTTGGAAACTAGATTTAGAAAAACTCGGATTAGAGAACACTGCCCTAAGATAGAATTTCCAGATTAGTGTAGTAGAACTTCCAAAAATTTTGGTACTGTAAAGATTTTGTGTGTTTTCCAAGCAATACGTCCCTGTATAGATATGAGCAGGTAGAGGTGGCTCTGGCATAGATGTACCTTGGGGTAAAACACGAAAACACTACTTTGAGTAACACTTGAATTGGAACTGGTGCACGACAACAGACCTTGCTGCACTCTTGGTTACGACACTCCCAGGCGATATGCTTAGGGTCATTCTCATTTTCTTTAAATACCATTATTAAGGGTTTATGAGTATATATCTCCTCAAAGAAAACATTTTTATTATTATGGATTATATCCATAAACTATTCAATTTATGTTAAGTGTTTTATATGTTTGGAATTATGTATTGCGGTTCATAAACTAGTCTTGTGTATGCCATTGGTTAGAAATGGTGCATAGTGGAAGGAATGGAAACCATATCAACACACGTAATCCATATAGATATTTCCCTCCTACTCAAGTTAATTATAGTGGATCTGGTGATGCAACTAGTGCTGATCAGCATATCACCATACTGGGACAACTCACTCAGGTTATGAATAATAACCTTACCTATATGAAGCACCTTAATCTACAACGCAGAGGATCAATGTTAGACTGGTTCATGAGGAAACAACCACCAACATTCAATGGGAGTACAAATCCATTAGTATCTAATCAATGGATAAATTCCTTAGAGAAAATATTATATTCTTTGGGGAGTATCGAAAGGGAAAAAAATTTCATGGCAGTTTATCGCCCCACGGGAGATACAGATCAATGATGGTCATTGATTCAAAACACAAATGAAGATGATGAAGTATAAAATATGTAATGGAGGGAGTTTAGAAATATTTTCTTAGAAAAATACTTTCCTCGTGACCATCGAGTGGATATGGAAAGGAAATTTCGGATTATAAGGCAAATAGAGGATGAAAATGTCACAAAATATGAGACTAACTTTACAAGGTTAGCAAGGCATGCTATAGAATATATACGTAACACAAAAAGTAAGATTTATCGATTATTTCATGGGTTAAAACCATTTCTCCAGTGAGCATTAGTCTCACAATAATTATTATCATAAAAATATATTGTCTCATGAGCTATCAAGATAGAAAAAGAATTCTCTAAGCCTTACGACTTTAAAGAAAAGCATGAGAAGGAGAGATCTTCTGAACACTCAAAAAATGGAGATAAGGGGAATATGGGAGAATTTGAATATCCATCCTATGGTAAATGTGGGAAGAAAAACCCTGGTACTTGCCTAAAGGGAATGGGATTCTATTACCAGTGGGGTGAAAAAGTCCACCAAACTCGTGATTGCAAGGGGAATAAAGAGATTGTTGAATGCTACAATTTTAGAGAAAATGGGCATTACGAAATTGAATGTCCTAATCACCAAGGGAACATGCCTCATAAAAGGTCAAGGGAGCAATTCCAAGCTTATGTGATCACTACTACAGAGGTTGAAGCTGCGAAAGATGTGATGGCAGGTAATTTAATGGCTTTGTCAAGTTTAGATAATACTTTATTTGACTCTGGATCATCACATTGTTTGATATCTTCCCAGTTTTCTATGAAAATTATGTATTTTCAAATTCAATTATCAAGGGATTTTTCAGTCAAAACACATTGGGAATGTATTTTTGCAATAATGTTTTTTGAATCAGTTCCCATTAGGGCATATAAATGTTCTTTATCGGATGATCTCATCGTCATACCCATGATTGAATTTGATATAATTCTTAGAATGGATTGGATTTCTAACCATGATTCAAAAATTTATTATAAGAAGAAAAAGGTCACAATTTTAGATGATGATAAGGGGTACCTTATCTTTAAAGAGAAACGTCACCAGTTGAATCTTATCTAGATCCACCCCCAATAGCTCCACTAAATTCAATTATTGGGGAGGATGAGAATGAAATAATTATGGGTGAGGTAAATAATGTTCAAATAGAGGACATACCTATTTTGGAATAATATTTCTATGTGTTTCTAGAGGATTTTCTTGGAAATCCTCCAGAACAAGAAATTTATTTTTCCATTGATTTTATTCGTGGTTCAAGGCCCATATCGAAGACCCCTTATAGAATAGCCATTGTGGAATTAGTATAACTAAATAAAAAACTAGAGTAATTGAGTAATAAGTGATTTAGTATCCCTAGCGTTTCTCCCTGGGGAGCCCATGTCCTTTTTGTTATGAAGAAAGACGAATCTATGTGGTTATGCATGGACTACATAAAGATCAATGCTATAACAATAAAGAACAAGTATAACCTGAATCACATTGATGATTTATTCCACCAACATCATGGAGATTAATAATTCTCAAAGATTGACCATCGATCTAGATATCATCAGTTGTGTGTGAGGAAAGAAGACATTCCAAAAATAGCCTTTCGAACTAGGTATGGGCATTACAAGTTTACAGTACTGCATTTTAGGATGACTAATTCACCCTTTGTTTTCACTGATCTAATGAATAGGGTTTTCAAGGAATATCTTGATGGCTTTGTAGTGGTATTTATTGTTGATATCTTGGTATACTCAAAAATCTACAAAGATCATAAAAATCACTTGTGCATTATTCTAAAGACTCTTAGATGAAATGAATTATATGGGAAGTTTAGCAAGTGTTAATTCCAGCTTCAGGGGAATTTTTTTTCTTGGTCATATAGTCTCTAATGATGGAATCTCTGTTGATCCTTCTAATATAAAGGTAATCTATGAATGGCCAGCACCAATGAGTATAACTGAGGTATGCAGTTTTATTTTTTTAGAAGGTTATTATCAGCATTTTTTCTAGATTTTTTCCTGATTGGATAACCCATTAACCAAACTCACACGTAAAGAGGATAAATTTGTTTGGAAAAAAGAGAGTGAATAATGTTTTGAAGAACTAAATAGAATATTAGTTAATGCTTCTATCTTGACTCTACCAATGAGGAATGATGGGTTTGTTATTTATAGTGATTCATCAAAGAAAGGACTTGGTTGTGTCCTTATGCAGAATGATAGAGTTATTGCCTATGCATCATGACAGCTAAAAGTTCATGAACAATATTTCCCCACTCATGATCTTGAGTTAGCAGTTGTAATCTTTCCTTTGAAGATATGTAGAAACTCTCTCTATGGTTAAAAATGTGAGAATTATTCTGATCACAAGAGTTTGAAGTATATTTTCTCACAAATATAACTCAACATGAGTCAAAGGATATGGCTTGAACTACTCAAGGATTATGATTTCACTATACACTACCACCCATGGAAGGACAATTAGGTGGCAGATGCTTTGAGCATAAAGGATCTTGGAGTTTTGTACAAGATGATAGTTAAAAAGGATCCAATTTTCATTTATCTAGTAAATATGGATATGGTAATTACTATGGAAGGTGAAACATCAATTAATTTTCAAATGGTTTCCAAACCATCTTTATTAGAAAGGTAAAAATTTCTCAGACTGATGATGAGGAATTTCAAAAGAAAATTAATGTTGTGAATGATGAGAGATTGATCTACTTCATATATAATGATGGAATTTTCAAATTTGGGAAGAGAAATTGTGTTCTTGATATACCTAATCTAAAAAGGTAATTGTTGGAAGATACTCATACATCCAATTTCTATATACACCCTGGTATCACTAAGATGTATTGAAATTTGAAAGAAAATTTTTTGTGGGACAACATGAAGAGAGAGATTGCTGATTTTGTGTCAAGATGTATGGTTGGTCAAAAAGTGAAAGCTGGAAGGTAATAACCTGGAGGAGTCATAAAACCTCTTCCCATACCTGAGTAGAAATTGGATAATATTACGATGGACTTCATCATGGGGCTACCAAAGACTCTTAAAAAAATGATGTAATATGGTTCATTGTTGATCGTCTTACCAAGTCAGCACATTTTATTACTATAAGAGAATATTTACCATTTGAATGTATGTCAATACTATATATATTAATATAGTTTTAGGACTTCATGGAGTACCCCTATTGATTTTTTCTGATCGTGATCCATATTTTACATCAAGATTTTGGAAAAGTCTTCCGAAGGCCCTGGATACTGACCTTCATTTGAGAACTGTCTACCACCCTCAAACTAATGGACAATCATAACGGACTATTCAAAACTTAGAAGACATGTTGAGATCTTGCTCAATTGACTTTCAAGGTATGTGGGATCAATATTTATCTCTGGTATAATTTCCCTATAACAATTGCTTCTATTTAACTATCCATATGGCACCAGATAAAGTGTTATATGGAAAGATACATCACACACCAACTTGTTGGGATGATATTGGTGAAAGAAAACTCTTGGCCCATAACTTGTTGAGGAAGCAATGGAAAAGGTGAAGGTTATCCAAACCCACATCAAAGCATATCAAAGTAGGAAAAAGAGCTACGCCGATAACTGATGGAAGGATTTAGAATTTTAGGAATGAGATCATGTTTTATTGGTGGTATCTCCATGGAAGGGTGTTATAAACTTCGGTAAAAAGGGTAAATTGAGTCCCATGTACATCGGACCTTTCGAAATTCTAGAATTAATTGGGGTTGTAGCTTACCATTTAGCAATACCACCAAGTCTCTCCAAAGTACACGATGTGTTTCACGTATCACTATTGAGAAAATACTTGCCTGACCCAACACATGTACTCACCTATAAGGGAATTGAACTGGAACCTGATATGTCTTATTGTGAAGATCCTTTCAAGATTCTTGATACAAGAGAACAGGGGCTGAGAAATCGGACGACTCTTCTGGTAAAAGTTCTATGGAGAAACCATAAGATGGAAGAGGCAATGTGGGAACCTGAGGAACATCTGTTGAAGAACCACCTGAATATTTTTATATAGTAATATTCATGAAATTTTGAGGATGAAATTATTTTAAGGAGTGGATAGTATAACTCCCAATGCTTCCATCGTACGTTTCCCTTTGAATAATGCAATAGATTACATTGTATGCAACATTGAGATTCAAACACACCCCAACCAATCAAACTTGCCATTATGAATTGTAATACCCACTTTTTGAAATTTTATAAATTTTATATTTCAAAATGGACTTCATTTTTTGATTTAGAATATCAAAATTAGCTTAGGGTGAATTTTTGGTATTTTTCTGAAAACTTCAATTTTTTATGAATAGTGAAAAAATACTATGTTATTGGTTAAAACTGACTTTTTATTTAAATAATTAGTTATTTTATTTTAATTTATTTTAGGTCAAAATAGATACATTATACCTATATATGTTAAATTTAATTCATTGGAGTAATTTAATAATAATTTTAGATATATAAAATTTTATCAAACTTTTTACCGTCTTTTACTCACCTCCTAGGAGCATTTGCAAATTAGTATAAAATATAATTTTACCGCTTCTGTGAGTTGAATTTAAAAAATATTAGAGACACGGTTAATATCAGTAAGTAAAATGTAGTTCAATAAGATGAAAATAATTTTTGGTGAATAGTAACGTTTGACTTTTATTTACCACGGTTAAAAGTAAATAGGGTAATTAAGGGTAAAAATGATATAATAATTACCCTAAAACATGTCCTAATTCAATTGGATAAATATAATTCAACCAAAAAACAACCTTAGGAATAAAATATGATCCTATTTTTTCCACTTGAATTTGATTAGGAAATTTATTATTATTTTATTTAAAGAAGAGTTAAAAAGTGAAATTCAAAGTTTAATAACTAAACCATTTTTTATATAGGGCTACACAAAATAAAAATTCATCTATAAATATTAATTATAAAGCTAAAAATACTTCCTATATAATGTCATTATATTTATAACTTTTAGAAATTATATAATTAAATTAATTAATGACAAAATGATGATGAAGTAATTACCTTATTAATGAAATATTAAAATAATTGATATTATAGATATCCAAATAAATGTAAATTGAGACTTATGACTAATTACACTAATTTTATAGGTTATTATGACATGTTAGGGTTTTTTAAATAAATTTTATTCTAAGTGGTAAATTTATTGTGGCTTTCATAAAAATCAAATACTAAACAGTGTCAAAATTGACATAATTGAGTTTTTAAAATAAATTTTATATTATTAATTGATATAATATTCATAAAAATATAAGGTTTAGCAAAATGACTTAGATAAGATTTTATATATTAATAATGAACCACATTGGGTTCTCCTAGATTGTTATAGTATGTTTATTAACCATATAATATAAAAATACAAAGAGGCATGGTAAATGTCAATCTATTTAAGTAAGAGTTAAATCAAAAAGATAAGGTTAATATGATGACATAAACCTCTATAAAACCTATTTTTTGAGAGTTTTTCGACCCATACCCACCTTATACTTTAAATTATACATTTTTGAGCCATTAGAAACCGAAAATGATTTTATTGTAAAATAACATTTCAAGGTTCTCGTAAAGTGAACCTCACCTCTCTTATAAAAGGGCACATTCTCTTCTCTTAATTTCACACATCAAAATCCTTTTGGCTCAGCCAAAAAATACCCAAATTTCCACCCAACATTCCTCCCTTCATCCTAGAGGACTTTCTTTATTCATAAAGCCAACATAAGGAGCCCTTTTGAACAAATAAAAAGGAAGAACCTGAAGAAGTGGTAAATATTTCATCACCTCTTTCAGGTTCTTGTCTTCTTCCACTTCCTATTTCTTTGTCGTTTCCATTATAAAATAATAAATTCATATCTTCAATATACTGTGATGTTGTTATAAAAATTGTACAACCATATTCATTATTCTATCCATCCTATAAATGACAATGTCACCATACGTGCGTACGTACGGATTACTGTCTCCACGTTGTGCTGTAGTTTGTTATTCAAACATTTCATTACTTGGATGGGTATAATAATGAGTATAACTAATTTAAATAATAAATATAACATGTTAATTATTCTTTATATATGATATACCATCAAATTACATATGATTTCTTCATCAACATAATGATATTGCTGCTCGTGCTTACGTACGAATTACCGTCTTCACGAACGCGATGAGATTCATTTCCCGTCGTAATCATTCAAGAATAATTTTCATTCTATGATAAAAAAATAATGTTTAGGAACGTAATATTATTATGTATATGAATCAAATACATCCTATCCATACCAAACATTTCTTACTTAACCAATCATATAAAGGAAAACGAATCAATTAACACCTGAAATGAAGATGATACTAAAATATTATTAACAAAGAAATATTATAAGAACATATATGGTATCATATTTATGTATATAGTTATTGTATAATATAATAACAATGTTTTAACTATTATACAGGAGGTTTAACATACCATCGACTAAGAAAAAGTACAAGGTAATGTTTACTTTCACAATCTCTTTATTATCCGAGGTTGTTTTTACGTAAGTATCTACTGGGACCTCTATATCATCCACATTCATGTTTTCATCAAAATTTATTTATAAAATTTTTTAAAATATACTAGACAATGTTTTAATGTCGTTTATAAATTTATTTGACCTTATATGTTTAGAAAGGAATCATTATGTCGTTTTCTAAACAATGTACTTTATGACCTTTTCGATAAAATTAATGTAAGAATGTCTTTTTTTTAACTTATACGGTGGGTGTGGGTATTTTTCTCTGTTATAACATGGTCAAAGCTTCCCATACATGATTTTTAGAATATTTTCAAAATAATTGTTTTATTTTATAATTATATGACTTTTAAATGATTTCAAAATATAAAGAGATATTTGTCTAAAAAAAGTTGATTTCATCTATCTCAAGATCCTTTGAGGGATTTTAATCTTGTTTGAAGTTGATTTATTATGATGCAAGTCTTCCATATTTTATTGATGGTTTTGTGATATTTTTGACTGTGGATGTGTTATTTTTATACCATTCAAGGTTTATGGATAAAATATTGACATTTCTTATTCTATTTTTAATATGAATTTTTTTTTCATGTTTAAACAATTTCATATAAGGAATGAATTGGACATAGTAAGTGTTGGGTGGAGCCCTCTATAGCTACTTGATGAGTTGGTAGGTCTCATGACACAAACTAGTGTCTGTCTTGGCACAATTCCTTGAAAAAATTTTATTAGTAGTCTTGGAACAAGGCCTTGACTATGTGGTTATGAAGTCTGGAATTATGCATTCTGTCATTATAAATATGGCAATTGATATTTCATGGGATTATTCGACGAGTAGAATATTTATGCGAATTAGTAAATGGAATCATTTTATTTTATCTTTGACATATTATTCTGAAGTTTAAATTTAAATGGATTTTGTTTTATTCTAATACATTTCCATAAATTTTTATGTTTATTTATGAAAGATTCTGCTATATTGTTATCCTTAATGAGCATCTGAGATCACACCTTTCTATGTTTTTTTCCAAGATGTGAAGAAATAATTTATGATTTACCTGCAGGGATATACTATGGATATAAGTGTGTTAAAAAGGGGATAAAATGTTGTTGATGTTTTTATTTCATGAAGTAATGTAAAACTTCTGAATGTATCTTTACTTCCAAGGCTACTAAACTGATCGATCTTTCGGTACATGATTCATTATATCATGCGAATGTTATGTAATAATGCACTGACTCTGGGTAACTAGTGTCGGGGCGTTACATCTTACATGTGTTTTCAGGATTAAATTTTGATATGGGGGGTATTATAAGTTATATAAATAATAAATGAAATTATTTTATTAAAAATAGTATAGTATAGATAAAGTAAATGATTGTAAAATATTTTAGAAGATGATAAGGTGAAGGATCTATGAAAATTTTAAGGAAAATTATAATCGTTAAGAAATTAAATTTTTATTTTAAAATTATGAGAATCACATTAAATAAAGTTTTATATTATTAATCAAAAAAAATAACTTATTTTTTATATGAGTAGATAAAGGATACACAGTGATCAACTTTACAATCTAAAATCTCATACATGACCCTTATGAAATATATACTTTTTATAAATGCCACCGAATTGTTTTATATTAAAGTAAAATAACTCCACATCTTTTATACATCTACATCGTGGATTTCTATGCATATTTTTTCCCTGATATTTCTCCTAGAATCATTACAAATTTCATTTATTTTTTGATCCAAAAAGGAGTTCTTAAGGTTTAATATAGCGGATATACTTAATAGAGGATTTGATTCTACAATATAAGTATCATCTTTCTATCTGTTTATTTTCTATTAAACCTTCTTGAAATTGACTTACAATTTTAATAATATGGAATTTAGGTTGGTATAATTATGTAATAATAATATAATTTGTTAAAATGTGTGGATTTATAATCAATATTTCTCTATAGTATGTTCATTTTTTGGTCGATTCAACCACCTACATTGACGACAATGCCATATTTTTATAACGATTAATATCAAGGATTGAAAATACATGAATAATAACAAATTGATATGTTAATTTTATTATGAAATTTAAAGTAAAGAATCAAAATTATTTTTAACATTTAGGATTATCAAATTCTTTATAACCAATATTTCACTATATTATGTTCGTGTTTTTGTTGATTCAATCTCGTTCTTTAATGATGCAACAATATTTTCATAATAATTAATATTTATGCTTAAAATATATGAATAATGAATATTTTCTATATATAAATATTATTATGATATTTCATGTTAACATTCAAAATTAATTTAATGAATTTTAATCAAGATTACCAAGGAATATTTATTAAATTATAACTACTAATAAAGTTATTGGACCTATTTTCTTCTATAATGACACATAAATATTACATGAAACATTTGAGACTCATATAACCTTTGCAAAAGGATTTTTAACTATTACTATTATATCAAATATGTTTTTGAACTATGGACTAGACATCCTCAGACCAACTGATGCAAGTATAATCAATCCAATAAATGAGTAATACATGATAAAAATATTAATAATAATAAAATTAACATGAAATTGGCTCTACAAAAATTGACCAAACATTCTAATATCCATTTTATAGGTATTTTTGACTGTTAATCCCCCTATCCCCTGTTTGATTTCTACCTATTCTTATTTCCCCAGACATCAGTGTCATTTACTTTTCCCTTTTGGTTACCATGTTTATAACCCCATATTTGTTTCGTGTACTAGTTTTATTAGGGAAGTTTGGGATGTGTGGGTCAAGTTATTCCAATGTCCTAGATGAATGGATTGTTTTTTAATTTTTTGTTCAATGATTATTTAGTGTATTTATAGGTATTTTTTTCATTGTGGTGGCTTTTACACAAGGGGTTAGTGTCTTGGTGATGGACAAATCTCTCTCTTAAAGCCTGATTCCACTTAAAATGCAACTCTGGATTTGTGTTCCTTAACTATTATCCCTATTATTCTATTGTGGAAGTTTCAATAAGGCTTTAGGATATGATATTTGATTAGTTTATAAATTTCTAAGTGGTGCTTCTGGTATTGGATTCAATAGGAGTCATAAAGGTTGCCTCACTTCTGTAAGAACATTAGTGGCATGGTAGTATCTACAAATAAAGTTGGTGGTTTACAATGATCCTTGTGATCAGAGGTAAGGTTGGTGTTTTTTGCCTATTGAACACTGTAGGTTTTGTATTCTTCTTATAATTCCTTGTTTTTTAAGGCATTTTTCTTTTAGTAAGTTTATTTCCTTTGGTAAATATGGTCAGTGACACATTGATGGGTTTTGATTAAGTGTCTTGGCAGGAGATAGTTCAATACCAGGATGATAGTTTGTGGTGGGTCTATTATAACTTGTTATAGTGGTGTCATTAATATGAATTTCTGACAACTCTGTGTGTTTGATCAATAAATATGGTGGTGAGTTGTAGTGGATAGTTCTCTATTAAAAGTTTTTCTTTGGGGAATTGAAGGAAGTGTGATGCTAAATTCTTAGTTCGGTTAAGGTTCAGTAACCATGTATAGAATCTCAGACATAACAATACCAGAATTACATGATTTATAGAAAACATTTCTATACCTGAATTTCCATGACCTTTTATGTTTAGGGATTTATATAATTACGATAACTCAATAACTAAAGAATATCCTATCTTTATCATCAAATGAAAAATTTTACACTAACTAAAAAACAAATTGATCCATAATATGTCTTCAACATCTCCCAAAAAATCTCCACTCATGCTCTTAATTTATAAATATATGTGTGCCAATTTTTTCATAACCTAGGAAAATGGGAACATAATAAAGATGAGATCAAATAATCAGTAATGGAAATTGTATACAAGAATCTATCAAAGAATAATAAGGCCATGAATTATATGGTAGGAAGTAAAGGATAATCATAAAATTCTATATAACTGATAACATGATCTTAAAAATAAATCCATGGTTAATAACATAAATAAACACATTGACAATAATAAATGATTTCATGGTGATGGAATACATAATATTAAACTAGTCAATGATTTATTCCCAGATATTACATACCACCAAGTCCTTGTTCCAATACATCTACTTATTGAAAATATTGAAGTCAACACATATGAATAAATGGGTAGGCGTACATTAAATCCCCGTGATAGTTTTTCTTATGAGACCTAAAAATGAATTTATAGGCTATTATGCCCCCATAAATAATTATATTTAATAATTTCTTCATATGAAATGTTTAATTAACATTACAATGCATAAAATTATTTTTTTTGTAATCAATAAACATCTTTACCAAAATAATTAGTGTATAGATCATAAATATTTCCCTAATCAATAAATGTAATTGAATTTTATGTAGGCATCCCACAATATAACATAATATAGAGTACGGGTATATGATTAAGTCAACAATATTCCCAAATCATTCAATGTATGGGTATCTAGGTGAATTAAATTCAAAGAGAGGAATGAAAAATAATGTATTCAGAGGATGGTATAGGAAGAAAAATCATGCTTATTCACAGTTGATGATTAGGCAATAAAAAATAAGTAATTAATCTTTTATACATTAATTCCACAAAGATAAAATAGTACTTTAGTATTTATAAGGTAATTTTTGACACCATAAAACTCTAAAATAAATATTTTTTTTGATAGAGTATATGACATGAAAAAACAATCTTAGAAGAAAATATAACACCCTTAGACATTAAGATATATTTATTTTTAAATAAATTAAATATATTAACTATATTAAATTACATGTAACGTATATTTTTTCTTTTTCTACAATCAACACTAATATAATCGTTCTTTTCTTGTAATACTTACTTTTTCATGCATTATATGCAACACCACGTTTAAATGAAGCATGAAATATTATTAAAAAACTATTAGTTAATATAATATTTATATCCTAGAAAATAAATTTTTAGGTATGACAAATAAAAACTAAATTATGAAAAATATGTTTATCTATTTATTATTAATAAAATAAAAATCAATTAGAAGAAAAATAAATGTTTTTTGAAAAACTATATTTTTTCTAAAATACAGTTTTTTCATGACTTGTGTGCATATTTTAAAATTAATATTTAAAAATTTGATAATCTGTATTTGAATATATAAAATTAATTTTTGAAATCATCATATAAAAATCAATTAGATTTTTTTTAATTTTTAATATTTCAATGAATAATGAGAAATACTAAATTTTTAATTGAAAATTTCCTTTTCATTTAAATTAATTATAATGTTTATTTATATTTTTAAAAATTTGAAAGTAAAATTACTTAAATTATATATAAATTAATCTAATTTTTGTTTTTGGATTAATTTTTCTATTATATTTTGATATAAAAACTTTATAAACTTTTGATCATTTTCTCTTTAAAACCAGGCTTTCTTATCGCATCGGTAGGATTAATTTTAAATTAGTATTTTCCACTTATTTGAATTGAATTTGGAAAAATTGCTTACATATTTTGAGTAATAATAATTTCTAATTTCTATTAATTTATACTTAAATTTTATCCAAAATTAATAGTCAATAGTAAAAATTAATTATCATGGTTAAGGTAAAAATGGATGTATTGAGAGTTAAACTAAGAATATAGGGTTTAAAATGACCAACCAACTTACTAAACACCCATTTTTGGGACATATTTCGACCTTATAAATTATTGGATTTAGAATGGACCATTTTTTAATCTTTTTTCATGATAGAACTTGGGTGTGACTGAATCTTTTCAAACAATTACAAGTGTGTCACTCACCTCACTTATAAAAGGCCACCCCATCTTCTCTCCTATTCGAACCATTACACTATTTTGGTTAATTTATTCAATTCCCAAATAACATTGCAAGTTCCATACACTCATCCTATAGGTCTTATTTGTTTCATAAATTCATCCTAGGAATTATTTTGGTGCAAACCTTTGGAGGATACTCGAAGAAGAGAAAACATTCCTCAATGAGTGTTTTTATTTTATTTCTTTCTCCTCCTCCATCAATTATTATTAAAACATGATGATATAATGAACAAAGTAAATTACATATACTGGTATTTTTATAATAATTTAAATGGGTTAAGAAATCACCATTCATTTGTAGGAATGGCAGACCACATGCGAACTGTTGTCATTCCTTCTTCTATTAATAACTTTCATGGTTGGGTATGATGATGAATATAAAGTATTTTTATGTTATTTATAAAATAATTATAGATATGGAGATATTATATCATATATATATATATATATTACTTTCCAATTCGTATTGGATGTGTTAATGTCGCTCGTGTGTACGTAGACTACCACCTTGTGAAGTGATGTGATTTTTCTTTCACTAACTCTTTACATGGAAGGTTATAACGATAATTTATTGATTATATGTGATGAAAATTAAATAATTATTATATACATGGAATATTTATCATTTTTTAAAGATAATATATTATTTTATTTCTTACCTTTTCACTCATTTAAATATTATAACATCATTCTTGAACATGTGGACTATTGCCCTTAAGTAGTGTTGTGACTCTATTTTCATCTTCCCATCACATGGATGATATATGTAAGAACATAATATGGAATTTATTATATTATTTCCATTATATATAGATAATATAGTAGTTAACTTATTTCAATAATGATCATTGGAGAATTGAAGTGTTACTCATGCATACAAACGGTCTACCGTCTCCATGATTGTAACGTATATCATTTTTCATAACCATATTTCATGATTGGTTTTAAAAAAATAATTTTTGTGTAAATATGATTATAATGTAATTTTTTTATTATTATTATGATATAATTATATGATATATGCAATAACTAATTCATTAATGGTGAAACATGCATGAAAAAACAAGGCAATTAACACCCGAAACAATGAAAATAATGAAATATTATTAACTAAATGGTGATAATATATTATAAAAGGATCATATTTGACATTATAAATATTAATATTTTTATAAAATAAGTTAATAACATGTTTAAAACTAATATAATGGAGTTTAAACCATACTCAACCAGAAGTATTTGTGAGGTAAGGGACTTCATCTCAATTTCCCTTAATTTATTCATATTATAATGTAATGAACCTAAATTATTTTATATGGTGTATATACTAACCTATGACCTATAATATTATGATTAACTAATAATTCATGGTGTTTTAAGTTTCAAATTTAAATATTTTATCCAAGTCTATTTGACTTGAAAATTGCCAAGTAGTGAAAATTTATTGGACTATCTCAATTTTTTTCTAATTATTTATTTTCTCTTGAAACAGTCACTTTCTTATGATAATTTTTCATTATACATTAAATTCATTTTAAATATACATATTATTTTATAATGAATATTAATATTTCCTAAAACATACACTTTTTTATATGTAATTTTTACTTTGACAGTTATTTTATTTACTAAATAAATATTGATAAATCTATATCCATTAATAAATATAGATATTTGAAGATAAGGATCATTTTTCATGTGTTAAGTTGATTATTTGATGTCTGGTTAATTATTTAGAAATTAAAGGTTGGGGTGGATCCAAATTATAGATATCCCCTCGATGCATAAATATTCTCATTAGATGAATCAGTTGGCCTAATCACATGGGAATTAGCTAGTAGTTTTAATTTTTCTTGGGGATATATCATGATAGTAAATGTATCATGTACCTTAGAAACATTTTAAGAACCCGATTCTTCCATAGAGGAAATAAAATTCTCTTTTTAGGTTGTGATTAAGTATATAGAGGGGTAATAGAGTTACACATGCATGTGATTTAATTGGGGTTACACGTAGTATAATCCTAATACACGCCATGTAGTGGTATGTCCATGAATCCTAGGGAAACAAGAACTACATATCATATAGTTTCAAGTAAACATCAAGTAATGTTTTGTGTTAAATCATGAAGTAGCGTCTTTTTTCTTATACGGGTAGAAACTCACCACTTTATTTGATTAATAGTGGGCCTGTGTGATCTTAAGGTATGGTTTCCTCTTGTTTCATCATCTGATCTCTGATTTGAACATCATCGGATGTGTTTTATTCCCCTAGGTGATATCTCGATTACTATTGAGTCATTATTCATTTTTTCTTCTCTTGACCTAGTTACTAAACCATGATTTTTTATGCTCATTTTTTAGATCTACCCCATTCTAGGTTTAATTAGAGGCAGAAGCTTGATGAGTAGAGTCATACTAGCACGAGGTAGGTGGTATCATGCCTTTCAATAATTTTCATGTTGAATATATGTGTCACAGTATTGTGCACCCATTATTAGGGTGTCTCCATGAATGAATATTTCTTATTTATATTTGCAATTGTTTCTACGTAATTTATTAAGGGGTGTAAATCAAGTTTGGTACTATTTGTCAAGAC
Organism: Viscum album; assembly: GCA_963277665.1. NCBI lineage: Eukaryota > Viridiplantae > Streptophyta > Magnoliopsida > Santalales > Viscaceae > Viscum > Viscum album. The sequence continues at coordinate 502,716,253 of OY728157.1, forward strand.
ACATCCCTCGGGGCCTGTATCGTGACTACCCCAAGCCTGCCTTCCATAGGCCAGGGGATGGCGTCTAGCACCAAAGGCGTAATTCCCTAAAAAATGGGAAGGCATTGCCTTTATAAAATGTAACACACACAACCAGAGTACATGCAGAAGTAAACACTATGTAAAGCAGTATAAAAAGTGTTCTTAATGTACAAAGGTTCGGGAAATACAATCCCAACATAAAGGTACAACTACAACTGAAAGAAAGTAAAACTGAAAGACAAACATCTTGAAGGTGACTAGAAACTCCTGGATCGTCCACCACGGATCCTAACTGAAGGGTAGGTACAGTTGTCCTCCACAGCACTCCACGTCTATCGGTCTGCTCCTTGTACTATCACACCAACTGTGCACCTCGGGGTACCGTCCAGAGCTCGTACACTCTACCTCGGTCAGTGATGTCCATCTTCTGCATCCAACACAACGAGGTGCGGGCATAGCCCGTACAGGGGTGAGTATAACGATACTCAGTAGGGACCCCAAGACCCTCAAGGTATCACTAAATACAACAAGGATAAACCACAAAGAAATATCTCAACAGATAACCTTTACTTAGGTATATTCCCATACATGTACCTAAGTTATCAAGTAACCCATCTCAATAATGGGGAAAACACAAAGGTCATTGACTCAGCTCAGACCAGGATTTTCATTAACGAAACCAAAACTACTGGAGAACTCCTCCTCTGTCGAGTACAGTGGCCCTGTCACGATTCTGAGGCACTACTCACTATCTTTATACTGCGGAGGTACTCCTCCTGTCGAGTACCACAGATCTGCTGCCAAACCGGATGCTCCTCCGATGTGGGTCTGCCGCCAAACTAGGTCATCCCCCTAATAGCCGTCAGAGGTACTACTTCTGTCGAGTACCACGGGTCTGCTTCCAAACCAGGCGCTCTGTCCGTTGTGCGTCTGCTGCCAAACTGGGCGCTCCATCTACTGGGCTAGTCGAATCACTCTGAGTCAAATCTGTCAAGCAGTCATTAGTTCGACAGCTACTAGGTCTCCGCACACTATCTGCTCATCTCTGGGAGGATCCTCTCCACAAGCTATTGGTCGATACTCCAAGTGTAATGAAGTCTCATGTAGAAGTATCATAGATGAACGCCTCATCATAGGGGTCTCAACTCAATAGACAGTGCGTCAATCGGACGCCCAGTCTATGAGTTATTAGCATTTTTGTCCCGGGGTCCCGGTTGGTTTTGTGTACGAACCAACCGACCATATCAAAACTATACCCCTAATTCCCATGGGAAATTTTTGAAGGGACGGATTTTCAATGAGATTACCAGCGCCGCTGACGGTTCTTCAAACAAACTTCTGGTGCCAAAGACATGGCCAACCGATGCAAAAGGTCAAAAGTGGGCCCATGTCTGGTCCGACCTGGCCGGATCAACTCAGCACAACTCAGTCGGGGTCGACCCGGTCAGGGTCGTCCTGGTCAGACTTGCTGGCTCTGACTCGGCCCGTTGGGGGGTTCAGCCCGCTTAGTTTGGCCAGTCCTCTAGGCCCGGCCCAGGGGACTGCGTGAACAATTCGGGCCAAAGTCACCACGTTGGTGATTCGTCCCGAAGTCCAGTGGTAGGTCCGGTTGGCGCCGTGAGGGGCGCAGCTAAGACGTCTCGGCCCAAGAGGCCAACAGCATGCCGCGTGGAGTGTGGGAAGGCCGCTGGTGGACCGGGAAGGGCACGGGGCACGCCGAGCAGTCGGTCTGGGGCGTCGGGCCGCCGGCCCGGGTGCCAGGTAGGTGTGGGGCGCGCCGGTAGTGCACGGGTAGGCCGGTCAGACGCCGCTCAACTGGAAGTGGGGTTCACAGCGGTTTTGGGAAGCGCGATCACTATTTTCCATCTTTTTAATCATCGCCACATTGCAATGTCGTTGTTACTTCTCCATCAATCCAACGTTCCAAAACCATAAAGGTTGCGGAGGGGTCAAGCCGTGTTCATGGAGCCCAAACCCTCCATGTTAGAATGATAACAAGAAGATCAAGAAGTTTATTTAATGAGAGATGATTAAGCATTAAATAACTTAAAACACAACCCTACCTATTTAATTGTTGGGCAATCGTTCATCGTGGGGGAGAAAATTTTGTAGTCATTAATCATATGCTTAAACTTCTGAGCTCATGCCCCGATCCGTTGACAACGTAATGAAAGGAAGAAGGGTTATCGGAGAGGTTCCGCATCAGAAGGGGGTTTCGAGGAAGAATCCGAGGAAGAATTGTTGTCATCGGCATCTTCATGTTCTTCGTTGGAGAAGATAATTTTTCCAAGTGTTAGGCGTCGCCATACTTTACCAGCACTTCGTTGCTTGGTGAAGTTGTCCCAAAACCTTCTCCCATGCTCCCTATATATAAGAGAGGGGGAGAGGTATGTAACCATCGTGTAATTTATGACGGTTCCATTATTAGGTGCCTTACTAAATTCATATGATGTGGTTACTTAATTAAAAATGGGGGTCAGGTGAATTAAATTGTTTTGGCATAATTTAAGAGGTGCGTTGGCACAGTAAAAAAAGGAGGAAGCCAAGAAGTTTCCCCAACCTAGACTGCATCAAAACAAAATACACGAATTAATTTTATGTTGACACACAAAATTAATTGACAACAATTAATTTTTATGTTGACACATAAAATTAATTAAGAGCAATTAATTTCACGTCGAAACATAAAATCAATTGACAGCAATTGATTTCTCATCAACACATAAAATTAATTGAAAGAAATAAATTTTACGTCATCACATAAAATTAATTGTCAGTAATTAATTTCTCGTCAACACATAAAATTAATTGACAACAATTAATTTTACTTCATCGCTTAAAATTAATTGACAGTAATTAATTTTACGTCGACACGTAAAATTTTTTGACAACAGTTAATTTTACGTCGACACAAAAAATTAATTGATGGGGGGTGAGAGGTTTCTTCTCCCTCCCCATTAAATGGGGGGTTAATCCACATGTGGAACCCATGTCAGAACCTCTCGTGGGAGGTTATGCTACTCGGGTGGTCCCCACCCCAATTGTCCTCCCATGGGTGGTTAGGGTGTGGCGGCCCCACCACCAACTCCCAAGTGGAGCTTCTAACCAACTAACTGCACACACAACACATGACAGCTTAAAAATAAACTAAAGTGTTGTAATTTATTTTATTATTATTTTATTTAATAAAAATCCAAAAACCAACATCCAAACTCTTCAAAATGCAACTGCGTTGAAGGTATCACTAAGAAATTACCGATGATATGAGTTCAACAGTGCCCTTAAATAACAATTCCGAGAACTGGTTCAAAAGAGATAAAATCCCAAATGTACGTTTACTGAACGTACCCAAAAAAAAAGTTTGGAAAATTTTTATCAGTCACCCTCAACTCACGTCGATCGAGGTTAGGCTCTGCCGAGGTGAAACACGCCTCGATGAACCCAATGGTACTCTCGGATTTTTAATCTGACTCACTGTTGAGAAGTTATGAATTTTACAATAAAATAATTGTCACTTAATTATTTTATTTGTGGCCAAAAACGTACTTCTTCTGCTGGCCCGCACCGGCCAAAGTTAGTATTTACTTAAAAAAACATGGCCTCACGAGTTCAGTGGTGGTCTCAGATTTTTAATCCAAGCTACCGTCTATGAGTTATAAGCATTTGAAAAATAAAATAATTTATTTAATTATTTTATTTACGGTTATGCCATTTTTGTGATTTTTCACTGGAGGCCCATGCCGACTAAAATTAAGTCGTTCTTAGGGTAATCCTGTCATCCTAAGAGAAATGGTGCCCTCAGATTTATGATCTGAGTAACGGTTTAATATTTATTCCACTTTTTCAGGAAAACTGCTTACTCGCATTAAATTAAGCTTAAAAAACATCGACAGATCATTTCGGGCACTCTGGGCCTCGGAATCGGGCACCGTCAGAAACAGTAGACTCGTAAAATTCCAAATAATTTAAGAATAAAAATTCCTTGAAATTTACAGGTATCTATATTACCCCCACCTCAGTGCTTTACATCCCCATAATGCTACAACAAAAACTAGGGAAACAAAATGGAGGTTCTGAGCACGCATATGAGCCTCCTGCTCCCATGTGCTCTTCTAAAGGTTCCCATGCTGCCAGCAAATGTGCACCAAGGGAATCGATCATCCATGTCGGACCCTCTCCTGTCGATCCTCAATCTCCACTGGAACCTCTATGAAAGTCACCCCATCATCAAGGTCCAGCTTCCCATGGTCGATGATGTGGGACGGGACGTGCACACATCTCCTCTGATGATATACGTGGAAGAAATCGTGCACCCGGTGCAATTGAGGTGGAAGGGTCAGGCGGTAAGCCACCTCGCCTACGTTCGACAAGAGCTGCTAAGATTTCTCCTTTTGCCGAAAAGGGAAATCTGGTCTCATCCCCTGGATGAACCACGTTCTTTTTCAAATACAGTCAATCCTGACATGAATAGTACAATCCAGGTCATGGATGACGTCATAAGGCATCAACGCTACTACCAAGAGATCCAACCATTAATCTTTCCTCCAAGGGTCGATTCACACTGTCGGTATCAGTGCGTGGGCACTGGGTCTCCTCCAGTAAGAATCTCAAATGTGAGGGTCAAGTCAAAAGTTTAAACTGGAACCTCTTATTATACAAAAAGGAAGGAAAGAAAATGTCACAAGGACAAGTGTATTTTATTACTACAGATCAAAGTAAAAAAGACACAAATCAACCACAAACAACAACATTTACAAGTTATAATCATCATGAACAAAGGCCTCTATGCCTGGAACTAGTCTGGCTCCTCTCTACCTGCTTCCGGAGCTCCATGGTCGTATGCTTCAGCTGCCTGAACCTGTGCTCCCCCATGTCCACCCATTCCCTGCGGTCGGGGTGGACTTCTTGGTGGTGGTGGTGGAAACACCTAGAAGCTTCGTCCACTTCCAGATGCACGACCAGCTCCCCTGCCACGTCCTCCTTCGCCCTACGGACCATCTTGATCGAACCTCTACCTCTGCCTAGGAGTTCCTTCATCTATCTGCTGATCATCTGCACGGTGGGTTATAAAGTCACATTCCATGTGACCAAGCCTGTCATAGGAGTGACACTGCCCATTCATGGTATGCCTGGCTCTATCTCCACCCTAGGTTCCCCGCACTACCGGTCCTGAGTTGTGAGGTCGACCACCTATAGGTATTGTCCTCTTGGACCTCTGTGTCATATGTCTACTGCCAGTTGTAGAAGACTCTCTTGCATGTTTACTAGTGATGGGTCTCGCTGCTACAGTTTTCTCAGTAAGGAAACTCTCCATTAGGAGGGCTCGCTCCAACACCCCTATCTGTGTCAGGATGCTGTGAGAAACAAATGAGTCTCTAATCTCTCACTTGAGGCCCTGATCGATGGTTTGAGCCCTGAAGAATGGGTCTCGTATCATATCTGTAGAGTAGCGCGAGAGGTCTGTGAACCTCGCTGAGTACTGCTCCACCGTCATGCTACCCTACTGAAGATGCAGTAGCTTCTGTATCTGCACCGCTCGAAGGCTGGCTAGTACAAACTCTGCCCGGAATAGTCTCTTGAAGTCTGCCCATAGAAGTGTCGCCTCATCGTGCATCTGGAGCATCAGGCTCCACCATCTACCTGCTGCTGCCAGAAGGAGGCTGACAGCAAGGATCACCATGAATTCTACTGGCATCCCTTCTAGCCTGAAGACTCTCACCACAGACTCCATCCAATCCTTAGCCGCCTGTGGGTCCATCTCTCTTTGGAACCTGGGTGGCCTCTAGTGCTGGAACTCGTGCAGCGCGCTCAAGTGGCGTGAATCACCTACTGTTGGGGCTGGTGGCATCGGTGGCCCAACGAGTGGTAGTACCGCTGGTGCCTCCACTAGGAGAGGGCCCTGTATTGAGGCCTCATCACTCGGCAGGCTGTCAGTATGTACAACTCTCAGGGATCTAATTGGTCGTCCGTGGGGAGGAATCCTGAAAAGAAACAGATGCGACACGGTCAAAGACTATACTTGGTGAGCTGACCTGGTTTGAGATGATTTAAAAGAAACTTTTGAAAAAACACACGCAATCAGTGTTTCCATGCACTGTTTCGGAAATTATAAGTCAAGGTCCTGGTGTATGGATACGTCGGCCGCCCGCACCAACACTGGACTCCCTGAACTGAAGACCACACTTAGTACCCTTAACACTATTGCTTCACAGAAAGAAAATATTAGAGTCATAAGTTTTGCAGTAGAACTGACATCCTCTGATACCAATTTTTCAATGACCCATCCCTCGGGTCCTATATCGTGACTACCCCAGGGCCACCTTCCATAGGCCAGGTGCTAGCTTCTATGACCAAAGGTGTAATTCCCCAAAAACTGGGAAGACATTTCCTTTATAAAACAAAATACACACAACCAGAGTACAATCGGATGAAAAATATAAGTAAAGAAGTATAAAAAGTGTGATGAAAGTATAAAGGTGCCGGAAATACAAGAACCACAGAATGGTACAGCTACAACTGAAAGAAAAACAGTTGTAAGGTGACTAGCAGCTCCTGGATCGTACACCATGGATCCTACCTGAAGGGTAGGTACAGATGTCCTCCTTACCACTCTGTGTCTATCAGTCCGCTCCGTGTACCTTCATGTCAGGCATCCACCTTCGGGTACCGTCTAGGTCTCATACACTATGCCTCGGTCAATGCTTTCCATTGTCTGCATCCAACACAATGTGGTGCAGGCATAGCCCGTGCAGGGGTGAGTATAACGATACTCAGTAGGGACCCCGAGACCCTCAAGGTCTCACTAAATCCAACAAGGATAAACCAAAAATAAATATCTCAACAGATAACCTTTACTTATGTATATTCCTATACATATACCTAAGTTATCAAATAACTCATCTCAATAATGAAGAAAACACAAAGGTCATTGACTCTGATCAAACCAGGATTTTCATTAACAAAACCACAACTGCTAGAGAACTCATCCTCTGTCGAGTACAATGGCTAGGTCGTGACTCTGAGGCGCTACTCACTAACCTTATACTACTGAGGTACTCCTCCTGTCATGTACCGCGGGTCTGTTGCCAAACCGGGTGCTCCTCCATTGTGGGTCTACCGCCAAACCAGGCGCTCCCCCTAATAGTCGTCAGAGGTACTCCTCATATCGAGTACCATGGGTCTGCTGCCAAACCAGACACTCTTTCCTCCGTGGGTATGCCGCCAAACTGGGTGCTCCGTCCACTAGGCTAGTCGAATCACTCCGAGTCGAATCGGTCATTTAGTCATCAGGTCTACAACTTCTAGGTCTCTGTACTCTGTCTTCTCGTCTCTGGGAGGATCCGCTCCACGTGCTACTGGTCGATACTCCAAGTGTCACGAAGTCTCACGTAGAAGTATCACAAAGGACCACCTTGTCATAGGGGTATCAACTCAACATACAAAATGTCAATCGGATGCCCGGTCAGTGAGTTATTAGCCTTTTGTCCTGGGGGCCCGGTTGGTTTCACATACGAACCAACTGACCGTATCAAAACTGTACCCCCGAGTTCCCATGGGGTATTTTTAAAGGAAATGATTCTCAAATATATTACCAGCGGCGATGACAATTCGTCAAATAGATGTCTGGTGCCAATGATATGGCCAATGCAAGCAAAGGGTCAAATGTGGGCCCAGGTCTAGTCCGACCCAGTCGGACCGACTCAGCCCAACTCAGTCCGGGTCAACCCGGTCAGGGTTGACCCGGTCAGACTTGCTGGGTCTGACCTGGCCCATTGGGCGGTTCTGCCCGCTTAGTTTGGCCCAGCCCGTTGGGCCCGGCCTAGCGGACTGCGTGGACAAATCGGGCAGAAGTCACCATGTGGGAGATTCGGCACGAAGGCAGTGGAAGGTCTAACTGTTTCTCGAGGGGCGTGGATCAAATGGCTCGGCCTGAGAGGCCAACGACAGGTTTTGTGGGGCGTGGGAAGGCCATGGGTGAACCGGTAAGGGTGCAGGGCACGCCGGGCAGTCGGCTGGGGGCGCCGGGCAGCCGCCAGGAGGGCGCCGGGCAGGTGCGGGGCGTGTCGGCAGCGCGCGGGTATGTCGGTCGGGCGCCGCTCAACCGGTGGCGAGGTTTGCGGAGTTTGTGGGAATCATGACCTCTATTTTCCATCTTCGACGTCGTCGCCACATTTCCATGTCGTTGTTACGTCGCCATCGATCCAAGGTTCCAAAACCATAAAGGTTGCAGAGGGGTCAGGTCGTGTTCATGTGGCCCAAACCCTCCACGTTAAAATGATAGTAAGAAGCTCACAAATTTGATTTAACGAGAGATGATTAAGCGTTAAACAACTTAAACCACACCCCTAATTCTTTAGTTGTCGGTCATTCATTCATTGCAGGGGAATATGATGTTGTCGTAGTTTGTCGTATGCTTCCACTTTCGAGCTCATGCGTCGGTCCGTTGACGATGAAGATGAAGGAAGAAGGGTCGTTGGAGAGGTCCCTCATCGGAAGGGGGTTCCTAGGAAGAAGTCGAGGAAGTAGTATTGGCATCGGCGTCTTCGTGTTCTTTGTAAGAGAAGATATGTTTCTCTTTGTGTTGGGCGTCGCAATACTTTACCAGTGCTTCGTTGTTTTGTGAAGCCATCCCAAAGCCTTCTCCCAAGCTCCCTATATATAGTTGAGGGGGAGAGGTATGTAACCATCATGGAATTTATGACGGTTCAATTATAAGGAGCCTTCCTAAATTCCAACAATGCGGTTAATTAATTAAAAATGGGGGTTGGGAGATTTAAATTGCATTGGTACAATTTAAGAGGTCTGTTGGCACAGTAAAAAAAAGGAGGATTCCAAGAATTTTCCCCAACCTAGCCTACATCAAAACAAAAGACACGAATTAATTTTCTGTTGACACACAAAATTAAATGACAATAATTATTTTTTATGTTGACAGAGTAAAATAATTGAGAGAAATTAATTTCACGTCGACACATAAAATTAATTAACAGCAATTAATTTCTCGTCACCACGTAAAATTAATTGATAAAAATTAATTTTATGTCATCACATAAAATTAATTGTCAGAAATTAATTTCTCGTCGACACATAAAATTAATTGATAGCAATTAATTTCACATCATCCCATAAAATTAATTAACAATAATTAATTTTACGTCGACACATAAAATTAGTTGACAAAAATTAATTTAACATCGACACAAAAAATTAATTTATGGGGTGTTGAGAGGTTTCTTCCCCCTCCCCATTAAATGGTGGGTTAAGCCACTTGTGAACCCCAAGTCATAACCTCTCATGGGAGATTATGCTGCTTGGGTGGTCCCCACCCCAATTATCCTCCCATGGTAGGTTAGGGTGTAGTGGTCCTACCACCAACTCCCAAGTGAATCTTTTAACCAACTAACTGCACACACAAAACATGACAGCTTAAAAATAAAATAAAGTGTTGTACTTTATTTTATTATTATTTTTTTTAATAGAAAGGAAAAAAACAACTTCTAAACTTTTTAGAATGCAACTTAGGTGAAGGTCTCACTAAGTAATTACTGACGTTGTGAGTTCAACGGTGCCCTCGAATTTCAATTCTGAGAACAGGTTCAAAAGATATAAAATCCCGAACGTAGGTTTCCTGAACACACTTGAAATAAAGTTCGAAAATTTTTTATCAGTCACCCTCAACTCGCGCCGGTCAAGGTTAGGCTCTGCCTAGGTGAAACACGTCCCAAAGAACCCAACGGTACACTCAGATTTTTAATCTAACTCACCATTGAGAAGTTGTGAATTTTACAATAAAATAATTGTCACTTAATTATTTTATTTGCGGCCAAAAACTAACTTTTTCTGCTGGCCCGCACCGGAAAAAGTTAGTATCTTCTTAAACAAAGAATGCCCTCATGATTTCAGCGATGGTCTCAGATTTTTAATTTGAGCTACCGTTTATGAGTTATAAGCATTTGAAAAATAAAATTATTTACTTAATTATTTTATTTACAGTTATGGCATTTTTGTGATTTTTCACTGGAGGCTCGCGCCGACTAAACTTAAGTCGAGCCTAGGGTTAACCGACCATATTGAGCGCAACAGTGCCGTAATATTTCTGATCTGAGTAACCGTTTAATATTTATTCCACTTATTCAGGAAAACTTCTTACGTGCATTAAATTAAGCTTAACAAAATATCGACGGATCATTCTGGGTACTCTGGGCCTCAGAATCAGGTGTCGTCAGAAACTACGAACTCGTAAAATTCCAAAGAATTTATGAAAAAAAAATCCTTGAAATTTCCAGGTCTTTACACTATTTACCATGATTAAGGGCCACCCTATGGGTGAATTTTAAGTGAATAATCATTTATAGACATTTAGCCTAGGATGCCTATGAGGCATGCCTTAAATTCTCTTCTTGGGTTGTTTAAAATGAATTTGGTTAAATATTAAGCCATGTAATAGTTTAATTTATATGTTTTTATTATGAGATGAATTTTCCATGTGAGTTATTATTGATAAAGTCATTTAATAGTTTAATTTACATGTATTTATTCTTATATAAATGGATAAATTGGTAAATAGAAATGAGTGATCCATAGCCTCGGGTTAAAAGGAAAGTTTGGTCTCATAGTGACTATTACACCTTATACCTTGGGTGAACGATGGACTCAATTAAAAGTCCATGGAATAACTCAATAGGGTATCATCAAGTTAAGTCATGAGTGAGCCACGAATAGAGTGGTTGGGCTCATGGAGACTTTTATTTAAATTCCAAGTGAACCTCGAATCCAATAAGGGATACCAAGGATGGGGTCTTTGGAATCTATTTGTATTTCATGACTTAAAATGTACTTATAATTGAATATTGAAATGTAATGACTTAGAACGTGTCTGCTAAGACAAAGCACAAGCTTGGATTTAGTCTTCACTTCCACTTGTTTAGATGGTCTTTCGAGATATCCTTTGTGCTTACTTTTATACAGGGATCATTGGTCTTAGGAAGGATCGAGGGAATTATATAATTAAATAAAATTCAATAGTAAATGATCATGAAATTAATATAAATGTGAACTAGCTCTTTTAGGACTATTTACTTTTGAATACTTCCAATTTTACTATTTTCATTATTGCACACTACCTATTATATATATTCACTAACAAATTTGCACAGATCATGGATGGTTTCCTACTCGGATTTATCCTCACACCTTATTAGGACATGCTTGGGTCCCAATCATATTATATTGTTGTAGGTGTCGATAAGGGAAAGCACCCTTCTCCAGGTACTTTATTTCCTTCTTAGGAGTAGGATAGCATGTGACCAAGTTGAGGATTGCAATTCTTGTAAGTTTATTTTTTGTGTTTTGTACTTTTCGTACATGTATTATGTATTACTATAGTGTGAACTATTTTGACAATTTTCCTAGAACCTGTGACAAGTGCCATCATCCTTTGTATGTTATGACATCTTGTTGTTATATTTTCATTCTTCCATTGTTTACTTCTATTTCCTGGTATTATTGATTCCACTATTGCATTGTCATTGATAATTTTTTGTTACACTCAACTAATGAGGGCATAGTTTCTCCACTATCACAAATATTCCATCACTCCTAGTCATAAGGCTCTGATGTTTAAGGAAATGTGCTTGAGGCCATGTGGCCAACCAAGTACAGGCCACCATTGAGTGGCATCTGCATCCAGGACGTTACAAAGTGGTATAAAAGGAAGTTATTTTCTGGTTTTCTTTATTGTTTGGTTACATTAGATAGAGTTAGCAAGGAAATAGAGATTGGTAATAAAATTTTCATGGGATTACCAACCTAAAGTATAGGGAAAACCTAAATTGACTCAAATTGAATTGTGATTTTTGGATTTTGAGTTGTGACAATTGATTTGATTTCACCATTGGGTGACGTACATGTATTGTTTAATTATTATTGATATCATTTGGGTTATATTTTTTTGAAACCTTATGAGATGAGGGTATTCCATATCATTCAAAATATAGGATCTTGTTAGAAATCACTTTCCATGCATTCCTACCATTCCATTTAGGGATCATTACTGATTACATGCTTTTCTTGATAGATATCGTGATATATGTACCTTCTGTTGTGATAGTTTTATTGGTATGTAATATGTTTTTAATTGGGTGGATGCCAAAATTTTGTTCCTAGGGTGTATAGGTCCTCTTGGATCGGAATTTGGTGGATTATTTTGTTGTATTAAATTGATCTTTTTTTGTTATGATATGAAATATATATGGATTACAAACATTTATTTGTGGGAAGTATTGACCCCACATATTAGAATTTGGAATACCATTCGTTTACATTTCAAAAATATGGGTTCGGGGAAAGTTTCAAATGGTTACTATCTAGAAACCAAGACAACCCGATGTGTGGTTCTATGAAACAATTTTGTGGGTTCTTCTGTTTGTGAAGAAATACTTTTCTTAAGTATGCATCATGTAATATGTGTACACACCATGTGGTAAATGACCATGTATCTGGCCGTGTGAGAAGAAACACATAATATTAAGGGTTTTGGATAGAGCACGCTATGTACTTTAGGTACACTCCATGTAGTTTTACACAGGTAGGACCCATGTGTCTCTTTCCATATAGAAGTACATGTCCAGGAGGAAATATTTTAAGACATTATGTGTCCCATTCTTATACACCATGTATATGGGATGGTTACACACCCATGCCGGTGGAAATTCATGCCCAAGTAGGAGCTTCAGGTTACATGTCGTGTATGGTTTCTACACGCCATGTACTCCTCTTTTGGTAACCTTTTAGGGTTTTCTTCTCCTTTTTAGTTCTTTCTCTCTTGAACTATGAACCTTGATAGTGAACATTTACTGAGTTGTTTGCATGACCTTGTAGATTCATTCCTCTACGATGACCTCTAGTTGTATTCCAAGAGAGTGGTAATGATCATATCTTAGAGGTGGTGGGCCATGGGCTACCAGTGGATCTTATAATCATGCCAGTTGCAGCACCATCTATTATACTTGATGTAGTTTCGGATGCATAGTTTTTTGAAGGCTTTATGAGGTTCATTAAATCCTTTTAGGGAACACCGCACCCAGCCATGTCTATGGAAAAGTTGATGCGAGTGTTCCAATAGTATCATCCACCCACGTTTTTGGGGGATGGTAACCATAGGCTACTAAGTCATGGATAGAGGCCATGTTATTGATATTTGAGAATATGGATATGCTACCTAAGTAGAGGTTCAATCTCTCTAGATATATGCATTGTGATTCCGCCAAGAGATGGTGGAATGTTATCACTCAGACCGAACATCGTCGGGATATAGCCTAGGATGATTTTCGATAATCTCATATGATTACTTCTTTCTCGAGAACCTGAGGGACAACAAATATTTAGATTTTATGAATCTGGAGTAGGGAACTTTATAATTTATTTATTACTCAACCCGCTTTATTGATCTCTAGAACTTCCCACCTATTCTGATGTCTGATGATCTATTGAAGGTTGGGTGTTTTGAGGATAGTCCCAGGTACAACATTCAATCATAGGTAAATATTTTATGGTTGACTACTATATATACTATAGTGAATCAGGTTCTGATTACCAAGTGTAATTATATAGAATCTAGAGGTGCGATTCAGGGCGGTTTGCCACCATGATCTTGTACTATTTTGACTGGTAGTAAGAAGCGTCATTTGGATCTTTCTCACAGGGATTCTAGTAGACCGTATGTATCTTATGGTATCCTAGTGAGGTGTTACTGGTGTAGAATAATTGGATATACAAGACCACATTGTTCTATGGACCTAGTTGAGTATTGATCTTGTAGCAAGATGGGCCATCTACAGCACTTTTATAGGATGTTTCCCCCAGTACCTAGTGAGAGAGGCTATACAACAATTTCGTGTTCAAGAGCAGGGTCTGTAGCTCCTCACCAGTCAAGTAAATGGAATGTATTAGTCCCTTCAAGCTGAGGTGGTGTTCATGGTCGTGTTATCCAAACCCCAAGTTCTCAGCGACAATAGGGTGGATCACCTCAGGGTAGTCAAGTTCTGTCATAGGGTCTTGGTATAGTTTAGACTTATGTAGTGCAATAAACTCATTAGGAGAAAGATCCAGAACTCTCTTTTTTTATAGGTACTATTCTAGTCACCTTTGTTTTAGCTTCTTCACTTTTTTATATTGGGGATACACATATATTAAAACCTTTTTTAGATATGTAGATCCTAGGGATTAGTGTTTTTATTTTTGATGATGTTATGATGCTAGACACACTGTTAGAGATTAGAATCGAATGTGTGTGTCAGTACAAGGAGTGTCTCCTTGAGCATGGTAGATGTCACTTCCTTTGGGATCTCTATGTCTTAGAGATGAAATTTTTTTTATTTCATTATCATAATTGACTGGTTGGTCTCCTTTTAATCATTTATCCATTGTTATCATCGCATGGTGATTTTTACATCAATAGAGGGCCGATCTTTTCAACACCAACATGAATGGGATGTCCAGACGAGTCGAGATAGACCATAGAATCATGGGTTGGGTGAGATGAAAGCCCATATTGTGAGTTTATATCTATATGACCAGGGAGCACTTCAGGATGATTTCCCTCCAGTTGTTTATTATTTCAGGATTGTATTCCTGGACTACATTTCAAGTTTACCTCTAGTGAGAAATGTATAGTTCTCTATCAACCTAGTTCTGGGAGCAACACTGGTATCCACTGCTTCTTATTGGATGTTTATGGAGTTACCAGAGGTCAAGTGACAACTAGAGGATTTGGAAGCTAAGGGTTTCATCTGACCTAGTACTTCTCTATAGGGTTTGCCGGTCCTTTTTTCCAAAAAAGGTGGATGGTACTCTTAGGATATCTATGTCTTATTGAAAATTAACCTAGTTTATTGTTAATAACTGATATACTCTTCTGAGGATAGATGACCTCCTCAATTATATTTAAAGATCTTGGGTTTTCTAAAATATTTATTGAAGTTATATTTTTCATCAAGTGTGTTTTAGACTCTCATAAATACCTCACAAAACCATTCGGAGTAGGAATGGTATGTATGAGTACATGGTGAGGCTATTCGGTATCAAAAATGAACTAGTAGTTTTTATGGAACTGATAAACTCAGTGTAACATCCTTATCTTGATTCATTAGTTGTGATTTTCATGTATGATATCATGGTGTATTCTCATAATTGACATGACCATTCCGCCCATCATGATATCGTTTTGAGTACACTAATAGAGCATTAGTTATATTCTAATCTCATAAAGTGACACTTCTCGATGGATTAGATTCACTTTCTAGGTCACATCATCTCAGATAAAAGAGTATCAGTGTACCCAAAGAATGTGAGAGTAGTAGTTTCCTAGGATAAACCTAGAAATGTCTTTGAGGTGTGGATTTGGTTGGGGTTGAATCATTACTATAGGAATTTATAATGGATTTCTCATGTTTAGAAGCACCATTTATGGGTCTAACAAAAGAGGATGCAAAGTATGTATGGGAAGAATCCTACGATATGGCCTTTCTGTAGCTAAAAGGGAGAATGAATTTGGTGTTTATACTGATTTTTTCATATCCGAGAAGGAGTTACACTATGTACTGTGACATGTCAGGTATCAGTCTAGGATCAGTGCTTGTGAAAGGGGATTGATTCATTGCTTATAGGTCACGGTAGTCATAGCAACCAAGAAGGTTATAGACATTACTTATTGGGAGAGAGTTTTGTGGTGTAGAAAAAACAAAAAACTCCTCAAGTACATCTTCACTCAGTGTGATCTAAATCTATGGCAGTGAAGGTTGGTTGAATACCTTAATTCATTTGACTATGAGGTTTCCTACACTCCAGGGGAAGGAAATTAAGTGGCTGATGCTTTGAGTCGGAGGACTCAAATACAGGTAGTGTAGCAAGATATTAGCGTGTGGAAAATATTGGAATTATAATACGGGATGCACTTGGAGGTTATTGAAAGGCAGGGATAGATGTTTCTTTCATCCTTAGTTGTTACCTCTACCCTACTAGATAGAGTCAATATGAGTCATCTATCAGATTCCAAAGGCCTAGTTCTATAGGAGACTATGTCAGGTGAGGTCCCTCCACTTGGTTAGACGGTAGGCGATGATGAGATCCTGAATGTACATGGACTTATTTGGGTTTATGTGGACATACTTGAGGATTTGATGTAAGAGTATCATGCTTCTGCTTGGGAATTACATCCTAGGGTCACCAATTTTTTATGATACTTACGTAATCAGTATTGGTTGTCATGTATTAAGAGAGAGGTAGTTGGTTTTGTTACAATATTTTCCACCTGTCAGTAGGTGAAGGCAGAACATCAGTAGCCACCTGGACTTTTACAATAGTTACCTATTCCAAAGTGGAAATGGGATAATGTTATGATGGATTTTGTGACTATTTTATCAAGTTTATCTAGAGATAATGATGGTGTGTGGGTTATTGTTCATAGTCTTAAAAAGGTTAATCATTTCATTCGGATCAAGGAAACATTCAGTGTTGATGAACCTAGAAGGTTTTATATCCAAGAGGTGGTAAAACTAAACAGGGTCCCACACTCTAACATTTCATATATGGATTCCCATTTTATGTCTCTTTTTTGGAATATTTTTTAGGAGGAACTTGGTATACAGGTGGTTCTCAAAACAGCATACCACCCTCAAATATATGTTCCGTCAGAGCATATGATACAGGTGTTAGAGGAAATGTTGTCAGCATGCATCTCGGGTTTTGGGGGATCTTGGGAGAAGAACATTACCCTTGTTGAATTATCCCACAGTAATAGTTGCCAGGTGACGATATAGATGCAACCTTATGAGGATTTATACATTAGGCCATGACATTATCCCTTGTTCATGTTGGAGGTAGTTAAGGCAGCTTTACCGGGACCTCATCTCATGCAAGAGACTTTTAAATAGGTCCAGTTGATTCAGAAGAAAATTTCCCTTGTATAGTCTCTTCAAAAATATTACGGTGATCACTACAGATGACCTATATATTTTTAGGTTTTGGATCGGGTTTTCTTACATGTTTCACTGAGGTTGGGACACGGGCCGGTCAGGAAAAATGGTAATCTTGCACTAAGATATGTCGGGTCGTCTGATATTCTAGAGAGTGTTAGGCGAGTTTCATACCGGTTTCAGTTTCCTCAGAGGTACCGAGCTTTGAAAAACATCTTCCACGTATCTAAAATACGCTAGTATCACCTAGAACCATCTCACATTTTTTATCCTAAGGATGTTGAACTTTTGGTTGATGAATTCTTTGAGGAGCATCGAGTAGGTATAGTTTACAGGATCATGAAGGTTCTATGAGCCCGGTCAGTTCCTCTAGTACGGATGATATGGCATCATGAATGTTCACATGATTAGACCTAGGAGAGGTAGTCTGATGTATGCACCCATTGAACAGAGTTATTCACATGCGCTTCTTCACCATCCTTGGAATGGAAATTCTAGGACGAATTTCTTTAAAGGGGGAGTTTGTAAGAACCAGGTTCTTCCTTTGAGGTACGAATATTATCTATTTAGGTTGTGTTGATGTATGTGGAGAAAAAAGAGGTTTAAAGGAGTGTACCCTAGGTTCACACTATGTAATTGGAGTTACACACCGTATAATCCCGACACAAACCATGTAGTGGTCTATCCAGAAACAGTACAGAAATAGGCACTATAATTCATGTAGTTTCAAGTACATGTCATGTACTTTTTTGTGTTAATTTGGGTAGTTGAATTTTTTCATACATAGAAATAAAATCACCCCTTCATTCAATGAACAGTGTGCCTAGGAGAACTGAGGATAGGTTGGCCTCCAGTTTCATCATCTATTCTCTGATTCAAACATTGTCGGATGTGTTGGATTCCCCTCAGTGAGCTCTTGATTCCTCTTGATCTGTTCTTCATGATTTATTCTCCCAAACTAGTTATAAAACCTTGATAATTTATATTTTTTTGTAGATCAACTCTATTCTATGTCAAATTAGAGGCTGATGCTTGATGATGAGATTCGTACTAACATGAGGTAGGTGGCCTCATGCCTTTCGCTAATTGCCAAGTTGAATATATGTGTTGAAGTGTCGTGCACACGTTATTAGGGTGTATCCTTGAAGGAATGTTTTATATTTATATTGCCTATTGTTTTTAGGTAATTTATTAATGGTTTTAAACCATGTTTAAGACTTTTTGTTCTAATTAAGTGCAACCCCTGGGGTGTGTTTTTTGTGAATGGTTGTTTATGGTCATTTGGCCTCGGATGACTACCAAGAATTCCTTAAATTCCCTTCATGGGTTGTTTTAAATGAGGTTGATTAAATTTTAAGCCATGTAATAGTTTAATTTACATGTGTTTCTTCTGATATGAATTTCCCAAGTGAGTTATTGATGTTAAATCAATGTAATAGTTTAATTTACATGTGGTGATTCTTATATAAAATGATAAAGGGGTAAATAAAAATGGGTGAGCCATTGCATCATGTTAAAAAGAATGTTTGGGATCATATGACTATTACACCTTATACCTTGGGTGAAACATAGTCTCAATTAAAAGACCAAAGATGAAAACAAGAGGGTATCATCAAGTTAAGCCAAGAGAGATCCACATATGGAATGGTCAGACCCATTGAGAGTTTTATTTAAATTTCAAGAGAACCTTGAATCGAATGAGGGGTTACAAGGATGGTCTCTACTTGTAGCTATTTATATTCCATGAGTGGAAATTTATTTATAATTTAATTTTGAAATAGAATAACTTATGATGCATCTTCCAAGACAAATCACAAGCTTGGATTCAGTCTTCCCATACACTTTTTTAGATGGACTTTTGAGACATTTGTTGCGATTA
Source organism: Viscum album (assembly GCA_963277665.1). Classification (NCBI taxonomy): domain Eukaryota; kingdom Viridiplantae; phylum Streptophyta; class Magnoliopsida; order Santalales; family Viscaceae; genus Viscum; species Viscum album. Next base: position 502,735,126 of record OY728157.1, read on the forward strand.
ATTTTTTACAGGGATCATCGATCACAGGTCGGATCTTGACACTTATAAAATTCAACGTAATTTAATGGTAAATGAAAATGAAATGAATATATATGTGAACTAGTTCTAGTAGGACTATTTAGTTTTGAGTGCTTATTAGTTTACAGCTTTCATTATTACACACTTCTTGTTATAAATATTCACTGACAGATTTGAACAGATGTTGGGTGGTTTCCTAATGGGATTTAGTACCACACCATGTTGCGACATGTTTTTAGCCCAATTGTATTATATTGTTGAAGTTGTCGATAAGGTCAATCACTCTTCTCTGGTTACTTGATTTGATACTTAAAAGTAGGAGAGTATGATACAAAGCTAAGGCTTGTGATGCTTCTGATTTTCTTTTGTTTATTTTGTACATTTGGGACTTGTATTCTGTATTACAACATTGTGACCTATTTTTACTATTTTAATTGAACATGTGGCATGTGGAATCATCATTTGTATGCTATGACATCTGGTTGTTATATTGTCAATCTTTCACAATTTACTTTTGTGGCCTCGTATTACAACTTCAACTATTGTATTGTTATTGTTTCCAAAATGATACACTCTACCAATGAGGGGATACTTCCTCATTATCATACTTAGTAACTCGCTGCTAGTTAGTAGCCTCTAGAATTTGGGGTAATGCGCTAGAGGCCATGTGGCCAATCGGGTATGGGGCACCTTTGAGTGGCATCCAGATCTAGGATGTTAAGAACTTGACATCTAATAATTAATCATTTACTTCATTTATAATTCAGATATAATTATTATACATGATATTTTCCATATAAAATATATATAGATGCATTTAATTCTCAGTTTATTGATTAAATGGAATGTGTTTTCATTTGTTTTATTTTCAATATTAATTTTGCTTTATGTTACCATGATATTAAATTTATTTAAGTGGAATGTGAATTAAATTATTTATCATTACATGTTGACTATGATTGTTTATTCATGATATATTCCACTATACTTAAACCTTACTGAGTTTTTGAGCTTTCCCTTATTTTGTTTCCTTTCTAGATGATATAAAAAATAATTCTTTTAATGATTTTTAAGGATGTAGAGTATTTTGTTTTTTTATGCATTGTGTTTTATTTTATATAGAAAATGTAAAATGGGTATCATGTAAGTATCTGGTTCGCCAAAAATATAAAATGATCGATACTTCATGATTTGACCATTTGTATCTACAAAAATTTATTAAATATTTCATCGACTTGGGGTTACTGGATTCGGGGTCACTATAGTTGGTATCATAGATTGTTTAGTAGAAACCATTGGAGCTTTATTAAGGATAACATATTTTAGTGGAACATAACACCTTGATAAAATTAATGGATTAGTATAGAATAACACCCTAAAAAATCCCTATCTGGATACTACATGTGAAATTGGTTCTAGAACAAATATACTTAGGGGTAATAACTCCGAAAAGGGTGCATTGGGATTGACCCGATCATCACCTATTGCACAAAAATGGGCCTCACTGTGCACCTATTTTTGACACTCATGGGGATGTGATTTAGATAATTCACATTTTCTTTTCAAACCATTCTAAATGATTTGAAAATAATTATATCCCCAATGAAATAACGTTTATGATTTTGAGATTAAAAATTCAAAAAATTTAATTTATTCTAAGTGTTACACCATATTTTCAATTATACATTGTGATTTAAAGTTCATAATTTTATGATCTAATCCAGTATATTCCATTGTTTAGAAATGGAACCTAGAAGGAAGAAAGGCATCAATACTAAAGGATAATGTAGATATTTCCCCACTGAGGAAGTCATTAATACTCATATTGTAAATGATAAAATTATTGAAATATTTGGGCATATTAATTATTTTATGACAAATAACCTTTCCTGAGTGGAGAAAATTATTACACACACAGATTATCCTATGTTATTTTTCATTATGGGAAAGAGTCTCATGTAATTTAGTGGGACTATTAATCGCATCTAAGCTAATAAATGGATTAAGCCACTATAGAACATATTATTCCATTAAGTTATGGTGAAAAGGAAAAGGATACACTTTTAGTGTAATGTATTGAAGGAAATATTCATCAAACGTGTTCACTGATATAAAATAATACAAGGGAATATGAAATAAAAATAATTAAATAAAATTATTTTAAAGATACAATCCTCAAAAAATATTTCCCTCCTGGGAAAAAAATAAAGATAATATTTCTAGCTTAAATCAAGAGGAAGATGAAAGTGTTCATTAGTGTGAGGACACATTTAAAAGGTTATCTAGTTATTCTATAGATTACATATGAAACTCTGAGTACATGATTGACCATTTCATTGGAGGTATTAATCCAAATATATGAAGGGAAATGGTCTCACAAAAAATTTCACCATATGATGAAATATATTTATGTTCTATAAAGATAGAAAAATAATTCTCCAAGTATTATGGATTTAAAGGAAAGTTAAAGAATAAGAATATGGAAGAGTATAAAAATTGTTAAAGGGAGGGAGGGAAAGAATTATTCTCCCCCAAGTGATAATTTTGGAAAGAAACACCCTTTTAATTGTTGAAGGGAATGGGAGTTTACAGTAAGTATGGAGAGAAATACATTATTCTCATGATTACAATGGAAATAAATAAATTTCCAATGTGAAATGCTTCCACTATATGGATATTGGGAACTATGAAAATAATTTTCTAATCATCAAAGGAATGTACCTCATCCGAACCTAATGGATCAATTCATTCTTAGGTTATTTATACAACCAAATTGGAATGACTAAAATGATTTTTTTATTCAAAAATTATTTCATTTGAGTATTATATCAATGATGTCTAGGCTATGAAAATTATGAAATGTATAAGGACTGTACTGTGTTACTTTTCAATAAGGATTTGAAGCGTATGTTGATCGACAAAAATGATAAATAAAAATTATTAAATGGTACATTAAAACTCATGGAAAACATATAAACGAGGTAAATATTACCATTAATATGTTTCTCATGTTGAGATAATGATTTTGTGATGATGAGTTGATTGATATCGATAATGTAAATTGGATATTACTGGCTACCTTGAAACTAATTAAGGATTCATTAAAAAAGTGTATTACGCTATCATTGATGGAGTGAAAAACATTTTTGTATTTAAGGAACATATCATATAATTTGTGTTTCATTTAATAAATAAGGAATTACACATCTTTCAAAAAGGATTTATGGTAATTTAGTTTAAGATAATACATGATGTTGTAATTAAAATATTTGTTATATAACGATTAATATATAATTCATGTTGTTTGAGAGATTAATGATAATTTCATTTCAAAAATTCAGTGACCTTATTTCTAAATTTTTGGATCTTAATCCTTTAGAAGGTTCAAAAGGTTCACTATTTATGAAATAGTTCACATTAAAATTTGAATTAGGTTTTATATATTAATGTATTACATAGCCATATAAATATTTATGCATATTGGATAACCTACAATAACCATTCTTTATAATAATAAATAGAGATAAAAGGGGTTACTTACCATTGTATAACGGATCATGTGATCTATTAAAAGTGAATTTTAGTGCTTTAGTCATAAAAACACATTCTTGGATATTCATTTCTTAGAGTAAGGGGTGGGGTTAAAATTGATCCATGAATAACCAAAGGATGAAATTATTCTTATAAAATATAAATGTATCATGTAATTATATATCATTATATTCTTAGATAGTAAAATAATTTCATAAATTTAAGAAAAAATATCATGTAAAAAAAATTATCCTATTAAATTAATATTATATAAATTATGTATTCTTTTATATCATCACAAATTTATAGTTTTAATGAACTTAACTGTCTATTGATCATTCAATTTCTTGAGATAAATGAATTAAATCACTATATATAATTATTTATTATTCTCTTCTTTCTCCATATCTTTACCTTCTTCCAATTTTATCCTACATGGAAACCAAGTTCTACATTATTCCATATGAACTTGGAACTTCCCTATCTCTTTTATTAAGGGGATGTTTTATTAAATCATTTTAAGATGTGGGTTTTTGGAGAAATAATTTTCAAATATCAAAACCTTGATTACCAAGATCATGTTTAAATTTCTTGGATTCAATTTATTTATGTTGGGGAGAATATAACACCCCAAAATTTTAAAATATAACATTTTATTTGATTGCATATGAAACATGCAAAACTAAGCTTAGAAAAAAAATATTGCATCTCAAGAATTTAAAATATATATATATTTTAAATAAGTTCAATATATTCAATATATTTCATTACTCATAACACTTATTTTATCTTTCATTACAAAAAAACTATGTTTCTCTTGTATTACATGCAAAAATGAGTTTAACTTGCACTAAACCCAACACCGAGTCTAAACAAAATGTGAACTATAATTAAAATATCATTAATTAATATAAAAGTTAAAACCTAGACATTTAAATTTTTGGGTATGAATATTAATAAATAAATATAAAAAAATATGGATATCCTTTTATTAGTAGTAAATTATGAATCATTTAGATGAAAAAGAAATGTTTTCTGAAAAATGTATATTTCCTAAAAGACTATATTGTCTGGCTTCACAGGCATAATTTAAAATTAATTTTTACTAGTTTTAGAATAAAAATGTAAAATTCATTTTTTAAAATAGAATATCAAAATTATCTAAGGGTTAATTTTGGGTAATTTTCAAAAATGTTTCATTTTTCGATGAATAGTAAAAATACTGAATTTTAATTGAAAAAAATGAATTTTCTTTTAAATTATTTATAAATTAAAATTAAATTTTAAATTATTAAAAATTAAAATTATATGTTTAATTATTTTAAAATTAAAATTAGATTAATTATATATCAAATAATAAAATTTAGGACATTGAAATCATTTTCATATTGAATTTTTATATAAGAACTATGCACACTTTTGAAAATTTCTCTATAAAAACATGTTTTATCATCGCATCTACATGGTTAATTTTAAATTACATTTTCCACTTATAAGAATTTAATTTTAAAAAAATTACTCCATATTTGGAATCATAATGAATTAAACATATTTTTTTACTAAAATCATAAGTAGAATTAGTAAAAATTAATTACCCTAGTTAAGGTAAAAATGGATTTATCCTGAGATAAACTATGAATTTAATGATTAAAATGATATAAAACCCTTTAAAACCCATTACAATGTCATATTTTGACATTTTATCTTCTATTTTTTATAATGGACCACTTTGGAAACTTGTTTCATGATAAAAACGTGGGTATGATTGATTCTTTTCAAATTATTATGACTATGTCGCTCACCTCATTTGTAAAATGACACCCATATCCTTTCTTTTTCACACATTAACAACAATATGTTTCATAAAATACCTTATTAAATCACATATAATATTTAATCCTCTCATCCTAGTAGAATTATTTTGGCCATAAATCCATCCAAGGAAGATTTTGGTGCAAACGTAGGGAGGATACTCGAAGAAGATGTAACATTCTTCAACAAGTGTTTTTATTTTATTTCTTTATCCATCTTCTTAGATTATTATTAAAACATAATCAATAATAACTTAAATATATATAATATAATATAATGTTTTCATATTAAGTTAATGACATAAAACCATCTCTACTTCTATCAAATAGGTTACAAAACCATCATTGGTGTGTAAGACAGAGTGCCACCTCACGAACTGATGTCATTCGTTCTTCCATTACCTCCTTTGAGAGATGGATATGATAATGGATCAAAATTATGTATTATATTTATAGAATAATTTTATATATTAATTAATTATATAATATATATCTTATTTACTTTCTATTCTGTTGTGGAAACGATAATGTCACTTGTGTGTACAGAGGAATATCACCTCACAAAGCAATGTGATTCATCTTTCACTAATGATTTACCTGAAAGGGGATAAATATACATTTAATAGTTTTATGTGATATAAATGAGATAATAATGATTTTAATTACATATTTATCATTTTACAAAGATAATATATCATTTTATTTCTTACTTTTTCACTCACATAAAGATGGTAATATTTCGTGTGTATATGTGGACTACTGCCTTCACGAAGCGATGTGACTCTCATTTCATCACCACACCACATGGATAATATATATAATTATATAATATTATAATTATTATATTATTAATGTTATTTAAATATAGTATATTACTTACCTTATTTCTATAGTGAACATTATAAAATTGAAGCTTTACTCATACATATGCATGGCCTTCCATAACCCTAATTGTAACATATATAATTTTTCATAACCAACTTTAATTATTGTTATTAAAAGTATAATTGATGTATAAATATTATAATAATCTCATGATTATAATTCTTGAGATGATAGAACTATATATTATATTCAAGAACTGGATCATTAAAGATGAAAAAGGCAAGAGAAAACATGGAAATTAATACCCAAAAAATGAAAATAATGAATGATTCACTACTGGAAGTTTGTGTTTTCCCGACAGTACTATAGTCATGGTTTGAGGAAGCCATTTTTGTAGTGTAAAAGAACCAAAATTTTCCAACGGTTTGAAAATTTGGCAATGTGTATTTATTTATAAGATTTCCAAACGGTTTGCTAAAACCATTGGGAAAAAACTATATTATCTAAGATATACCAATGATTTTTTAAAATAGTTGGTAAAGGGAAGCTTTCCCAATGGCTTTTAAAAACCTTGGGAAAGTTTTCCCCCAAATACCCATCGCTCGAGCTCCAGTAGATCTAATTGCAGACTTAATCCAGACCTCCTCCTGACGTATTATCGGCTGTGAAACACCTTCCTTCTAAAGATCCTTCTTCAATCAAACAAATTTTTATTTCTACACTTCAAAATAGTATGTGTTACCATAG